>CM072537.1:35682937-36282937 GCA_036898165.1 Silybum marianum | reverse complement strand
TAAAACGTCATAAAGTACAAAATCAATGTTAAAATGCTTAATCTTGTGTTTCAAGTTGGATATCGAATTGGTTGGCTTATGCATCCCACGACAATCTAGCTTGCCATATTTGCAGTGTTTTAAAACCCGGGTCAACCCGGCCGGTCGAACCGGTTGGACCGGGACTCGGGCTGGTGACCGGGTTAATAAGCAACGCGTTAAAGCGTATAACCGGACCGGTACAACCCGGCCGGGTTTCTCATTTTTTCCGGTTAAGCCGGTCTCAAACCCGGTTCAAAAACCCGGTTTTCACTAAAATTAAAAAATTATAAACTTAAAAAACTTAAAACCAAAAAAAAAAAAAAAGCGGCTTCTTTCTACTAAAAACCCTAAAACGCAACCGTCGATCTCTTTCAACTCACCTGCCCAACCATTGATCTTGCTCAAGAAATCGATCTTGCTGACTTGCTCACCCATCGATTTCATCTCTTCAGCTCTCGATCAAGGTAAGTAGGTAACTGATTTTGTTTGGAAATCTTGTTGTGTAAATGTGTAAATGGGTTTTTGTTCTTATTACTCTTGAAATCTTGTTTGGATACTTCATTAGCTGATATATTAATAATCAGATAAGCAAACAACAATAGAAGAACAGCTGAATTCAACATTTTTCAGCAGATTAATATATATATATATATATATATATATATATATATATAAACCTTTTGCTAGTAATTCAATTAATAAAGATTGAAATATCTCAAAAACCAGATGGGTTTTCATCATATTGAGAAAGAATTGATGAACTGAAGCAAGAAGTAGGCATTTTTTTTTTGTGCCATTGAAGACAAAAGAAGCATCTTCTTTTGTACATAATCTTGAAATAAAAAATAATGAAATCTTTTGAAACCGGTTGGACCGGTGGTTGAACCGGTTGAACCAGTTAAGCCGGAACCCGGTCACCACACCAGGCCAACTTGAAACCCGGGTTTTAAAACATTGCACATTTGTGATTAATGTGAATTTTCTGTTGAAGATGGTGAGTGCTAATAACCAATAGATCATTGGAGCATTCAAAAAGACAATTGGTTCAACTATTCAAGCTTTCATAACATAAATCATGGGAGCATTCAGATCTTCTGTTTCTATCGATGTTCCATTGTGTTAGTTGTTTCATTTTTGTTTCTTTGTTCTGCGTATGCAACTTGTTGATTTATTTCTCTGTCATAAGAATCGTGCAATTCATATTGTTAAGGATCGTTATTAATATTGAGGGGTAAATTTGTCATTTATATTATTTAGACGGTTGATTTAGGAAAAAAAAAGTAAACAATACAGTTTTATCCAGAGTGACAAATTTATCCGATTAAACGAATTGATTCATATATAAGTAGTATTGGACCCGTGCGTTGCACGGTGTAATGATAATTTTTTTTTGAGTATTAAACCGAGTTAAATGAAGCGTAGTTTCTCATCTAACAACTTATGAAATACAATGTGAAAAAATGAACATATTTTCATAAGTCGTTAACTTGCATATACTCTTAATTATTTGTTATTACGATGAATTTATGATATACCAGTAATAATTTTGAATTATATTATTTGAAACTCAAATGATATGTGCCATAAACATATTACTATTATTGAAAACAGTATAATGCAAATTAATAGTCAGCTATTATAGTAATTATTTTCTAAAACTATAGGATTAATATCAACTTTATAATTTGTCACAAATGCATCACTCATCTTAGACTATTGTAATAACTTTTACCACATAAAAATATGATTATTATCAACTCTATAAGTTGCCAAAAATGCATCATTTTCTCTTATCCGTATATACTCACGCCTTTCTTTTAATTTAACATCTTTTTACTAACGTGGGATATCCAAAACCATCTTCACAATTTTATACTTAAGATTACTTAATTCTTATAATACCACATCATCCAATCCACCTATTTTATACATACCCTTTTATTCCAATATTTCAGCTTCTCACCAATGTGGATAACTAATCACGATTCATCATTTGAGAATACTTAATCTTCATTGTGTCGCCTTCAAGACCTTTTTTTCTTTAATACTTGTATATATATATATATATGGTTAAGATCAAGAGAAAACATGAAAATAAAAGAACTGAAGAACTCATTCAAATCATTAAATTGAGATGATTGAACAAATGCGGTTAAAAATGGTTAAAGATGTTAGTTGCTAAATACAATTTGTATCTGTATGATTCGTAAAATTTGTAATTTAATTAACCGGGGGGGGGGGGGGGGGGAATTCAAGGAAGAACTGATTAGTTTATGAAAACTGTAAGAACCAAGCTTAACCACAAATCAATGGTTAAATTAGGAAACCTATATTGATAATTTTGATTAAATTTTTAATAAAAGGGCATTTTGGGTATTTTAAACTCTCTTCTCTCCTCTCTCCTCTCTCCGTCCACAATCCACCGTGATACAATTATGTGATACACACTGTGATACCATTATGATACCTTTAGTGTGATACACAAATACATATAAGATGCATTGTGATAACTACTGTGATACTCATTATGTTACCCATTGTGATACCCAATTTTACCAAATTATCCTTTATGCTATTTAAAATGGTTGTTCCACATTAGTTTTTACAAACTAAACAGTTCTTATTTGATTAGGCCCCTAATTAATGCATTATATATAAGAGTAAATTATGTTTTTCGTCCCTATGGTTTATTAAAAATTCCAATTTTCATCCCCGTGGTTTGAAAATTGTTGTTTTCGACTCTATAATATGTTATCTTTCTTATTTTTGTTCTTATGATTTACAATTTATTATTGTTTTACTCTCTGTGGTTTAGAAATTTTTTGTTTCGCCCCTATGGTTTGTAATATTTCCTATTTTTGATTTTTTGTTCTTATGATTTACAATTTATTGTTGTTTCGCTCGTTGTGGTTTAAAAAGTCACTATTGTTTTTGTCCCTTGTACTTCTTTAAGAATTGCTTAAAGAACGAAAATAACAGTAAATAACAAACCACAGGGACGGAAACCTTTAAGAAACCATATGAACGCACATCGTCTCTATATATAACTAGTGTAAGGCCCGCGCTTTGCGCGGCGACAATAGTTTTCTAAAGTGAATATTGAACCGAGCTAAAATCAAGCGTAATCCTTAGCTTATAATTATTGAAATACAATATAAAAAATGAAGGTATTCTTCATAAAGTGATTTAACTTGCATGTATTCATTCTCGTTTATTATTACGATAACTTTACATCAGTAATAATTTTGTTATTAAAACTCAAGCGACATGTCCAATAATGATAACACTGTTATAGAAAACAATATAAAGATGCAAAATTAGTTAATCAATATCCACGGATGAATCGTGTTAAAAATCTCAATAGCAGATTATTACAGTAATTTTTCCTTCATAAAAATAAGATTAATACCAACTCAATGATTTTGTCACAACTGCATCCCTTCTTTAACTATTATATTAACTCTTACCCTATAGAAATACGATTATTATTAACTATATCAGTTGTCACAAATGCATCCTCTTATCCATATATAGTCGCATCATTATTTCAATTTAAAATCTTACCAACATGGGATAGACCAAAACGATGACACATTTCAATGTTTAAGCCTACCCAATTATTATGATGCAACATCATCTAATCCTCTTATTTTATACACTTTTTTATTCCAGTATTTTAAGTTTTCACGAATGTGGGATAACTTTGATTTAAATAAGCAGCCTTTGAGTGTTTCCAAAAGAATTGTTTCCTTCTTTTGATATATCTTATTTTCTTCAACCCTATAATTTCACACAAATAAACCATCATCTCTTTTGATACATTCAACTTTTCCTTTCTTAACCATCATCTTTCTACCAAGGGATAATACAAATAAAACATGTTTAGGTTTGGTAAATTCTTTTCTTTAATAAATATAGTAGATAATAGATATATTACATTATTAAAAAATATTTTATCATAAAGTGAATTATTTATATCATGTAAATTATATAATATAGTTTTGAAATCTTCGTGAATTAATATTTTGCATTTTTGAACAGCAAAATGAATATATATAGCACCACATAAATCACATAGCACGTTTGTCTTTTATACTTTGTCATTGTTATACACATTTTTTTTCTTGATTTATCATCAAATCATATATACTTAAAATATTTTATAAAAATTAATGAAAGATTTCTTCAACAAATGAGAAAAATTATAAGAAAAATGTGTTTTATCGCAATATTTGTAGTTTTGATTATATTAAATGTCACCGATATAAATGAATTTTTTTATATATCAATTGTTATGCAATAAAAAATGAAAATTAAATTTTAGAAAATTAATGTGTTGAGTTTAGATTAAAAATATAAATATGATTGAGAGAAATAGAAATATAAATATGATTGAGTGTTCTCATTAATTCTTTTTATCATTTATATTTAAATGTATTAAATTGTCATAAATATTTCAATTTTATACAATGACTTGTAATAATTAAAAAAAAAGGTGAAATGTTGGATCAATTAATGAGTATGTTAATTTGTAATAATTACAAAACTACATAAAATATTTAATCAATTAATAAGATATTAAAATAAAATTTTGAAAAACTAAACATTGGATAAATAATAAAATCCACCATCCACGCATTCTCAAAATGCCAACATATGTTTTTAGCTATTTTATAATATTACATTAATGTATTGATTGGTGTGTAAATAAAAAGGAATTGTAAATACAACCAAAACTTTTAACTTATATTGATTGTTAAGCTAATAGAATAAAGAACGATAAAAATTATTTATATTGATTGTTATGTTAAAAAATGTTTAATAATTAATCCGTTGCGTCTAGAAATGAAAAAAACATTCCTTTAATGATATGTTTCTATACAAAAGGACTTTTTGTGATGTTTGATCCACTAAGATTTAAGAAACGTTTTTTGATGATGAAGTCATAGACTCCATAAGTTTTCACTACAATAATAGGAAAAATCTAGAAATATTATGTGATTATTAATCACGCATAAACAATTATCGTCGATGGACATTTTCCATACAGGGGCGGAAAAGTCTTAAACAATTTCAACATTTAAAAAAATAAAAAATTTGAGAATAAACATAGAAAAAAGTTCTAGACCTTAGAAGGCGCTATCTCAATTCTCTTGATTATTCTTTTAATATATATATATATATATATATATATATTTCACACAACAGAAATAAAAAAAAAAGTAAAAAGAACCCCATGTAAATACACTTTGGAGTTTGATTATCGTCAACATAAAATAAAAAATAGTTTTTAAGAATCTATGACAATATAAGCAAAATAAAATGAGGACAAACCCCACATAAAACACTCGTATAACATAAATATTAACTGGAAAACATAAATTGAAGAAGCAAAAACAAAAATAACAATTGTGACGAAATTCCAAATAAAAACCCAAAAACTCATTAAGAATCATATATAATACACAAAAAGCATCAACATTATTTGAAATATTTGATGGAAGAAGAACAATTATAATACCGACATAATAGCAATTAGGAATTGTGAATGAGAAAAAACAAAAACAAATGTAACAATTGTGAATAAATTCCGAATAAAAACACCAAAACCTTATTTAACAATAATATGCAATATACATTGAACATAATAAAATATGGAAATAAATAGAAGAAAAAAAACGTCGATACCGATTGTACTATACACATATCAACAACATATAAATCATAAAATAAACAATAAAAAGGTATTACCTTACAAAAACTTGGCAAAATGAAACAATTGGAGATGAAAAGGGGTTAGGGAAAGCGAAAAGACGGTGTTTAATACAAACATAAATGAATAAGTAAGATTTATGAGAAATCGGTTAATTGTGGAAGTGTAGGAGACAAATGGAAGGAAAAAGTAGAATAAAGTTAGAATAAAGGAGAAAATTGTGTTTCTTGTTTTTAGGTGATAGACACGTAAGCTTACCCGGTTGTTATTTAATATATATATATATATAGATAAATATACATGGTAGTAACGTAAATAAAGAAATTTATTTATTTTATTAAATTATAAATGATTATTAAAATAAAAAACGTACGAACAATATAGAAGGCGAAAATAAAAATAACTTTAAAATCTAACAAAAATCTAAAAAAATGTATACCCAAATTAATTGTCTCGCATTAATCCTGAAAATAATACAAATATCCATTTAAAAAGGACTTATTTAGGTTATATCGTATATTGTAATACCTTCAAAATTCAGTTATCAAACCATTGTTCTCATCTAATCCGCCGTTGTCAAGAAGAAACCATCGCCTTCGTAGAAAACAAATTAAGAAAACATAGAAGACGAAAGTAAAAAATAAAAATTTAGAATTTCACCAAACGTCAAAAAGGAATAATACTTGGATTATTATTCTCGAAATAAACCTGAAATCTAAAATCGTTGTCAATAAGAAACCATCGGTTCCATATAAAACAAATTAAGAAATATAGAAGACATAAGTAAAAAATATAAATCTAGAATGTCAATAAAAGTCAAAAAAGAATAATACCTAAATTATGATTCTCGAAATAAACCTGAAAACGATTTTGTTGAAGAAAATAATAGTAGGCAAATGAAATTCGTAGATGATAAGAGGTTTATAGTAACAATATACCAAACATATAGAAATCTTACTTGCGATTGCTTGAAATCTAAATAAATGGGTGTTGTTTCTTGAACTCAAATTTTCAAGAAAAAAGACACGATCAAATCAATAAACTACAAAATTGAAATCAATAGGTTGGTTTGAGAGAAACAGAAGACGTTGTGTATACGATCCATAGAGAAACAAAAGACGTTGTGTATACGATCCATAGAGAAACAGAAGACATTGTGTATACAATCCAAACAGAAGACGTTGTGTATACGAACGATCGGAGTCGAGATGGAGGAGACGGTGAAATGACTTGAACTCAAAACACGATCAAAAAAGTAAAATATGAATATTAAATTGATGGAGTAATTCTTGAGAGATTGCTTCATAGATGGAGAGAATCAAAAGCTTGGCAAAATGAAACAATTGGAGATGAAGAGGGGTTAGAGAAAGCGAAAAGACAGTGTTAAATACAAACATAAATGAATAATTAATATTTATGAGAAATCGGTTACTTGGAAGTGTAGGAGACAAATGGAAGGAAGAAGTAGAGAAACGTTAGAATAAAGGAGAAAAAAGAAAATTGTGTTTCTTGTTTTTAGATGATGACACATAAGCTTACCCAGTTGTTCCTTTAATATATATATATATATATATATAGATATAGATAGATAGATATAGATATAGATTTTGTTAAAAAATAAAATTATAAAATGAAATAACATGATTAACATTAATGATAGACTCATAGATAACCTATGCATTGCTTGTATAATTGATGACGTTGTATAATTTTTTTTATTTTTGGAAAAACAATAGTACATTTAATAATTTTATTAAGAAATAAACAAAAGTACAACTAAATGACATGACAACTATCACACAAATGCTTGTCTACTCTCCAAATTTTTGCTATAATCGTAAACATAAAGTAATATAAGAACACACATTTTTGTCAATTAAAACCATATCTAAACTAATTAAATTCTCATTTCTCTTTGGATTTAAAAACTCCTAGAATCTACAAAATATAATCTTCAAAGCCAACATTCATGCTACAGTTTTTAGTCCAACAAATTTCATATGTAGAAAAATATGTATAAAAAAACTATTAGGTATAAAAAATAGTAAGCATGTGTATGAATAATATAAAAAGATATTGATTGATCATTAATATAAATTAGTACGGGAACAATTATTTATTTAAGACCAATGATGTCTATAAGTTAAAAATTAAAAATTAAAAATTAAAAATTAAAAATTAAAAAAAATGCATTGTTACTTGCTAGAATATTTATAAACATTGTTACTTTCTAGAATATTAAAAGTAAAAATAAAAAATGCAAAGTAAAAATTAAACTAAAAAGTAAATTTATAAAATAAAACATAAAGAAATTAAAACTTTAAATTTTGAATTATTTTGATTGTAAAAGATGAAATTCTAAATACAAAGATTATTACATAAATTAAATAATTGATAAAAATAGGAAATGAAAATGTTAACTTTTGATTAAAAATAAACTAAAATTATAAGAAAATAGATAAATAAAAATGAAGATTTATTATTGATTTGATGTATATTATTTTATTTAAAGAAAAACAAAACCATTAATAAACAAAAGTTCTAAACTACTAAAAAATCCCGATTCTATCATGAAAAAAACTTAAGAAAAAAAAGATTGGAGATAAAAAAAACAAAAAAAAACTATACAATTTCAACAAAAGTCACAAACGAATGCATATACTCGGATTAGTTTTATTGAAATACATTTGAAAAAAATGTAACCATTAAAGAAAGACTATGGAGGTTCTTGACGCTACATCATTGTTCATTTGTTTGTAGTACTTTTAAGATTCTATTATTGAATCATTGTTAAAGATTATTGAGGTTCTTGACGCTACATCACTGTTTCTAGTACTTTCAAGATTCCAATATCGAATCATTGTGTTGCCATCAAAATCTAAAAGCGATACCAAGAACAAACTCTCGGTTTCATGAGAAAATATTTAGGAAACTATAGAAGAAAAAGTAAAAAATAAAACTCTAAATCCCCAACAAAAATCAAAAGGAACATATATCTGGATCAATCATCTCGAACTAAACCTGAAAACGGATTTGTTGAAAAATAAAGGTGTAACACCCCCGTCCCGCGTCGCCAGAGGACGGTGTGCCACATTGGAAAGATAACAACAAAACTAACATAAACGGGAAAACCAGAGCTACTACGATTAACCATCAAAATAAAAGTGTGGGGTCGACTAAAGTTAAGACGACATAGTTATAATTACAATATATAAAGAACCAAAACTATTATATTATCCAAGGTCGTCTTCAAAATAGTCATACTCTTTCGCTCTCGGTCCCGTCATAAGCCCGCCTACGATCCTGTACCTGCCGAGGAGAAAACAAATCTTGGCTGAGCCAAATGCTCAATGAGCGGATAATAAAAATAATAAAGAACGTAAGTGTATGATCGAATTAACGGATAATAATTATATGAAATTTGAAGACCGGAATATGAAATGAACAATTGATAATTGACATGAAATGTTCTTAATAAATGAATTAAAATAATATCATCAAGTCAAGAACGGAGAATATATAATTAAAGTCAAATGGGTTCGAGGGTTGTACGGACCACTCGAACAATGGAAAATGAGTATAGGGCAACACACTCAAATTCCTTTCGATAAACGGCTCTCGAAAACGGTTCCCGATAACGGTTCATAGGATCGATCCATTCGCCCTCAAATTGGCCGGTAGCGGGCCATACCCACTTATTGACATTGGGGTTCGAATAACGAGGACGCCATGACAATTATAGCCGACATGGAGGCGTCACGACATCATTGTCCCCGATGTCGTGCCTTAAATCACAAAACATTCAAATTACGTAAAACCATGTCAATTCGATATATAAATAGTAATCTTAAAAATATATGACTTTTAGTTATTATACATCAAAATAGAATTCCGAAAACGGTTCAAATCCAAAATGATCAATTCCAAAGATGGTTCAATCCAAATTCAAGTAATAGTGAATACATCAAAGCTCAAAAACTATGATAATAACTCCAATCCGTAATCATCATATATAGACATATCGAATACTAATTAGTTAAGAAGTTAACAATTCACAATGTGCCGATACGATCTCAAGTATTAGAAATAATAGATCATGTGATAGATGCCTATATGGCGAATGAGTAAGATGTTACCTCTATAGTAGTTAATGACCATGAGAAGTCACAAAAATTGGATAGCCGTACCTTGGATGGCAATTGACGTACTAAGTATGTAGCTTCTATCCCGTTGCCAATGCCACATTTTTACTCCAAGATTGATCCTAAACAAGTTTACAATTCATTAGAATGATTGGGAGAAGATTTGTGGATGATACAAATCTTTAAAACTCAAAGTACAAGCAAAATGCTACCAATTCCCCTGCACTTGACAGCCCTGAACCACTATTTTCATGACCATCTTTAACAAACTTAGAAGTCAATCTAGGTGTTAAGGTCTAAACCAAAGTTTTAGATCTGTTTCTTAGGAATCCAATAGCTTCGGATTCATATAATTTGGAGCAAAGACCAATTTTATATGATTTTTATAAAACAGTGTGCAATTCTCGTTTTTGCACAGTAACAGTTACAAAAACCCACTGTTTTGAGCCTTTCAAACTTGGAATCAGTTCTGGACGTAAACTACAAAGTTGTAGTATGCTCAGATATCTTTCCAACGATATATCGTACATCTCAATCGGATAAACGAATGATTTTATATAATTTTCTGAACAAACAGCAGCTACTAAAATTTTCTGCACAGCTCAAAACAGTCCCATTTTTGATGATTTTGCTACTCTTCACAGCTCAAAACAGTCCCATTCCTTAAAAGTTTGACACTAAAACATGGTGAAACAACTATAAAGCCTTTCCAAACCATAAATCAATGGTGTAAACTTATTTCCCCACTTATTTAACCAACAAAAACAAGAAACTAACATCAATTAACCAAGATTTAGCATACTAATCAAAACCTTATTAATATTTAACATACTCCATACTCAACTATGATTTCAAATCATCAAATTAGAGAGAATACCTTAAATTGACTTCCACAACTAGCAATTCTTCAAAACTCTAAGTTTCAATCTTTCAAAATTCAACTTGTTCTATGATGCATGAGAGGATAAATGGAAAATTAGGGTTCTTGAGGAAGAGGTCGTTCAATGGAAAGAGACAGAGTTGTCAATTGAAAAATGAAATTAGAAATGACTAAAAATTGGGGTTTTATACTTAGTATAAAAATCATCATTTGTCAAAAATTACCCCTCATCAATTGCCTAATTCACCATTGCTCCCTATATGGACTTTTCTTAACATTTCTAGTCCTAAGACCACTTTATTTTCTACATAATTAACCCCTTACATAAACTTGGACTTACATTATTAATCCAAAGTACAACTACTTTAAGCAAGGGTACAACTACATAAAACATCCAAATTTGTATGTAAACGAATATACCATGATTACTCGGTAACGAAATCTAGGGTGTTATAAAAGGTTTATGAAATGAAGAACATATCAAATGATGGAGATGGGGATGAAGAAAAAGAGATTGCACAATGAACAATTTATAAGAACAAAAATGAAACAATTGGTATATGGAGAGGGGTTAGGGAAAACGAAAAAGATGATCTTAAATACAAACATAAATGAATAATGAATGTTCATGAGTAATTAACATTGGAAATTAAAAAAAAGATTAAAAGGAGAATGAATGAGAAAATAGATAAATCCGATTGTAGTATTGAGAGGATGCTACGTAAGGTTGCCCGGTTGTTACTTTATTATGTATATAGATATAGATATAGATTAACTTAATAGAAAATTTTAGTAAACAACCCCTATGTCTTCGTTGCATAAGTAGTCGCTAACCAGAAATGAACTTGTTTCTATATATTTAATTTGAATGATAAAAGTTAAGAATAACCGTAAATTATCTAACCTCGTATACCGTATAATTGTTTTTTAGTTGATTTTATGATAATGTAGCAATTCTAGAGTATTTAGGAGGTTGGTTACGGGCTACAAACCCATTGGAAATGTTATGGTTATTTTTGTTTTTATATGTTCCAAAAAAAAAAATTCATTTCTAAATTTCGCATTCAATTTTATCGTAGTGCTGTTACACAATCATTATGGATAAAATTTTATGTTCTGAAATATCAAATCGGATCCTTGAAAGATGACTTTGATTCAAAAATTTCATTTTAATTAAAAAGAATTCTCAAAATAATCCATTGCCTACTTTAGTTAGCTAGAAGGTGATCCAAAATTTTCACCACATCCTTCAGCCTCAACCATAAAGACACAACACTTATGTTTAGCATTTTAAGTATCGAGGGACAAGAATTTGACATAAGTATCATTTTTTCTAAAATAGAGCATTTAAATATCAACATCTTTAACGAAAAATACATCCAAAACGACTAAGAAAATGGTATGTTTGAATGTTTATGCCTCAAGTCAACAACCCATGATTGAATAAGATCAACTTCATTTGTGTCTTCCAACAATGGCAATGGATTGAAATATAGAATATTGAAGTTAATAAAATTAACACTTCAGCATTAGGCTGGTATAGCAGGTATGGTAACACCAATATACTTTACAAACCAACCAAATATATCCTATTTGAAGGTGGGGTTTGAAGGGTTGACATGTTCGTAGACATGACTTCCACCTCAAAGAGTAACACGATTATATGAAACAAGAAAAATGATTGATGGGTGAGTTATTGACTTCATAACTGTGATTCACCCGCGCTGCATCGTGCGGGTAACCAACTAGTATACATATATATATAGGAGTTTCAGTTGCAAACCTAACAATTTAAACAAACTTTACAAATCATTATATTAGCAAACAATTGAGATATTTATATACAGTTATTATAATTCATTAATTATGGTTGAGATATATACGGAAGATGATAAGTTCATTAATATTATCATGACTTTGAATTAGGAAACAAAATAAAATCAAATATATATAGGGAGGTTCCAGCGAGATTTTTTCGATTTAAAGAAACAAATGAACAATTCCTAGCCACATATATATTTTATGGAATTAAAAAATTATTTAATAATAATCTATTTACTTTAAGGGTATTATGGTCAAATGTTACTTTATGAATGTTACTATTCATCATGTTCCATCAGATTGTATAATGTACAATCTTGATTAATTTTAAACGATTTAGATATTAAAAACATTTAAATAAATATAAGATGAAGATAAATATGAATTATTTTTAAATAAATATAAGATTAAAAGAAATATAAAAAACCAAACTCAGTATCATATATGATTTTAGAAAATTGAAAGTTTATTATTTTTGAAAATTAAAAAATAAAATATTTTTAAAGAAAAAATTATTATTTTTAAAACTTTAAAAATTGAAAATTTTATTATTTTTAAAACTTTAAAAATTGAAAAAGTTTATTATTTTTAAAAATATCTTTAAAAAATGAAGGCAAGATTTTTTAAACGAGAAGTGCTGATGATTATGAATGTTTACTTTCCCAAATCATGTAAGAACAACACATGATTACAATGCCAATTATGTCAATAAAATCACATATGATTTCAGTATCATATATGATTTTGTACAAATGTTAATGTAAAATCATATGTGATTTTATACAAATGTAAATGTAAAATCATATATGATTTTGCACAAATGATATTCACACATAATTATAATGCCAATTATGTCAACAAAATCACATATGCTTTCAGTATCATATATGATTTTGTACAAATGTTAATGTAAAATCATATGTGATTTTGTACAAAGGTAAATGTAAAATCATATATGATTTTATACAAATGTTATTCACACATGATTACAATGCCAAATACGTTATTTTGATATATTATATTCAAGGTTCAAAATGGCGTGAGACGTGGCGTGACGTGGCGGCAAGGTCAAGCCTTAGGAGCCATGGCGAGGTCGTGGCGTTTTCAAGGTGTGACTTATGGCGGCAAATCTATATATCATATAAATTATTATACTAGTAATGATGTAAACATATATATTCTACTATTACATAATGAGTCAATGATACATTATGTGATTTAAATTAGGTTATACATTAGAAATTATCAAATAAAACATTGAAAAGAGTAAGAAAAATCAACTATCGCGTTGTAAAAACCGCGCATTAGGTCATGGCATGCCACAAGCATAACGTTGCGTGAACCACAAGCCTTAAGCCACAGCACGCCACAACGGCTGTTGCGGCGAGCTTTTTTGAACACCGATTATAATATAATATAATATGTGACTCCTACCAATTATGTGATATAATATAAAATATTATTTAATATAATTTTTGAGATATTATATTATAATTTTTGCTTCTATCAATTTTACCCCTAAAAGACTTTACCCTTGGTGGAAAGTAGATTTCAGCCACCATTAATTATCTTGAATGTCATTCAATATAATATTAATTGATTTACCAAAATATGTGGCTATAAATCATTCTTTTGTTTCCTTAAACATGTCTCATTCTCGCATGATCCCTCCCCTATATATATATAGATGAAAGTTCAAATGTGAACCTATCTTTGGATGTGAACCTAAGGACAGATCTCAACGCTTCATCCGAGCCAAGTTGAAGCCGATCATGAAATATGGCTTTAGGGGTAATTTTGTCAAGTTTTATTTTTGAATCAGATTATGATATATGCTTTCTATTCTATAGTTCATATCAAATCCCGCTTTTATTGGCACTTCTCTTTTAATTCGTATTCTTCTTCTCTGTGAATTCGTATTCTTCTTCTCTGTTAGTTCGATTTCTGATTTCCGATCTCTGTTAGTTTGATTTCTAATTCAATGGACTTTGTTTCTTCGTCGCGAGGTTCAATTGATATTGATCCAGTTGAAAGTTCTACTCATTTTGTTGATCAAACATGTGATTTGTTCTCTTATTGCGATTCGATTACGGATTTTGATATTACAGATCGAGAATTTTGTTATAATGATTCGGTCACAGATTTGGAGAATACAGAGCATCAAAAATTTGGTTCTAATGTTGAAGATGCGTCAATCTGTAAGTATTTTATTAAACTAGTTTCTAAAGTATTGTATTCAGTTTGAATATTAGCTTATATTCAGTCTGAATATAAGTTACAATAATACACACCACAAAATGTTTTAGCTTAAATTCAGACTGAATATAAACATAACATTTTAATATTACACATTAATGTTTATATTCAGTTTGAATATAAAAAAATAATCTTTACTCGGTTTTAATATAAAAAATAGTGAAAACAAGGTATTATTAAAACATAAACATGACTCACGTTACTCAGTTTGAATATAAACATAACATTTTAATATTACAAATTAATTAATGTTTATATTCAGTCTGAATATAAGTTAAAGCATTTTGTGGTGTGTATTTTTGTAGCTTATATTCAGACTGAATATAAGCTAATATTCAAACTGAATACAAACTGTTAATCAATTTCAATATAAAACAGATTCAAAACACATCATCATCTTCAAAAAACAGTTATGGTTTTGTGTATTATTATAATGTTATCATCATCTTCAAAAAACAGTTATGGTCTGAAAATAAGTATGCAGACCCCAAATTGTTTTAGCTTATAGTCAGACTGAATATAAGCTACAAGCATACACACCACAAATTTTTTTAGCTTATATTCAGACTGAATATAAGCTACAAGCATACACACCACAAAATGCTTTAGCTTATATTCAGACTGAATATAAACATACCATTTTAATATTACACATTAATATTTATATTCAGTCTGAATATAAGTATGCAGACCCCAAATTGTTTTAGCTTATATTCAGACTGAATATAAGCTACAAGCATACACACCGTAAAATGCTTTAGCTTATATTCAGACTGAATATAGATATAACATTTTAATATTACACATTAATGTTTATATTTAGTCTGAATATAAGTACGCAGACCCCAAATTGTTTTAGTTTATATTCATACTAAATATAAATTGTTGTTTTTAACAAAACATTCAGTCTGAATATAAAGTAGTTGTTTATATTCATACTGAATAGCAGTTAATATTAATTCTGAATATTGTATTTGTTTTAATAATACCCTGTTTTCACTATTTTTTGTAGATGAATTTTATAGTGGAGGTCAAGATCGTCATTCATGTATTAGTATTGATGGTGATGATGGATTGGAGTTTTGGATTCCTGTTGTAGATGATAATTTGAAACCTGTTGTTCGAACAGTGTTTGGTACATTGATGAAGGTATAAAAATGTATGAAAATTATGCTTCTAAGTCAGGATTTGATGCTGGACTAAGTACTGTTAAAAGAGATGCAAATTTGGTAATTACTTTAAGGTATTTAGTATGCAATAGAGAGGGTTTTCCTGATTCTGTGAAATCCAACAGTTTAGATGGATCTGATAAGCAAGTTAGAACTACCAATATAATTAGAACAGGTTGTAAACTAAATGTTAAGTTCAAGATTGCTGGTGTTTCTAATAGGTATTATATTTTATATGATTTTGAAGAGAAATACAACCATTGTTTATTTGATGAAGATTCAAGGCATTTGTTGAAGAGTAGTAGGAAGCTAGACTATTCTCAACGAAGGTGGATCATGAAAATGTCGAATGTTAACATCGGTGCTAGAGAAGCCCACAATATTCTATGTCAGCTTAAGGGTGGTTATGAAATGGTAGGTGGTTCCAAGGTAGAGTATAAGAACTTTCAAATGGATCGTAATTGTTTTATTAGAGATAGTGATGCAAACTTGTTTGTTAGGAAGATGAATGATAGGAAGATGTATGTTCCAAACTATTCATTCGAGTATAAATGCAACAAAGGGATGTTGAATTATTCTTTTTTGGCTGATGAGACAGCTAAAGTCAATTTTGAGCTGTTTGGTGACATTGTGTCATTTGATGCAACCTTCCGAACAAATAAGTATGTATTTGTTCTATTTTGTTTTATAATTTTTTATTCTCGTTCTTTTTACTAATAGTTTCTATTTATGATATGTTATTTAGGTATTGTATGGTGTTTGTTCCATTCACTGCAATTGACAACCACAAGAACTGTGTGACTTTTGGTGGGGGCATTCTTGATTCAGAGGACATTCCCTCCTATATATGGTTGCTACAATCTTTCGTGAAAACATTTGGAAGGCAACCGAAGTTGGTTGTTACTAATCAATGTCCTGCTATCAAGCAAGCTGTTACTGAGGTTTTTACAGAGTCAAGGCACAGGTTTTGTATGTGGCATATTAGCACAAAACTACTTTCAAAGGTATTTGAATTTTTTATATTATTATTCAGTTTGAGTTATAATATATTCACCAGCTTATAATTGTTTATCTCATATTCAATCTGAATATAAGCTACAAGTATATACAATTTGAAGAGAGATGTATACGCTCTGTTTGTCCTGTTTCAACAAAATCTATTTGTTTATTGACAATCATTTTGTATGCAGGTTACTGCAAATGTGATTAAAATTCTGATTTCAAGAAACGTTTTCATGCAATTATATGGGATGAACAAATTGATGCTATACAATTTGAAAAGAGATGGACTACTCTAGTGACAGATTTTGGTCTTATTGGGCATAAATGGTTATCTTATATGTTTGAAAATAGGCGCAGATGGATCCCATCATTTTTATAGGGGAATTCCAATGCTTGTTTAATGAGAACAACATCAAGATCTGAAAGTGAGAATTCATTTTTTTCACTATTTTTTCATCATGGTGCGAATCTTATGAAGTTTATGGATTCATTTGATTCCGCTATGGACAAACAACGCAACAATCATAGGCTGCTCAACCATCAGACAAAAACAACAGTACCAAAGTTTAGCACACCACTTCCAATTGAAGTTCATGCTTCTAAGATCTATACACGTTCTATTTTTAGGGATGCTCAGAATAAGATAAAAGAGTCAGTTTGGTTGTGCTTTCAATCGTCAATGAGCTTGGAGAATGGTTGTGATGTTATTGTTGTTGTTGAAAAGAATAAGGTGCAAAATAAAGTGAAGGATGCTGAATGTAGTAGCAATCCAGGGACTTTTATGATACATTCTGAGTGCAAGGTACATTTACTTGTTATTTTATATATCTGTAGACTATATTCAGATTGAATATAACCAAGTATTCAAACTAAATATAAGCTTATATTCAGACTGGGAATTGTAGCTTATATTCACCTTAAATATAAGCTATAAGTATACAAATCCCAAATATTTAGACTGAATATAGTCTACAGGTATATAAACAACTGATTGTAGTGTATATTCAGACTGAATATAACCTACTAGTATACAAAATACAAATATTATATACTATATTCAAACTGAATATAACCTACTAGTATTCAAACTGAATATAAGCTTATATTCAGACTGAATATAAGTTAAAACCATTCAGACTGGGAATTGTAGCTTATATTCAGACTGAATATAAGCTACAAGTTCATTAAAATTCCATAATTGTAGAATATATTTAGACTGAATATAAGCTACAAATTATCATTCATTGTGAATAATGAATGTTTTTAAAAATTGATTTCAGGTTGTTCATAATAAGTCCACTGGATCATATGATTGTATTTAACTGCTTATTTTTTCATCATTTTGGTATTTTGTGTCGTCATATATTTTGTGTTATGAAGAATTTTGGCGTTGAAGAAATACCTCGGCAGTATATTGTGAAGCGGTGGACAAAAGCTCTAATTTCTTCTGAATTATTGAAGAAACGTCATTATGTTGGAGAAAGAAATGAGCGTCGTGAGAAACTTGAAAATGATACCCAAGCTGCGTTTGATAATTGTCTTGGTCTAGTAGTTGATGATATGCAAAAGCTTCAAGATTTTGTTCTAAAAATGCAAGAGTTAAAGGATAATTTGGTGGCAAATGGCTATAGTGCTCCTCGTCGTAATGTAGAAGAGACGATGGAGTCATTGCTTGGGGTTTCAAAACCAGATATTATAGATATTAAAAATCCGAAAGATATAAGAAACAAAGGTTGAAGAGCGGTAAAGAAAAAGCAATTGCTAAGGCTCAAAAGGCAAAGAGATTATGTAGGGTTTGTAAAGAAATGTGTAACCATGACTCACGTAATTACCCATCGAAAAATGTTTGATTTTTTTCTTTGTATTCTGCAAATAGTCATAAAATAATCAGTTTATTTTTTAATTGACAATCAATAAAATTTCATATTCATAATGAATATATAGTTTTTAGTTTTCTCCTTCAGCCTGAATATAAGTTATAGTTTGGTGATTGTATAATTGTAGGTTATATTTATTCTAAATATAAACTACAAGAATACAAACCCGAAATTGTTTTAGCTTATATTCAGTCTGAATATAAGCCACAACAATTTGTGTTTTGTATTCTTGTAACCGGAAGTTGCATTGTATACTCCCGCGGGTCGGAAGGCGGCGGGGGAAGGAGAGGGAGACTAGGTGAGATCTATCATAAGCGAATTCGCCATACAAATAGAGGCGCCTATCAAAAAGATAATATTCAGTCTGAATATACACTGTTTGTGCTTATATTCACTCTGCATACGACCTACAATTACATAATAAGCAAATTGTAGCTCATCTTCAGTCTGAATATCAACACTAACACGGTTAGTGCTTATGTTCAGACTGAATATACAAACTATAATTGCATATTAAGCAAATTGTAGCTCATATTCAGTCTAAATATGAGCACTAACACTGTTAGTGCTTATATTCAGACTGAATACAAGCTACAATTACACAATAACTAAATTGTAGTTTGTATATTCAGACTGAATACAAGCTACAATTACACAATAACCAAATTGTAGTTTGTATATTCAGACTGAATATACAAACTACAATTGCATAATAAGCAAATTGTTAGTGCTCATATTCAGACTGAATACAAACTATAACCAAATTGTAGTTTGTATATTCATTCTAAATATACAAAATACTAGTATACAAACTCCAAATATGGTAGACTATATTCAGACTGAATAAAACATGCTAGCATTCAAACTGAATATAAGCTTATATTCATTAAGACTGAGTACTGGAGCTTATATTCAGACTTAATAGAAAATATTAATCAATTTCAATGTAGAACAACAGATTCAATAACCTTAGAAACTAAATACATCATTCAATTTATAGAACACATCATGTATGAATAAGATAAAAACTTAAAACAATTGTTCAATAGTCTTAGAAACTAAAACCATCATGCAAATAAATTCAGTCGTTCTTCTTTGTTCAACTTTGCTTCTCTTTTATGCTCATCTTTTTCAGCCTTTGGTTTTAATGCGTATTCATTAGCCTGCTACAACACCCACTCCTTTTTTTGGTTCTTGTCTGACATTAGTATCTTGGTTAAATACTTGTACCTTAGGTTATTTAAGATTCTCTTCTGCTCATCTTTTTTTGTTGCCAATCCAGAATCCCAAGTTTTTATAGGACCTCCCATGAAGGTCTCCATATGTCTCATCACAAAGATTGAACAATCTTTGTGATTATCAGTTGTCCTCCACTTCATGAGCTCTCGTTTGGGTGGGACGTCGATTAGCTTCCTAAATCTTGAAATCCTTAATGCTTCTAAGGAATTTTATGAATAGTTTATGCTGCATTATATAAAACATAATTAATATTTAAATAATATGAATAATATAATATATTGATATGATATTTATTATTCATATATTGTAAATGAGATGTTCTTCTTACCAATGTTATCGGCACGGTCCCGTATTTTTCCTCAAACTTCACTTTCGTGGCACTGTTATCAAACAGGTGTGCCATTTCGTTTTTCAAATCATAACAGATTACGTAAAAGTGATATGCTTTTATGATTGGGAAGAAGATCTGCAGAGGAATATTCTAGTTAATTTGTATTTTACAGTAAGAATAGAACAGAGGATATATTAAAAAAAAGATGCAAACTTTTTTTAAAGTTTCAATAATATCTAATATTTAGAGTTCATGTAACTTGTTATTTATTCTTCTTTTTATTCAGTCTGAATATAACATTGTTTTAATATATATATATATTCAGACTGAATAATAGGTAAATAGTAAAACATGTCATTCTATTCAGTTTGAATAATGGCTAGTAATTTATTTTCTTAAATGTATTTATGTCATACCAAGTCAAACTTCTTTATATTATCTAAATCATCCAATACTATTTCTTTGATATTCTCTTTGAAAGTGTCACTATATGTACGCCAATCAAAATCTGGGTTGAACACATCATGTCCCTGTTCAAAATTAACAAATGTTAAATTAATAAAAAAAATTAAGTTATAATTTAAATTAGAAAACAGATTTGTGATCTTACAAGAATGTTGGTTGTCATGAATAATCTGCTTGCTGAGTCTTTGCTCTTTAATCTTTCTTCATAATTTAGAACTTCTGCCCAGTTGTCGATAACGTTTGAAAATGCTTCAGAATCTTCTATCATGCTTTCGAAAATTATTTTGAAACAACTTTTATTTGAAGCAGTTTCAAAAACAATTGACCTGTTGAAACAAATTATATTTAAGAAAATTTTATAATAAACAAAATTGTTTATATTTAATTTTAATACAATATACCATTTTTAGGTCATATTCAGTCTGAATATGAACATTACAGTGTAGTGTTTCACTGTAGTGTGTATATTTATATGAACCACCAAATTCCAGCTCATATTCAGTTAGAATATAAGCTAGAAGTATATAAACCAACAAATTATAGATAATATTCAGACTGAATATAACCTTCAAATATCCAAACCACCAAATTGTAGCTTATATTCAGTCTGAATATAAGATAGAAATATACATAGCACAAATTGCACAGCTTATATTCAGACTATATATAACCTTCAAGTATCCAAACCACCAAATTGTAGCTTATATTCAGTCTGAATATAGTCTACAAGTATCCAAACTACAAAATTGTAGCTTATATTCAGACTAAATATAACCTAGAAACAATTGTTCAATAATATGAACACTATAGTTTAGTGTTTCACTGAAGTGTTTATATTCATACTGAATATAAGCTACAATTAACTTGTTTTTAAATGATTATTATACAGAATAATAGTAAATTCAATTTTATACTTACAGAAAGTCCCCCGTTAGTGAAAACATCCATTCACCAATCTTCGTCTCTATTGAATATAATCTTGTTTCCACATCAACAATTATTTGTACATAAGGTGATTTTAGAAATTCACCTACCTTCTCTGTTCTCTTCTCTCTTTCTTCAACTTGTCCTTTATCTTTGGCCAGTTGCTTATCCTTACAGAAAGTCCCCCATTAGTGAAAACATCCATTCACCAATCTTCGTCTCTATTGAATATAATCTTGTTTCCACATAACAATTCTTTGTACATAAGGTGATTTTAGAAATTCACCTACCTTCTCTGTTCTCTTCTCTCTTTCTTCAACTTGTCCTTTATCTTAGGCCAGTTGCTTATCATTTGCCTTTATTTTGACAACAAGATTATCTTTCTTTGATTTATATTCTTTGGTTGGTTTTGGTGGTGAATCTGAATCAGTGAAAAGCTTGAAAGTTGGACAACTTGCTGGAGTTTGTTGACTAACATCTGTCTTTTGTGATACTTGTGGTGTAATCAAATCCTGCTTTTCATGATGGCATCCTGTCCTTCTTCCCTTGTCTCAATTCCCTCCTCTTCTAAAACTTTCTCTTTCTCCTCTTCTTTCTTCTCTTCTTCCTTTTCTCTTTCTTCAGTATTCATTTCATCAACAACAAGGCTTTTGACAACATTAGTTATTATTGCTTCAGGACTACTCTCTACATTTTGGTTTGTTTCTTCATTAACAACATTTTTCTGATTGTTGCTAATATCCCTTGAAGCTTCTTCATTAGCTTCTTCATTCTCTACTCTTCTTTCTTCTCTTCTTTCTTCTCTTCTTTCTTCTCTTCTTTCTTCATTTGGCTGCACCACATCAACGATCATGTTTTCGTTAATCTTAAATACCTTTTCATATTCAGCCTTCCATCCTTTTAACGGTTGATCGCTTGGATATAGCATCATTGCTCTTGTCATCTTAAATTCAATCTCGACTTTCATTATCAGCAGTTCATCGAGATCATGATTAAGGCTTCCCAAAAATTCCTGTTTTTTTATGTTTTTTTATTAGTAAAGGTAATTATAATTAATGTTATTAAAAACTATCACTGTTTATATTCAGTTTGAACAAAGGTTAACGTATACCAAAACACAGTATATATTCAGACTGAATACAAACTAGCCTAAGTTAATGTATACTAAAACACAGTATTTATTCAGTCTGAATAAATGTTAACACATACTAAATTCAGACATAATACAAACTAACTTATTTTGATTTTTATTATAAACTACATTGTTTATATTCAGTGTCAATAGAGGTTAACATATTCTAAATACAGACCGGATTCAAACTAGCTTATGTTGATTTTGAATTTAAACTACATTGTTTATATTCAGTCTGAATAAAGGTTAAAGTATACTAAAACAGAGTATATAGACAGAACATTTTTCATACCGCTGTTGTTTTCTCTCTGTTTGAGGTCATGCAATCCTGTACCTCATTGGTGTTGAGCTCTAATCTCCCAATTCCACCATTTTCAATCTCATAGTTTTCTCTCTCTTTCAACTTCTTAGATGTCCACTCAAGGATTGCAGGTTTTACTCGTTTATGTTTAACTTCAGTACAGTATGTTGAATTTACGTACATGAGCTGCATTTTTGGTAATTAAAATTAGATCATGTTATAAATTTAAAAAAACAGAAGTATTATAAACGAATACATACCGTAAGCAATGTTGTTGGTCCGGTATTGAAGTTCGTTTTGAAGCTGCTGTTCCAAAAAAACTTGCTTATCCTTAGTTGATTATAGATGTAATCGCACCAGTTTATCTTTTTAAAATCATAATTTTCTCCAACATTTGTCAGGAAGGTAGTATTGCAGAGTCCCATCTTCATTGTATCAAACATTGTGCTTATGAAAAGGATAATGAAGTTCAGCTTGAAGTTTATAGCCAAAATGTTTGATTCATTGATTAGTTTCACAAGGTGCTTCTGCCTAATTCTTTTATCATCTTCAAACCGGGCTTTCCACTCCTCACTAACCCTTTCATGGTCAATCAAATTGAAGTTGATAAATTTCATCTCCTTCATTCTTTAGTCCGAAGATCTCTGTAACAGAGTCCTTTGGAATCTTTATATCTCCTTTGGATGTTTTGTAACATCAGGTTACACTAAGTTCGTTTACTATAAACCCAAAACACATTTCAAAATATAATCTTCAAAACAGATACGGGATATAAATTCTAGATTTTCACCAAAAAGTTAAGTTCGGTTCAACCGAGTAACAAGAACATGTCAACCTAAAAGTTCAACAAAACTTACGATTAACGATTACAATACTAATAGTCGGGACAAAATATATAACTAACCGACTACAATACTACATAAATACAACCCATGACGAAATATTAACATAACAAGTACCAAAATGTCGTCTGGGATCTTGAAACCTTCTACTGAATCTACACCACTTTATCTTTACCTTTCCCCATTACCATTCTTCCTGAAAAAAAAAAAAATGTATTCTAATGGAATAAGCGAAAATGCTTAGTGAGAATATATCGAAGCGTATAAATATGATGTAAAAATACATATATTAACTAAAACAAAACAAAAGTAGTAGTTTAACTAAAAACCGAACGATCAACATATCATGCCAACATCAATTAAAGCATAACAAACATATCAAAACAGAAATAACCTTATCACGAATAAGGTATACATGTGCACCACACCCTCTCTTCGTCTACAGGGCCCGTGCAAAATACTCATACCCGGCTCCTTACCAATCGGGATACATGAGTACGAAAAAGTCAATATGCCACACCCAACCACCCTCTCCTTGGGATACGTGGTCATACTCTATTCTACAACATATCACCCGAAGTGATACCCGTAGATCATGGTTTACCAAAAGGCCAAAGAAAACAGTCTCGGATCCGGACTCAACTGATAACACGAAATGAACAACGAATACCAATACCTGGCTAGAGGACTCAACATACTCAGTAAAATATGAAAATTAAACTAATTTATAGTAAGAAAGCATATACATATATTACACATAAGTGTACGTTCGATATAAACTCACAGTGCTTCAATATAAACAACCGAACGCAGTAATATCCAATTCCAACCAACAATAGGATTAAATCTTCACAAGCTCCAAATATCCTTAATATAACCCCTGGAGTAAACATTTAAAATATCATTATCAAACTATAAACCAATCTCAAGTTATACACTTTTAAACTTTGACTATCCTACTTTCAATTTCTCTTGCACAACTCTCTGTTCAGCCCCTGTTTTACCTCAATTAAACTCAAAATTAGACATTGACTTCTGAATATTAAATAAAGTATAATAGCATATCTTTCTAATGCAACTGACCTCATATTTTTGTGATTTTTCTGTGATTTATTATGTAATTTACAACACAACAGCTCAAAGCTGTCAAAACTCAGCTTAACAGCACAGTACATGTTGCTGTTTTTACCCATCTTAACTTCAAATTCACATTTTCAAGTCTGAAGATGAATTGTAGTTCATTTTGTTATCTTTCCAAGGACAGTGATCTCATAAGCATACGATTTTTCTTCAATTTTCTATGATTTTTCAAAAACAGGGCTGCAACAATACACTTCCATGATCAATTCACCCATATCATCCATTATAGTGACCTATTGTCTTGCATTTCATCTCTTATATTACATACTCATCATAAAATCTTAGAAATTCTATTATTATTAGCATATAAACATGATTTCCCACATTAATCATCACTAACATTACTTAATCTCATGACTTTCTTGCTAATACAAACAATTATTCCAAGTTTCTTCAAAATAACAAGATATTAACCAACATATAGCCTTAATCTTACAAATTTTCCATTAATCTCAAACATGCAACCCTAACATCCTTAATTAACACTAATTATCAAGATTAAACTTGAAATTAGAAGCATACCTTTGATAAATAACACATAATCTTCAAGAATCTAACATTTTTTTCTTCAAAATCATCAAGATTTGGATGATTTGAGCTTAACTATGTGAAAATCGCACCTTCACTGTGTGTAATGGTTCTAGGGCTGATTTGGGGAGAAAATAAGGTAATTTTCGTCAATTTTACCCATTAAACCGAGTTGGGTCGGGTTTGACCCGGTTTTGACCCATTTGACCATTAAACACTAAAAATATCATAACTTTTCGCTCGGACCTCCGTTTTCGATGAGGTTTTCGCCTACGCATTCGTAATAAGATAACCTATAACTTTCAATAAAAATGTTCCAGCAAAGATCTCCCAATAAAAGCAGTTTTACACATTTGTAAGTGTTATGCTTTCCTTTGTAATTTGTCGTTCGTGATTTTGAGCTCGAAATCCTGTAAAAATTTTCCGACACCTATAACAACTCCTAATAGGTTTAAAACTTAGTTCCAAAGCTTAAAATCCCATCATACACCTACCATTTGAGTTTTGCGCGCGTAGATTACCGAAATAGCAACGTATTCTGTTCAGTTTGCATAAAATGCAATCTACACGACTTTTTCGATCTCCGTCAATTCTAACACTTCACATTAACTTATTCAAAGGTGTTCCAACTTTTACATCACCATTTAGATCATCCGTTCAAGTTTTGGGTAGATTTTTCCCATTTAGGCATTCTAGTTACCTACCCAATTTCCATTTAGGCCATGTACTTTGTAATTTGAACCTTTACATCACCTAATCATCTTAATTCTGAGGTGTTGGTAATAGTCACTTGTCACAAGAATCATCCTACCTATAGGCCCTCTTATATACTCTATTACTCACACTTAGCAAAATGTAACATGTCATTTTACTCAAACACTATATTTAAGAAAGTTTAGAAAGTTGGATGTTACATGTTTTGATCACCATGTCCTTTGCATCAAAATTATCAACAACGCTATATGCTAGTTTTGACGGAATAGTGTCGATGTTCATATCAAGGATTGGTCCAAAACCAATGTCATTAATCCATTTGATTTGAATTGGGCTTAAAGTCCCCTTTATAGCCGTTATGTTCTTTGGAGATGTTCTTATTTGTAGACAGTTGTACATTATATCCTTTGACGTTTCTGCATTTTGCTCATCTTTTGAATTTCTTTTTATCTTCTTTCTCGTTAGACTTTCTTCACCTTCATTGTTGTTTTTGTTTCTTTTTGTTGTTTTTCTCTTTGTTTGTTTGTCCTGTAGTTCTTCTTTTTTCCCCTTCTAATTACTACTCAAGAAGATGATATGGTCCATACACTTGTTTATGCTATTATGAAAAATTATGTTGGTAACCCAACAGGTTATCAAGAAAGGAATTCTGAAATATTATTAAATCTAAATTGTAGAAAGTTACAGGATTTTAGATGGTATAAGGATGTATTTTTAACAAGGGTTATGACTAGGACTGATTGTAAGGAAGCTTATTGGAATACTAAAGCATCAACTTGAGAAATATTAATTTTTATAGAATTAATTTTGATCACTTTCCTCGTCAATATCAGACGTAGAAGAAGGGTGTTTAGCTGTTTTTCCTAGCCTCTGTTTCCTTCAGATTCTTACACATTTTGGGTCTCGCTTGTTTTGTTGTTCTTGTAGATCCTTCTTCTATTATATAAACATCAATTTATTATCTGTTTGTATATTGACAATATTACAAACACCTAATTTATATTCAGACTGAATATAAACGTTACAGAGTATTATTAAACTGTTGTGTTTATCATCAGTCTGAATATAACCTAGAATTATACAAATCCTAAACTGTAGAGCAAGGATAACATTGTAATAATACACAAATACGTTTATATTTCAGTATGAATATAAATTAAAATGATGCAAACATTTAATTGTAGACTATATTCAGACTGAATATAGTCTTTAATTGTAGCTTATATTCAGACTGAATATAAACGTTACAGAGTATTATTAAACTTTTGTGTTTATCATCAGTCTGAATATAACCTACAATTATACAAATCATTTGAAATTCTATAAGCCCCAAATTCTAGCTTATATTCAGACTGAATATAGTCTTTATTTGTTGCTTATATTCAGACTGAATACAAACATAACACAAACATTTAACTGTACACTATATTCAGTTTTTATATGTACAATCATACAAACACAAAAATGTATGTTATATTCAGAATGAATATAACCTATTGATACAAACTAATAAACATTATTTAATATTATAAGTCTAGATTTCAAGCATTTACTGTTGAAATGTGATTTATTTACGAATACATTCATTAAATATTCAGTAAATCAGAAAACGGAATATTCAGTAGATTTCAAGCATTTATTAGTCAACAAGCCCTAGCTATCGATAATTTTCAAAACTCTAAAACTTTCCTGTTTCAGAAGGCTCTGTAACGGAATAATCTGCAGATCCTTATCTCCGGCCATTATTTATTTTTTGAAGTTAAAGGAAGAATTTCGTTCTTATCGACGTGAACGGCGGTGGAGGTTGTAGAGAGCAGAGGTTTTTTAGTGATAGAGTATTTTTTTTTTTGAAATGATGAATAGGTGCATCGTTCTGAATTCCATCGTGTTCTATAGTTGGTTTTGAACCGTGATGGTTTATTTACAATAATACCCCTACGCGCTGAAAATAAATATTAGAGTTAATTATATATTCCGTCCTAGTTGTATAGTGGTTTTAACACTCTGGGTCCCTAAATATAATTTTAGGTTATATTAAGACTAAATATAAGCATAACATTGTAAATATAAGCATAACAAATTATTAAAATACATAGTTGTAGCTTATATTCAGACTGAATATAAGCTTATATTCAGACTGAATACAAGTTACAATTACACAATAACCAAATTTTAGTTTGTATATTCAGTCTGAATATAAGGACTAACACTGTTAGTGCTTATCTTTACTCTGAATACAACCTACAATTGCATAATAACCAAATTGTAGCTCATATTAAGTCTGAATATGAGAACTAACACTGTTAGTGCTCATATTCAGACTGAATACAAGCTACAATTACACAATAACCAAATTGTAGTTTGTATATTTAGTCCAAATATATGGACTAACACTGTTAGTGCTTATATTCACTCTAAATACAACCTACAATTGCATAATAACCAAATTGTAGTTTGTATATTCAGTCTGAGTATAAGGACTAACACTGTTAGTGCTCATATTCATACTGAATACAAGCTACAATTACACAATAACCAAATTGTAGTTTGTATATTCAGTCTGAATATGAGCACTAACACTGTTAGTGCTCATATTCAGACTGAATACAAGCTATAATTACACAATAACCAAATTGTAGTTTGTATATTCAGTGCGAATATAAGGACTAACACTGTTAGTGCTTATCTTCATTCTGAATACAACCTACAATTGCATATTAACCAAATTGTAGTTTGTATATTAAGTATGAATATAAGGACTAACACTGTTAGTGCTCATTTTCAGACTGAATACACAATAACCAAATTGTAGTTTGTATATTCAGTCTGAATATGAGCACTAACAGTGTAAACACTATTAGTGCTCATATTCAGACTGAATATACAAACTACAATTGCATAATAAGCAAATTGTAGCTCATATTCATACTGAATACAAACTACAATTACACAATAACTAAATTGTAGTTTGTATATTGAGTCTGAATATAAGGACTAACACTGTTAGTGCTCATATTTAGTCTGAATACAAGCTACAATTACACAATAACCAAATTGTAGTTTGTATATTCAGTCTGAATATAAGGACTAACACTGTTAGTGCTTATCTTCACTCTGAATACAACCTACAATTGCATAATAAGCAAATTGTAGCTCATACTGTTAGTGCTCATATTCAGACTGAATACAAGATACAATTACACAATAACCAAATTGTAGTTTGTATGCACAGTGAATATAACCTTAAATTATTCAAATACCTAATTGTAGCTTATATTCACAATGAATATAAGCTACAATTGAACAAACCCATAATTGTAGCTTATATTCAGACTGAATACAAGCTATATTTTTAGTTTATATTCAGTCTTAATATAAACATAACATTGTGATATCGCAATGCTATGTTTACATTCAGTCTGAATATAACCTACAATTATTCAAATGTTTAACTGTAGTTTATATTCAGACTGAATATAACTTTTAATTATTCAAACCACTTATTGTTCATTCAAAGGAAACACTTTTTATTCAAAACAACCACGTATTTTTAAGCTAGTCTAACAACCACTGATTCAGTCAAAGGATTCTAAGATGCTTTGAAAATAATCACTGAATAATTCATTCAAAGCAATTAAACAACCAATCAAACTACTTAAAAAAATATATTAACCAACAATTGTTTTGATGTTCAAAGCTTCAAAACCTATGTAACGCTAATAAACCTTGCTATGGTGATTTCAATTCATGCTCTCCACTTGTTCATTCAACTCCTCCTCTGAACGTTCCTCCTCTTCTGCCTCCTTTTCTTTCTGTTCATTTTCTTCATTCTCTTTATCTTTCTCTTTTTCCACCACCTCTTTTTCTTGACTTTCTTCTCCTATCTGAACAATCTCTAAATCATCATCTTTTCTTACTATTTCCTGTGAAAGAATCACTTCTTCATCATTTTCAGGCTCTGTTGCTTGCATTACAAGAATATCTTGTTCATTATTTTGTCTTTCTTCACTAGCATCAACATCATTATGTTGTTCTTGAATCTCTTCTTCATTACTTTCTTTTTCTTCTTTGAATCTCCCTTTTTGATTGAATTGAAAAAAAGTTTCATATGTTTTTTTCCACTTCTTTAAAAGATTGTTGTTTGGATGCAACTCTGTTGCTTGATTGAAATTGGATTCCAAATTATGTTTGTTTGCGAGAAGTTCTTCCAAACCATCATTCAACGATTTTATAAGGTCCTGTTTCTCAATTTTTATGTAAGTTAGTAGAGGAAGTTCTACAATTCAATCTTTACGATACATTATGAATAATTGTATTTAAGTAATAACCAATGTTCTTAATGAATAGGATAATAGTTAATACCGTCACTTTCTTATTTTTTGCCTCCGATGAGTATACGTAAGGAGTCAGAAGAAAGCAAGCAATAAAAAAAGAAAGATTTCACGGCGATATCAATTCCGTCATATCTGAAAGAAATTCCTGAAATAAATAAAGAATTCTGTCACTTCAAGAAAGAAGGAAGGAATTCCATCAATAATTGCCAAATCCTAAATTCAGTCTTCACTGATAGATAGAAAGAGAAATTCTGTAAAACGAAGAGAAGGCTTGAAATCAGATCCATCTTAATACGAAATTTTGAAATGTTTGTGTTTCCTTTTGCTTTGACATATGGTTGATTCAGCTTTCCCAATCCAAAACCTCCTAAGCTCAATTCTTTTCTCTCCCTCATCTTCATTTTCTCCGATGTCCACCACCTTGTAGCTGGACTCATCCTTTCATGCTCAAGCTCATCACATGTTGTAGAGTCAAGATATAATAGTTGCATATCATTCATAGTGAATAGTTAAAATTGTATTAGGGTGAATAAAGGTTGATAACAAACTTTACATTCAGAATGAATATCAACTACTATTCAGTTTGAATGACATGTACTTAAGTAAACTGTTTATGTTCACCCTGAATATAATACATCATATTGTTTTATTTGACTTCTATATTCACTCTCAATAAAGGTTTATAACAAACTTATTTACAAATATTATAAAGTTTGCATATAAGCTAGCATATAGGTGTGTATCACTGCTACATTCAGACTGAATATATAAAAACAGTTTATATTCAGTCAAAATATCATAAAGCTTGAATAAAACAGAGATTAAAATCAAATATATACCGTCAAAAATGTGATTGGCCCTGTGTAAACACATTCATCAGTTTCTTTCTTCCATGCTTGTGTGCTTTTTTTTGCACATTTGATGATGTATTTGCACCAATTTATTTTTGAGAAATCCAACGTTTCTTCAAGTTTGGAGAGAATGGCTAGGTTGCATGTACCCATCTTCATTGAAATCGCCATAGCATTTACAAACAGAACAATGAAATTTGTCTGGAATATCCATTTTGCATTATTGCATTCTTTGAGTTTGTCCAGAACATCACTTGGACGGATATCTGAAGTGCTCCCAAATTGGCTTTTCCAAGTCAATAGCAGTTCACTGCAGCTTTCTGCTAGCTGAACATCATCAATTATGTCTAATCCTTCATTTTTAAGTCCTAAGATTTGACTAACAGAGTCCTCATTCACCGGTATTTCTCCGGCTGGTATTCTTACCACCATCTTCTCCGTATCAAAGTTGTCAACAACATAAAAGGCCAACTTTGATGGGATTGAATCAATCTTCATACCAAGAAGATTCTGAAATCCAATTTTTTTCAGACAATTTGATTGATGTGTTTTTAACTGTGTGATTGATGTCATTAAGTTTTTTGTCGTTGTTCTTTGTGACAACTGTCAAATTTAAACCTCCAGGTTAGGTCTAATTAAGTTTATTAGTATTAATATAGATTAATTATAAGAATAAAAGTCAGTTAGCTTAGAATGGCCGAAAATTTTCAAGAGTTTCCGGTAGCTGCTTAGAAAGTCCGGTTCCGACCCGTAACTGGCCGAAATGTCTTAGATAGTGCCAAATGCTCTAATTTATATAATATATATATAGTTTTAGTATGTTAAGTAAAAAAAAACTTTTATTTTTGTTAGAATTTAATCAAAATGGGCTTACAAAATTGGAGAAAAATGTCAAAAATTGAGAAAAATAGCATTTTAACAATTTTGAGTCTTACCATTTTATTAAAAGTAAATAAATAAATAAAATTTTGGGCTTGACCCCCCTCATGGATGCCCCCCCCCCCCCTTTCATTTTAATATAAATAGTATTTTGTTTTCATTTTCCTCTAATTTTGCATTTCAAAATTTGAATCAAGCTCTCTCTTTCTCTAAAACCAAGAGTCATATTCAAGAAACTCTCCTTCAATCTCCATTTTCCAGCCAATTTCAAGGCAAAACCACCAACAAAATTCAAGATCTTTCAAGAAATAGAAGTTCTACACATCACTCAAGTAGGTACAAACGTCATCTTACCTTTTTCTTGTCAATTTTGATTGAAAAACTCATTTTTCTTGCATTTTAAGCATTCTTCTTCTAAACCTCTGAATTCTCTGAGTTTTATGGAAAGATTACACACCAAAAACATATAAAAATGTTTACATAATGGTGGTAATCAATGACCCAAACAATAAAACTCAAAAAAATAGGTGAAAATCATGATTTTATGTGATTTTGAACAACAATGGTGATTTTTGGTGCTGACAGATTCTATGCATGTGCATAAATCGTCCATTTCTTGCAAATAATATGTTCAAATATCATGTATCTTCTTTCTACAAGTTTATTTAATGAGTTGGGGTTCTAATCCAAGTGGTCTCACTCAAAAACATTGAGTTTTGACCACCCAAATGCTCATAACAAGATGCATGTGCATCTGGAAGTTCAACAGTAGGTAAACCCTACTTTGAACGACCATAACTCTTTGAATGAGTGTGCAAACTGTCAACCAATTACAGATTTGTGCATGCATGTTCAAATGACCATATCTCTTTCAAAACTCAATGAAAAAGGATGATTTTTCCTTTGAGAGTTATTTTTATGAGTTATATTCAGTTTTCAAGTGGAATCACTTAAAAATATAGAGTTTTGACCCTCCAAACACCTAAAATATTTTAGGTGTGCAATCTGTGAAACCACCAGTAGGTAAACCCTAATTTGCATGCTAATATCTCTTTGAATATTTGTCCATAATGCATAATTCTTCTTCTGGAGTTTCTTTTATGAGTTAGGGTTCATTTGAATCCGGCTTCATTGATAAATATGAAGTTTTGAGTCATTAACCAATTTATTAAAGTTAAGTGTGCAATCTGTCAACTAACGACAGATGTGTGCATGCAACTTTGTGATGCCATATCTTCCTCATAACTCATTTAAAATGAGTGATTCTTATCTTAAAAGTTTCCTTTATGTGTTATGTTTATAATCCAACTGGAAGTTCTGAAAAATAATAAGTAGAACTCCCCAAATGATTGTTTTACTAACAGTGTGTAATCTGCCATGCTTGCTGTGACACACTGTTTGATATGAATCATTTGAACCCTTTTTATATGTCTAAAATGCATGAAATTTGGTCGCAATGACCTTAACTCAGTAATGCATCACATATAAAAAGATGGAAAATTTCATCATTTTGGATGTTACATTAATTTGATCATTTTTAAGACTTATAGTTTCTGTCAGAAAGTTAAATTCTGAAACTGGTTGATTTCATAAATTTTAATCACTTGAAAGACTATAAGGTTACATTTTCGGTATAAATTATTTCTTTAAAGAGCATATGTGCATTATGTATAACGGGACAATAGTAGACCAAGTTGGACATATAAGGACTTATAAGCACTCTCATAGTAATCGTTAGATGCATAAATGACCGTTTTGGGTATTTTACTTCGATAGGGAAGCGTTAGGTCGGCTACCTGACGGATCGTGCTTTAAACGAAGCTTTTGCAAAAGGTGAGTATTCACAGCCCCATTTTTAAAGTATTTTATATCTTTTGGGGTGAAAAGTATTATTAAATGAAATATTTGATATATTTGCATTAACGAATGTGAATATTATGAAAATTGTTGTTTTTGGGCATTAAGGCATGTACACTAATTGATTGTATTGAGTAAAATGTTCCATAAAAGTTTGTACACTACTATTAACTCAGGTGAGGAGCCGGGGTATATGTGGATAGCGCTATATATTGGACGGACAATCCCACCTAAAAACCGACAAGTAGGTGTGCGGATAGCAATCCCACCCAAGAACTAAAGGTAGGGGTGCACTATACTTAAAAGGAAGGTTCTACACATGTGGACTTTATGTCCACCGCTGAGGTAGAACTAAAAAAAGGAAGGTTCTACACATGTGGACTTTAGGTCCACCGCTGAGGTAGAACTAAAAAAAGGAAGGTTCTACACATGTGGACTTTAGGTCCACCGCTGAGGTAGAACTAAAAATATTTTTTTTGGTGGTCGAAGGTTTAATGGTGGCTCATTACTACTATTAATTTGGGTACAAAAATGCCTTGAACGTTTTAAGATGTAAAGATTTACATAGTGCCATAAAAGTTATTTTGCTCAATATTCATTTATGCAAAAGATGTTTATAATATTGAAACCTGTGAACTCACCAACTCTTTGTAGTTGACCTTGTTTTATTCATGCTTTTCAGGGGTAAGAAAGGGTAACTAAAAATGCTTGTGTTTGGGGCGCATCAACATCAACCACGTTTAAATTTGAAATCGTTTTGTAGAATATCTTATTTCTTTTATTTTGTTAAAACTTGAACCTGTATGATGTAATGTTCAGTTTTATTTTGTTATGTATTTGATTGGACAATTGATGTTGTTATCGCTCTATTGCTATGAAATCTTGAACTATCACACCTCGGGTGTGACAGACTTGGTATCAGAGCCATAGGTTATAGAGAACACCGGTTTTTCTATAAAACCAAATACTATAACCAAAAGTTTTCGAAAACTATCTTTCTAAACTAACAGTAATTTTAAAAGCTTACTACTAGTATAATTGGAATAAATGTCGACTTAGCATATTATAATTAGGCAAAGCCTGATCATCTATGTCTAATTTAATATGTATAAGGGAGACATGGAACAATTATATTGGGAACTTCCAAATGAAAAGCATGGTCATAAGTGTGAGTTTGCATAAGCATTTTATAAATTGTTATCTACTAAAGTACATTTAGTAATTAAGTTTGTTACTATCGCAGTTCACTATGTCTCACTCATCCACTCCTACTAAGTACTCTAATGACTCCTCAGGCTATGTGACTACTCAACCATGGAGAGAACTTTTTGACTACTTTGTTGGTTAAACTTGGAACTTATTTTGGTGGCATGTAGCCCACTATTTAGAACTCTAAGATACTTGCTGTCTTTTGGAAATTATTTTTGCTGGATATTGAAGTTATGTGATTCTAAACCTATGATTTGATGAATCGAGTGTTTTATATGCATAACTTAGATAAGTAGACTTAGCGCAAAATATAATATGACCCAACCTCACTATGAACCTATGCCTAAAGACAATGCCTTCAAGGAAAGAAGACCCCGAGATCGCGCGACTTGTGTCTGAGCAACTCATCGCGCCACTTTCGAACATCGTTACTCAAGTGGCAGCGAGTTTGAATTCTAATCCGGGAAACAACCGAGGATCTGGCGCAAGTGGAGACAAGGAATGCATATACAAAGCTTTTAGGACCTACCCGAAGGAATTCCATGGAACTGAAGGAGCTGTTGGATTACTGACATGGATTGAGAATATGGAGTCCGTTCTCCACATCAGCAAGTGCACTGAAGGAAATAAAGTGCAGTTTGCCGCCTGTCTGCTATAAGGACGAGCATTGACCTGGTGGAACACTCAAGTGTAGACGCGAGGAAGGGAAGCAGCAAACAGTCTTACTTGGAAGGAATTAAAAAAAAGATGCTGAAAGAAGAATACTGTCCAATGGCGAGATTCAGAAGCTGGAAGCAGAGCTATGGAGTCATTAGATGAAAGGGAATGATATAGACTCTTACACTGCCCGTTTTCATGAGCTGGCAAAAATGGTACCACATTTGGTAATACCTGAAGAAAACCGAGTTGATAGATATGTTTGGGGCTTATCTCCTAAAATACGCAGAGATGTTACTTCGGCAAACCCGAAAACCCTACAAGAAGCAGTGAGTTCAGCAAGCAAGACTCACCAATAATGCTAATCGTTCGGAAATGTTTGCTAAAGACAAAGCTCAAGGTAATAGAAAGATGGAGGAACCCACAAGAAGGCAATCTGGAGGAAGAATGGGTAAAAATCTGAAGATGACAGGTAACTATGGGATTCAGACTCAACCAGCAGAGAAAGAGAAAAAAGCACACCCTAAGTGCGATAAATGCAACAAACAGCATGTTGGAAGATGCATGTCATAAATGCAATAGAGGAGGTCATTTCGCCAAGGATTTTAAGAGTGTAGAAAGACGGACATGTTTTGAGTGTGGAAGTCGAAATCACTTCCGAAACGCCAGTCCAAGATGGAACCAAACACCGAACACTAATCAAGTACGACCAGCCAATCAAGGAAATCAACGAGGTCAGGCTAGAGGTCGAGTGTTCGAGATTGGAGCTGAAGAAGCAAGGCAAAATCCAGATGTAGTCACGGGTATGTTTCTTCTAAACGATCATTATGCATCAGTACTGTTTGATTCTGGAGCAGATAGGAGTTATGTATCGCTAGAATTTAGGGCAAAGATAAATCTAAGACCTCAAAAGTTGAAAGAAGTATACGTCATCGAATATGCCAACGGTCAAGAATGTAGGGCCAACGATGTAATAACGAACTGCACTTTAAACTTGTCTAGTAGGGGGTTCCGTATAGATTTAATCCCGATCAAACTAGGAAGTTTTGACATAGTTGTGGGCATGGATTGGTTATCCAAGAACTGAGCCAAAATTTGTTGTTCCGAAAAGATCATTCGAATTCTTTTACCCGAAGGGGGAATACTCGAAGTTCACGGAGAGAAACCCAGAAGGGGTATTAAAATAGTGACGTGTATGAAGATGCGAAAGTATATGAGTAAGGACTGTATTGCCTTTCTAGCTCACGTGATAGATAAGGAGGCTGAAGAAAAATGCATTCAAGATATTCCTATAGTTCGGGATTTTCCCGAAGTATTCCCAGACGAATTGCCTGGAATACCCCCACCAAGACAAGTTGAGTTTAGCATATAGTTAGTTCCAAGAGCCGCGCCTGTAGCAAAATCACCATACCGGTTAGCACCGTCGGAAATGCAAGAACTGTCAAAACAACTTCAAGAGCTACTCGATAAGGGATTCATCAGACCCAGTTCTTCACCTTGGGGAACTCCAGTTTTATTTGTTAAAAAGAAGGATGGATCCTTCTGTATGTGTATTGATTACAGGGAACTCAACAAGTTGGCAATCAAGAACAGATACCCTGTCCCTCGAATTGATGACCTATTGATCAACTTCAAGGTTCTACGTATTTCTCAAAGATCGATCTTCGATCGGGATATCATCAAATGAGAGTTCTTGAAGAAGACATTCCTAAGACAACGTTTAGAACTCATTATGGTCATTAGGAGTTCCTAGTTATGCCTTTCGGGCTAACAAACGCACCGACAGTCTTCATGGATTTAATGAATAAGAGTATGTCGACCGTACCTAGACAAGTTCGTGATCGTGTTTATAAATGATATACTCATTTATTCTCAAGACAAGAAGGAGCATGAGCAACATTTAAAGCTGATACTAGAATTGCTCAAAAACGAAAAGTTGTACGCCAAATTCTCTAAATGCGAATTTTGGATTCGTGAAGTGCACTTTCTTGGCCACGTGGTGAATGAAAAGGGAATCCATGTTGATCCAGCTAAGATTGAAGCCATTAAGAAATGGGAAGCCCCAAAGACACCAACCGAGATCCGCCAATTTCTGGGATTGGCAGGTTATTATTGGTGATTTATCGAGAATTTCTCTAAGATCGCGCAACCACTAACAACTCTAACCCAAAAAGATAAAAAGTTTATTTGGGGAGAGAAACAAGAGGAAGCATTTTGGCTCTACCCGAAGGAGTGGATAACTTCGTAGTCTACTGTGGTGCTTCACATCAAGGAATGGGATGCGTGCTAATGCAAAAAGACAAAGTTATTGCATACGCATCAAGACAACTGAAGATTCACGAGAAGAATTACACTACTCATGATTTGGAACTAGGAGCGGTGGTGTTCGCACTCAAGATCTGGAGACATTATCTCTACGGTACTAAGTGTACTATCTTCACGGATCACAAGAGCCTTCAATATATTCTTGACCAGAAAATGCTCAATATGAGGCAAAGAAGATGGGTTGAGCTACTTTGTGATTTCGACTGTGAAATAAAGTACCATCCAGGCAAGGCTAACCTAGTAGCCGACGCATTAAGCCGAAAGGAAAGAGTAAAACCGACGAGAGCACGCTATGGGAATGATGATTCAGACGAGTCTAAAGACTCAAATTCTGGAAGCACAAGGAGAAGCTTTGAAAGAAGAGAACTTGAAGAATGAAACCTTGCAGCACTTAGAAAAAGAATTTGAAATGAAAGTAGATGGGGTGCATTACTTTAAGAATAAAGTATGGGTATCGAAGGTTGGTAATCTACGATCAACCATTTTGAGCGAAGCCCATCGATCCAGATATTCGATGCACCAGGAGTAGATAAAATGTATAAGGATTTGAAGAAGTATTATTGGTGGCCAAGAATGAAGAAAGACATTGCTTTATATGTAGGTAAGTCTTTAACCTGTGCTCAAGGCAAGGCTGAACATCAGAAACCATACGGTCTACTTCAACAACCCGAAATTCCCCGATGGAAACGGGAGCAAATAACCATGAATTTTGTAACCAAGCTACCAAAAACTAGGAAATGACACAATTCTATATGGGTTATAGTTGATCGACTTACAAAAATTAGCTCATTTCATTCCCATTCGTGAAGATTTTAGTATGGAAAGACGTGCACAAATTTACATCAATGAAATAGTTACACGTCACGATGTGCCTATTTCCATTATTTCGGATAGAGACACGTTTTACTTCACGATTTTGGCAGTCTCTTCAAAAGGCATTGGGTACACGTTTGGATTATAGCACTGCATATCAGCCTCAAACAGATGGACAATCAGAAAGAACTATTCAGACACTAGAGGGTATGTTGCGTGCATGCGCGATAGATTTTGATGGGAATTGGGATACCCATCTACCACTTGTTGAATTCTCTTATAACAACAGCTATCACACCAGCATACAGTGTGCGCCGTATGAAGCTTTATATGGACGTAAATGTAGACCGCCGCTTAGCTGGTTAGAAATCGGAGATAGACAGTTCACTACGCCCGATATCATTCAAGAAACCACTGACAAAATCTCAACCATCAAAGAAAGACTTAAGACAACAAGAGACCGTCAGAAGAGTTATGCGGATAATCGAAGAAAGTCGTTGGAGTTCCAAGTAGGTGATAAAGTGCTTTTGAAGGTATCACCATGGAAGGGACTAGTACGTTTCCGGAAGAGACGCAAGCTGGGTCCCAGATACATTGTTCCATTCGAAATACTCGAAAGAATTGGACCGGTGGCGTACAAATTGAAGTTACCACAGAATTTAAGCGCCATCCACGACACGTTCCATGTGTCGAATCTAAAGAAATGCTTAATGGATAAAACATTGGTTTTACCCCAGGACGACATTCAGATTAATGATCGGTTACACTTCGTCGAAGAATCAATCGAAATACTAGACCGAGAAGTTAAACGGTTGAGGCGCAGTAAAATCCCTATTATCGAAGTTCACTGGAATGCGAAGCATGGCCCAGAGTATACTTGGGAAAGAGAAGAATTTCATGAAAGGCAAATATCCGTATTTGTTTGCAAAGAATTCCATTGACAGTAGCAGTCATTAAATTTCGGGACGAAATTTCTTTAACTGGGGGAGACTGTGACAACTGTCAAATTTGAACCTCCAGGTTAGGTCTAATTAAGTTTATTAGTGTTAATATAGATTAATTATAAGAATAGAAGTCAGTTGACTTAGAATGGCCGAAAAATTTCAAGAGTTTCCGGTAGCTGCTTAGAAAGTCCGGTTCCGACCCGTAACTGGCCGAAATGTCCTATATAGTGCCAAATGTTCTAATTTATACCCAATTTATATAAAATATATATAGTTTTAGTATGTTAAATAAAAAAAACTTTTATTTTTGTTAGAACTTAATCAAAATGGGCTTACAAAATTGGAGAAAAATGTGAAAATTTGAGAAAAATGGCATTTTAACAATTTTGAGCCTTACCATTTTATTAAAAATAAATAAATAAATAAAATTTTGGGCTTGGGCCCCCTCATGGCTGGCCCCCCTATCATTTTACATATAAATAGTATTTTGTTTTCATTTTCCTCTCATTTTGCAATTCAAAATTTGAATCAAGCTCTCTCTCTCTCTAAAACCAAGAGTCATATTCAAGAAACTCTCCTTCAATCTCCATTTTCCAGCCAATTTAAAGGCAAAACCACCATCAAAATTCAAGATCTTTCAAGAAATAGAAGTTCTACACATCACTCAAGTAGGTACAAACATCATCTTACCTTTTTCTTGTCAATTTTGAGTGAAAAACTCATTTTTCTTGTCAAAATGAGTGTGCAAACTGTCAACCAATGACAGATTTGTGCATGCATGTTCAAATGACCATATCTCTTTCAAAACTCAATGAAAAAGGATGATTTTTCCTTTGAGAGTTAGTTTTATGAGTTATCTTCAGTTTGCAAGTGAAATCACTTAAAAATATAGAGTTTTGACCCTCCAAACACCTAAAATATTTTAGGTGTGCAATCTGTGAAACCACCAGTAGGTAAACCCTAATTTGCATGCTAATATCTCTTTGAATATTTGTCCATAATGCATAATTCTTCTTCTAGAGTTTTATTTTATGAGTTAGGGTTCATTTGAATCTGGCTTCATTCAAAAATATGAAGTTTTGAGGCATTAACCAATTTATTAAAGTTAAGTGTGCAATCTGTCAACTAACGACAGATGTGTGCATGCAACTTTGTGATGCCATATCTTCCTCATAACTCATTTAAAATTAGTGATTCTTATCTTAAAAGTTTCCTTTATGTGTTATGTTTATAATCCAACTGGAAGTTCTGAAAAATAATAAGTAGAACTTCTCAAATGATTGTTTTACTAACAGTATGTAATCTGTCATGCTTGCTGTGACACACTGTTGATATAAATTATTTAAACCCTTTTTATATGTCTAAAATGCATGAAACTTGGTCGCAATGACCTTAACTCAGTAATGCATCACATATAAAAAGATGGAAAAATTTTATCATTTTGGATGTTACATTAATTTGATCATTTTTAAAACTTATAGTTTCTGTCAGAAAGTTAAATTCTGAAACTGGTTGATTTCATAAATTTTAATCACTTGAAAGACTATAATGTTACATTTTCGGTATAAATTATTTCTTTAAAGATCATACGTGCATTATGTATAACGGGACAATAGTAGACCAAGTTGGACATATAAGGACTTATAAGCACTCTCATAGTAATCGTTAGACGCATAAGTGACCGTTTTGGGTATTTTACTTCGATAGGGAAGCGTTAGGTCGGCTAGCGGACAAATCGTGCTTTAAACGGAGCTTTTGCAAAAGGTGAGTATTCACAGCCCCATTTTTAAAGTATTTTATATGTTTTGGGGTGAAAAGCATGATTAAATGAAATATTTGAGCTATTTGCATTAACGAATGTGAATATTATGAAAATTGTTGTTTTTGGGCATTAAGGCATGTACACTAATAGATTGTATTGAGTAAAATGTTCCATAAAAGTTTTTACACTACTATTAACTCAGGTGAGGAGCCGAGGGTATATGTGGATAGCGCTATTGGACGGACAATCCCACCTAAAAACCGACAAGTAGGGGTGCGGATAGCAATCCCACCCAAGAACTATAGGTAGGGGTGCACTATACTTAAAAGGAAGGTTCTACACATGTGGACTTTAGGTCCACCGCTAAGGTAGAACTAAAAAACAGGAAGGTTCTACACATGTGGACTTTAGGTCCACCGCTGAGGTAGAACCAAAAAAAAGGAAGGTTCTACACATGTGGACTTTAGGTCCACCGCTGAGGTAGAACTAAAAATATTTTTTTTGGTGGTCGAAGGTTTAGTGGTGGCTCATTACTACTATTAATTTGGGTACAAAGATGCCTTGAACGTTTTAAGATGTAAAGATTTACCTAGTGCCATAAAAGTTATTTTGCTCAATATTCATTTATGCAAAAGATGTTTATAATATTGAAAACATGTGAACTCACCAACTCTTTGTAGTTGACCTTGTTTTATTCATGCTTTTCAGGGGTAAGAAAGGGTAACTGAAAATGCTTGTGTTTGGGGCGCATCAACATCAACCACGTTTAAATTTGAAATCGTTTTGTAGAATATCTTATTTCTTTTATTTTGTTAAAACTTGAACCTGTATGATGTAATGTTCAGTTTTATTTTGTTATGTATTTGATTGGACAATTGGTGTTGTTATCGCTCTATTGCTATGAAATCTTGAACTATCACTCCTCGTGTTTCCGCTTTAGCGGGGTGTGACATTTTTGTAGATAGTGATTTAATTACTTGGTTGTTTCTTGTCTGTTCTACTGTGAGTTGGTCTTCTTGTTGTTGTTCTTCAACTCTAACAGTTTTTTTTGATTTTTTCTTGTCTGTTCTACTATGAGTTGCTCTTCTTGTTGTTGTTCTTCAACTGTAACAGTTTTTTTTGTTTTCTTCTTCATTCTTAATGAAGAAGTTCCTCTGATATTCTTTCTTTTTGCTCCTATTTAATTTAACATTTAAACAGTGGTTAAAATTAGAAAATTGACATATGTTATGAAATACAACAGTTTCATAGTGATATCCCAATGTTATTCTTATATTCAGACTGAATATATACTACAACTATACAAACACATAATTGTAGATTGTATTCACACTGAATATAACCTACAATAATACAAACACATAATTTTAGCTTATATTCAGACTGAATATGAAGATAACTATGTAATATTACAAAGTAATGTTTAGATTCAGACTGAATATAAACTACAATTATACAAACACATAATTGTAGCTTATATTCACACTGAATATCACAATGTCATGTTAATATTCAAACACATAATTTTAGCTTATATTCAGACTGAATATAAACATGACATTCTGATATCACTATGTTATTCTTATAATCAGACTGAATATATGCTACAAGTATTCAAACACATAGCTTTATCTTACATTCAGATTTAATATAAACACATAATTTTAGACTATATATTAAATACAAGTGCATTATAAGGTATAAATATTCAAAATAAACTTTTATTTATGCAGAAAAACTTTTACCTTCTTCAAATACTTGAATAAGAGGAACGTTGTTGTTTTGTTCACTGTTTGAATCCATTTTAATCTTTTCAAATAAAACCTAAATACTCTGTAGCAAATAAGTTGCTTGGTGAAGACGAAGATGAACTGATGTATGTCGAAATCGCTTTTTTAGGGACGACGAAGATGAAAAGATTGACGGCGAATTTGTGTTTTTTAATGATGGTGATGAATAGTTTTGGGGGCGACGTCTTTTGCAGCAGCAACAGTCTTCAGCATGATGATGGCCTATGTGTAATTTGAACGGTCATGTTATATTTACGATGTTGCCCCTACGCGCTAATAATTGTTTAAACCATGGCCCGAGTTTTCCACTTATTTACAAAAATGGTTAAATTCAAATTTAGCTTATATTCAGTCTGAATATATGCTACGATTATACAAACTTCAAATTTTAGCTTATATTCAGTCTAAATATAAGCTATATTTTGAAGTTTATAAAACTGGAAGTTTGTAAAATAGTAGCTTATATTCAGACTGAATATAGATTATCATTATAAAAACACATAATTGTAGTTCGTATTCAGTCTGAATATAAGCTACGATTTATAAACTTCAAAATTTAGCTTATATTAAGACTGAATATAAGCTACTATTTTACAAACTTCAAAATTTAGCACAATGTTATGTTTATATGCAGTCTGAATATAAGCTACAATTAGGTATTTGAACAATTTTAGGTTATATTCAGACTGAATATAAGCTACGATTATACAAACTTCAAATTTTAGCTTAAATTTTAGCTTATATTCAAATATAAGTTTGTAAAATTTGAAGTTTGTAAAATAGTAGCTTATATTCAGACTGAATATAAGCATTGCATTGTGATATATAACTACAATAATTTTAACTGAATATAAACATAAAATTGTAGTTCATATTCAGTCTGAATATAAGCTTCGATTTTACAAACTTCAATTTTACAAGCTTCGATTTTATTTTAAATTTAGCTTATGATTCAATTTAGCTTATATTCAGACTAAATATAGGTTAATATTATAAAAACACATAATTGTAGTTCTTATATTCAGACTGAATATAAGCTAAATTGAATCTTAGTGCTTATACTCAGTCTCAATATAAGCTACGATTTTACAAACTTCAAAGTTTAGCTTATATTCAGATTGAATATAAGCTACGATTATACAAAACCCCAATTGCACATTATATTCAGACTGAATGAATATAACTTTCATGTATACAAACATGTAATTCTACACTATATTCAGATTGAATATAAGCTACAAGTATAAAATCACCAATTGCAGCTTATATTCAGACTGAATATAAGTTACAATTATGCAAAGTAATGTAGTTTATATTCAGACTGAATATTAACTATAAGTAAACAAGCCATACATTTTAGGTTATATTCAGACTGAATATAACTTGCTGATTAATTGATTCAAAGCAAAACACAAGACAATCATTCAACCGAATTATATTAACATACAATTTTTTTAATTTTCAAATGTTAAACTAATATTCAACAAACGTTGGAGCCTTCAAAACAGTCATCGTCACCACTCCTTCCATCACCTTCCACCACCTCCCTAAACCACCTATGTAAAGGCTGCAAACCTTGCATCAATTTCCTTCTTTGTTTTTTTTAAATATATTTTCTTAAAACTTGATTCAAGGTTAAGAAAGTATTTGACCTCTTCTATGACATAGTCTCTCCTTTTATTGACATCTGCCAACAATATTTTAGAAAGATATTTTGTTCTAAGACTATTGAGTTGTTTTTTCTGGTTTTTGGATGATTCATCATCCAATCCACAATGCCAATTATTCAAATGCTCCCCTGCATTGAAGGTTTCCGTGTGCAGCTTCATGAATATCGAGCAGTCTTTGTTATTTTTTTTTGCTCCTCCATCTCATTTCTTCCCATTTAGGCTTTATGTCTTCTAATGATCTGTGCCTTTCATCCCCAATCTCTTTCAGATAGTTGATGAAGAGTGTTTGCTTCATGATCAAAATTTTAATGAAAACTTTATTAAAATCCAAAATAATAATAATATAACTCATTAAAATCTCTTTTATATTCAGACTGAATAACATACTTACCACGGTTTCTGGGACGCCCTGATATTTTTTAGCATTTGATAGTTTTGCTGCACTGTTGTCTAGTATATGGATGGATCCATTTCTCAGGTCAAAGCATATTACATAATAATGATTACTTCTCACAACAGGGAAAAATACTTGCATAAATAGTTTATATCATTTATATATAATGTATGAATAAAAAGATAATTAATTGAATAATAATAAAATGGTTGTTTCATACCAAATCTACATTCCCCATCACTGCAATATCTGCTAATTTATCCAGATTGTGAAGCAGATTTTTTGAGAATATGGTCTGGTTTTCCTTGACATCAAACTTTTTGTCCAAGATGTCATGCGGTTGTTGTAAAAAACAAATGTTAAACTAGTATTCATCATGAATGTCTATGAAGATTATAAAGTGATATAAAGAAGAATAAGAAAGTAATCTATACTATGTTAAACTATAATAATTATATCCTTACCAACACTTCTGTTGAACAATATAACCTCTTTGGTTGATTATTTGTCTTCAACATTTCTTCAGAATTTAAAATGTAAGAGAATGTGTCTATTACATTTGAAAAAGGTTCTGATTCTAGAATCAAGCTTTCAAGCAAAACTTTTATAGTTGTTTGCCATGTACTTGATTCAAAAACCTCGTCCCTATAATTAATTAAATTTAATAATTAAATAACATGACCAATAAATACCTCATAGGTAATGAATAACATTTCATATTCATTATGATTATATCTTAGAATTTATTTAAAAACATCTTGATATTCAGACTGAATAAAAGGGTGTGTTGAAATTTAAAACTTACATTTGATCTCCTCTGAATGAGAACATCCATTGGGCAACATTCTTCTCAATGTCTGTTTCATCTGTCCGTGGATCCACTGGTTTTAAATTATATGGTGATCTGAATTCATCCACAATATCTTCATTCTGCATATTCTCTCCTACATCCTTCTCTCTCTCTACATCCACCATATTCACTAATTTTTTGCCCTTTTCATCACAAGCATCAACTTTTTCATTCTCCTCTGACTGCTTTTCTGCATTTTTATTTGCCTTTGCCTCCTTCTCGCTGTCTTTATCTTCATCACTTTCATCAACAAACTCTTCTTCATTGACAGTTTCTGTTTTTAGTTTGAATTGAAAATTTTCTTCATATTTTTGTTTCCATTGAAAAAGTGATTATAGTAAAGAGATGATGCAAAGAAACAAAATGTTGTAATTTTTTTTTGTGATATACACTTTTAATTGTGTTTAAATATATTGCGGGCCATTCAATTTTTTGCAACAAAGATTATTATGTTATGTTGAATTTGTTATGAAATTCATCAAATATGACATTTTGAAGCCATAGGCTTCTTCATAGTTAAAAGTTCTTTGTTGAACAGAATAAGTATATTATAGGCTTGAACTCATGTAACAATCACAATAATTGGGCCGGTATTTTTTAGGAGGCACACCTTGTGGAGAACCATAGAAAAAAACAAGGGAAATTTGGCTTCCAGTATTGAACTGGAACAAAGCATGACTATCAATCGTAAAAATCATATACAAATCCTAGAATACTTAGAAGGAAAAGAAAACCAGCAAAAGAAACCCACTCTGTTCCTCTCAACTTATCCTTTGAATCACATGGTGGGTAAGCATCCACTTGCCAAGTATCGCAATTTAACATAATAGAAAATATTCAACACTATGCAAAGATTAAAGAGAAGAATAGAGAGGATAAAACAACTATATGGGACATAGTTAATACAAGCATAAGCAATGGTACACTAGATTGTATATTTATAAACCCCTTAGAAATTGCATACAAACCGATTATAGGAGAATAACATGATGTAACGTGAAAGATATACCCTATTTTTACTTGATAGCATCTTTGCATCTCTGGACAGCTCAAAATGTTCTAAATTCACATTCAAAAATCAAAAGCATGTCTGAAAAGTCTAGCCTTTAATTTTATTTATTAGTTGCATTGCAAATAAACAACACAAACTCATGAAATAAATCGAAAAGGATGGATAGACATAATTGAGGGTTAAGCTATTACTTCAGAATTGTGATTCACCCGCGCTGCATAGCGCGGGTACTCAACTAGTATATATATATATAGAGAGAGAGAGAGAGAGAGAGAGAGGGAGAGAGAATGGTTCAAGGGAAAACTTAAAAAAAACTGAAAACACCATGGAAGCCCTCCATCTAAACAATATGCATTTGTGCATATAAGGTATGCACAAATGCAAACAACGGATTGAAGCTGTTATTTTTTCTATGCACGAATGTATGTTACAAATTACCAATATAAACTTGTGCAAAACGTCCAGATGGAGAGTTCCCAAGGTGTTATTCAAAAAAATTTTGAGGTTTTTCCCCTAAACCTTAACCTATATATATACATATATATATATAGAGAGAGAGAGGCGGGTTCATGCGAGGATGTTAACAATTTACGAGAATGCAAGGACAATTCTCAGCCAATCATTTTGTACATGAAACTTTTTTCATATACAAAATCATATGTGATTTTGTACTAGCATAAAAAATGACACGCACGACTTTTGTTGCGAAAAAAGTCTTAGCTAATCATATATGATTTTGTATGTGAATGAGCGTGATTTTGTACATGAAAAATTTCATGTACAAAATGATTGACTAAGGATTGTCCTCGCATTCTCGTAAATTGTTACCGTCCTCGCATCAATTTCTTTCTATATCTATACTACTTATATATTGATTTGACCAAATGTCTTAAATACAACCTTTCAAGCATAGAGTACTATCAATTTATGCATAAAATCTTGAAATCTCTTAAAGACAACTTTGTATGCATGATGTACAAGTTGTTATTGCATAGTTTTTAAACAACGCTATCAAAACCTAGGTTTGGTAAGTACAGAGCATCCTTTCACCCCTGTCCAGAGTTTTCCTTCTCTCTGAGGAAAACCGCTGACCATAAGCCTCTGAAATTGGTGAATCAATTTTAAGATTTTATGTGTCCAATCTGAATACAAATTTCAAATTTTGAACTACGCGCTCTACACACCTCTAAATGCCTAATCGTTCAGAATCTCTCATTCCTTGAATCCTCACCCTCTCGCTCTGCTCGTTGTGTTGTTGTTCATGTTCCTCCTTCTGTGTCTCAAATCCGGTAACTTTTATTTTTCCGTTGAGCTTCTGTGTTGTTGGTTCAATGTTGCTCACGAATTGTTTTACTTTTGTTTTTGTCTCAGTTTAGGCAGTAGATTGTGGATCTGTGACAAAACTTGGTTTTGCAAGTTGGTGTTTCTCCATCTTCAACATTTTGAGGTAATTTTTTGTTTTGGTTTCATGCATCTTTCTTCCCCTCTTCGAAATATTATGTTTTAGGGTTTAAGTCTTCCTATTGTTACCATCAAAATGTGGATTTGAATCTCCCTTCTCTACAAAATGTTCTGATTCAAGTTGTAGTTATATGTTCAAGGCTTTTGCCAAAGGTATAGTTGAACTTTCCTGTTGATCAAATCTGTAATTTGTCAAAGGTGTATGTACCTTTTATCATTTTTGGAAAACAAAATTTTATTTTTAATTACATTAACATGCTATTTTTTGTGTTTGAATTTTGATTTTGAGATATGTTTTATTCATTATTTGATGGTCTTTGTCAATATTCCATTCTAGTATGTGGATTTAAAGAAAAATAATCAATCCATCCTTCTGTTAAACCCACAAATCCGACTTCCTGATCTTGGTACACTTCAATTAATTTTTAACAGGGAACTTGATAAAGAGTAAAAATGGCAACAAAATGGATTATATTGGACTGTTGGTAAGTATTTAGATTCAAATTTGGTTATTGTATGTTTTAGATATTGCTTTTCTCTTTTTGGACTTCTGGGGTTAAACCTTGACAGGGAAGATACTAAATCCTGGAGATTCACTTTACATCACTGATCTATCAATATGTATTACAGAGAACCAGCTTGAAGAACATTTTTCAAAGGAGGTAAAGGTTAGTTTATTTCAATGAACTTGATTCTAATGGTTGAAAGGGATAAGTTTCCTTGAAAACTCCTAATGTCAGATGGAGAAGATATTGATGAGAGCTCAATATGTTGTGAACCCATAGCTTCCTGCATATAGTGGATGTTGACATGTTGTGACTTAGGATACCTTAATGATGCTACTACAAAGAAAAAAAGTTCCATGAGTTGATTTGTTGATTGCATTTTAGTCCTTGAAATTGATCTTCCAACTTGAAACGAGACATGGTATGTACATGGTTTTTTAAACGATACTACTCTTTGTTTTTAGTCGTTACTACCCTTCGATTTTTAAATATCTTTATTTTGGGGCTTTTTACCCAGATGCTTACAGTAAGCCCTTAACGGTAAGAGTCAATACTCTCACTCCTCGCCCTTACCATCACTCTTGCAGGGTATGATCCTTGGTCAACATGATGCTTATTAGGTAAAATGACACGGTAAACGCTTACCGGGTAAGTATTTAGTAAACGTGAGTTCAAACCTTCCTTCCCCTCTTCAAAAGTATGTTCATTCTGTTTTTTTAGGTGCTTATGATTGTTATGTTTATTTGTACTTACTGAATCTTGAATTTGTGTATAATTATACATATTCAAGACCATATATTTATGTATAATTATACAGATTTAAGACCATATATTTATGTTTATTTCTTAAACCAGTGGATAAACATAACCAAAGTGAGAGGAGGGTAGTTTTTATCTTGAGGCTGTTGTTTTTCTATTTAATATTTGGGAAATGTTTACAAGTTGACTTTTATTTGTTTTCAATGATAAAACTCCCATATCATGGCTGTTGTATATGGATTATCTTTTAGCAAATGCTTGTGGCCTAATTGGATAATTTTTGTTGCTTGCTCTTTCCCATTAACTATTTTCTGTATGGTGGTATTTTTTTTCCGGTTATGGTATACTGCTTCTTGCCTTGGTCAGCAACAATTGTTTGTTGTTTGATGCGTGAAGTTTGGTAGGGGATATGAGGATGCTTTACTTGAATTGTTGGTAGAAGCAGCAATGATGGATCAAAACTTTCTTCTGGAACAAGAGGTCATGATAGTACAATAAATGGGTACCATAATTTGGACAACACTCCAAATGGGATAACTGCTGCTGTATGTGCTCCATGTCCTTTTGTACCTATTTTATGGGTGCCTATTACATAATTTTTCAGTAATAACCATCTACCATATATGCTGTAAAATATGTTTATTAGATATGGTATAACTAAAAAATAGTGATTCGTTTATGTTTTTAAATAATGTATCAATGTGATCTTTGTGGTAATTATGTTTCTCAAATATATGAATACATCGTATCATAATTCAAGTTCTTTATGTGATTTGTTTGTATTATAAAAAAACGAACATATGAAATCGTGTTTTTGACAATAATTGAGTTTTTGAGATGACCAATATTGGTTTGGTTTTAGAGTTCCAAACCAATAAATGTTAAAGAAATTTGAAGCCGAAAACAAAAATATGATAAAGCTTTATGTTTAACTCAATAAAAATCTGATAACATACAAAATAAACATTGAACCTATTAATATGAAACAAAATATTCGATAAATTTTGAATTTTTGTTTTTTAACGATCAATTGAAGTAATTTACATTATTAGTTTACAATAAAATTTACACTCCATTGGTTACAACGGGTACAGTGCTAGTATATATATATAAGGAGATTCAGGGCAAAACCTAAAAGAACTAAAGAACACCCTGAGAGCTCTCCATTTGGACAATATGCATTTGTGCATAGACGGTATGCACAAATGCATACAAGCATTTTTTTCTATGCACGAGTGCATGTTATGTACAAGTGCGTATTCACGAATGCATGTTACAAATTTCCAGTATGCATTTGTGCATACCGTCCAGATGGAGGGCTCCATGGGTGTTGTTCAGTTTTTCTTTTTAGGTTTTCCCCTGAACCTGACCCACCCTTATATATATAGAGAGAGGTTCAGGGGAAAACATAAAAAAAACTGAATAAACACCCTGTGAGCCCTCCATCTGGACAGTATATTTGTGCATAAACCGTATGCACAAATGCATACAAGTGTTTTTTTCTATGCACGAGTGTACGTTGTGCACAAGTGCATATTCACGAATGCATGTTACAAATTGCTAGTTGCTTTTGTGCATACAGTCCAGATGTAGGCCTCCATGGGTGTTCTTCAGTTTTTTTGTTGAGGTTTTCCTCTGAACCTGACCCACCCTATATATATATAGTGTGAACTGAAAAACACCTGGGAGCCCTCTATTTGAACAATATGCATTTTTATATAGACGATATGTACAAATCCATAATATCGTTTTTTTTCTATGCACGAGTGCATGTTATTCACAAGTACATATGCACGAATGCATGTTACAAATTACCAGTATGCATTTGTACTACCGTCAAGATGGGTGGCTCCCAGGGTGTTCTTCAATATATATATGGGTCTAATCAAATGAGAATACTTTGTGATAATTGTGAGATCCAATGTAAACCATTCATTTGAGATATTTAAGGTTATTACTTAAATAAGGTAAAAGAGTAATTTAGTAAACATGGTCTAATAATTTTTCTATAAAGAAAATATTTAATTAATTTTACTTACCTGATAGATATTGCTTTTTAGGTATCACAATGTGTATATTGTGTTCATGTATATAATGTTAACTGGAATATAGTTTTGCCGGAAAGAGGCGAGGATAGAGAATATTTTTAAATCCCTGAAATGTTCTTAATAATATTTTGAGTTCAAACTGCCAAGATTATTAATTTCCTAATTTAACTTTTGATTCTTGGTTGAGATTGGATGTCATGGTTATCACAAACAATTGAGTTTTCCCTTGAGTGGCCCTCTCTCTCTCTCTCTCTCTATATATATATATATATATATATATATATAGACACACACAAACGGAGAGAGAGAGAGACTTACCCATCCTTATATCGTTAGCGTTTTAAATAATAATTTAGGAAAAATTAAATTGGTATAAAGTAATAAAATTAAAAGAGAAAGTAAAATCATTGATACCAAAAATATAGAGCTTATAGAAAATGATATCAAAAGTGCATAATCGGTATTAAATGTTTTGAAGCTCTACTCACAACTTTTTTCAATTTTCAAAGACTTCATGTTCGACTTTTCATTTATGAGAATGTCAAAAAGCATTTACTTATTTAAGGTTTTAGTTTTTAAATTTCCTTTTTATGTTTATTTAAGCCCTAGCTTTTGTACATAATTATTATTTATCGCACACGTTGTATATTAAAATAACCCACACCTTATAAAATAACACGTCCTAACGTGCCATAAGGTACCCGACGATGCAAGACAGACCTTAGAAAGGAGCCATAGGGGTTAACGCGGCAACGGCCCCAATCCTTAACGTCATAACGTGCAATAACGAGTTATTTAGAACATTTATTTATATAGGGGCATGTTCAATTGTTAACGAATAATTGGTGTTAACTATGTGAACCGATCTTTTTTTTGGGAAAGAGGACGAAACCTCTAGCAATATATTAAAAAGGAAGGAAATTACAAATGAAAGGCTAAACGCCAAACCAAAATCCAAAAGACAAAGCACAGAAACTTGATAACAAGACCGTACCAAGCAACAAGGACGAATCATAATTTTTCTAATACGTGGCACCATACAACATAGACAAAAATATAATTATAAAAAATATTGTTTTTATCGACATGCCTTTACGTTTTTACTAATGGTCAACATCTTTCGATATGTTTTTAAACTAGTTCCACCGTTTTGCGGGATTTTTAAAGTTTCTTGCTTGATTTCGAGAGATTTTTAAGTTTTTTTTTTATCGATTTCGAGTAACTTTTTCGGTTTTTTTGGTTGATTTCAAGAGTTCTCTTTTTGGAATTTTTAAGCTTTTTAATCGATTTCAAGGAATTTTTTCAGCTTTTTTTGTTGATTTTAAAAGTTTTTTTCCCGGTTTTAGCATTTGATATTGATGATCTTTAATAACTAAAAGCAAATTAAAAATACTTTTGGGAAAGTTAATGATTAAATATAAATTAATAGAGTGTTTATTAAATGTTATTTAAATACAAAATTAATTTACTATGTTAAAATTTAAGTATTTGCAACAAGTTGGGATCGAACCTGGGACCATCTCTATAGAGAGTTTTAATTAATTGGGAAAATCCACTATGCCAACTGCTCTATTTGTGTCATAACTTCAGTTTTAAATTATTTAACAGCACCCCTAAAATTATACGGTTGCACCACTAACAAATCCAAAAAATTTACCCTTCGATAAATATATAATACAGTGGCCCGTGCAACCGTGTGAACCACTATAGGTCCGTCCCTGCTAAGCAACAAGAATCCAAAACGTACACAGACCAACAGATAAAAACGAAGAGTAAAGTGTATGATAAGTACTCTCTTCCAATAAACAATCCAAAAACCATACGTCTTCCTCATGTCACGTATCTTGTTCCAATAATCTATCTTTATCATTGATGATCAGTAGCATTCACTTTCGATTGTTCCATCCTATTTTCCGACATCAACACTTCTAAGTTGTCCTCTCCTCCCATCATGTTTCCAAAAAAGATCCAAATCTATTAGAAGTAGACAGTTGAGAATAAACGTAACTGGAAGGTTTGGATACTGAAATTGGTTAGTGGTAGTTTTGTAATGACATTGAAACTAATGCGTGTGAATAACAATGAGGATAGCTAATTTTGGAAAAGATGAGAGAGACTTTTTAGTTATTTTTTAATTAATGAATTTAATGGGATGTTAAAAAAAGAGTTGCATGATTTTAGGGATGATAATTGTATCATATCTTTCAAGTTTCTCAAGTTTTTCAATGAACAAGTTTATCGAGGAAGAAAGATGGAGATTCAACTTGAACAAGTTCATAAGTGAAACAATTAATATGTTCATTACTGTGAAACTTATTCATAAGTAAGCTAGTGCTAGTGGAATCTTTTTCATAGGTGAACCAAGACATAAAAAGTTAGTGTGCATGTATTCACAACTAAACATGAACACATCACACTATAAAACGATGTTCATGATACTAACTAGTGCCTTGTTTATAGGTGAACGTTTATCATAAATGTACTATGATTATAAGTGAAATTTGTTCACTAGTTTTACTTTTGAACTTGTTCAAGTTGAATCTCTATCTTTTCCCCTTTATAAACTTGTTCATTGAGAAACTTGAAAGAGATGATATAATTATCATCCCTAAAATCATGCAACTTTTTTTTGTAACATCCCATTAAATTCATTAATTAAAAAATAACTAAAAATTGAAATTCCCTTTGTAACCTTAATAATTGACTCTAACATGTTAATTAACAAGGACTAACAATGATTTTGTTATTGGTGCAAATAGGTTTGTGTAATTAGCACCATTTGTTTGGTTAATAAATTATCTTTCATATTTATATATAGATATATATAGGGGTGGGTTCAAAGGAGAACCTAATTTTGATTGTGAACATGAGGATAGGTCACAACCATTCATTAAAAATCAGATCAAAAGATCAAAGGTTAAAACTAGCATTGGCATACTTGTAAATAGCGTGAAAACTCTGTCCATGGCTAATTGAATATTTAGCGTGTAAGGGCAAAATAGGAATTATAACTTGACCTTTCAAATTAGAATCAGGAAAGTGATCAAATTAAATACTACTCACCTGCAAAAGTCGTTCCACCCCAAAAATTCTTCATTATCTTCCCCAGAACACATTTTCTCCCTAAATCTCATCTTCAACTCATAATCAAGGTTTTATTTAAGAGAAGAAATGACTTCTAGCAGCGACCAAAGCCACGACTTTCCTCTTATTCAAGTTTTTGATGAAGGTATAAGTTTTTCTGTATACATAAATGTTTATTTTGAATTTTTAGGGTTTGTAATGTAGTTGAACTGAATATCCAAATGTTCGTTGATGATCGATAGAGACTCAAACAAGCAAAGATAAAAGTATGAGTGAACAAGCAAAGATAAATGAACATCAAAGAGAAACAACGAGGCGATTTTCGTCTTCAGGTACTCTGAACCTCAGTTATAGCAACTTAAATCTTCAGCACTTACTACAAATGCATATTCAAAAATATTATACATTATCTGTCCTTGAGAGTTTTTAGAAAGACCAAATCTAGATTAATTAGAACAGAAGACCAGTCCAGGTGTTTTTTTCAGTCTAAATATAAAAGAGGTTTTTACTGAAAACATGTTATTATTCAGTCTGAATATAGTCTACAATTAGGTGTTTGTATAAATGTAGCTTATATTCAGTCTGAATATAAGCTACAATTTGAGGTTTCTATACTTGTAGCTTATATTCAGACTGAATATAGTCTATAATTAGATGTTTGAATAATTGTAGGTTATATTCAATTTAAATATAAGCTACCATTTGGGGTTTGTATACTTGTAGCTTATATTCAGACTGAAAATAGTCTGTAATTCGGTGTTTAAATAATTGTAGGTTATAATCAGTCTGAATATAGTCTACAGTTAGGTGTTTGTATATTTGTAGGTTCTATTCAGTCTGAATATAGTCTACAATTAGGTGTTTGTATACTTTTAGCTTATATTCAGACTGAATATAGTGTATAATTAGGTGTTTGAATAATTGTAGCTTATATTCAGTCTGAATATAGTCTACAATTAGGTGTTTGAATAATTGTAGCTTATATTCAGTCTGAATATAAGCTAAAATTTGGGGTTTCTATACGTATACCTTATATTCAGACTGAATGTATTATATAATTAGGTGTTTGAATAATTATAGGTTATTTCAGTCTGAATATAGTTTACAGTTAGGAGTTTGTATAATTATAGGTTATATTCAGTCTGAATATAAGCTACAATTTGGGGTTTGTATACTTGTAACTTATATTCAGACTGAATATAAGCTACAATTTGGGGTTTATGTATTTGTGACTTATATTCAGACTTGATATAAACTACAATCTGGGGTTTGTATACTTTTAGCTTATATTCAAACTGAATATAATCTATAGTTAGGTGTTTGAATAATTGTAGGTTATATTCAGTCTGAATATAGTGTACAGTTAGGTGTTTGTATAATTGTAGCTTATATTCAGTCTGAATATAAACTACAATTTGGGGTTTTTATACTTGGAGCTTATATTCAGAATGAATATAGTCTATATAATTAGGTGTTTGAATAATTCTAGGTTATATTCAGTCTGAATATAAACTACAATTTGTGGTTTGTATACTTATAGCTTATATTCAGACTGAATATATAGTCTTTATTAGGTGTTTGAATAATTGTAGGTTATATTCAGTCTGAATATAGTCTACAATTAGGTGTTTGTATAATTGTAGTTTATATTCAGTCTGAATATAGTCTACAATTAGGTGTTTGTATAATTGTAACTTATATTTAGTCTAATTATAAACTACAATTTAGGGTTTCTATACTTGTAGGTTATATTCAGACTGAATACAGTCTATATAATTAGGTGTTTGAATAATTGTAGGTTATATTTAGTCTGAATATAAGCTACAATTTGAGGTTTGTATATTTGTACCTTATATTCAGACCGAATATAGTCTATATTAGATGTTTGAATAATTGTAGGTTATGTTCAGTCTGAATATAGTCTACAATTAGGTGTTTGTATAATTCTAGTTTATATTCAGTCTGAATATAGTCTACAATTAGGTGTTTGTATAATTATAGCTTATATTCAGTCTGAATATAAGCTACAATTTGGGGTTTCTATACTTGTAGCTTATATTCAGACTGAATATGGTCTATAATTTGGTGTTTGAATAATTGTAGGTTATATTCAGTTTGAATATAAGCTATAATTTGATGTTTGTATATGTCACACCCCGCTAAAGCGGAAACACGGGGTAAGTGTTAGTCCCCAAAGAGAGATGGCTAACTAAGAGAGGGTTTTGTAGAAGGGGGGGTTGAATATAAAACACACAGAATATACTCTTTTTAAATTTTTTAATATAAATATTAAAAATTTACACACAGATAGTTTGATGCGGAAAAGAACAGGCAGACTATTCTATCAAACTAAACACACAGATAACAGTAATTAACTATTACACTAAGCAAGTTAAAACAATACTGTTATAGCACACAGCTTTGCCACAGTCAAACAAATAATCACTCTGAAGATTTGTTGAAAGCGTGAGATTTCTGGGAAGGACTTCATCTCCTTTTATAGTGTCCATGCATGGGATGCAAGTGGACGGTACATCAAGGTTTCATTAGCCGGAAGATTATCGATGGACAAAGGAAGAGACCACTTCCTTTGTACTAGAATAATGGATGAACCATTCCTTGTAGCACGTAATGTCAGATAACTTTATCTTCTTTTCTTCATGCTCTGTGAAGTCCCATCAAGCCTTTTAGCTAAAAGACAAATATTCCTTTTATAAGAATAAAAGAGAATGTCTTTAATTAAGGCTTGGTGCCCAAGTTCTTGCTGGCTCACGTGTCTTGCAATTGATGTGAGTCAAGAACTTATCTCTTTGAAATTGCTAAGTGATACATCTCACTATGTATCACATCGGTGGATACCTTATAAGGCTGGAGTTGATAAGTGTACACTTTGCTTGATAACTTCTTCTTTCACTAAGTGACAAAAGTGTATACCCTTGTGAGTTGATATCACAGCCTTAGAAAATATACCTGCAATTTCGGTGACCAATATCATAGTGTCGGTGACCATGACATCAAACTTGATGACCTCATCTTATTTGATGTCCTTAGTACTTTTGATGACTTTTGAGTGTACCATCGGTGACCCATTATATTGGTGACCCAATCTTGACTTGGCAAGATGGTCTGAATATTGAAGTTGGTTGATACATCCAAAATTCCACTTTTTGATGTACAACCCCTTGATTGAATAGTCTTTGACTCTTCAATACTTGAAGCATATTTCAGACCTTCAAAAGAACCTGTAAAAATTCATTCATATAAAGGAAGGTGGTTCATCACCAAATCATCGGTGACCCAACAATCTCCCCCTATTTGATGATGATACCTGTAGGTTAGAAAAGAATTCTTTTTGACCCTTTCTATTTTTCTTTTGGGTTCTTTTGACTCAGATTTTTTTTTTATTTTTTTATTTTATTTTTTATTTTATTTTATTTTTTGATTTTTTTTTAACTGAGTATGTACAGTATAAAGTATAAACTGAATAAAAGAATAAGTATAAGTTTAAATATGTGCAAAGCTTGTAAAAATATTAACAAGAGATGGGATGGAAGAAAAGTATGAACTTTTATTAATCAACACATAGGATTGATCAGAGTACATGATTAATAAAGTTCATACTGCACTATAGTCTGCAGGATCAAGGATCTGAGGAGGGTTCTCTTCTTTTAAGTTCATCCAGGATCATTCTTGTGATGCCATGGTCTTCAATGGGAGGCACTCCAAGAATAGCAGAGAGGAAGGAGCTGTGAGCCCTTGGAATGTCAGAGGCTCTGAAGAAACCTATGTTGCCATAGATGTCCTCAAAGAATACTCCAAGTTCGTGCTCGTGATCATGGTTTGCTCGGGATAAGCAATAGGAGTGGGAATAGAGAGATTAATACCTGATGCGTCAATCTTTATGCCCCTTTCATGAAGCATGGAAAAGTGTCCTTTCTTTTTGTTCTTTGGAGGTTTGACCAACTCTCCAGAGAGACCCTTTTGGATAAGGTACATCTGTTGACCTTCAAGAAAGGTGACAAGAATATTATGCTCCTTTTGAATCTTCACCATTTTGACAAAGAGCTTTCTGATGGTATTCAGTATCAATTCCTTGTGTTTGCTTTTGCTCTTGTCAATGCATTTCCAACCTCTATCCATTCAGAGATCCCAAGAGCTTCAAGCCAATCAACCTCACAAACTTTCATAAGAGAATCAGCTCTTTTAAGAGTGATAAGAAGTTTGGGAGAATTCTTAGTTGGGGGATGGATGGTAGCACCGATGATCTTTGAATCATCCTTTCTATTCTTCAACCTCCTTTTGAACCACTCTACTTCCTTTGCCTTCTTGGCCTCATCAACCAATTTTGCAGCTTCAGATTTCTTCTTTATATTTTCAAGCTCATCTTTTTGAGCTTGAATTGCATCGGTGACTTTGGCATGAACAGCTTCATCATGAGCTAGCTTGAGTACATTAGTCTGATCATACTCAAGCTGAGCCCTTATAGCTTCCTCTCTTTCAGCCTCAGAGAGAATTACCCCAAGAGGATCGGTGAGTGCTGGGGCAGGCTGAAGTCTGAGAGTGTCTGCATTAGGATCTCTCATTTTCTTCTTTCTCTTCTTTTCTTCCTTCTGTTCTTCAAAGGAAAGAGGCTTCTTTCCTTTGGCTTTTTCTTTTCTTCTTTTCTCTTCTTCAGTTTCAAAGGGTTGAGCACTGACACTCTCCCCCTCAACAGCTGCTTCGGGTACCAAAGGAACAGGGACCACCTCTGTGACCATACCACCATCGGTGGCTGTAAGAGCCACTTTGGTGGTTGCCACGTCGGTGGCTGTATGGCTGGCGTCGGCGGCTGGCATGCTGACGTCGGCGGCTGGCATGCTGACGTCGGCGGCTGGCATGCTGACGTTGGCGGCTTCGGCGGCTTTGGCTGCTGTTGTAGAGGTCTTCACATTTTTCTCCCCCTCAGTGGTTGAACCCTTGAAACCCACTGAAGAGAGAAACTCCTTAATCCTTTCCACATCAGAGCAGAGACCCCCAAGTTTCTTTTCTACCCTTTGAAGGACAAACCTGTCAGTATCTTGGAAGAAAGAATCACCAATATCAAGTTCAACCGTTGGAGAAGAGGTTGGAACTTTATCAATCTTGGTGTGTAGACTTGAGAGAGACTCCATTATTGCCTGTTGGTTTGCAATAAGAGTAGAAATATCGGTGGCTTGCTTAGAAGAGGTGCTTCGAAGATCCTGAATGGATGAAAGCACAGAAGCTTGGCTTGAAGAGAATCCTTGCTGAAGATCAAGGATATCCAAATGTAGAAGATCTAAACATGTCATTAGAGTTGGGTGACTCACCGACAACTCCTCTATGTTAGATCTGAGAGATGAGGAAAGAGAATCCATTCTTTCCTTTTCCTTAGTTGCATGTTCTTCTAAGACCTCCACCCTTCTGATAGTATCACTGGTAAAGGTGGTGAAAGCCTGTAGAAGGTCATTCCCTTGCTTTGAAGACATGGGAGCAGTAGGATGAGGCTTTGGTGGTTGATCAGTATCATCATCATCACTGGAAGAATAATCCACCAAACCTGTAGATTTTCTTGGGGGGGATTTAGGAGATGAGGGGGAGACACTCTTAGGAGAGTGTCTTTGAGGGGATTCCTCAGTAATGGGTTCCTCCACACCCTTGTCATGTACGGGAGACGTACCTATCCAAGGAGTAGTGTCGGACATCAGAAAATCAGTAAAGAGGGTTGCTCCATCAAATGCACCTGGTTGTGGTGCATTCTCACGTGGAGTGTGGACACGGAGCTGAGAGAGCTCTAGGGGTGAAGAAGAGGTACCTTGGATGGGAGACTCCAAGTCATCTTTATCAACTAAGGAGAAAGTTGATGAAGGAATAAGAGGGGTGTCCCTTTGTACAACCATGTCCTTTTGAGAGGGCATGGAGGAGCTAAGTGTTCCTTCGGTTTTGTGAGGATATTTTCAACACCTACTGGCTTTTGGGAGCCAGTAGATGGATCATGTGCTTTAACCCTTTGGGTTCCCTTAGACTTCTTTGAGGAAGTCTTTGGGGGGCTTTTAGAGTTTCTCCGCTTATGGGATTTGGATGCTTGGGTGGAAGCCAAAGGCTCTTTTGGCTTCGTAGCATCGGTGGGTGCGGAGGTAGATGTGCCCGACGCTTTGGATCTCTTAAGAGATTTGGGCACACCAGTGACTCTAGGTACAGAGGGGGTAGAAGACATACCTGAAGTTCTTTGAAGACGCGGTTCATTCTCTCCCCAAGCAAGAATTGCATTCCTTGCAAACTCAACCATAGAAGGTCTGAGAGGGTTGTCTGATGCTAAGACAGCCTTTTTCATGATCTGGTTACCCACTTGGTGGAGAGGGAGATCATATACGATATCACCTCTTTTCTCTAATTTATCTGCCAACTTTGCATGAATAATAAGAGAGAAAAGTCGTTGGAAGGGTACCTGAGGACGTCGGAGGGTAGAGAACGAGGAGATCATTTCATTAAAAAAATAGCTGGCATAATCTATTTTTTTTCTGAAAAATAAGAGCATGTGCCAGCTCAGTTACTTGAGAAGGTGACTGATCCGGACACCTGTCTTCTTGCTCAGGCACAGAATCAGATGAGCAAAGAAGAAGTTCCAAATACTTCCCATGTTTTTGCGCAATAAAGTACCTGGTCCCTTTGACTTTGATCCCTTCTTCTCTTCCAAGTAGTTCAACACATCAACCACCATTTGATGTTCATTACCAAGAGGGAATGGTTCATAGGAATCATAAACAGGAAGCTTGAGAATGCTTCTAACATCTTCCACATTGAAGATCACATCATGTTCATCATTACTTAGAACAGATGCAAGAATTTGATCCGAAGAGGCATCAAATGTGCAAGTCAACCAAAAGTTTCCAAGAAGAAACTTACTCATTTTGGGTTTTGCTGTCAGAGCATATTGAAGAGGGCATCTCTGAAGAAACCAGCAAACATCATTGTATTCTGGATGAGCATTGTCAACTCCTATTCTTCCAAAGTAATTGCATGCAGGGAAGGAGAGAGATCCAAAAGTGATTGTTTGTTCTTCACCAATTCTTGAAGGAGAAGCCATTGAAGAAGAAAATGAAGTTGCAGGTTGCAGGTTTTTGCTTTTGAAGGTGAGGAGAAGATGGGTGCGAGAAAGGTGGTGAAGTAGTGGGGGAAGAGGTTATATATGAGAGGGAAATTTCAACTTTCAAAAATAATGATTATTTTTGGTGATTGAAAGGTCAGAATTCTAAGGGTTTTAGAGTTGAATTCGGCGCATGGTCTGACATTGATGATGTCATTAGGGATAAGAACAAATAATCTTGCTTACCAAGAGTGGTAAGTCAAGAGTTATCTTTTAAGGGTTAAGAAGGTGAAAGGTTTGAAATGGTTACTTTGGTGAGTGGACAACGTCGGTGGCTTGTATGAGAGAGAGAGACACGTCGGTGGCTATGTATGAGATCGACGTCGGTGGCTTGACATCATTGAAAACGTCGGTGGATAAGGGTTTTGAGAGAGAGAGACGTCGGAAAGGTGGCTTCAATGATTCTTGTGGACGTCGGTGGCTTGGGACGTCGGTGGCTTGGCTTGGGATGACGTCGGTCGTGTCGGTGGCTTGGGATCAAGGTACAACGTCGGTGGCTGGAGTATGGGTTCGCCGTCGGAAGGTGGACGACGTCGAGATGCCGTCGGTGGGTCGGAAGGTGGACGACGTCGGCGGCGTGTGCAACGTCGGTGGGTGGCGGCGTCGGGATGCCGTTGGTGGGTCGACGACGGTGGTTCGTGAGGTGGTGTATCGGTGGTTTGTGGTTGTCGGAAAGTAGATGGTGGTGGTTTAGATTTAGGTTTTAGGTTTTGAGAGATTTAGAGAGAGAAGAGAGAGATTTCGTCGGTGACTCAGTCACCGACATGGTATATATATATATATATATTATTATTATTTTTCTTTTTATATAAATATATTAATATAATATATAATATAATATATAATATATCTATAAAGTATACATATAATATATATATATAAAACATATAACATATATAAGTTATAAATATATAAATGTATATAATATATATATGGAATATATATATATAACATACATTATATATAAATATAAAATATATTAGTCTATGTTTACCATACCTAACTCACCGATGAGAAACTTGAACCTTGCTTCATCAAGGGGCTTTGTGAACAGATCAACTAATTGATAATCAGTGGGAATAAAGTGAAGCTCCACATCACCTTTAGAGACATGATCTCTTATAAAGTGATATCTAATATCAATGTGCTTGGATCTTGAATGAAGCACAGGGTTGTTGGCAATGGCTATTGCACTTGAATTGTCACACATTATTGGGATTTTTGAGAAAATTTGATTATAATCACACAACTGATTTTTCATCCACAATATTTGTGCACAACAACTTCCAGCAGCCACGTATTCTGCTTCAGCAGTAGATGTAGACACCGAATGTTGTTTCTTACTTGACCAGCTCACAAGCTTTCCACCAATTAACTGGCAACTTCCGGTTGTACTTTTTCTGTCTATTTTTGAACCTGCAAAATCAGAATCAGAGTACCCTATGAGATCGAAACCTGAGTCTTTGGGATACCAAAGACCCAGATTTATGGTACCTTTCAGATACCGAAAAATCCTTTTCACAGCAGCCAGATGTGATTCTTTAGGATTTGCTTGGTATCGGGCACACAAACAAGTAGCAAACATAATGTCAGGTCTACTTGCAGTTAGATAGAGAAGAGATCCTATCATGGCTCTATAATTTGTAATATTAACAGAAATGCCATCAGGATCAGAAAAGAGTTTAAGAGGAGGAGCCATAGGAGTTTTCATGGTAGAGCAAGTATCAAATTGAAACTTTTTCAGAAGATCTTTAATGTATTTACTTTGATTTATGAAAATACCTTCTGAAGATTGTTTTACTTGCAAACCAAGAAAGAAAGTTAACTCCCCCATCATGCTCATTTCATATTCTTTTTGCATGAGGGAACTAAACTCATCACACAAGGATTCATCGGTGGCTCCAAAAATAATATCATCTACATAGATTTGAACAAGAATGATATTACCTTGTGATTTCTTGAAGAAGAGAGTGTTGTCAACCTTGCCTCGTATGTACTTATTTCTAAGTAGATATTCTGAGAGAGTGTCATACCAGGCACGTGGAGCTTGCTTCAGTCCATATAGAGCTTTATCCAACCTATATACATGATATGGATGGACTGGATCTTCAAACCCAGGAGGTTGCTTCACATACACTTCTTCAGCTAATTCACCATTCAGGAAGGCACTTTTGACATCCATTTGGAATACCCGAAAATTCTTGTAAGCTGCATGGGCAAGAAATATTCGGATAGCTTCCAATCTGGCAACAGGAGCAAAGGTTTCATCATAATCAATTCCTTCCTCTTGCCGATATCCTTGAGCAACCAACCTTGCCTTGTTCCTTATGACAGTTCCTTCTTCGTCCATCTTGTTTCGAAACACCCATTTTGTTCCAATAATTGTTTTGTTGGATGGACGAGGAACTAACTTCCAGACTTTGTTTCTCTCAAATTGTGAGAGCTCTTCTTGCATGGCAATTACCCGGCTAGGATCGGCTAGGGCTTCATTTACCGGCTTAGGCTCAACAATGGAAACAAAGTTGACATATAAGCACGCATTGCTTATGCCTCTTCGGTTTTTACACCAACTTGTGGATCACCTATGATTTGATCTATTGGATGATCCATGGTCCACTTTAGTGCGGAGGTAAGGAGGGAGGTAGAAAAGAGGATGAGGTAGGAATTTGGGATGGTGAAGAAGGGTTTAAGGGAGATATAGTGTTTTGGTGGGTAAGGTCTTCTGAAGAGTTAGTTTCAGGAGGTGGAGAAGAAAGAAAAGGTTCTGAAGGTAAGGTGGTGTTTATGGGAGGTCGAGAAGGGTTGCTATACGGAGGATTGGTTTGAGAGGAGGATGGAATTTCACCAACACATGAATTTATCCATAGGTTTAATTCTTCTTCATCATAAGATAATGAAGAAGTTTCAAACTCATCAAACTTTACATGCATGGATTCATCTATGCATTGTCTTCTTAGGTTGAAAATTACGAAGGCTCTTGAGGAGAGAGAGTAGCCCATGAAAATTCCATCATCTCGACTTCGGATCAAACTTTCCAAGTTGTTCCCTGTCATTTAGCATGTGACATGCACGCCAAACACATGGAAGAAGTCAACTGCAGGTTTTCTACCATGGAAAACTTCATACGGAGTCTTGTCATGCCTTTTGACTATGATAGACCTATTTTGAGTAAAGCATGCAGTGTTAACTGCTTCTGCCCAAAAATAGGTTGGCAGCTTGGATTCACTCAGCATAGACCTTGCAGCTTCACATAGTGTTCTATTCTTTCTCTCAACAACACCATTTTGCTGAGGAGTGCGTACGGCAGAGAAATTCTGAGAGATTCCTTTTAGGTCAAAGAAATCTTCCAGAGCAGCATTCTTGAATTCAGTGCCATTATCACTTCTGAAGGACTTCACCAGTTTACCATTCAAATTTTCAATTTTTCTTGTAAACCTGATGATTTCTTCAGCAGCATCACTCTTGTGTTTCAGAAAGAACACACAAGTATATCTAGAGAATTCATCGACGATTACTAGCATATACTTTTTACCACCCAGACTGGGTGTACTGACTGGACCGCATAGATCCATGTGAAGCATTTGAAAAGGTTGAGAGATAGAAGAGCATTGTTTTGTTTTAAAGGAAGTTCTGGTGAGTTTTCCTTTTTCACATGCCCCACACAGCTTTTCTTTTTCAAAAGCTATTTTTGGCATTCCAACAACCAGCTCCTTGTTGGAGAGTTTGTTCAAGGTTTTAAAGTTTAGATGAGAGAACCTTTTATGCCACAGCCAACTTTGTTTGGCTAGTTCTTGAGAGAGGAGACACACAACTTCTCCTATTGCACTTTCCTTCATGTTGATTATGTACACGTCATTCAGTCGGGTTCCTGCTAGTACAATCTTGTTTTGTACGTCAAAGACCAAACATACACATAGCTGGAACATGACCTTATAGCCCAAATCACATATTTGACTTATGCTTAGAAGATTGTACATCAGCCCTTCAACATGAGCTACTCTGGAGAAAGTGATGGTTCCATTTGAAATGGTACCATATCCTTTGGTGACCCCTTTTCCATTTCCTCCAAAGGAAACAGTGGGTCCCTTTTCTTTTGAGAAGTTAGAGAGAAGAAGTTTGTTTCCGGTCATGTGTCTTGAACATCCACTATCCATGTACCATATATGATCTTTATTTGGTACCGCACTTAAAACAAATTTAGACTTTTGGTACCCATTTTGAGGTGGGTCCTTTGGGATTAGAAGGCATTTTAGATTTGCAAGGAGCCAAGTCTATTGGGCAATTTTTAGCAAGATGAAGAGTGTTGCCACAGTTTTAGCACTTCTTTAAAGGAAAGACCTTTTTAAAATCCCTATCATCTAAACTTTGGACAGAGGTTGAGGAATGAGAAGAAGAGGGGTGTCCAACACCTGGTCTTGGTCCAAGAATACCTTTAACAGGATTTCTTGATTTCTTCAAGTTTACTGACCGAGGAATAAAGTCAGTAGCTATTTGAGATTTCCTTTTAGATGAAAAATTTGATTTAGAAAAATTTTTCTTTTGAGGAGAAAATCTTTTTGAAGAAGGATACTCAGCAACTTCAGAAGGCTGCTCCTGGGAGTACCTTGACTCATGCAGACTTAAGGAATTTAAAAGTCTTTGGATAGGTTTGGGAGAAGAAGAAGAGCTTGGAAGAGTTGAAACCATTGAAGACTCAGAAGAGATTTCTTTAGCTTTAACAAAGACTCCAAACTTTTTGGAACTAGATTCTACTTTGAGCATGTCAAGTAGATCTATAGAGTGAACGGAGGTAGAATCCTCAGATGAGAAACCGAAGAGATCATCATCGTCGTCGGAAAGGAAACCAGCAGGAAAACCTTGACACTCAGAAGAATGGAGTGGAAGATCAGAAGGTTGAGGAACATCTTTTCCATAACCAAGGCCAGACTTATCCTTGCTGGTTATTTGATCTTGAAGGATCCTTTCAAGATTCTTAGAGGATTTAGTCCATTTAGACAGAACCTCTTGTTCCTTTTCAAGAGTGGAAGAGATCTTTGATTTTTCCTCAGAAAGACTGTCGTTTAAATACCGAAGGTTTTCCAGATCAGCTTTCATTTTGTCAAAATCTTTTAGTTTTGAAAAGCAAGAGAGGAGTTGATCATTTAGACATTTTATGTGCATATCAGCCTTTTTCTTTTGAATCTTTAAGTCACAGAAGTCAACAGTTAAAGAATCAAAGGCATCAGCCTTTTGATCATCAGAGAGAAAGGTAAAAGGATGTACCTGAGGTTTTGTCCCTGAAGTGGATCCCTCAGCAGATACAAGAGTGGTGTAGAGTGATTTCTCCATGTCTTCTATCTCATCAATTTTGGCCATGAGGCACTTAGTGACATACTCACTCTCACTCTCAGAGGTTTGCTCATCTTCCCAAAGAATGAGCCTCAAAGAACTAAGGTTTTATTTTTACCTTGGTTTCTCTCCTTTTCTCTCTTGTATTTGGCTTTGTATTTCTTGTACCTTGAGGTTTCTTTTGATTCAGAGTTTTCTTTAGAGGATTGGCTATTTCTCTCTTCATGCTTCCTAGAAGCTGATTTTGAGAAGTCATGGCCATAAGAAGAAGAAGGTTTAGAAGAAGAAGCTTTTGATCTGCATTCAGAAGCAAAATGACCTTTCTTTCCACAATTGAAGCATTCTTCATTTGCTTTATCAGAAGAGGATTTTTGAGAAAAAGATTTTCTATTAAATTTGGAGCGGTTTGAAGAAAATCTTTTGTTCTTAAGGTTTCCAGCAAGCATTGCCATACTATCAGAAAGTATGTCAATGGCTGATTCTTCTCCTTCATCATCAGCAGCACTATAGTATGCATCTGACAGATGAGAAGAGTCTTCCTTAATATCTTTTTCAGAATTAGAAGAAGGATAGGTGATTCTAGGAATACAAGAAGAAGGTTTTGAATCACCTATCAAAGCAATAGAGGAGGATTTGATATCCTTTATAAGAGACTTTCTCTGATTCTTAGTTTGTTCATAGTGAAGAAGAGTTCCATAGAGAGCAGTTAAAGGCATTATTTCTAAGTCCTTGGTTTGCTTGATGCAAGTACAGATAGTTTCCCAGAAATCTGGAAGACAATCCATGAACTTGCAGAGAACTTCTTCATTATCATAAACTCGGCCAAGAACTTTGAGATCGTTGAGAAGACAGTTAAAACGATTAAAGTAGGTAGAAAGAGATTCTCCCTTTTCATGAGAGAAGAGTTCATACTTTCTAACAAGACAGATCCTGTTAGATTTCTTTACTTCTTTGGTGCCTTCATATAAGACACTCAAAGTATCCCACATCTCTTTAGCAGTGGGAAGGTTAACAAGAGAATGATACACATCATCAGGAAGGGAAACAGCAAGAGCAGATTTGACTTTAGTATCTAAAGCAACTAGGCGTTTATCATCTTCACTAAATTTGTTAGAAGGTTTAATGATATATCTACCAGTTTTCTCACTTCTTTCGTCATCTGACTCTATGTCCTTTCCTTCAGCGTCCTTTTGAGGGCCAAAGCGAGCCCATATTTTAGGAATAATAGGTCCCTCACTGAGAATGTTGGGATACCTGCAATCGATCCCTTCCAAGAATAATAACATGCGATTTTTCCATAACCCAAAGTTGTTTGGGTTGAATCTTGGGGGTTTAGCCAAAGATCCTAAATCATATGTATTACTGGAAGAGGTCTGCAAGGTACCATCAACATTTGAGGTAGTAGCCATCACGTATCCGGTTTATGAGATTAAACCAACTCGCTCGATACCAATTGTTAGTCCCCAAAGAGAGATGGCTAACTAAGAGAGGGTTTTGTAGAAGGGGGGTTGAATATAAAACACACAGAATATACTCTTTTTAAATTTTTTAATATAAATATTAAAAAGTTACACACGTATAGTTTGATGCGGAAAAGAACGGGCGGACTATTCTATCAAACTAAACACACAGATAACGATAATTAACTATTACACTAAGCAAGTTAAAACAATACCGTTATAGCACACGGCTTTGCACAGTCAAACAAATAATCACTCGAAGATTTGTTGAAAGCGTGAGATTTACGGGAAGGACTTCATCTCCTTTTATAGTGTCCATGCATGGGATGCAAGTGGACACATCAAGGTTTCATTAGCCGGAAGATTATTCGATGGACAAAGGAAGAGACCACTTCCTTTGTACTAGAATAATGGATGAACCATTCCTTGTAGCACGTAATGTCGGATAACTTTATCTTCTTTTCTTCATGCTCGTGAAGTCCCATCAAGCCTTTTAGCTAAAAGACAAATATTCCTTTTATAAGAATAAAAGAGAATGTCTTTAATTAAGGCTTGGTGCCCAAGTTCTTGCTGGCTCACGTGTCTTGCAATTGATGTGAGTCAAGAACTTATCTCTTTGAAATTGCTAAGTGATACATCTCACTATGTATCACATCGGTGGATACCTTATAAGGCTGGAGTTGATAAGTGTACACTTTGCTTGATAACTTCTTCTTTCACTAAGTGACAAAAGTGTATACCCTTGTGAGTTGATATCACAGCCTTAGAAAATATACCTGCAATTTCGGTGACCAATATCATAGTGTCGGTGACCATGACATCAAACTTGATGACCTCATCTTATTTGATGTCCTTAGTACTTTTGATGACTTTTGAGTGTACCATCGGTGACCCATTATATTGGTGACCCAATCTTGACTTGGCAAGATGGTCTGAATATTGAAGTTGGTTGATACATCCAAAATTCCACTTTTTGATGTACAACCCCTTGATTGAATAGTCTTTGACTCTTCAATACTTGAAGCATATTTCAGACCTTCAAAAGAACCTGTAAAAATTCATTCATATAAAGGAAGGTGGTTCATCACCAAATCATCGGTGACCCAACAGTAACACAGTTCAAGTTCACAACAGTAGGAATATAAACACCAACCTTACATTCATAAATAAAACATCAACGTTTACAGTTTAAAAGTTTATAATTCGACAACTTTGTCTTAACAAACAAATTACATCGAAATAAAAAGATACATATAAAATCTTGATTGGTGTTCCACAAAATAAGTTACCCTTGATCGGTTACCTCTATTTTTCTGTAAAGCATGATAAAACGGAAAGGTCAACTACAAAGAGTTGGTGAGTTCACGGGTTCTCGAATGCACAAAAATATTTTATATGCAAGGTATAAACATAGCGAAACGGATGTTCGCATCAATATTAAACATTTCAATTTTTATGAGCAAATATGCAAATTATTTTTACACATGATATTTAATTATTGAGCCACTACTAAGCCTAAACAACATTCTACGCCCCACGAACTACCTCAGCGGTGGACCTAAAGTCCACATGTGTAGAGCATTCTTAATTGATAATGTGCACCCCTACTTGCCAGTTAGGTGGGTATGTCAACCAAATAGCGCTATCCACAAATATCATCGGCTCAAATAAACAGAGTTAAATAGTAGTGTAACACGGGGACTTCACATAACTCAAGATATCATTTGTAAATTATCAATTTGCTCATCATAACAATTTATATAATTTTCATTCAATCATATAAATCAATTCACTTTCTTTTAAATCAGCATGCTTTACACCCCAAAACGCAATAAACATTTAAAAGAGGGCCCGTGAATACTCACATTTGTGCAAAGCTCCGCTACTCCGAAGCACGACATGATCCTCACCCAAAGGCCTACCGATTCCCTAACAAAGAGAAATGCCCAAAAACCATCACTTATGGATCTAAAACTACTTATGGAGGTGAATAAGTCTTAAGTTTATAAATGTCCACATGCATCCAACTCGATTGTCTATAGTCCAATTATACATAATGCACCTATACTCGTTAATATAGTAATTTATACCGTAAATTGTGTTATAAACCATCAAATGATCAATAATTGTTAAAATCAAGAAATTCCAGAATTTCACTTCTGGACAGAAACTTTTAGTACTCAAAATGTTCAAAATGTACAGACTTCCAAAATGACATAGTTTCCCATATTTTAATATGTGATATGGTAATGGGTTATGGTCACTGTGACCAAATTTAAGGCATTTTGGACATGTAAAAATGATTCAAATAATTTATGCAATGAAAAGGGTCACAACTGGTATGGCAGATTACACCATGTTAGTAAATCACTCATTTGAGGAGTTCTACTCAATGTTTTCTAGAATTTCCAGTTGGATTGGAATCATAACTCATAAAGAAAACTTATGAGACAAGAATAACTGATTTTGAAGAAGTTTTGAAGGAGATATGGCACTACAAAGTTGCATGCACAATTCTGTTATTAGCTGACAGATTGCACACTTAACTTTAATAAATTAGTTAATGCCCCAAAACTTCATATTTTTGAATGAAACTGGATTCATATGAATCCTAACTCATAAAAGAAAGTTTTAGAAGAAGAATCATGCATTTAAGACAAATAACAAAGGAGATACTAAGACACAAAGTAGAGTTTAGCTGCTGGTGGTTTCACAGATTGCACACCTAAAGTATTTTAGGTGTTTGGAGGGTCAAAACTCCATATTTTTAAGTGATTCCATTTGCAAACTGAATATAACTCATAAAACGAACTCTCAAAAGAAAAATAATCCTTTTTCTTTGAGTTTTGAAAGAGATATTGCCATTTGAACATGCATGCACAAATCTGTCATTGTTTGACAGTTTGCACACTCATTTTGTTTTAATCAGTTGGAACCTCAAATCACCATATTTTTTTAATGAAATCAGTGGCATTTGAAAGGTAACTCATTAAAGTAACTTTCGGAAGAAAAATCATGTAATTTGGATGAGTATTCAAAGAGTTATGGTCGTTCAAAGTAGGGTTTGCCTACTGTTGAACTTCCAGATGCACATGCATCTTGATATAAGCATTTGGGGGGTCAAAACTCAATGTTTTTTAGTGAGACCACTTGGATTAGAACCCCAACTCACTAAATAAACTTGTAGAAAGAAGATTCATGACATTTTAACATGTTTATTGCAAGAAATGGACGATTTTTGCACATGCAATAAATCTGTCAGCACCAAAAATCTCCATTGTTGTTCAAAAACACATAAAATCATGATTTTTACCCATTTTCTTGAGTTTTATTGTATGGGTCATAGATTAATACCATTATATGAACATTTTTACATGTTTTTGGTGTGTAATCTCTCCATAAACTCAGAAATGGTGGAGGTTTAGAAGAAGAAGGTTCAAAATACAAGAAATAATGGGGTTTTCACCCAAAAATGGTAAGAAAAAGAATGAAAGGATGTTTGTACTTGGATGATGATATGTGTTGATTGTCTTCAAAAATACTTTCTCTTAAGTGGATTTTAGATGGAAAATATGGCTGGAACTCTTTTGAGAGAAAGAAAAGAAAGAGAGGGAGAAGAGAGAAGTAAATAAGTCTCTTTGTTTCTAGAGAGAGAGATTTGAATTTTTGAGTTTGAAAATGAGCAAAATGAAGAAAAATTGGTTTTTATATGTGAATTTTGAAGGGGGGGGGGGATGGGATGGGCCCTACCCAAACCAATTTTTTTTAAAAAAAAAAATTCATCTTAAGCCCAAAATGATAAAATTAAAAGTCCATTTCTCAATTTTTTGCCTTTTTCCTTCAAGTATGAGTCCAAAATGGTTAAATTCAATTAAAAATAAATATTTTTATTTTTGAAACTTTAAAAGTTCATATTTTATAATAATTGGGTATAAATTAGAGCATTTGGCACTATATAGGACGTTTTAGACAGTTACGGGTCGGAACCGGACATTTTAAGCGACTACCGAAATGATAGGGATTTTTCGTCCATTCTAAACAAACTAACTCCTATTCTTAAAATTAAACTATATAAACACTAATAAACTTAATAGAAGCTAACCTGAAAGCTCGAATTTTGACAGTTGTCACAGTATAGTTCTAGCTTATATTCAGACTGAATATATAGTCCATAATTAGGTGTTTGAATAACTGTAGCTTATATTCAGATTGAATATAGTCTATAATTGGGTGTTTGAATAATTGTAGGTTATATATTCAGTCTGAATATAAGCTACAATTTGGGGTTTGTATACTTGTAGCTTATATTCAGACTGAATATAGTCTATAATTAGGTGTTTGAATTATTGTAGATTATATTTAGTCTGAATATAAGCTACAATTTGGGGTGTATACTTTTAGCTTATATTAAGACTGAATATAGTCTATATTAAGGTGTTTGAATAATTGTAGGTTATACTCAGTCTGAATATAGTCTACAATTAGGTGTTTGTATAATTGTAGCTTATATTCAGTCTGAATATAGTCTACAATTAGGTGTTTGTATAATTGTAGCTTATATTCAGTCTAAATATAGTCTAGAATTAGGTGTTTGTATAATTGTAGCTTATATTCAGTCTGAATATAGTCTACAATTAGGTGTTTGTATAATTGTAGCTTATATTCAGTCTAAATATAGTCTAGAATTAGGTGTTTGTATAATTGTAGTCTGAATATAATTAGGTGTTTATTAATTGTAGCTTATATTCAGACTGAATATAGTCTGAGTAGTATGTTTACTAATTTGTTTTTGTTTTAATTGTAGGAGAATGAAGAACAACCAAAGAAAATCTTCATTTCAGTGCCGTTCATGAAACCAAAAATTAAATTCAAATGAGACCTTGTTTAACTTATTGTGTATTTCTTTGTTGATTGATTTATAATGTATTTGGTTTTGATATTGTAATTTTCTCGACTTTTGTTTTGATTTTGGTTGTAAATTGCAAGTAGTTTTGATTTTATTTTGTAATTGGGTGTAAACTCTTTATTTTGCTGGTAATTTAAGTTTATATCGAAATATTAATATTGTTATGCATTAAACGACTTCGTGTTCGAGCTTGAAACGAGTTCGAGTTCGAGCTTGAAACGAGTTCGAGCTTGGTTCGAGCTTGAAACGAGTTCGAGTTCGAGCTCGAGCTTGGGAATTAGGTTTCGAGTTCGAGTCGAGTATAGTGATACTCGAGCTCGACTCGCATCATTTACACCCCTAAATGAAAGAATGTTCTTATTCAGTCTGAATAATAGCATAACATATAGAAGCTTTACTGATATCATGTTATTATTCAGTCTGAATAATAACAGAGCATATAAAACATGTTATTATTCAGTCTGAATAATAACAGAGCATATAAAACATGTTATTATTCAGTCTGAATAATCGAAGAGCATATTTGTTAGGTCTATTATTTTAATTGTGACAAAATAAGGAAATGATATGCTTTAATTGTAAAAGGAAGTTTATAATTCCTTAAACTCTTTTCTTACTTAATTAGTTTAGACCTTTCAAATATAAATAGGAGTCTAGGTTATCATCAAAAGTAGTCGATTAACATAGAGCTGATTTCAGATTATACTTTCATTGTAATCGATACTAAAGTGAGATATACGACTACGGAAATTCTCTCAAAACAATTTGTTCGTACTACTTTAATCGCATTCTTTATTATATCATTGTGCTTACTGTTTCTGGGATCTACAAGTGGTATCAGAGCAGACGATCTGAGTTTTTCTGATTTTCTGAAGTTATTTACGAAACAGAAGGTAAATTTTCGATCTCTACGTTTTTGAGTTTTTATCGAGTCAAACTATTTTAGCTTTACCCGATAAAAACTCATAATTTTTAAAGTTATGGTTTCCTCGATTCATACTTCTGTTGAATAATTTTTTTCTCGTTTTAAACCTCTGTCACTTAATTTTTGTCGATCCATATTTAGTTATTCTTGATTTTAGTCAGAATTATTTAATCTGTTTTTATTAAAACTATTCTAGTTTATTTTATTTACTTTTGAAATTATTTACATAAGAAAACTCAGGAACTAGTGACTCTTGTAGCTTTTCTTACTAAAGAATTCTCTAGTAAAAATCATAAACTCTAGTAATTTTGATTTTTTTTACTGAACAAATTAGAAACTCGAGAACTTAGACATTTTTGTCCATAAAAAGACTTGTTCTTTTTAGTCAAGAACCCTATTGTTCTTGGTTTCTGGTTTATCGGTTAAAAAAAGAATTCAGATTAAGTATATTTCAATTTTTATCGACACATTTCTAATCGACAAAATTAATTTATCGAGTCATCTGGAATCGATATATTTTTTATCGATTTGTTTTTTCTCAAGTCAAAGTTTTTTGTCGAATCCTAATCGGTCGAGAAAAACTTAGTTATCGAATCCTTTGTGATCGATAACTTCTTTTTATCAATTCAATTCTTTTCGTTTAGAATTTTTATCGAGTCCCCTATACCGGACAAATATTTTCTTATCGAGTCTCAAACACCCGACAAAACCTCTTGTCATCAAAAGCCTAACCCGATAAAATATTTTTGTCGACCCTTAGTCAATCGAGAAAACTTTCTGTTTCACTAAATCAACTCAGAAAATTGCCAAAAACTCGTTGATCGAGATCTTCAAATCAAAGTACAATGACCACTCGCGAAGCAATGTCAATTGATTCAGATACAAAACCGCCTATTCTGTTCCCCGGAGAATATTCTCAGTGGAAAGACCGCTTCCTTGATTTTATTGAACGCCATGATTTCGCCGATGAAATCATGCGTTCAATCAATGACGGACCTCCTCCGGTTTTCTATCATACTCTTCCAGCCAACCCAAATGCAGAACCTCCCCTCCCTGCTCGACAAGAAGTCAAACCTAAATCTGCATATGATGAAAACGAAAAGAAATTCATGCTTGGCACGAAAATCGGGACCCAGCTCAAAATTACAAATTGCATCTCTGAGTATGAGGACTTCAAAGCCAAAGAAGGTGAAAAACTCACGGTCACCTACTCCCGGTTCGTACACTTAGTAATGAACTAAGTAAAAATGAGATTCGCAAAACAAAGATCGAGAACAACGTAAAATTTGTGAGCAACTTGCTGCCTGAATGGCGTCGATTTGCCAATCAAATTAAACACAACAAATATCTTGCTGATCTCGATCTACATGAAGTCTATGAAACCCTCCTTCAAGATGAAGAAGAAGTGCTCGAAGCTATGGAGGCCAACCAAAAGATCAAAAAGTCTTCTGATCCCATAGCTCTAGTTGCAAAAGCTAGCCCCGTCACTTCTCATAACTCTCCTCAAGATGTTACTTCCGAACTAGATGATGAAGACTTTGATTATGATCCGGGCATTGCTCAATTCCAACAACAGTTGGCGCTCCTCACAAGAGACTTTCAACAAAAGTTTGCCCGTCGCTCTAACCCAAATCAACAATGGTATGCTTTGGGTAACAAGAATTATGAGCGAAGGACTATTTTCGAAGCAAAATCAAGAGAGCAACGTCCGCCAGTTAAACCGGAAGATAAATTCAAGGGTGAAAAGAGTTTATGCTACAACTGCGGGAAGACCGGTCATTATGCCCGTGAATGTAAAAAGCCAGTCGTCAAAGATTCAAACTACTTCACCTACAAATCGATGTTGGCTAAACAAAAGGAGGCCGGCAAAGTTCTTATGGCGGAAGATGAACAATGGCTCAACCAAGGCAATGATGATGATGAGGAAAATGATGTCCTAGCACACTTCAGTCTGATGGCTTATTCTGATGATTCCCCTTCAAACGCTTCCGACTACACACCCGAGGTAAGCCATTCTGACTATGACGTTTTCGTTTCTCAAATGCATGATATGATGCTTAAATTAAAAGAATTACAATCTAAGTTAAAAACCGAGAAACTCTTGGTTTCCAACTTAGAAGCACGCTTAGAAAATAATCATAATCAATTGCTAATTTACCAAGCCGAACTTGCAACATCTCAAAGTATTGCACACAATCGTCAAACGGAGAAAACTGCTTTTCAAGAAGAAAACATTATTTTAAAACAACAAATCTCGGATCTCACACTTCAACTTAACAAATCTAAAAAGGAGACCGAAGATTTTTCATCAAAATAAGAATTTATGAGTTTTCAAAGAAAAGACCTTTTGGAAAAACTCAAAGATTTGGAACTAAAGCTATATAAAATTGGAGAAACTGAGCACACAATTCACTTAAACATTCCAAAAGAGTTATGTTCAAAAGCTGGATTAGAATTTGATAATCCAAAACATCTAGAAAAGGCTATCTATAATACTCCGACTATCTATAAATTCGAATATCTGAACCTTGGTCCAGATTACAAAATTCCTTGTATGAAGTCAGAGTCCAATGTCGAAGAAAGGGAAGATTGGAAAAGATAAAACAAGAATTTTCATCAAATTCCTTTCTGCTATCCTCAAAATGTAGAAGAGGAATCTTCAAAAACAACTCTTCTGAATGACTATTTTCCCTCGTATTCTGACGAAGAACTTCAAAATAAAATTCCTGAATGTAAACCCTACATTCCCACACTATTTTTAGAAAAGAAAATCGTTCAACTTGAAAACGTGTTGGAACTTGAACGTTCTTCGTCAGAAAAGGAAAAAGAGGCATTACTTTCAAAAATTCAAAATCTTGAAAACGAGGCTTTACAATTACACAAAAACCACGAAAATGATTATATTTCCAATATTTCTTCGTGTAAAGCCTTCGTTAGTAATTATTTAGATGATTGTGAAGAGTTGTTTAAACTTGATACAAACTATATTCCTCCTACACAAAAATATTTTCCTTCTCCCAACCACGTTGATGATGACTTAGATGACCTTGCTTCTAATCCTTCTTTACTTGACGACAACGAATGTTTAAAAGATTTAAATGCTGACTTTGACTTCAATCCTACTCTTCCAACTCATACGGAGTTTTTGAACAAAGGCAAAAAGCCAATTGAATCAGTTTTACCTCCGGAAGATCCAAATGAGTGTTCCACAAGTCAACCGATTTACTCTACGGTTCACCAAACAAATCAAAATAAATTTCTTCCAAAAAGTACTAACAAGCGTCCTATTGATGTTTCAGATGTTCATACTTTAAAGACCAAACAAGTTTGGGTTGAAAAAGGCAAACGCACTCCAAAGTCTTCATCTCGCAATAAAGACAAATTTTCGTTTACTAATTCCACTTATGTCAAAAGAACAAATCGTCAATTGTCATTTCCATATACTATTCATTCGTTTCGACATTTAACTAAATTTTCTCGTAATCAAATTTGTTGCTCAAATTGCAGTGTGAATGACTTTGTGCGCTTAAATTAATTCGATTATGGTTGTGATTATTTTCCGAACATGCATAATTCTTATAATTTTCATCATAATTCTTTTTCTCATCCACCTGTTTATAAATGGGTTCCTAAAAGAACCATGGCTAACGATCTTAAGTCCCACTTCAAGTGGGTACTCAAAGGTACAAAGTCAACTAACCCCGAAGGACCCATTTACAAATGAGTACCTAAATCTGCCTGATTTTGTGCAGATCGGTCATATGTGGTACTTAGATTCTGGTTGCTCCAAACACATGACCGGACAAAAGGAGCTGCTTGTCAATTACAAGGAGAAAAAGGGCGGATTCGTTAAATTTGGCAACAATCACTTAGCATCCATCTAAGGACATGGTGACATCATTCACAACAATCTCACCATTTCAAATGTTTCCTATGTCCAAGGCCTGAGCCATAATCTGCTAAGTATTGGAAAATTCTGTGACAAACAACTTGAAGTCAATTTTTGACCCGAAAGATGCTGCGTGCGAACATTTGACGGAAAGGAGATATTGGCCGACACACGCAAATCCAATCTGTACACCATCGATCTTTCCCAAGTGACCGCTCCCTCCAACGTTTGTCTAATCTCAAATGTCTCTAGTCCGAAGACATGGTTATGGCACCAAAGTCTTTCTCATTTAAACTTCAAGAACATCAATCGCCTCGCCATTAATGGATTAGTCATCGGACTTCCAACGATAAAGTTTGACAAACCTCACTTATGCGATGCATGCGAGATGGGAAAGATGAAGAAGGTTTCTCACAAACCCAAGGTAGTTCATAGCATAACTCGGCCCCTTCAACTCATATATATGGATTTGTGTGGCCTGATACGGACTCCAAGTACTCATGGAAAGAAGTATGTTCTAGTGATGGTTGACGATTTTTCTCGCTTTACGTGGGTTAAATTTCTTCGCTCCAAGGATGAGACTACCGAAACCATTATTACGTTCTTGAAAACCATTCAAGTCAAACTAGAACTTACCGCTCAAACCATTCGCACTGATAATGGAACCGAATTCAAAAATCGTTCACTTGACGGTTATCTCAAATCAGTGGGAATTTCACACACATTTTTCGCGGCTCGCACTCCGCAACAAAATGGTGTGGTCGAACGCTGGAATCGTACACTTGTTGAAGCGGCTCGAACGATGCTCACTTTTTCCGAACTGCCACTTTATCTTTGGGTCGAAGCAGTCAATACAGCTTGCTACACTCAAAACCGATCTATCATCAACAAGCGATTCAACAAGACACCGTATCATTTGGTCTACAATCGCATTCCTTCCATCGATCATCTCCGAACCTTTGGTGTTCGCTGCTTTATTCTGAATGAAAAAGAAGATCGTGGAAAACTTAAGCCAAAGCCCAATGAAGCTTATTTTCTTGACTACTCTCCAAATGCATCAGCATATCGGGTCTACATGAAAAATCACGTTGTGTCACAGAAAGCATCAATATTCAGTTTGATCCTAAAGCCGAAATGGCTCCTGAACACGACAGTTCTGGACCCGCTCTCACCGGTATTTTAGCTTCCGATCACATCCGTTCGGAAACTGCCTCAAACCCCGTTCAACCTTCCACATCCAAAACCACTACTTCCAATCTGGATGATTTATTCGAGTACTTTTATTCGGACTACTTTGGTTCTCACACTGATATCCCGAATCAGATCACTCCACCTATCTTGGAGGTTGCCGAGACTACCAACCTTACTGGACCGCCAGTTACTACGGACACCGTCTCAACTACTGCAACTCCAACCTCCTCTACATCCACTCCTCTCGCTCAAGATGCTGCTCCTACTAATGCTCCACCTAGTCTTAACTCGCTTCCTACTGAACCGGCATACTCTCCCCCACCATCAACCTCTTCCCCCAAGGATGTCTCTAGTTCCACAAGATCCTCTGCCGTAGCTCCAGCCCTAGAATTAGTTCAAGATCTTCCACTCGGTACTTATGTTGATCCTACCCCGGACCCAAATTCATTTCAACCGCTTCTGCATACCACCAAATGGGTCTGATCTCATCCAGCAAATCAGATTATTGGAGATCCAACTAGACCAGTCACGACGCGTTCCGCCTCGGCCAACGATTGTTTGTTCTCTTCCTTTCTAAGCAAGATCGAACCCACATCCATTCAAGAAGCAATGAATGATCCTGACTGGATAGTGGCCATGCAAGACGAAATCAATCAATTTGAAAGCTTGAAAGTTTGGCGCCTCGTTCCTCGTCCACAACATAAAACCATCATCGGTACCAAATGGATTTTCAAAAACAAACAAGACGAAGATGGGGTTGTCATATGCAACAAAGCCCGGCTTGTAGCAAAAGGATACCGCCAACAAGAAGGGATTGATTATGACGAGACATTTGCGCCTGTGGCCCGTATTGAGGCAATTCGAATGTTCTTAGCATACGCGGCTCACAAGAATTTTGTGGTTTTTCAAATGAACGTCAAAACGGCCTTCTTGAAATGGGTTCTGCGCGAAGAAGTCTACGTATCCCAACCGGACGGGTTTGTTGATCCTTCAAAGCCAAATCATGTGTACATTCTCAACAAGGCTCTTTATGGCTTAAAACAAGCACCGCGCGCATGGTACGACAGCCTGTCTGCCTATTTAGTGAAAAATGGATACTCCAAAGGTAAAATCAATCCAACTCTTTTCATTAAAAAGGAAGACGGTGATATTATGCTTATTCAGATCTATATGGACGACATTATCTTCGGTTCAACTAACCCTCAACAATGCAAGGAGTTCTCCGAACTCATGATTGCAAAATTCAATATGAGCATGATGGGAATGATGAACTTTTTACCCGACCTTCAAATAAAACAATTTTCAATGGGAATATTCATCAACTAGTCGAAATACATCTCGGACATGTTACGAAAATATAACATGACGTCATGTACACCGATTGGTACACCCATTTCTCCGGGTTCAAAATTACACGCTAATCCCTTGGGAAAAGCGGTAGATTCTAAACACTACCGGGCCATGGTTGGTTCCTTAATGTATCTCACAGCTAGTCGACCGGACATAATGTTTGCCACATGTTTATGCGCTAGATATCAAGCATCTCCAAAAGAATCTCACCTTAGTGCTATCAAACGTATTTTTCGGTATTTAAAAGGTACTACTGATCTTGGCCTATGGTATCCCAAGGATACGGGTTTCGAGCTAACTGCCTTTTCAGATTCTGATCATGCCGGATGCATGCTTGATCGTAAAAGCACGTCGGGACACATTCAATTCTTAGGCGATAAATGGGTAAGTTGGTCCTCGAAAAAGCAAGCCTGCGTCTCCACTTCTACCGCGGAAGCCGAATACATTGCTGCCGTAAGTTGTTGTTCTCAAGTACTGTGGATGCGCACACAGCTCAAGGACTATGGATTCTGGTTTGATAAGATTCCTATCTATTGTGACTCCAAAAGCGCCATTGCCATCTCAAGCAATCCTGTCCAACATACGAAGACTAAACATATCGACATATGGTATCATTTCATAAAAGACCATGTCGAAAGAGGTACGATTGAATTATACTTTGTAAATACAGAACTACAGCTTGCCGACCTGTTCACCAAGGCCTTGGATGAGAAACGCTTCTAGTTCCTAGTGTCCAAGTTGGGCATGCTGAACCTTAAAACCTGATTTTCTAAATCAGACTTTTCAAAATACACAAAACGTCTATCCAAGTTTTTATGCACATTCCCATTCTCTTAAACGGTGAATCTGCATCACTCTTGGCTTCTCGTTTGTTGGCTTTTGAAATTAATTTACAGTTCTGTATTTTCATCGTTTTTCTTTCTTTCTTTCTTTTCGACTATGTTTTTGCCTAACCAGTTCAGTTTTTGAGGGGGAGCGGCAAGGTACGTTTTTACTATCTCACAATTGTAAGGGGAGCAAAGTGTTCTTATTTCCCGGGGGAGCACTAATTTAACTTTAAATCAATTCAGACTTAGTTTTAAAATCAGGTCAATAGTTCTCGGCCCCTAATGGCCCGACAAAATTGTTTTTATCGACTAAGGTTGGCCCGACAAACACCACGATCGACATCTTGCTGATGTCATCATCTTTCTCGGCCCAATGAAAACTTGCCACGTGTCATCACCCGATTACCCACTATTTAAATTTCGGGCCCCACTCTCATTCCCTTACTTTTCAAACAAGTTTTTGATTTTCCCTCTCTCTCCAAAAACCCTTTGAATACCTGAGTTCCAGAGATTGATTTTGCAAATCATCGATTTTTACAAATCTGAAAGCATCACCAGGTTCGTACTCTTCACTTGATCATCTTTAAATCTTGAGTTTTTTAATTTCCTCCATTGCATGTTTCTGTTTTTCCTTTTTGAACTGTTCGGTTTCCCAAAAACCCGGGGTTTCCGAGTTTATACTGCTTTATGTCAATTTTGGGGTTCTGTTTGTGTTTATTTGGCTTAGTTACAACTTTAGATTTGTTCCCTATCACTAATCGCACCTAGCCATAGCATTTGCTTTAGTTTTTAGGCTGGTTTTTGGATCAGATCACCTAGGTTTTCCATTATTATGTTTTTGAGTTTTTTATCGATTCCTAAAGACAAGACTTAGATGTTTGTCGAGTCCTCAAGGTTGATAAAGAACATCTTCAAATATCCTAAATTTTTTTATCGACCCTTAAAGACTCGACATTAATTTTTATAGTGTCTTAACGGATCGATAACCTGATTTTCAAAAAAATCCCAAGTGTTTTTATTGACCCTTGAAGACCCGACATAAATTCTTATCAAGTCTTATAGGATCGATAACCTTTTATTCAAATTCCTAAGTGTTGTTTATCGACCCTTAAGGACCCGACATAAAATCTTATCGAGTCTAATAGGTTCGATAACACGATCTTCAAAAATACTAAGTGTTTGTTATCGACCCTTAAAGACCCGACATAAATTTTTATCAAGTCTTATCGGTTCGATAAATTTGTTCTTCAAATGCCCAGGTACTTTTCTCAACCCTTTAGGTCTCGACATATTTTTTTGTCGACATTCTAAGGATCGATAAAATTACTTCATCTTCTCCAAGTATCTTTTTATCACTTGATATTTCGTGGTTCTCGAGTCCTCATGACACGACATCTTTATTGTCGATTCTCACAGGTTTGTTCTTCCAAAACTTCACTAAGTCTTTATGTCGACCCAGTTTGACTCGACATTCATCTTTTCATCGATCCTATAGCAATCGATAAAACTGTTTATCGACTACAATGGGCTCGATATTCAGGCTTATCGACTCCTTAGGACTTGACATTCAGACTTGGATTTTTAGCCTAATTTCATCCATAGCACTGACTTTGCCTATGATTTGCTAACTGTTTCCTTTCAGTTCTAATGGCAGCCATCAATGATCCAAACCTGTCCGACGATGAACATCCCATGCCTTCTGAATGATCCATCGAACCCAGTACCAACGCGGTCAACCGAGACGACCTCTTAATGCCCCGAGACAAACTTTGATCACTCAAACCAAACAATCACCGTCTCGACTTTGGCATAAAAATTGAACATCAAGTCATCATCGATATCCTTCAATGCCACCCTCTTAGATATGCCTTTGCCTTGGATCATCGGGTACCCCTGTTCTATCTCCAGCAATTCTGGTATACATTAACATACCATCCGGATGACGGTGACCACCACTTCACTGCTAAAATTGACGACTTCGTCACCCGCTTAACACCTTCTCGGATTCGTCGAATCCTCTACTTGTCTGTCGCCACCGACGAACACCCATATGATGCCTTTGCAACCGAAGAACAACTATGTGCCAATATCCGAGCCCTTGTGTACAACTCACCCGAACCTCTCACAAGCCCCGGCCAGTTCAAGAGAATGTATCTGCCTCAAATATGGTTTTCACTGTTCACCATCGTCAATCGATGTCTAACAAGCAAACACACCGGCATGGACAAGGCCAGTACTACGGCCTTACGCATTTTTCACGGTATTGTATTCAACCGTCACTACGATTATGCTATGCTCATCTGGACGGATTTCGTGGAACTCGTTGAAGACAAATCCAATTCACGCAATCGTGCATTCGCACCCTTCCAACGGTTCCTTCAACTCTTTATCCATGCCATGCTGCCTTCCAAAACTGACATCCCTAGATGCACCGGATCACCGTTGGGACCAACCAACTCACTGAAGTTCCTCTCTCAATGATCGCCAGTTTAACTTCATCATGCCAATCCCTGAAGCACTACTTTCCTATGCTGATCAGAATGCACCGAGTTTGCAGCCTATAGGGAGAGACACAGCTTAATGGCTCAACCACCTCCGGTTGTGCCTGCCCATGAGCCAATCCACGAGAAACATATTGTGCAAGGAGAGGGTCCTAGGGTAGATGAGCAGGTTCAGGATCATGGGGATCCTGAATAGGGTGATGAGTGTATTGTAAGGGGACATGACGAGGGCGGTGCACCTGATCAGCCAATCCCAACAACTGCTGCCCTATCCATCCCAATACCACCACCCACTAAACCAGGAGCGGCTTCTACTTCCCGATCTACTCCACGTTTCAAGATGCTCATTAGCCGTAACCGTGTTCGCCCACGACCTTCATCGTCCGATGAAGATGAATCTGATACTCAACCTCTTTCCCGCCGTCCAAGAACTGCTGCCACCGAACAACGAGCTCTAAGCCGCATTGGTCCACAACCATCTCTTTCTGATTCTACGTCGGACACTGAAGAACAACCTGCTGCAACAAATGAAGAACATGATGAGCCAAATGAACCATTCGACTTTGAAGCAGATCAAGAACATGATGAGCCGCATGAACCTTTCGACTTTGAAGCAGATCAGGTCTCTGGATCGATGTATGACATCTTCACCGAGCCTTTTACTGGAGATATAAGGAGAGAGGAGGGTGAATTAGTTGAAAAAGAAAGCGTGAGCGTGAGTGATGGGACGAGAAAAACTATAGTGAGCGCGGGACCAGATTCCCCCATCCAGGTAACCGCGTCAACTAGCCCTACTCATTCGTTGGGTATGTCTAGTGGACAAGACGTTGTGGACCTAGCAGCGCACATGCACGCCCCCCCCTAGCCACTCTGAAGGCTCCCAACAGCCAACAGTTTCACATATACTTGTGAGTCTAGCTCCTTATCTAGCTCCCCTCCATTCGGGAGGCACAACTATTGAAACAAGAGGCAGTAGCTCACCTGCTTCGACTTGGATTGTATGCACTTCGAGTCTAGAGCCAACTAGGGAACATGTGTCTACACTCACTGAGAGCCTTCATGCCCCAGTCGGAACTGCCATAGTGATGTAAATTCCGGACATTTCACGAGGATTGGGAGGAAATCCTACAAGTGCTACATCTACGCCAACACTAAACGTAGGTCATACAGTTTTTTCAACTGTCATGTCAACGGGTAATCTAAATGATCCCGGTGTTTCCCAAACAGGTTCCTCGACTCCAGCTTTTACTATTCCCCCCACGGCTCAAGAACTTATAGAAGCTTAGTTACAACGAGCTAGAGCTACTTTGAACGAACATGCTGCCCTTATGACTGCTGAAAGAGAAGCATTTGTTCGAGAGATACGTGCCGCTGCTCGCTCCGGTCAACTTGATCCGAATCAGGCCAGTTCCTCCCAACCCAGCAGCAGTCGCATCCCTCCGAATCCAACACCGGGCCCCAGCAATCGGCCTCCCTCACCACATCGCAATGATGAGCTCATGTCGATGTTATATGCTAATCTGCTTGTCAAAGCCACTGCTCGGGGTCAACCGAAAGATTCTTTAATGGGTCTACTGCGACGCAATCTGGAAATCCCCACCGTCACCAAATATGAATTTGAACTGTTCAAAGCTGATATGGAACAACAGTTAAGTGATCTGCACACGTCTCAGCAACAACATCATGATGATATTTTGGGTGCCATCACCGCTCTACACACCGAAATTCAAGAATCTTGTCGACCGGCTGTTTCTGTTTCTCGACCTCGACCTGATCAGGATGATCCGAGATCTGCTCGAAATCGCCCTGAGGGGGAGACACGCCGAGTCTCAAGAACACGTTCAAGACCATCTGCTACAACTTCAACTGCACCATCTGCGCCACCATCCCATCAAAAACAACATACGCCAACGACTGAAGAAGTCAATACACCAACGGTTGAAAAGCCTGCGGTAGATATTGAATTCGAGAGCACATCTGAAGCTGCCGAACCAGAATCCAATGAAGAAACAGCTAATGTTGAACCGGAATTAAATGAAGCGACAATTGATGTTCAAAATTTGAGGAACTCTGTGAAGCACTGGTTTAAAGACCCATATGAACCGGTTCTCCAAGAGCAAGACTATGTGAACTTGAAGCACACAATAAAGAATTACGCTTCAAGAGATCAAAATGAACCGAGACTGTTACCTCATCAAATTCGGTGGCAATGAATGCTAACTGAGCGCAAGTCTAAATGGGTAGATCAACAAATCCGGGTGCCGTATCTTGAAGAAACTATGGAACGAATATTCAGAAAGGATAAGAAACCTGAAGACTTGGCGCACATTCCCTTAGTGATGGAGATGGGTCCAGCACAAGTTAAGGAATACGTGCACATCCTGAAAATGAGAGCCCTAAAGCCTTCCGATGTAATCTCACGACACCGGATCATTGAGATTATGCATATTGGTTCTGATAGAGTCTTTCAAGTCGAGTATCAAACCTTCAAAGTCCAAAGAGAAGATGGTAAAGTATATTCCTTTTCTGAAGCTGATTTTTCTAACCTTGATATCTTGGACTTTGAAACGTTGTATCACGACCTAAGAGACAAGAATCGAAGAAATGAGGATGAACAAAGAGCAATAAGAGCGGTGGTGCGTCACATTCAAAAAGAACTCAGATACAGCTATCTTCATGATTTGCAACATGGAATTGAAAGTGAACAAAAGAAGATTCATATCGCCAAGCCTAATCAAACAATTCCTGAGTTGGATAAATATGATGTTACAACTGTTCTGTCATACCCAGCACACGGAGTTGTATGGATGCACATGAAAGGCGAAAAGAGGTTTATGAGATTTGATGAAGTTGCTGCCTATTCTGATGGAACTCTATGGGGATTTCGAAACAGATTAGCTTCGGAGATTGCTACTGACAAGAAGAGTACAACAAGGATGAGCTCAACCAGAAAAAATTCTCTCTTAGAAGCTATCAGATTAATTGATGAAAGGATAATGTTTCGTCATACGTTGAGAAGATTTGAAGGCATGTTCGAGCTGAAGAAGTAAAAACATACTTTGCCACAAAGGGGGAGATTGTTAGGTCTATTATTTTAATTGTGACAAAATAAGGAAATGATATGCTTTAATTGTAAAAGGAAGTTTATAATTTCTTAAACTCTTTCCTTCCTTAATTAGTTTAGACCTTTCAAATATAAATAGGAGTCTAGGTTATCATCAGAAGTAGTCGATTAACATAGAGCCGATTTCAGATTATACTTTCATTGTAATCGATACTAAAGTGAGATATACGACTACGGAAATTCTCTCAAAACACTTTGTTCGTATCACTTTAATCGCATTCTTTATTATATCATTGTGCTTACTGTTTCTGGGATCTACAATATTGAAGTTTTAATGAAAGCATGTTGTTATCAGTCTGAATAATAGCATAGGATATTGAAGCTTTACTGAAATCATGTTATTATTCAGTCTGAATAATAACAGAGCTAAAAATATATATTCTGTTATTCAGACTGAATATTAGTTATTCTTAGTTTAGTCTTTTATTCAGACTGAATAAAACCGTTTTCTTGTAAATAATGAATAAAACATGTAACTTTATTCAGTCTGAATAATAGTTAAAATTATTCAAATTGAAAACGAAAGGGGCGACGTTGAAGGACTAAAACACTTTATATTCTTTCTGAATATTAAATTTTATTGATTGTCAATAAAAAAATGAACTGATTATGAGTACGGCTATTTGCAGAATACAAAGAAAAAAATCAATCATTTCTCGATGGGCAATTACATGAGTCATGGTTACACATTTCATTACACAACCTACATAATCTCTTTGCCTTTTGAGCCTTAGCAATCACTTTTTCTTTACCGGTCTTCAACCTCTTGCCAGTACCACAACCTTTGAAGCATAATTCTCATACATTTTTATAACTTCATCCAAAGTACCAAACACTGTTTCAACAACAGGTTTCAAATTGTCATCTACAATAGGAATCCAAAATTTCAATCCAACACCATCAATACCAATACATAAACGACCATCTTCACCTCCGCTACAAATTTCATCTACGAAATAGTAAAAATAGGGTATTAATAAACCAATGCAATATTGAGTCTGAATATAAACAACAATAATATGTACTTAAAATTCCATGTTTATATTCAGTCTGAATATAAACATGGAAGAAAGAACATGTTATTATTCAGACTGAATACTAACTACTATTCAGTCTGAATAATATGTTCTTAAACAACATGTTTATATTCAGACTGAGTATAAACAACAATAATATGTACTTAAAAAATATTTATATTAAGACTAAATATAAACAACATGGAAAAAAGAACATGTTATTATTCAAATTGAATATTAACTACTTTTTAGTCTGAATAATAGGTCCTTAAACAACATGTTTATATTCAGACTGAATATAAACAACAATAATATGTACTTAAAAACATGTTTATTTTCAGTCTGAATATAAACAACATGGAAGAAAGAACATGTTATTATTCAGACTGAATATTAACTACTATTCAGTCTGAATAATATGTCCTTAAACAATATGTTTATATTCAGACTGAATATAAACTGAACACGTTCATGTTTTGCAGATTACACATTACAGATAATGAATGATTTACAAAATAATTTAAATAAAAACTTACAGATCGATGCATCTTCAACATTAGAACCAATTTCTCGGTCTCTATTTTCGATATCTGTAACAGAATCATAATCAATGAACAAATCACCTATTTCATCAACGAAAAGTGTAGAATTTTCAACTGGATCATAATCGATTAAATTTCCTGATGAAAAAACAGAATCCATTAAAACGAAAACTCGACAATTGAGCTTCAGAAATCGCAAATCGGAACTGATATCAACGAATTTAATAAAGTTCTTCAGCAATGAATCCGATTAACAGAGGATATCAACGATAATAAGGAAATAATAAGAAGAGAAATAAGCGAGAGCGATATCAACGATAATAAGTAAAGAATAAAGGAGAACCAGGAAAAAATATAAAACTACCAAAATTACACTTCAAGCCACGTTTAAAGATCAGCTTGAATATGTCTTAGATCAATGGATGAGATCCATCCTCGTGTTCACAATCAAAGATAGGTTCACATTTGAACTTTCCTCTCTCTCTCTCTCTCTCTCTATATATATATATATATATATATAGGGAGAGAGAGAGACGGGTTCAAATGAGAACCCAAATTTGGTTGTGAACGTGAGAACAAATGAGAGTGCGATACATGTGATATTCAAACTGAATAATCAAAGAATTATTCAGACTGAATAAATACTATATTCAGTCTGAATATTTATTTTATTATTCAGCCTGAATATTTATTTTATTATTCAGACACGTGTCGTCTTCTTATTTTTCTTCACGTTCACAACCAAATTTGAGTTCGTATTTGAACTTCCCCTTTCTCTCTATATATATCATGTGTATATATATATATCATTTAAAACTAGACAAATCAAGAACTTTAGAAGGTAAATCATTACTTCAAATGAAATATTGAGATGATATAATCTTGCATAATATTGTGTACCTCAATCCTATAAAATAAAGAAACTTCACCTCTAAAAAGTTCATCGGTAATTAATCGGAAAAGGTAATCACCGGTGCATCTCAAGATTGGAGAAAATATGGTTGCCAACAGATTGATCATCACCATCGGTAATCGGTCGGAAATCTGCTCAAATCTATTATAAATTTAGGGCAGAAAACTTCATCAATAAAATATATCAATGAAATATTTTTGTTTCTGTAGTGAAATATGTATGGATTCAAGTGAGAAGTAGCATACACTAATTATATATTTTATGTATAATAATGTAGAATCATCGTTTATATTTGACGGATTACATGTACTTAATTTTATAGATACTTAAATCTTATTGGTAAGAATTTTCAAGGGGGTGTTATTGGCACCTCCAAAATAAGGGTGTTCACGGAATTTTTTTGCACTTTTATAGCTTTGAAACGTAAAAAGAGGCATTTAATATAGACATATGTAAGGAGGATTCACTTTTATGGGAATACCATTAATATACTTATAGGTGGCATTAGCCTCCTCCATTTTCAAATATAAAAAACATAGGCCCGATGTACTTTCTGATAATCAATTTTCAAAGATTAGAATATCAATATTGCTAAACATTATAATATAAGAAAATAAATAAATTAATATAAAAGTTGATCCTATCTTAAGATTTAGGATAATTATATTGATTTGAGAAGGGAGAAAGCTAACAAACATGTATTGCTTTTTTGATGAGATTCCTGCAATTGTGAGTGGAAATTTAGCTAATTGAAGTCCACTTTAGATTTGGTGTCCTTAATATTTTATAGATGAATAATTTGGGGAGGAGACTTGGTCCAACTAACATAAAGGATACTTGAAAAAAAAAACTTTTACAATAAACTCAAAATTTTGAAAAAAAGGCAAAATAACGACTTTTTTGGTTAATAATCTATGCTTAGGGATTTAAAATAAAAATATAAAGGACAAACTAATTTAAGAAAGGCTTTTACAATAAACTTAAAAATTGAAAAAAAAGACTTCTACAATAAACTCAATTTTTTTAAAAAAGATGCAAAAATAATGACTTTTTTGGACAATGGAAAGTTTTTTATCAAAGGCAAACTATTTCGCAATTGAAGGATACGTGTGCCTTCTAATATTGAAAGATAAACTAGTGTCTGAATCCTGTTTTGCACGATAGGGTGAGTAATTTAGTTAAGAGTAAATTACGGATTTGGTCCCTGAGCTATTTAGTTAAGTGTCGGATAGTCGCACGTAAACCGTGAACTCACTGAGCTATTTAGCTGACTATGATATACATCTCAGGATCGGGAGGTTCAGGAATTGACAAGGGCAAAGGACACGCTTAAGGAGTTTAGTTCCTTTTACTTTATTTAGTCTATATTTATATGTATTTCGGAGTTTGTCTTGATTTGAATTATAGTGACCCGGTATGGAACGGGTTAACTTTTAATATTTAATTTGATTTGATGTTAGACTTCCGCTGTAAACGTTTTAGTTTACTAATTGAAGTATTTAATGAGGTGTTTTTGATGGTGTGACATTTCATTTATTTGAAAAAAAGATGGGGTAACAATTGTTTTGTTGATACTTAATTAATTAATACATCAGTCACTGATGTGTGCATAACAAACAACATATGTTTATAAGTAATTCACAATTAATTAATTCATACATCAAACGGTGGTATGTACATATCAAACAACATTTGTTCATATGATTAGAAAAACATGTTGAAAAAAATAATTAACTGTGAATCATATGTGATTTTTTCGAAAATTATAATTTTTTTAAATATAGTTTAAATAAAAATAATTCTATAAACGAAAATTAAATACACTTATTTTAAATGAATGAAATATAAAATGTTTTTTTAAAATAAAAAATAAAACCATATTAAAATCATAAAGATGGTAAAAATAGAATATAGAATAAATGCCTTCAATAATTTATGTATATGTTTAATAAAAGGAATTATAGATTTGGTCCCTATAGTTTAAAAAGATCAAAATGCCCCGTGAGTTAACAAAGTTTGTTAAAGTTTAATAGGCAGAGGGACCCTATCTATAAGAAAATGAGAACCACAAGGACCCTATCCATAATTTTTTAAGTTTAAGGATGTTACTTATAATTTTTTGTATACCACAGGGACCAAATCCATAATTCACTCTTTAGTTAATGATTCGGAGACTTTGTATTGTAACACTCGGAAAGTTCTACGAAAACCCAAAGCGTTGGAAAAGACTTATTTTGTAGATTGAACATTTATTCGGGATTAAATCTAATTTAGATAGTCGAATTCAATATCCTAAAGTTTGTTTTTCTTGGTTACTTGGTTTTCGTATGCAGAAGGTTTGAAGGTATGCAACTAAACTCGAAAACAAGGGGTTTCTAGGTGAAATGGGCAAGCTGGACGGGTCCTGGGCGGCTCATACCCGTTTGAAAGTCGCTTTGCCCACTGTTTAGGGCGACATCAGAGAGTTGGGAGAGTCCTAGGCGACTCAAGACCCGCTTGAAAGTCCCCCCGGGTCGAAAATGTGACCTGATCTTTTCTAGAATTTTTTTTTGCTAGACTTCTTCACCACTTCTCTTCCTACCCATGTTTCTTCGTCCTTCCTCCATTAATTACGATTTTAGAGCTTTTAATGCTCCATCACCAACCATTCTAGGGTATTTATTCCTCTTTGAAGCTAGGAATTTAAGGTTGTTCGTCAAGATCGTTGTGTTCTCCGTTCTTGCACCAAGTCATCATCTCCTTCTCCATTTTGGGGATTTTTCTAGGGTTTCTCAAATCCTAGCTTTGTGAGTTCAAACCTAACCCTTTTTATATACTTGTTACATGTTTTAAATGTTATATTTACTTCCTCAAAGCTTAGATTTCAAATATTGTGTGTTTGGTGGATTTTGGATAAACTAGGTCAAATATAATATTTGGGGATTTTGACCATTCTATGAAAACGGTTATGGCAAATGATTTCTAGAACTTGGTATTGGTTTACTTTAAAATAACACTATAATTTTGGTACTCACAATCTTATGACCTAATGTTGGGACACGTTCATTTATGGAGGAATAACATTGGGTTAAAGTTATGGTACTTGGAAAACTATCAATATGTGTTGATTGATGTATTTGATTTATAGACTAGAATGTAATGGATCTATATGCATATAAGTCGGTATTTAATTTTGTGGAAGGATTGTACAAAATCGCTTTGAACTTGGAAATAGGCATTGCGATAAATTCTGTAATTTCCATACATCCTTTCACTCATGCGGGAATAGGCATTGTGATAAATTGTGTAATTCGCGAGGAAAGAGCTTAAGTTCACAAATGACTATATAATGGATTGAGTTGATGTCAATGGCTTCTAAACCTTATTGTGACACTCTATAACATTGGTTCGTGACTCACCTTTGTGTCCTGTTGCAACCAGTGGTAAACCGGGTCTCCCCCGTTATCTTTGAAAAGAACCTTACTCACCAAGAGTAAGCATTCAAGTAAAGTTAATATTGGATAAAGTCTCTCATACTCAGTTTTAAGATATATTGTTTACATATGTTTGTGTTCAATTTATGAAAAAATGACATGAAAAACTTTTTTTTTCACTTGTGAAACGAAAAATACACCTAAAAAAATATTCACACAACATTTGATTAAAAAAAAGTCATGTAAAAAAAATCTTTTCAAATCTGTTATCTCGGGTTTATAATTATTTTGTGGTTCTCGCTTGATTTGACCCTATGTTTGTGTATATATATGGAACTGGAAGAAAAAGAGATAGTGATTGTCTCTAATATAAAATTAATCTATACTACCTTATAAACCATATTTGCTAAAAGTCTTAAAAACAAGTTTTTAAGCATCAAGTACTACTATTTTATGCATGTGGTCTTAAAAAGTCTTAAAAACAAATTTTTAAGCAACAAATACTACTATTTTATGCATGTGATCTTAAAAAGTCTTAAAAACAACCTTTAAAACGTGTAGTACAACTGTTTTATACACAATTTTTAAAAATCTCTATTTGAAACCTATCGTACAATTCATTAAACGAGGGTTTATATTTCCAAGAAAATCAAATCACGCTTCACCTCTCGGTGTTCTTCTCCGAACTCCCAAGGAAACTATTTACAATCCCCATACAACAATACAACGATTCAACAATGGATCATTTATCACCTCTCTGGTAAAGTTCCTCCTCCATTTCCAATTTTCTCCGTTTTGAAGACCTTCAGGTAAGGTTTTACCTTTGTTCCAATGCAATTTGAGTTTTTAGTTTTGTTTGAATGTAGGTTTTTGATAAACCAGTAACCAGAAATCAAGTTCGGTCAAGCCGCTTCCACCATCCGTCCACGAAGTTCTTCTTCTTCTACACTGAGTTTGAAACGCTACTTACTCAATTAACAATAAGAATGGATACCAAAATTAACAGTTAAGAATTATTGTACTCCCTTTTTAGATGCAGATTCAAAACTCTGAAAGGTAAAGATACTACTTTTGTTTCTATCTCCTAGCCCTAGGGTTTCGAAATCTCCATTTAATCGTGTTGAAACCTCTCTTTTTTGGGGGAACTATTCATGGGTTTTGTGCCCTAACTCAAAATCTTGAAAAATGAAAACCCGTCTGATGATACCCACAAATGGGATTGTGTTATTTTTGTCATTTTATAGCTTACTTCTGGTATCCTTTTAATGGTAGTTAAAAAGTTCATTTTTTGTTTATCTGTTTCGAGAACAACCGTTTGAACCGGTCGGAGCTGCAAGTACTTGTGGAGTATGATTTCAGATGTTAAATTACTGGATAAACCATGCATCCTCTCTCACTTCACGGGTAACCCTTAAAATTCCTCCTCCATTTCCAATTTTCTCCGCCTTAAAGACATTCACGTAAGGTTTGTAAATTACAATCATTAGAATTCATTTATATGCTCAATTTGTTCTGAATTCTTTGTCAAGACGATCAACCTTTTGGGAAGGTTCTAGAGGGATGGTGCTTCTTAAGGAAGATATTACGTTTGACTTGGTTGTACTTTATTAACTTTCATGTATTAGTTTTATCCATTGGGCTCTTAACTTTGTTTCCTCCTCATAGTAGTATAAATATGAGGAGTTGATCTTCTTTTGTATGCATCCCACTTCAGATTTTACTTTTGATTTTACTCTCTAAATGCAAGTTTAAGTTTAAGTTTAAAATGTGAGTTTGAGTTTTTATTATAGAATACTGCAGCTAATTGCTGCAGCATTCACCTGTTGTCTTTACAATATTTATTTTACTTGCAATTTACTTTCTGCAATTTATTTTATGTCTTTATCTTCTGTCATTTACATTTCAGTATTTACATTTAGTCATTTACTTTCAGTTATTTAATTATATCTTTACTTTATGCCATTTACATTTCTTGCACCTTACTTTCAGTTATGAGTAGCTAAGTTCATTAGTGTGGGTATGAGACAAAGGGTGAGCTTGTAAACCAAAGGAAAGTGAACATTGTTCTTCAATAACAATGTTCCATTATTTCATTTTAAGTTTTATCAAACCAATGACACTTCTTAACAGATTGTTCACTTCAATAACGAACAGATCACTAGTCAATATCCAATCCATATCTAGAAAGAAATACACTCTGGTGATAGTTGATGAATATTCCAGATATACTTGGGTATTTTTTCTTCGATCTAAGAGTGATGCACAAACACTGCCATTTTTTGGAGGTAGGTGGAAGGTTTGAACGGGAGGAGAGAGGCGATTAGGGTTTGGCAACGGCGGCGATCACGGTTCCGGCATGCCGGTGGCGGCTGTTGTGATCGGCAGCAGGTAAGATCTCGTGGTTGGTGGTGTTTGGTGGTTTTTTTCTCTTCTCCTTGTCGTTTCTTTCCCGGAATCGTGTTTCTTTGATCCGTGGGGTTACAATAGGTGGTCATACTAGGGTTTCAGCTTCTCTTTGAGAACTTCGTTGCCCACCCTAACGTTTTTTTAGGGATTCTTGATCATCTAGAGTGGCTTCGTGCATCACTGCTTCGATTTTTGGTGAAGGTTCGATTAGGGTTTCTTGGTCGATTAGGGTTTGGAGGCCTGCTCATTAGGGTTCGTTAAACCCTTAATGGTGGATCTGGTCCTTGATGAGATGATTGGATCTGCAATACCATCTTCTACGGTGAAGAGTGGTATGGTTTCTGATCACGGTGTGCATGCAAGCATGAACTCGAATGCTGAAGGGAGTAAGGCCGACGTCGGCGCTAATGATGGCACGATTATGGCTGACGCAATCGAAGGCGGGGGTGCGGTCACGGCTGACGTCACGGAATCGAGGCTGGCGTAGGCGAGAATAGGGCCGACGTCAACGTGACATCGGCGGGCCGACGACAGAAAAGAGGCTGACGCAGGTACCGCTAGGGCTGACGTAAGCCCTAACGTCGACGGTAAGTTGATTGGGGCGGTTAAGGAGCGTGTTTCGGTGTGGGATAGGCTAAATCCGAAAGTTCTAAATGGTGATGGCACGAAATCTTTTGCTGCTATAGTGGGATGTGTTCCACAAATGAGCTGGAGTTTTTTCCGGTTGAGAAAGATAAAGATTCACCTGTTCGTATCCCGATGGCATTGACAAAAGGTATGGCTCATGAATTTAGTATGGTTCTGCTGGGTTATTTTTTAGGTCCTCGTATCCCTTTCCCAAATGTTCTTAGAGCTGTAAAAAATGCTTGGGGTAAATTTGGTTTTCGTGATGCTTCGGTAAATGCCAATGGGTACTTCTTTTTTCGGTTTAATGATATAGGTGGTTGTAGGCATGTTGCTGACTCATCTCCATTAATGATTAATGGAGTTCCCCTGTTTGTCACTCAATGGGATCCATCGAAGGGACTGTTCAAACCGGTACACACCACGTGTCCGTTATGGGTAAAGCTTTACAATGTCCCTCTTGTTGCTTTCAACAAAGAGGGTATTAGTAGAATTGCTAGTGCAATTGGGGTTCCGTTGAGAATGGATGCGTGTACGGCTAGTACTTGTGACAATCTTTGGGGACGAACTTCATTTGCTAAGGTTATGGTCAATGTATGTGCTACAGGTGAACTGAAAAAGGAAATTGAGGTAGTTATACCTCGGCTTTCAGGTGATGGTGAAGATGTGGTAAAAGTCGTGGTTGAATATGATTGGGAACCATCCCAATGTTCCATTTGCAAATATTTTGGACATAGGGACTCGGTTTGTAGTAAAAGGGTAATTCGGAATGAGAAAGAGAAACCAGTGGTGACAGTTGATAGTGATGGTTTTCAGCGACCTAAACGAAAGCAATGGAGACCGAAACCTTCTAAGGCTATACCAAACCCCCATAAGGCTGAAACTTCTAAAGCTAATAATGTTGCGAGTCCGAATTCAGATACTTTGGTTGGTGTGGGAACTATATAACAGGTCGTTATGGAATCTAAGCACGAGGCCGTGGCTAAGCAACAGGAAACAAATCATTAAACTAATACTACAGTTGGAGGACCTCAAAATGAGGGTAGGAAGAGTACGGCAGAGGTGGTTAGGGAGGGCGAATACTGTACAGTCAATGCAGGAAGGACACCAAAGGGTAAGGAGACTAGTGTTAATGTGAAGCCGACCCAGACTAGTGGCCTAGAACTAATAAAATCTGTTGTTCAAACTTTCAAGTAACAGCTGAAACCTAGAAGAGGTATTGTGATTTCTACTCCTGATACTAATAGATTCTCACCTTTGAGTAGTGGGAATCCAGTGATGAGGATGATATGGAGATTATTGAAACTTCACGGCCGATGGGGGAGGGTAAGGATGGTATTTCGGTTCTAAAGCAGGATGTGACACAGGGTGGAAGCGCTGATTTGGGGGCTGCCCCTACCTCATTGTCTCAATGATTAAATTAGCAGCTTGGAATATTAGAGGCTTAAACGCTCTAATCAAGCAGCGGGAGGTACGTGAGTTTATTCATTTGCATGGTTTATCTTTATGTTGTGTAATTGAATCTATATTACAACATAGTAGTATGGTTGATATTTGTGGACGAGTTTTTGGATGATGGAGTTGGGTCTCGAATGCTATGGCTTCGGATCAGAGTACTCGGCATATTTGTGCTTGGGATCCATCTATTTTGTCGCTTATGGTTATTGATTCAGATCCTCAATATATGAATTGTGAGTTGCGGTTTGTTGGGGTTGTGGATCCTATATTTATTTCTTTTGTCTACGGCCGTAATAAGGGAGTGGAAAGGCGTGACTTGTGGAGTGGCCTGCGTAAATTCAAGGTTTTCATTCATGATAAACCTTGGATAGTGCTTGGCGACTTTAATTCTATGCTTTTTCCGCATGATGGTCTGGGCGGGTCTTCAAGGCGTAGTACGGATATGGAGGACTTTCATTCTTGCCTGGAGGATGTTGAACTGTTTGATATCTCTTATCAAGGATGTCAATTTACCTGGATACAAAAACCGTCGGGTGAAGGTGGGATTATGAGGAAACTAGACCGTATCTTGGGTAACTCTGCTCTCATTGATCGTTTTGGTGATGCTAGTGCCAATTTTCTACCTCGGGGTATTTTTGATCACTCTCCGGGAATGCTTTCTTTTAAGGCAGGCATTCGGAAGCGAAAGCGGGGGTTTAAATTTGATAATTTTCTAACAACTCATGAGTCCTTTTTGCATACGGTCGAGGAAATTTGGAAGACTGAAAAGCATGGCACTTATATGAAGAAAGTTTTGCTGAAACTTATAGACCTAAAGTGTGTTTTCCGGAAATTGAGAAACACTTATGGTAATTTGGACAAAAGAGTAATGCTTTTAAAGGAGGAGCTTGATTTGGCACAAGGGGCTTGTGATGCGGACCCGTTTAATGAGTCACTGAAGGAAGATATAGCTCATTTATTGCTGGCTTATCAACAGACCAGTCTGACCAGCTTGAGATGGTGAGACAAAAAGCGAAAGTAAAGTGGTTAAATGAAGGGGATGGTAACACAAAATTTTTCTTTCACTCTATGAGAGAAAATCGGAATAGGAACCATATAGCTGCTATTTCGGATTCTACAGGCTTGGTTTATGAGCAAGAAGATGTTGCAAACGTCTTTGTAGATCACTTTTCCGGCATCTTGGGCACGTGTGATTTGATGGTGTCTCCGTCTATGGAAGATTTGGTTTTTGACCGAAAGTTGACACTTTCAAAATCTCTAGCCCTTATTTGCCCTATTTCAGATAACGAAATCAAAGATGCAATGTTTAATATTGGTGATGATAAAGCCCCGGGATCAGATGGGTATTCGGCCAAGTTCTTTAAAGCGGCTTGGAAAATCATACAATCCATAACTTCTTCTACTCAGGGAAACTTGAATATCAGTTGAATCATACCTTATTGTGCCTCATTCCGAAAGTTCCTAATGCGTCTTGTGTGACTGACTTTCGGCCGATCTCTTGCTGCAACGTTCTTCTTAAATGTATCAGTAAAATTGTAGCAGATCGTATGAAAGGTTCTCTGGATGGTTTAGTAAGCAAAGCCCAATCAGCGTTTATTCCGGGGAGGCTTATTACTGATAACATCATGATGGCTCACGAACTGGTGGCGGGGTATCAAAAGAATGAAGGTGAGCCGAAGTGTGCTTTTAAAATTGATATCCGGAAGGCCTATGATACAGTAGATTGGAAGTATCTTATGGGAATGTTAAAAGGGTTGGGCTTCCACCCGGTTATGATTAACTGGGTAAACTCATTAGTCACGACACCTACTTTCTCTATTTGCATCAATGGGGCTACGGAAGGATTTTTTCATGGAAAACGTGGGCTTAGGCAAGGAGATCCAATCTCACCGTACTTATTTACGGTGTTAATGGAGGGGTTATCCATGATTCTGAAGAAATGCATTGATGAGGAAGTTGATTTTGCGTACCATCAAGGATGTGAAGGTATTAAACTTACTCATTTATGTTTTGCAGATGACTTGTTCATTTTTTCGAAAGGTGATATGAAATCGATTGAAGTCATCAAAAGGGCTCTACAACTCTTTAAGGTTAGATCTGGTTTGACACCAAGTCTTGAAAAGAGTGAAGTGTTCTTTGGGAATGTAGATGTCGATATGAGAGAAGCAATTCGGAATTGCCTGCCGTTTCGTGCTGGAGTTTTTCCAATTCGTTATTTGGGTGTTCCCCTCTCACCGGTTAGACTGAAGGTTCGCGATTTTAACCCTCTTGTGGTTAATCTTAAAAATCGCTTAATGAATTGGAAAAACAAATTCTTATCTTATGGGGGTAGAAGGCAGCTTATTATCTCTGTATTACACTCAATGCAAATCTATTGGATGTCTGTATTCTTAATTCCGGTGGCTACGATTCATGAAATTGAACAATTGTGTCGTAATTTTCTTTGGGATAAGGCTGAAGGAAAAATGGGTAAATGTCGTGTTTCTTGGGATATGGTGTGTTTGCCAAGGAAATGTGGTGGCCTAGGTATGAAAAGACTGGCTTTATGGAACCGATGTTTGCTGTTTAAACACATTTGGGATATTCTTACGAAAAGAAATTCCATGTGGGTTAATTGGATTCAGTCCAATTGCATTAAGGGGAGAAACTTCTGGGTGATCAAAAAGAGAAATGAATGGTCGTGGTTGGTTCGTTCTCTCTTGGACCTTCGGCCTCACTGTAGACGATACTTCATTTCTAATGTTGGTAATGGTATCTTTACTCATGCTTGGGAGGACACTTGGAGTGAGCATGGCCCATTAATCCAAACGATTTCTTATAGGTTCATAAATGGTAATGGATTTCATAATGCGTCTACGGTTTATGATCTTATGATAAAATTTGGTAACATGTGGCCGGTTGAATGGATACAAAGATACCCTCAATTGCAGCATATTCCTATCCCAAACCCCACGGCTTCTGAAGACGAGTTCTTATGGTTGGGAACTAATCAGGTGCAACAATTCTTTACAGTCAAAGAAGCCTGAAATACTTTGGAAGAACGGCGGCCACTTGTGCATTGGTACAAAGTGGTGTGGAACAAAGTTTTCATTCCAAAACACGCCCTTTGTATGTGGATGGCGTGTCAGAAAAGGCTGCCTACTCAAGATCGGCTCATACAGTGGAAGTCTGAACCTCCGGATATAAAGTGTGTATTCTGTAAGCTTATGGTTGAAACTCATGATCATCTATTTTTCCAATGTACCTTTTCGAGGAGCATTTGGAAATGGTCAAAAAGGAAACGGGACTTCATAATTGTCCGGACAATTGGACGGATATTATTGATTTATGGTCGATGGGCCATTGGAGACGATGGTCAACGGTTCAAAAGCTTGCTATTTCGGCCGCGGTGTACCATGTGTGGATGGAAAGGAATAGAATTTTTTTGATAATCAGAATCAAAGCTCGAAACAGATTGTTGATGAGATAAAGAGGGAGATTCTCCTGAGAATGGCTTGGAAGACTAAGAAAAGACAGTTAGAGATCAATGCGGAGTGATCACGGTGTCTTTTGGTTGGTGTTAGTTTGGGAGCTTTTGGCGGTTTACACCTTTATGCTTTTTTGGTGTATTTCGCTTTGTTTGTTTTGGCTTCTTATGGCATGGTTTGTGTGCCAAAGTTGCCGTTGTAGCTCGTGCTAACTTTTGGGCGTTTTGCTCTCTTTTTCTGTCTTTTATAATATTGCCTGGGGTGAATCTCTTTTCCGTTAAGAGTGATGCACATGATGAAATTATTTCCTTTATCAAAAGAATAGATGTCCTGAACAATCTAACTGTTCGCTCCATGAGAAGTGATCATGGCACTGACTTCAAAAACGGTACTCTGATTATCTTCTTTGAAGAAAAAGGAATCACTCATAATTTCTCATCAGCAAAATGGCGTTGCTAAAAGAAGAAATTGAATGATCATTGAAGCTGCTCGTTAAATGCTCATCGAATCACATCTACCAACTCAATTGTGGGCTGAAGCAGTTACCTTTGCATGTTTCACTCAGAATCGATCCCTGATAGTAAAACGATTCAAGAAGACCTCCTATGAATTATTTCATGGAAGAAGACCTTCTATGAGCTATCTACATATCTTCGGGTGTAGATGCTACATCCTGAATGATAGAGATCATTTAGGAAAATTCGATCCAAAGGCAGATGATGGTATATTTCTTGGGTACTCCTCAGTATTTAAGGCATTCAGAGTCTTCAACAAAAGAAGACAACATGTTGAAGAAACCATGCATGCGAACTTTGATGAATCTCACTCAACAAATTCTATCTTGTCCCTGAAGAAGACGAGGAACTGAATAATTGGATAAAATCTCATTATGGGGAACCTGAATCTTATTTTAGTGCAACTCTTGTGACTGAAAATAATGATGATGAAAATAAATTGGACTCAAGGCCTAGAAAGTTTGCAAAATGGATGGCAATAAGTGCCTACATATGAAGATCATATCATACAAGCAATAATATAGCCTTTATAAATCCTAAGTATACCTAATTACATCTAACCATGAGTATGAACCATATGCTAATATATAATATTTTTCGTTAAGCTCAACATGTCTTATCCTTGAGATCAGTAGGGCTTAAAAGTCACTGGTTTATTTCTTTCATTTTGGCATATTTTTTTCTCCCTTTGCCTTTTCTCACCCCATTATATCAACATATAATGTTTTCAAACTTTGGCACAAATTTGTGCTCTTTTTCTGTTGACAATTTACACCTTCCCCTATGGAGCATTTTGGTGTTTGTGGATCACAACATGGTCATAAAACACTTAATTCTTTGTATTTAGTACAAGTGCTCATGTTGGATCACGCCATATTCTTATACCCCTCCACTGAACTAGATATATACAATGGCCTCATTGGATTGTTATGAGAGGATGATTTTGCATTAGCTTCAAGAGGCTTATATTTATATGAGAAAAGAACAAAGGCCTAAATCATCTCTCAAGTTTACATCAGACATGGATCTAAATGTGTTCCCGAGCATATCAATGTTAGTTCTAGCAAGAACTACACAATTGGATGATAAGGGACACTATAGGAGTTACTATGGCTATATATGCATGAAAATATTATTAACATATATACCAAGTGCAACAAAATAACCTAAAAATTATAAAAACAAAATCCCAGACACAAAAATAAAAACTAAATTGGAGCTAAAGGAAAATGATAGAACCTATCCTATGATGAGAGCCCATACAACGAACTGAATGATGAAGATCAATTGAGATGGAAGATTGGACCAATTACAAGATCTAGATCAAAGAAGTTTAATGATGCTCTTAATGGTTTGATTAAATCTTGTCGACAACAATCAACGATTTCGTCGTCAAGTGGCCGAGGAAAGCAACTACTTTTGATCCGAATTGAAAGCCAAGACTAACCTTAGTCTTGGTAGACCAAGTGGAGATTATTTCATCAATGATTCACTGAAGTCCAAGTAATTTCGGCCAAGTCCACATATGACCCAAGTTTTAGCCATAAATCACTCATTTCAAGTCCAAATGGACTCAAATCAAAGCCCACTTGTAGAGTACTTTTATTCCTACAATCCAAGAAGGTTTCAAGCCCAAAATAAAGCCAAAACCACGTCCATGAATCTGGCCAATAAAAGATCCAAGTTCAAAGTAACTCTTCTCATTGAATTATAAGGCATTTTGAAGGTTCCTATCATATGAGGATATTTAAGTCTTAGAATTTAAAGTGAGTCTCTTAGGTTTTCTTTTCTACCCTATAAATAGGTTGCTTTGTAATCATTTGGAACACACCCTTTGATTTGAATGATATTGTGAGTTTTAAACTCTTTTTGTTCTTTAAGAACTTTAGAACTTATCAAGTCTTTTAGCTTGTGGCGTTCAATACTTATCAATCAACTTGGTGGGTTGGTTGTGGCGTATTCTCCATACCAAGGTTCTTGCCTCTTTATAGGCAACGGGTCACGGTTTTCCACCATTTCTATCCTCGGGCAACCAATTAGACGGTCGAAATAATCTCATCATTTGGTATCAGAGCTGGCGCTATTGGTTTGCATAATATTTCTTATCTATCTTTCTTTCTTGTTAATATCAATTTCTTGAGATCCAACAATCACGTATTGGTAACGGGTTTTGTCACAAGTTGGCATGGTTCCTACTAGTGAAGATTGAACTTAAGTCATCAATCTTCTTCTCTACCTTTCGCTTCTCCAATTTTTATTGATACATAGTTCCTTGAAAGAAAAAAGCCAAGCAAAAAAAAATCGGCCAAAAAAAAAGAAACAAGAGAACAAAAAAATCAAAAAAAAAAATCAAAAGAAAAAAATCAAAGTTCATTATCTTTCTTTCTTATATTGTGGTAATTTGTGATATCGTTGTTTCAAGTTGTTTGGTAAGTTTGAATTCCTCAAGGCCACAAGCCGTACTTGAAATTGTTTCTTTAGTTCTTTTAGAACCCTCAAAGATTTAAAAGAGTGGTAAAAGGCTGAGTGGTGAGATCAATTAAGGGTAAAAGCCATTTGTGAGATAAGCGAGAGTTGAGTGAACCATTTTCTTTTTTTGAGAGAAACACGTGAGGGAGTGTTGTGAGGCGTTAACTTTAAATTTTGCAGATTTAATATGGGGGATGAACAACCACCCATTCCAAACCTTCAATTTCAAGCCATGATGGAAGAAATGCGGCGGATGATGACGGACGAATTTAACCAAGTGCATGAAAGAATGGATCAAATAGAAGCACAAACATGAAGGAAACAGTGTCGTGAAGGTTCTGTTAGGAATGAGGAACATAGTGCGAGAAGTGACGAATGAGATAGTGAGCCCGAAAGAAGACCAAATAGAAGGAGGCAACGAAGAGACAATAACTTGAGTTCCATAAAGATGAAAATTCCTTCTTTTCAAGGAAAGTCAGATCCGGAAGCATATCTTGATTGGGAAACAAAGATGGAGTTCATTTTTGATTGTCATGACTACTCCAACCGTAAGAAGGTAAAACTTGCTGTCATTGAGTTTTCTGATTATGCACTAACATGGTGGGATCAACTTCTGATTAGCAAGCGAAGAAACGGAGAAAGGCCAATTGATAATTGGGAAGAGATGAAGATGGTCATGAGGAGACGCTTTGTACCTAGTCACTACTTTTGTGACCTTCACAACAAGATTCAAAATCTCAAGCAAGGGAGCAAGGTGTTGAAGATTACTTTAAGGAGATGGAGGTTACCATGATCAGGGCGAACATTGAAGAAGATCGGGAAGCTACTATGGCCAGGTTCTTACATGGTTTAAATTTTGAAATTAGAGATCGTGTAGAAATGTACCATTATGTTGAAATTAAGGACATGGTTCATATGGCTGTTAAAATTGAGAAACAACTTAAGAGAGGGGGTGGATCACGAAATAGGACTTGGAAGACAAGTTCTTCCAAGAAAATTGAAAACACATCTTCTTCTTCTTCTAATCCCAAACTTGGCTCTAAAGATGCAAACTCTTCAAAAGCAAAAAATGATTCTTATACTCCTAAGAATCGTGACATAAAGTGTTTTAAGTGTCAAGGTAGGGGTCATATTGCAAGTCAATGTCCAAACAAGCTTGCGATGGTGATTCGAGAAGACAGATAAATTGAGACCGATAAATCGGATTGCACGAACTCACCGGATTGTTCAGATGATGATGAAGAGTTGGCTGTCCAAGGAGATTTGTTGGTTGCTAGAAGAGCCTTAAGTGCTCATTCCAAGGAAGATGATGATGTACAAAGGGAGAAAATCTTTCACACCCGATGCTATGTTCAAGGCAAGGTATGTAGTGTTATAATTGATGGGGGAAGTTGTACTAACGTGGCAAGTTCTTCTATGGTTGAAAAGCTAGGTCTACCTACGATGAAGCATCAAAGGTCATACAAACTCCAATGGCTTAATGATAGTGGAGAGGTACGAGTTTCAAAACAAGTGTTGATTTCATTTCGTATAGGTAAATATGACGATGAAGTGTTATGTGATGTTGTACCTATGCATGCTAGTCATATCTTGCTTGGGAGGCCATGGCAATATGACCGACAAGTAAAGCATGATGGCTTTACCAACAAATACACTTTTGTACACAAAGCGAAACCCATAACTCTTGTACCCATGTCACCTAGTCAAGTTTATGAAGATCAAGTTAAACTTCAAAAAGATGCAAAAAAATGAATGAGCCAAAAGAAAAAAATGAAAAAAATGAACAAGGCTCGAAAGAAAAAGAAAAAGACAAAAAAATATTTGTGGGAAAAAAAGAGAGTCAATATTGTGCTTTGGCAAAAAAGAGTGAGATAAAAGAAGCTTTAAATTCTGAAAAGCTTTTTGTGCTTCTTGTTTTCAAAGAAGCGCAATTAGCCACTAACAATTTGGCCGGTAGCATTCCATATTATATCTGTTTTACAGGAATTTGAAGACTTGTTTCCGGAAGAAGTTCCCGATGGATTGCCACCAATTCTTGGGATTGAACACCAAATTGACTTTGTACCCGGAGCATCCATCCCAAATAAACCAGCCTGTAGAACAAGTCCAGAAGAAACCAAAGAGTTGCAAAGGCAAGTTGAAGATTTACTTGCAAAAGGATGAGTTCGAGAAAGCATGAGCCCTTGTGCTGTTCCAGTCTTGTTAGTACCAAAGAAGGACGGTTCATGGAGGATGTGTGTAGATTGTCGAGCCATCAATAATATTACGGTAAAGTATCGTCATCCAATTCCTCGATTAGATGATATGCTTGATGAATTATATGGTGCAAAATTATTTTCTAAAATTGATTTAAAAAGTGGTTATCATCAAATCCGTATGAAAGAAGGTGATGAGTGGAAAACATCTTTCAAAACAAAACATGGTTTATATGAATGGTTAGTGATGCCTTTTGGTTAAACTAACGCTCCTAGTACTTTCATGAGATTAATGAACCATGTTTTGCGCGATTTCATTGGAAAGTTTGTGGTTGTTTACTTTGATGATATTTTAATTTACTCCAAGTGTTTGGATGAACATCTTGAACATCTAACTTCTGCTTTGAGTGTGCTTAGAAAGGAAAAGGTCTTTGCAAACTTCAAGAAATGCACCTTTTGTACCAACCATGTTGTTTTCCTTGGATACATGGTGAGTTCTCAAGGAATTTCAGTTGATGAAGAAAAGGTCAAGGCCATCCAAGATTGGCCAACTCCAAAGAGTGTAAGTGATGTAAGAAGTTTCCATGGTCTTGCAAGTTTTTATCATAGATTTGTTAAAAACTTTAGCACTCTAGCATCACCACTCACGGAAGTCATTAAAAAGAATGTTGGTTTTAAATGGGGTAAAGAACAAGAGGAAGCTTTTGAACAACTTAAATTTCAATTAACTCATGCTCCTTTGATATCTTTGCCCAACTTTGATAAAACCTTTGAAATCGAGGGTGATGCATCCGGTGTTGGAATTGGGGCTGTTTTGATGCAAGAAGCAAAACCATTGGCATATTTTAGTGAGAAATTGAATGGGGCGACTTTGAACTACCCCACGTATGACAAGGAATTCTATGCATTGATTCGTGCTTTGAAAACATGGCAACATTATTTGTGGGCCAAAGAATTTGTAATACATTCTGATCATGAATCTTTGAAGTTCTTAAAGGGCCAACATAAATTAAACAAAAGGCATGCTAGGTGGATCGAGTTTCTTGAGACATTTCCTTATGTCATTCGATACAAGAAAGGTAAGGAAAATGTTGTTGCCGATGCACTTTCACGTAGATACTCTCTTCTATCTTCTCTTGACTATAAAATTCTTGGATTTGAACAAATCAAAGAATTGTACAAAACTGATGTTGATTTTGGGCATATTTTTCAAGCATGTGAAAATTGTTCTTTAGAAAAGTTTTTCATACATGAGGGATTTTTATTTAAAGAGTCAAAGCTTTGCATCCCTAACACTTCCTTAAGAGAGCTTTTGGTTAGGGAAGCACATGGTGGAGGCCTTATGGGTCATTTTGGTGTGGCAAAAACTTTGTTAATTTTACAAGAACACTTTTTTGGCCAACAATGAAGGTTGATGTGAAAGATGTATTGTTTGCAAAAAGGCAAAATCTAAGGTTCAACCTCATGGTTTATATACTCCTTTGCCTATACCAAGTAAACCAGGGGTTGATATTTCAACGGATTTCGTGTTAGGTTTGCCAAGAACCAAAAGCGGGAAAGACTCAATTTTTGTGGTTGTTGACAGGTTCTCGAAAATGGCTCATTTCATAGCATGCAACCGAACTAACCATGCATCCCATATTTCTGATTTGTTTTTCAAAGAGATAGTTAGGTTGCATGGCATGCCAAGAACCATTGTCTCGGACCGAGACACCAAATTTTTGAGTTACTTTTGGAAAACCTTGTGGGGAAAATTGGGAACTAAACTCTTGTTTTCAACAACTTGTCACCCTCAAACTGATGGGCAAACAGAAGTTGTAAATCGCACTCTTGGTACGTTGTTGCGATCAATAATTGGGAAAAATGTCAAAACTTGGGAGCAATGCTTACCTCATGTTGAGTTTGCATATAATCGTCATGTTCATTCTACTACCAAGTTTTCACCATTTGAAATTGTGTACGGTTTTAAGCCATTAACTCTAATGGATTTAACTCCTTTACCTGTTAGTGAACATTTGAACTTAGATGGCAAGAAGAAAGCAGAATTTGTCAAACAAATCCATGAGAAGGTCAAAAGCAACATCGAGGAGCGCACCAAGAAGTATGAACAACAAGCAAATAAGGGCAAAAGAAAAGTCACCTTTGAGGCCGGAGATTGGGTGTGGCTTCACTTGAGAAAAGAACGCTTTCCAACTAAGCGAAAGTCAAAGTTGATGCCAAGGGGAGATGGGCCTTTCCAAATTATACGAAAAATTAATGACAATGCTTACAAACTTGACTTGCCTGTTGAGTATAATGTGCATGACGTCTTTAATGTATCTGATTTGAGCCCTTTTAATGAAGGTGATGATTTGGGGGCAAATCACATTCAAGAGAGGGGGAATGATGAGAGCCCATCCAACGAACCGAATGATGAAGATCAATTGAGATGGAATATTGGACCAATTACAAGATCTACATCAAAGAAGTTTAATGATGCTATTAATGGTTTGATTAAATCTTGTCGACAACAATCAACGATTTCGTCGTCAAGTGGCCGAGGAAAGCTTCTACTTTTGATCCTAAATCCATAGGAATTTCTGTGTTAGTTGATAAGGTTCCAATAGCTCTGGTATTCTGACTTAAGGCAATCTGACTGACTTGGGTTTCGAGGTTTTGAATTGATGCCTGAGTCTGAGCTATGGTGGCATTCTGTTGGGCCATTGCTGATTGAGTATGAGTTATGAATGTCTTCAAGGTATCTTCCAAAGAAGGAGATGAAGTGCTATGTGGTGGCGGATGAGGTTTGGATTGGTATGGCTGTTGATCTTGAAATTTCTGTTGTTGTTGAGAATTTGAACTGCTTGAATGGTTTTGAAAATTTCCTTGTTGCTTAGGTGCAGGTGGACTTAAACATGGACTGGTCCAAGAAAAGTTCGGGTGCTGTTTCCAACTGGCATTGTAATTGTTGGAGTAGGGAGCAGACTTTTTATGAACATAATTCATAGATTCTGAGTTTTTAGGACAGTGTTCATAAAAATGTTCCCCTCCACAACAAACACATTGCACTGATAATACTGGACTAGGTGTAGTTACAACCGACTGTGCTCCTTGGCTAGAAGTAATGGCTTTAAGAATATTAGCCATGGATGCAAGCTGAGCTGTAATAGTAGTGTATGCATCTACATCATGAATTCCAACAGTTTTCTTTTGAGTTGCAGCCCGTGGATCAGCCCAATGTCCATTGTTTTCTGAAATTTTTTCAAGCATTGCAAATCCTTTATTGTAGGTTTTGGATGTAAAGGCCCCTCCTGCAGTCGCATCGAGCATTTGTCTTGCAGTGGCATTTAAACCATTGTAAAATGTCTCGAGTTGAATACAGTAGGGAATGCCATGATGAAGACATTTCCTTAATAGATCCTTAAACCTTTCCCATGCATCAGGGATAGCTTCATCGTCCCCTTGTTTGAAAAGACAAATTTCGTTTCGGGACTTAGCATTTCTGGTGGTAGGAAAATATTTTCGTAAACATTTCTCAGCCATATCGTTCCATGATGTCACGAAACCTGGGGCTAATGAATTGAACCATTCTCTTGCTCGATCCCGTAATGAGAATGGAAATAAAGTGAGTCTCAAAGCATCATGTGGTACTCTCGGGATCTTGAAGCAATCGCTGACTTCCAAAAAGGATTTCAGATGGGAATGCGGGTCTTCTGTTGCTAATCCGGCAAATTGTCCATTTGTTTGTAACATATGAAACATGATTGGTTTTGGTTCAAAATGGGTGACCGGAAAATGCGGTCTAGCTATCCTAGAATTTAATTGATCAAAATTGGGGATAGCGTAGTCCATTATTCATCCATCTTTAGAATTTGCCAGATGTACAATATTAGGAGGTGGGACCCTTGGTTAATTATTATTATTCTCTGCTTGGTGATTATTTTCATATTCATCATCATCTTCCACATAGTCTTCATAATGATGTTCAGGTATATTGTGAAAAGGAATCTCAGGGCGATTCCTAATCAACGGGGGTTGTTGAGGTCCAAAAAGTTGTTGACTCTGAGGCTACCGTTGGGGTCATATACCATATGGTGGTAGGGAACGAAGTGGTTGTGGTTGAGGAGGAGGTTGTTGTGGCGCTTCTAGAAGTCTTTGGGGGTCTTCTTCTGATTGTGCCATTTCAGGAGGGGGTAGAGCAAATAATGCTCTTTGTGCCCTCCTTCATTCACGGAATGTTCTTTCTATGTCAGGATCAAATTCAAGAAATTCCCCTTGGTGTATCCTTGGCATACACTACTCCCTACAACTCAACCGGTGTTAGAAAATTCACGTCTTTTATCTTACTAAAAAAAAACTTTAGCTTGCCAATCCCCGACAGCGGCACCAAAAACTTCATAGGATATTTATATACCTTTCGATACATGACAAATAAGATTGAAAGCAAGTATACTTTTAGCCCTATATCGCCTTTCAAGTAATAAAACGGTACCAAGTACTGAGTATCGTCCCAGGGATTGTAGTAAAGTTTAGTTAACAGTCTGATTAAAGAAATGAATTCAGATGACGTATTAGGAGATTAATGATTGGTGATTTGATTTTAGGTCTTTTAACAGATTATAAGAAGCTAGGGTGTAACGACTTAGGGTGAGATTGCAAACACAAATATAAGAGAAGTAAAACTGTCAAACTGTCCAATGCTGGTAGAATGCTACAGCATCCATTTAGCAACAATTAAGCAGGTGTTAATATTTCAGCACTTTATATTTTTCTCTGAAGTATTTGTATTTGGTCTTTTACAATAATTTTTCATTTCTATATAGCATTTTTCAATGGGTAATTTTTCATTTTTTTTACTTTATTTTCTGCATGATTCTAGGGGGAGTATTATCATATATTTTTCATCTGAATTGCTGATGGGTTGTCATGCTTATTATTTTTGTGAAAGATCTGAACAGGTGAAGATCCAGACTGAGCTTAATCACTTAGAAGTCTGAACAAACTTCTATTGTTGATCGAATTTTTTCATTGTTCAAACTACTTCTGAATTATCAAAATATTTTCTAAATTCAGAAGTTAGTATTTTAAATTGTTTTTCAATGAATTCAATCATTCTATCACAAGTTCTGAACTTTTCTCACAAGTTCTGAACTCTTTCTCAGAACTTTTGAATTCTTTCTCAGAACTTTTGAATTCTTTCTCAGAACTTGTGAATTTCTAACTCAGAAAATGACCAAGTCTGCGCGTGTGCCACTTGTTATAATTTCATTTGACAAGCATTAACCACGTTGTAAACGTTTGAGTAATCGAGTTTAACCGTTGTAATCTATCATTACGCTACTAAACGTCATTACTTTTTGGCTCTTTTTCTGCCACGTGTCCCATGTAGCTCGTCCACCTCATAAATACAATGACTTCGTCAACTTCTCCATTTTCCTGCGATTTTTCCCTCCGAAATCTTTTTTCCGAACTATTTGAACTTCAATCAACCTCAGATCTTCATTTTCTCTTCACAGTGTCTACTTCAAATGTTAATCAAGTTGTTCAAACCTCAAAATCATGTTTCAGTGGAAGTGATGATTCATCGAATGCTGGATCATTCAAAATTGTGCCAATCTAGAAGATACAACTACTAAAGGTCACACTAAGGTTGGTCCTTCGAACCCAAACCCTAACCCTAGAACCGCTAAAATTGGGGGAACTCAAATTGAACCCATTGAAGTTATTTCTGAATCTGTTGGGGGTATCAATGAAACTCAAGGCAATGCTGGAAATACACAAGAAGAAAACACTATTGATTTTTCAATGGCTACTGGTCCTGATCAAAACCGAATGGAAGTCCCTTCCAATAAGAGAGTAGAGATTAAAAAGAACAATTGTGCTTTGAACTTAAAGTCCGGTGATTTCACTGAAGATCAACAGACTTTGATTGAAATCTTAAAGAAGCATCCTTGTAGGCAAATACTCTCAAAGAAATTTCAAGTACCAGAAGAGTATTTACAACAATGGTGGTACTATGCTGATTATGAGGAAGAATATGATGAAATTACATCATATCTTGGAGGATATAGATTCTGCATTATTGAAACAGATATCAGAACTATTTTGGATCTTCAAGAGGCAAATAATGTTGAAGGCAAAATTACATTTGATGCTGTTCCAAAGAATTATGAGATAATTCAGATTTCACGAAGTTGGGATACTCATAAACTCTCACTACACTTAGTGCATTCAGAAGAAAGTGTCTTCCATCAATCTGGTATTCCCTATTCTCTATCATTAACACCTGCTTATCTGGTAATATTTCAAGTTTGATTAAAGTCCATTTCACTTTAACACCTTAAGGTGATCAACCCGTCAGGAAGTGTTGTTGTTTTTATGAAACTTGATGATGAAAAGTATTGTTGCATAAAATGATTCCCTTATGTTTTGGTTTACAAAACTCATCACTTTTCGTCAAACACCCTAGTTAAAGAAATTAGCCACTCATTACGGAAAGTAAATAACTTGAAATGTAAATTACATAAATTAAAGACATGGTAAGTAAATTACAAGAAAGTAAATTACAATAAAAGTAATGCCAGAAAGTAAGAACAATAAAGTAAAATGCAAGAAGATAAATACTAGAAAAGCAAGAACAAGAAAATAAAGAATTAGAATTTAAATTGCAATAATTAAAAGACAAGAATATAAAGACTTGTATGTAAATAACAATAAGTAAAGACAATAATTAAAGACAAGAATGTAAAGAAGTAGTAGAAAGCAACAAAGAAATGAAGAACAAGAGAAGGAATTACTTAAAGTTTCTTTCCATTAATTTCCAAAAATGTTTTTCAACTTAAATTAAGATTAGGAATGATCTTCTAAACCAACTCTCACCTCCTATATATACTACCAAGAAGGTGGAAGCAAGTTGGCATCCAACAAATTCTTCAAAAAGAAGTCAACATAAAGTACAAAACATAATTTCCAAAGGTTAATACCCTAAAGTTAATCAAAATACACATTACTAAGTTCAACAAATAAGACAAATAGATTTTTCTAGAATTAACTAGCTAAGTCTAGCTGGATTACATTCTTGATGGTCAAAAGTCAACTAGTCAATGACCAAGTCAACAGTCAACGGCCAAAAGTCTTTTTTAGCCCAAAAATCCGTTCAACCTATGCTACAGCATTTCCCCAGCATCAAAAGTCAGCAGCTGCAGAAATCAAAACAATCTACCAAATACCATCCATATTAGCCTATAAAATATTAAAACAAGTAAAATCATTTACTCTAGCTCCAATAATAAAGAAATATCAAATAAGATAATAAAATGACTCAATTTAGGGATAAAGTGTAAAATAACCTACTCAAAGGAAGATAAAGAAGCATTTTAAGCACTCAATTCTTAGTGCTTATCAAAGGTCCAAACATCATTCCTACCACAAGTAATAATCCATCCTCCTCAGGGATAGACATTACTCCTATAAATCAGATTCCTCCCTCTGATTCCTCCAACAGTGATTCATTAGTGAATAATCAAGTTCCTCTCTCAATTCAAGAGAATGCACATCCCTCTGGATCTCCACCAGGGATGATAAGAAATGTTGCAGAATCTATTGCTGAAGCATCTTCCGCCCTCCCTGAAACTGTACAAGTCGATGAATCATATGTTGACTAATCTTCTCAACCACCGACTCATCAATGGACAGTGAATCATCCAATAGATCAAATCATTGTTGACCCAAACACAGGTATTAAAACCCGTAGGGATACAGGTAATATTTGCCTCTTTGTAACTTTATTTCTCTAACCGAACCTAAAAAGATCGATGAGGCTATCACTGATCCAAATTGGGTCTCTACTATGCAAGAAGAGCTAACTGAGTTTCGTAGAAACAAAGTTTGGAGTCTTGTACCTCGTCCATCGAGTAAGACTGTTATAGGTACTAAATGGGTATTTGATTACAACTAGATGAAAATGACACTGTTATCCATAACAAGGCTAGACTTGTTGCTCAGAGATACAGACAGGAAGAAGGAATCGATTATGATGAAACTTTTGCTCCTGTAGCTAGACTAGAAGCCATAAGACTTTTCTTTGTTTATGCTGCCCATGAAAACTTTAGAGTTTTTCAAATGGATGTTAAAAGTGCTTTTCTAAATGGTAAACTCAAAGAGGACGTTTATGTAGAGCAACCTCATAGTTTCTCTGAATCTAAACATCCTGGTTTTTTCAAACTCCAAAAAGCTCTTTACGGGTTAAAACAAGCTCTTAGAGCTTGGTATGATGCCCTTTCTAAATATCTTCTTAAAGAAAAGAAAAATTGACCAAACCCTCTTTCTTAGGAAATACAAAGGTCATACTATACTTGCTCAAATATATGTTGATGATATTATATTTGGTTCCACAAGACTCAAACTCTGTACTCGTTTTGCAAATCGCATGAGGAAAGAATATAAGATAAGTATGATGGGTGAACTAACATATTTTTTTGGTTTGCAGATCAAACAATCTGAGAAAGGCATTTTTATATGTGAAAGTAAATATGTTAATGACATGTTGAAATTTTTTGATATGACTCAATGTTCAGTGGTGAAGACTCCTATGGCACCTCCACTGACCTTGAACAAGGACCCTGATGGGAAACCTGTCAACGTCACTGCCTATAGAGGAATGATTGGCTCTCTGTTGTATCTATAGCTAGTCGACCTGATATCATGTATTCTACTTGCCTCTGTGCAATATATCAACCTGAACCCAGGGACTCCATCTGATCGCTGTAAAGCGAGTCTTCAATTATCTGAAAGGAACTCCTAATATGGGTCTTTGTTATCCCAAAGGCTTAGGGTTTGACTTAACTGGCTTCTATGATCATGATTTTGCAGGTTGCAAGATTGATAGGAAGAGCACCACTGGTGGTTGTCAGCTACTAGGTGGTAAGTTGGACTAGCAAAAAGCAAAATTTTGTGTCCACGTCAACTGCTGAAGCTGAATACGTAGCCGCTGGAAGTTGTTGTGCCCAAATCCTTTGGAACCAACTCAGAGACTATGACATCAAGTTTTCCAAAATCCCTATCTACTGTGATAGCACCGGTGCTATTGCTATTGCAAATAACCATGTACTTCACTCTAAAACCAAGCATATTGAGATAAGATATCACTTTATCAGAGATCATGTTATGAATGGTGAAATTGAACTTCATTTTGTACCCACTGAATATCAACTCGCTGACCTTTTTACTAAGCGTCTTGATGAGATTAGATTCAATCTATTAATCAGCGAGTTAGGTATATTGAATGCTGAAAATCATTAGTCATACTCTGACCTTTGACTCAGAGATATATAAACCTCGCCAAGGTGTGTACCTCTTTTCCTTACACTCGATGAATATTTCTTAATTTAGAGAATGATTCTCTAAAAGAGAAAACCCATCACTGAAACATTTATTTCAAATGATGAGGATTTTAAATGGATAATGATTAATCATTTATTATTTAAATGATAATCTTATCATTTTTCAAAAAGAAAAGGACGCGTCAAACCTTTTTCTGATACACGATGAACCTTAATGTTTCCTATCCTATCAAGCCCTTGGAACATGCGATAGGTCATCATTACTTTTTTTCAAAATGCTAAAGCCGTCGTTTAGTTTTCCTCTCTCTCCTCTTTCTCTCTCATCGAACTATATAAGGAAATCTTAATTCCTTTTCATTCTTTACTCCCTCAAATCTTCCTAAGCAAGAAAGCATTTGAATTTTCTCTGCAATCTTCAAGAACACTAAGAACACGCACTTGTGCGTTTTTCTTACTTCTCACTCTTTCAAGGTTTGATCTTACTTTTTATTACTTACTGTGTATGATCAACAACTTAAATGTTGTTTATAACTTCTGCTCATCTTCTATAACACTTCGTTATAAAGATTTATTAACCTGGATTAAAACCCCAAATACTCTAAAACCTGTTTTAAGTTTCTTCCTTAGAACAGAAGACATTTTAGTCTATTTGATCCAAAATCTTACCTAAATCTTTTCTAAAATTTGTTTATGGTACTTTTTAGTACCAAAAATAAACACTTTGGTATATTTTAACTTAAAACTTTGTTCAAACGTTTTCATTAAATCTGCCAAATAAAAAGTATTTTGATCTTGTTTATCAAAGCACTTGTTTTTCCTAATACTTTGTTATTCTTTTTACCAAAATATCGGTTTTATACTCCGTTGTATTAAGCCATGATTTTTCTATTTGGTGTTCCAATCTTTGAAACAGAAATGGCTTCATCCAACAAGAACGTCGCCAAATACGCTGAAGGTGAAGTCCTCCCTGTCACCAAGTTCACTTCCGCTCCTGGAGCTACCTTCACTCCAGAACAAGCCTTGATCAAGCCGAACAATTACGTCGTATTGTTGGCTATCCCTGCTGACAGGCCTCACTTCAAGATGGTGCTCGCTTCCTCAACAAATGCCCACTAATGTACGCTCTTACTCACATCCCTGTTGGAATTAATTCCCATCTCCAACAGTTCTGGTACACTACACATTGTACCAAGGTGACCACTGAAAAAGGCAACGAGCTACCTGCCATCGAATTCACTATCAGCTTGGGAACCATTGTTTTTAGTACTGGCGTAGTCAGAGCTGCTCTTCGCCTCCCTGTACAAGGAAAGAATCAGCAATGGGTCTCTGCACCCTCCAGGGAAGAGTTTATCGATTTCCTCGGTACCATTGGTTACAACTGGCCGACTGATGCGGGAACTCAAAAACTCAGCAAGGTGTTAACCAAAATTGACAAGAAGAGATTGCCAGTGACGTGGCAATACATTTTCACCCAAGTGATTCAGTGCTTGAGCATTAAGACTGGCTCGCAAAATCAAGCAAGTAGGCAATTCTTGGATGTGACATTCGCTTTCTGCCATGGTCGTAAGCTGATTTTTGCTGATTAGATTTTCAACGAATTATGCGGCAGAGTACAAGCACCAAAGAGTGAGAAAACTATCCCTTCCCAAGATTTGTCGCCACAATCTTGGAGGCTGTTTGTGAGGGATACCCCTCTGAGGGAAATCAAAATTTCTCTTAAGTTGGGAAGAAGTCCTTGGAAGTTGATGAAAAGCAAGGAGACGCCCCATACCTCCCTTATATGCTGAACCTCCTACCACTCAGGTAGAGACCGTGTCAAGGTCACTGACAAAACTGTCAGTGATCAACCTGGACACTTTCTCCGCCCCTCCAAAAACAAAAACAGCCGACTAATGGTCACAAAAAGACCGTTGCTCACAAGCCAGCTGCAAAGAAACAAGGAAGAGTGTCTCTCAACATACGACTCTCTTTGACTTCTGCGTACTACCAATGCCTCCTCTCTCCTTAGCCATAACAATGACTTTTGTCTCCGTTGCCACTTCATCAGTACTACCCCCACTTTCAGCGACCTCGGTCCTTGAAAATTTGATAGGCAGCTACACTGAAGCTGGATTAGGTAACACACATACAACCTTATCTTCATCTTCTTCTTACACCTCATCCTTTTTGGTTCATTCATCCATGGTTGTCCCCATATCTGATGAGGTTGAATAACGTGCCGTTCAAGAATTAGCTACGTTTCAACAATATGAATTTTGGAAAGCAACGTGCACAAGGCCTGAGAATGTTTCTCTTAAACATTCTCAGACACACGTTTGTGATTATCAGGAGACTACCGTAGAAAGTACCATCTCTGAGAGTAATCCTTCAGATAATCTCAAGGAACCCTTGGAAAAACATTCTACCTCCCAACATCTTTCTTCTAACCTCGAGCTCTTTTTGGCTCGTCTTTCTTTGTTTTCAATAGGTATCGCTGCTCCTCTCCTTTCATCGGCAACTACAACTACAACTACTACTGCTGCTTCTCTTAGCGAGCCTACATATTCCAAGTCTCCTAAGACCAAGAATGTTGAAGCTATTAAGAAGGTGAAGAGAGAGAAACTAGCCTCCAAGCTACCTTCTATACTGATGGACCAACTCAAGATGTCTCTGCCCCTTTCTTCTTTTCATGCCATGGACTATCTAGTGAATGAATGCACCATGATCAGGAAAAGAGCAGACACCTTGCAGCTTGCATCAGAGATAGTTTTTAACCAAGTCAGTGGCGTCCCTGGTATGAAGGCAACTATCTCCAACATCTTCACCGACCTTCAGACACTGAAGGATGATAATGCCGCAAATGAGCAAGCCATCACGCGTCTCGCTGAAAGAGCTGAACAGCAGAAGAAAACCCTTGCTGATATTCAGAAGAATCAAGTTGAGATTCTATGCCTTGTTCAAGGCTTATCTGTCTTAGTCCCTTCATTCACTAAAGTGGACAGAGGGAACCTGTGTTTGATCACTCAAACATAGAAGTCATAGGCAGTGAATCTCTCTGTTCTTAGCACTAATGTGCGTACTCTTCTGGTGCATGCCCTCCCTGTTGGAAACAAGGAGGGGGACATAGTTGCCAAAGAGCTAGAGTAAGAGTTGATCAGTGATGTAAATAAAGTCCTCCCTGGGCAACCTAAACAAAATACCATCCCTGAAGAAGAAGTTGATGATGATGATGATGAAGAAGATTGTTGGTCCCAAAGGGGTCTACAAGAGTTCAAAGGATATAGAATAGTTTGTAGAAAGGGGGGGGGGGTTAAATACAAACACATGTAGATTTTGGTTTTTAAATTAGTTTATATAAATAAAAAAATTTACAGTTACAAGCGGAATAAGAACAAGTATAAAACCTATTCTATTGTAACTAAAGGAATCACTAAGTTGATGCACAAGAAAAGAAAGAAATAACAACATAGGATTGAGGAGAGAGAAAGTAGCATGCATGCATAAGAATGAAGAAGGGATCTTCAATTATTTATACCCGTCGCAATTAATGCAAGACAAAAGGTATATGGCACGTGTCAAGCCTTCATTGGAATCTTGTCCTTTGTTCAAAAGAAACCATGCTTTTGGCCGTATATGAACACTACCGCATCAGATTTGATGGGGACATAAGAGACAATCCATACGAGGATAAGCGTACGAGGATAACCTTATTGGAACATTGTATAAGGTTTGGACTTTTGTGCATCGAGGATAAGCTCAACGTTTATCTCGCTGACATGCTTCACTTGATCGCTGAACTTGAAACTTCAAGGATGAACTTTCATAGTATCACTGAGGCCTAGCAAGACTTCATACTTTTGTTTAGATAGTCCTTGCTATCATTGAACCGCTTCAGATCGCTTAGCTGATTATCTCTATTTTCAAATTGGTCTTCGATTGTCGCTGAATGGACTTATGGTGTGACTGTTGTTCTACAGGTCTTCAGGGATAAGGTTAGAATTCCTGATGTTCAGTGATCGCTGAGTGCAATCAGCGTATGCTATCACTGAACTTGAAGTATAACTTATCAATGGAATTTTCACTAAGTAAAAAGTGGAATCATATTCAAATCACTGAGAGGAATTTTGGATCAACAATCTCTCCTTATTTGATTATGATTAAGCAACATAGGAAAATTTCTTGAAAAAACTAGTAAGGACTTATAGGTTTTTTTAAAGTAAAGAATTCTAAGTACTAATCTGTGAGATCTTTTTCAGCTAATCTACTTTCTGAGTTGAGTTTCATTTGTAATGATATGAAATCACAATTTTACAAGTTTAAGTGATAAAGTACATTCGCTGATTTAATTTCAGAGTGTAATATCAGCGAGTAAGATTGTTTTTAAAGAAAATAGAACTCTTATGCTCATTGTCCCATTTACTGTTTTCAGGGATCTTTTCAGTACTTAGATGGAGTAGAGTACTTCATTGAATTTCATTAGATGATAATTTGAAGAATTACATAGTAAATGAAATTACAATAATAAAGTAAAGTACAAAACACTTAAGAATATTACAAAGGAAATAGAAACTAAAGACTAGTCAGAGTTTCTCTTGTCTTCTTCGTAGATCATTTTCATAGATCTTCTGAAATTGCATTGGTACAGTATTTGACCAGCAGTGATAGTACATGATCTTGATAAGTTTTGATGGAGCCTTTCTGACTTCGTCGTTTCTGAAAAACTTCAGCAACCCTTGATTATCCAGAAAGACCATACCTGCTTTAGGGATTGAGATGATTTCATTCTCGGTGAATTGTCTTGCTTCAGGAAGTGAGATGTTGAGCATTGAAATATCAAGGATTTCAAGATGACCAAGAAGGCTTTCGTAATTGAATTTGGTCTTATATTCATTTTCAGAAGATGAGCCTCCTTCAGTGTTTGATTTTCTTCTTCATGTCGGCTCAGGAAGAGGAGGAACTTGAACGTGTTGTGACATCCTTTGCAGCAATTGATCGAAAATTCTTTCTACAACATCTTTAAATTTGGACTTGGACTTCTGAATGGCATCTCTGATTTCCAACCATTCAGAGTATCTATACATTCGTACATATACCTTCAGACCCTTCCTTTTGGAAGTGTATCCTTCGATAGTAGCACGAGTGATGGTAGAGTCAGACATATGGTGTGAGAAACTTTCAGTACACCATTGAAATTCCTTGTTCCATTGTTCCTGATTTTCTTTGGTCAACGCATGTAGAATCTTCTTTTGAGCTGTTACAGGATTCATGTTCAGATTTTCCCTTGCATGTTCTTTTTGAGCGAGTGCTTTAGCGACCTTTTCACTTTCTTCATTTTGCTTTTTGTCCGCTTCTTCTCTTAAAGTATCTTATCTAATTATTTGTCTTGCAAGTTTAAGATCTTCCTCTATTTTCCTCATCTTTTCATCTCTTACCCTTTGAGCTTCAAGGGCTTGTGCTCTTTCTTCCTTTAATATAAAGTAGAATTCATCTACTACCCTGAGAGACACAGGTTCTTCTGGTTCAGAGGTGTGAGGCACTCTTTTTCGGGTTGCTTCTAGTTCTTTGAGGAATTTTATTCTTCTTTCTTCTTCTTCTTTAGGTTCCCTTATTGCTTCTTTATGTACCCTTTGAGCTTCAAGGGCTTGTGCTCTTTCTTCTTCAGAATCAGTATCGGAAATGAACAGAATTGATCTTTAGAAAAAGGTTCCCTAAAAAATGAAGAGTCCTTTGTGGGACTGGATTCACTAAGAATGGGGGAAGGAGAGAGAGGTTCATCCGATCCAAAATTTGGAGGAGGAAATGAGGGATAGGTTCGAGGTACAGAGATGGGAGTGTAAGGGATGAGAGGAAGGCTTACCTCGATTATGGTCTCCCCCTCAGAATTTACGCGAGTGGAATCGAGATCCACTACTTGTTTGCCTTTCTCTGAGGGATCGGACTGTCCTTGAGGAGGAGGTGACCCGTCCCCCAAAGGATCTCTGAATATAACTCCCGGTAGAGAGATGACCGAACGCATTTGATGGAAGAATTTATTGAATCTAGGAGGGATATCATCATCATCATCATCATCATTTCCTCCATGACGAGGAACGTCATCATATTCATCATCATCATCTTCTTCTTCTTTTTCTTCATCGACATCAGTGACGATGGGAAGTTGTTTTTGTTGTTGTTGTTGCTGTTGAGGTTCTTGCTGATTGTAGAGAGTGATTGGACTACAGATAAATTTTCAATCACCTCTCCAATGAGCTCATCAGCGAGCTCCTTTGCACATTTCTCCCCCTCTATGTTGTCAGGAGGTAGGCAGTGCACCATCAGGGTACGCACATTGGAACTAATAGCCTTGAGGTTATCAGTGTGCTCAGACCGGGTCTTAGAGACCTCAGTCAATGTACCATTGTCTTCAGCAGAGAAGGAAGACTCCTTCTCAGTGATGCTCTTAAGAAGCAGCATCATATTAGCTTGGGCCTTTTGAATGGCCTCAAGTGTCTTTCTTTGAGCTTCCATCGCCTTTTCTAGCTTCTCGATGGCCTTCCCATTGGTTATATTTCCATCTCTCACTGTCTGAATGTCAGAGTTGATGTTATTTATTGTGGCCTTCATTCCGGGAACTCCGCTAACCGTCTGGAAGATTATCTTTGAAGATATTTGCAGCGTGTCGACCCGGTGCCTGGTAAGGACACATTCATTCACCAGCAAATCAATCGCCGGGAATGAGGGAGGGGGAGGAACAATCATCTAAATGTCAGCAACCAAGGACGGAAGCTGAGTGGCGAATTTCTCCTTTTTCTTTTTGATCTTCGCAGCTTTATATCCGCCTGTGGAGATTTCAGAGAGGAGCTTGGTCCGCTGACTGGAATGTTAGGGATTGACATTATGGTGGTAGTGGTGGTCGTTGCTGAAGAAAAGCTAGGAGCTTGAATACCTGATGATAACATAGATAAAGCAGCGAGAAAGAGTTCTGGATTAGAAGATATATGAGGTGAAGGAATATTTTTAACCTTGAGAGTATCGTGAGGATTACTCTCAGGGATACCACGTTCGACGGTAGTGTCTTAGAATGTTTTTAAGAAACATTATGAGGTCGTGTGTGAGTGGCTTTCCAAAACTCAGATTGTCGAAAGAAAATTAAGGCCTGGACCGTGTGCATTTCAACCTCATCAGAGATAGGGACAACTATCTCTGAATCATGAGTTAATGTGAGGACCAAAAAAGAGGTGGTAGAAGAGGAAGAGAAAGTTGTGAAAGTATTACCTAATCCAGCTTCAATGGAGCTGGTTATTACACTTTCAGTGGCCGGAGTCGCTGAAAATGGAGGTAGTGCTGAAGAAGCGGGAACGGATGTAGAGACCATTGTCATGGCTGGGGCAGAGTGTGGCGTTGGTAATACGCTTATGTCATAGAGGGAAGTCTGTTGAGAGACTCCCTTCTTTTGCTTTTTGGTGATGGGTTTGTGAGCGATGGTATTTCTATGACCATCGGTCGGCTCTTTGCGTTTCTGGGGAAGAGAGGAGTCTTGGATAATCACTATTGGGATTGGCAGTGATATAGACACTTGAGCTGCATTGCTGATTAGTTGCAGCATGTAGGGGGTGTAGGGAGCATCTCCTTGCTGTTCTTCAATTTCCAACGATTTCTTCCCTACTTGCAAAAAGTTCTGGTTTGCAATTATAGGGTATTCTTCCTTAAAGGCAAATTCCAGCATAGTTGCAAAGAATCTTGGGTAAGGGATAAACTTCTCCCTTTTCTGAGCGTTTACCCGGTTGTATATATCACTGAATATGTAGTCAGCGTAGTTCAGCTTGTAGTTGGTGCAGAGAGTGTAGCCAAGATCCATGAAGTGTTTGTTGGTTTGATCTTGGGAGCCGGTCTTAGAGCCTAGGCACTTAATAACCTGGGTGAAGATGTATTGCCACTTAGCAGGTAACCTCTTCTTCTCCATCTTTGTGAGGGGTCTCTCAGTGGGACTGTGCCACTTATAGCCGATAGAGTCCAAGAAGTTCACGGTCTGGTCCCTGGTGGGTTCAGGTGCCCATTGCTGATTTTTCCCTCGAGAAGTAAGACGAAGAGCATTTCTGAGGAAACCAACAGTGAAGGAAAAATGGTCAAGAGGAATAGTGAACCCTATGGCAGGGAGTGTGTTGCCCTTGTCAGTGGTCAAGGTGGTGCAGTGAGCAGTATACCACAACGCCTGTAGGTGAGAGGTGATTCCAATTGGGTTGTGGACGAAGGCGTACATCAGAGGGCATGCTTTGATGAACTTCACACCATCTTTGAAGTGCGGCTTGTCTTCAGGGATGTCCACGAGAGAAATATAGTTGCAAGGTTTAAATGTTGCTTGCTTAGGCATGAAGGTACATGCAGGTGCACCCGCAAGAGTGACAGAGACGGATTCTTCAGTTTGTACATTCTTGCTGGATGAGGCCATTTCTGTTTCAAAGATAGGAACACCAAATAGAAAATCATGGCTTAATACAATAAAATGTATAAACCAGAATGTGTTTTGGTAGAAAGAATACCATATTTAGCATGATCAAGAAAACAAGTGCTTTTTTTTGAGAGGAAATTCCAGGCACATCCATTAAAACGAAAAACCAAACAAAGTTCAAGTTACATCACCAAAATAAAGAAGACAAACAAGAACCACAAGGCGTGTAACCAAAATAAACAAAGGGAAACAAAACCCACCAAAACCGAAACAAGACCAATACAACTCCAAAACACCAACCGCAACCAACTAAGTAGGAGCCACATTTGGAATACTCCTTTGCCTGCAATTCCGCTTCCAAGCCAGTCTTTGAAGAATGACGCCTCTAGCTTCTTTAAAGAGGGTATCCACAGTCCGCCTATTGTTCTCAAACAATCTTCGGTTCCTCTCTTGCCAAATGTAGTAAACCGTTGCCGCAAAGGTGATGCAATGTAGAGAGGACCAATTATTGAAACTACCTCCGTCTATGGCAGCCATGATGTCATCCCACGTATCCGGGGTGCTTCCAATAGTAACTTCCATTTTCAAACAATCCCATAGAGCTTTCGAGTAAACACATTGGAAGAACAAATGATTATGAGTTTCCAGACATTGGTGACATAGAAGACACTTCATATCTGGAGGATGTTGCTTCCAGCTCATAATTCGATCTTGTGTAGGCAATCGTCTATGACATGCAGTCCATACACAAACTGCATGTTTTGGAATATGCGCCTTATTCCAAACAACTTTCATCCACGGCTTTACCTCCATCTCAGGGGTCATCGATTTCCATGCAAGGCTGATAGAGAAATCCACCATATCATTCCCTCTACCAATCCACCGAAAACAAGTGCTTTGATGAACAAAAAAATCAAAATACTTGTTATTTGGCAAAATAAAAGAGATTTAAACAAATATACCAAATCTTAGTGATTTTTGGTAAAAAAAAAGATACCAAAAACAGGTTTTAGAAGTTTTAGAAAAGAAATTTTGGATTAAACTTAGCGAAAGTTCTTCTGTTCTAAGAAGAAGAAGCTTAGAACAGGTTTTTAGTTTTAAAAAAATTCAATCCAGAATTTTAAAGAGGAAATCTTTATAATAAGGGGTTATAAATGATTTTGAGATGAAGTAAACAGCATTTTAGTTGTTTTTAGCAAAGCAAAAAGGCAAACCTTGAAAGTGAAAACAGAAGAAAAAACGCATAAGTGTGTGTTCTTGGTGAAACTTGAAGATTCGAGAGAAGTTCTTGCTTTTTGAAGGTTTTGGGCGCGTAAAAAAAATGAAATGAAGAAGAATATTTCATTTATAGTATAAAGAGAATGAGGAGAGAGAGAATGCTAAACGACGATTTTAGCTTTTGGAAAAGTAATGATGACCAAGCGCACATCCTTAGGATTTGATAGGATAGGAAACGTCGTGGTCCATCGTGTGTCAGATAAAGGTCTGACGTGTCATTTTCTTATTTAAAACTGTGAATAAGATTATCATTTAAATATATGTTAATCATTATCTTTAAATTCCTTCATCATTTAACAATAAAGGATTGCCCGTGATGGGTTTTAAATTTTTTGAGATCCATTCTCTGAATAAGAAGACATTCAGAAGTACATACCCGAGTGATGTTCGTTTTAGATTTCATCGAATAACTGAAGAATTTAAAAGTCATTTTTATGATCACTGAAGGTGTAAGACACTGAAGAAGTTATTCTTCTATGTTTAACATTGCTAGTTCGCTTATTAACATATTAAATCTTGATTCTTCAAGAGGTTTTGTAAAAAGATCAGCTAGCTGAAAATCAGTGGGGATAAAATGAAATTCAATTTCACCATTCATAATGTGATCTTTGATAAAATCATATCTGATGTCGATGTGTTTGGTCTTAGAGTGAAGTACAGGGTTGTTTACAATTGCGATAGCACTAGTACTGTCACAATATATAGGGATTTTGGATAACTGAATATCAAAATCAGCGAGCTGATTTCTCATCCAAAGAATATGGGCACAGCAACTCCCTGTTGCGACATATTCAGCTTCAGCGGTTGAAGTGGACACTGAGTTTTGCTTTTTTACTTGTCCAACTTATCAACTTTCCACCAATAAACTGACACCCACCAGTGGTGCTCTTTCTATCAATTTTACATCCTGCAAAATCATTATCTAAATAACCCATTAGATCGAACCCTGAGTCTCTGGGATACCAGAGACCAAGATTAGAAGTCCCTTTCAGATACCTGAAGATTCGCTTTACAGCGATAAGGTGGGATTCTTTGGGTTCGGATTGATATCTAGCACATAAACAGGTTGTATACATAATATCAGGCCTACTAACAGTTAGATAAAGTAAGGATCCTATCATTCCTCTATAAGCAATGACATTAACAGGTTTACAATCAGGGTCCTTATTTAATGTCTGAGGAGGTGCCATAGGAGTTTTCATTGAAGAACTTTGAGTTAAATCAAATTTTTTCAGCATATCTTTAACATATTTACTTTGACATATAAAGATGCCTTTATCAAATTGCTTTACTTGAAGACTAAGAAAATATGTTAGTTCACCCATCATACTCATTTTATATTCCTTTTTCATACGTTTGGCAAAACGAGTGCAAAGTTTAGGATTCGTGGAACCAAAGATAATGTCATCTACATATATATGAGCAAGAATGATATGTCCCTTACGTTTTCTAAGAAAGAGGGTTTGATCAATCTTACCACGAACAAACTTTTCAGCGAGAAGATATTTAGATAGAGTGTCATACCATGCACGGGGAGCTTGTTCCAACCCGTAGAGTGCCTTGTCTAGCTTATAGACGTATCCGGGATGTCTTGCATCAGCGAAGCCAGGAGGTTGTTCGACATAGAATTCTTCTTTCAACTTGCCGTTCAGGAAGGCACTTTTGACATCCATCTGATAGACTTTGAAATTTTTGTGAGCATCGAAGGCAAGGAACAGTCTGATTGCTTCCAGTCTTGCTACAGGAGCAAAAGTTTCATCATAGTCTATTCATTCCCCTTGTCTGTAACCCTGAGTAACAAGTCGAGCTTTGTTGCGAGTTATAGTGCCGTTTTCATCTAACTTGTTATGAAACACCCATTTGGTGACTATAATGGTTTTGTCAGAGGGTCTTGGAACCAACTTCCACACTTTGTTTCTTTTAAACTCAGAGAGTTCTTCTTGCATGGCGATAATCCAATCTTGATCAAGGATAGCTTCATCAATCTTCTTAGGTTCTGTATTGATGGACATTCTGAAGAAGATGTGCCTGATGCCTCTTCAGCTTCTTCAATTCTGGCCATAAGACATATTAAGGCTATGTCTTCTTCATCTGATTCTGATTCATCAGTGGTATTTGCCCAATCATCTTCCTAATCCCAGTCTGCCTCTTCAGTGACAAGGCCTTTCCCTTTTCGCTGATTATTTCTTAGATTCTGATATTTTTCTTTTAACTTAGAATATTTTTCCTTTTTAGATATATCAGAAATCTTAGAAGTTGTTGGTGCAACGACTTTCTTGGATCTACACTCGCTTGCGAAGTGACCCTTGCGCTGACAATTATGGCAGATTGCTAAGGCTTTATCAGCAGGAAGAGTCTTCGACTTAACAAAGTCAGTGATAGCCGGTGTTTTTCTAAACTTACTCTTTCTAGCAAATCTCCTAAAATTGTTAGTGAGAAGTGCCAGAGAGTCATCAAACTCAGAGATGTCAGCATTTGTGAATTCTTCTGAATCAGCTTGATCTAACTCAGTGATAGAGGTGATAGAAGAGGAGACATGTTTAGAAGGTTCCACCTCTGAAGTCACTAGTGCCAAAGAAGTACTTTTGGCACTCTTGATATCTTTTATGAGGTTTCTTTTTAAGGCTTGGGATTGCTCTTCATTGTGCAACGTTCCATATAGAGCACTTAAGGAAAGAGTTTCAAGATTCTTTGACAATTTCAAACATGTAGTGTACACTCCCCATTGTTCAGGTAGTGCCTCCATGAATTTTGTCATTATTTCAGCATTAAAATATTCTCTATTAACAGTTTTCATATCTATTAATAGACAGCGGAATCTTTGGTGAATTTGAGAAAGTGTTTCCTTTTTAGTGCACATAAAACTTTCGTACTGTCTCACCAGATTAATGCTACGAGTAATCTGAACTTCATTAGTTTCTTCATATTAAATACAAAGATTATCCCACATGGCTTTAGATGTTCTCATTTTCATCATTGAGTGATAAACTTTGTTAGACTTCATTCTGTGTGAAGTATGAACCAGAATATCACAAGTATCGAAGATCAGAAGTCAAGTCAGAAGCGCATCTTCTGACTTGAGTAATCTCAGAGACGTCCAGAGACTTGAAGAACCTCTGGACTCTAACTGTTATCTCAAACACGCTTGTGATGACGTGGCGATCACACTTTCCGTGCGTCTCTATATGTAACTGATTCTGTTATCTAGTATAGCTGACGTGTCAATTCCTGATAGGCTAGATCGTTGACTTTTACTTTGTAATAGTATAAATAGATCACTGTAATAATTGACGATCTTGGAAAAAAATTACGTTGTTCATTCATACGAATTGTAATCAAGTTCAAGGTTACTAATACGATTTCCTGATTGTTCTTCAAGTCTGTTCTTACTGCTTATCATTACTGTTTATTATCAATCATAGATCGACATTGCTTCTGCTCATATTTTGTTATACGATCTGTTGATTTGTTATCAAAAAGGGATCTGAGTTCCAACAATTGGTATCAGAGCCTGATAATCAATCTATTGATTATTAGATCTCTTCCAGTTTGGAGAAATCCCTATTCTACTTGCAGTTTATTTCAATTTTAAACTATCGTTTTCAATTATACCCTGTTTTTCGAGATTTTGTTTATTTCATACAATTCTCTCTAAAACAGTGGTAATTTTGGTTTAAATTTGAAATTCAGTAACAATATCGTCTCGTTTCAACTCATTTGAAATTTATTTGATCTAAATTTCAACATCTTTACCTGCTACTCTCTTAATCTCTGTTTTCTAAAAATGGCAAATCAAAACATGAACGCCATATACACCTCCGGATCCTTGACCAAACCTCCAACTCTAATCGTGATGAGGATCCGAATGATCAATTTCTATGAAGGATTAGATGTTGAACTTTATCCTACGGTTTTGAATGGTCCATTTATACCAATGACCACGATTCCGAGGATTTCTGCTACTACTACTACTGATGAAATTCCTGCTCGACCAGTTCCAAAGCATAGATGAAATTGGTCTGATGAAGAAAACGCAAAAGTGGAAATAGCCAAAAAGGCGAAGAGTCTTTTAATTATGGCTATTCCAAATGAGATTTTCCAATCTCTGGATACATGCGAAACTGCAAAAGCGTTGTGGGATCAGCTTGAAAATCTTCTCGAAGGAGGAGCAAAGACGAAGAAAAACAGAAGAGCTTAAGCTCTGAATGAATATAATAGTTTTCAAGCTATTCCAGAAGAGACTCTAGAGCAGACCTTTCACAGATTTAACACTTTGATAAATCTATGCAAGAGATATGATATAGTAAGATCCAAGGAAGACAACAATGTTCTATTTCTTAAATGATTAAATCCAGAATGGTCTAATCTTTCTATGTCTCTTCAAGCTAACCAAGACTTATAAATGTGGTCTCTGCACGATGTTTTCGACGCTCTTCAGGCTCATGAGAAGGAAGTTGTTTAGAAGAAAACGTCAATTGGTGGATTTGGATGTAAAGAAAGTAAAGAAAGTGAGAGGAAAAAGAAGTAAAGAAAGTGAGAGGAAAGGAACGAGCAAGACATTCATCACAGAAGCAAGTCTAGAAGGTGCTTGTGATTCTGATGATGACATCAAATCTTTTGCTGAATCATTAGCACTTATTACCAAACAATTTACCAAACAGTTTGGTAGTATATCCTTTCAAGGGAATAAAAGATTTGATCGCCCCACTCCAACTTATACTCCAAGGCAAGAGATCTTTTCAAGGGAATAAAAGCCATGTTCTGTGGAATGGCTAAGGTAGATGAATCAGAAGATCAGCCTTCTGAAAGTCCGGTTTGTACTCTATCTGAATCCTCTGACCTTGAAAACACAATCATGATTTTAACAAATGATTTTTAAAATCTTAAGCAGAAGCTTATTATAGAAAAGAAATTGAGAAAAACTCTTGAACAAACTTTTTCTACAGTTCAAAGAGAAAGAGATATTTATAAAAGAGAAATGGATATTTTAACTGAAGAAAAAGATGGAAATTTCTGTTAAGTGAAACGATATTCAAACTTTTGAAAAATACAGAAGCCAAACTCAAAGAAGAGAAACAGCACTTCATGAAACTTCTGGAAGGCAAAGACAAAGAGATTAAAGCTAAAGAGAGTGACAGATTGAATTCTGTAGCACTCAAAAATTATTTTCTAAAGGAAAGAGATTTTTTGCACATTGAAATTCAAAACACAGAGCTATAGATCAAAAAATATCTGGATGCTCAGAAAGTGCATGATAAAATAAATACACAAGTAGGGAAAACCGGACTTGGTTTTGAAGATTTCGATCCCTAAACGTGTAAAAAGCGGCCTACTCTGGAATCTGTATTTTGTTTAGGTAAAGAACAAAAGCCTGTTTTTCCGATCTTATATGAGCAATATGTTTTCAAGAAATCAAGATATGGAAATGGTCATTGTGTGAGAAAACTCAAGTACAAAAATGTCACGTACTCTTCTGAAAAAACAACTCACGTTGATTTAAATTTAGTCCAAAAAAAGTGATATTTTCAAGTTTGGATCGATTACTCATATAACTTTGATTCTAGAAGCGGCTGAATTTATACATATACAAGCAGAAGAGGAGCTAAGACTTACTTTTCAAAACAAAATTCTCAAAACTCTGGATGGGTGTTTTAAACTTGAACATATGGTTGATCAAAACTCTATTGAAAATCATCCAGAGATCTTTCCTTTTTCTTTTGTTGACTTAAATCTTTCCGAAACCCAAGAAAATTTAGAGTTCATTACGTATCCCTAGGAAACTTATGATCAAGATGATAATGATTTCTTTGACAATTCAGAGAAATATATTTCAACATTAGAAAATCTTTTGCGACAAGAAAACACAAAGGCTCCAGAGGTAATTAAAAATGAGGATACTCCTTTCCTATATGCTAGTGAACCTCTGGAAATCAGAGCTTCTGGCCCTAATGTTGAAAAACATTCAAGTGGAATACCAATAATCTTAGTTCCTCCAAAAGGAAAGAGAAAGGAGGTATATATTCACCCAGACTTTCTTGGGATGTGTCTAAAAGCTAAAACTTGTCTTGAACTCGAAAAGGAGGAGAGTCTCAAAAAGAAAGTCAATACTCAACAACAATCTCAGAAATCAAAACCTCAGAAGTTTACTTATGAGCAAAAAGGAAAATGGAAATCTAATTCTTCCACTCCTGTTCCAGTAAAGTCCACGGTTCCTGAGAAGTCTCATCAGAACACATTTACTTCTAAGCATAAGTCTAGCCTAGATAAGAAGTTCAATAGAACTGTTGTTGCTAGAATAGACAGAAATAAGAAAAATTGTAATTATCATTCTAGTAATGAAAAATTCAAGCAATCTTTTATGTTTCAGAATTCTGAATGTTTCTCCTTGTTCTTGAAACTTAAGCATTTTTTCTCAAGGCCCTCTGATTACTTCTCTAAACATCAAAAGTTGTTGGTCCCTAAAGGGTCTACAAGAGTTCAATCAAGAGAGAACAGTTTGTAGAAGGGGGGTTGAATACAAACACACACAGATTTTGGTTTTTAAATGAGTTTATTGAAAATAAACAAATTTACAGTTACAAGCGGAATAAGAACAAGTTTAACACCTATTCTATTGTAACTAAGAAACACTAAGTTTGATGCACAAGAAGATGAAAGAAAGAATAAAGAGGGTATAGGTTAGAAAGAAGCATGCATTAAGATGAAGAAGATATCTCCATCTTATTTATACCCGTTTGCATTTAATATAAGACAAAAGGTATATGCCACGTGTCAAGCTTGGATAGGAAGCTTGTCCTTGCTAATAAGACAACCATGCTTTTGGCCGAATATGAACAGTACCATATCAGATATGATGGGGACATAAGAGACAAGTCGTACGTCCTTTTCTGACATGGTTCTAGGTTTGACTTTTGTGCATCGAGGATAAGATCAATCTTTAATCTTGCAAAGGAAGCTTCATTTGATTGATGATACTGAATCTTCAAGGATGAACTTCAGTATTGCTGAGGCTTCACAGACTTCACACTTTGAGTAGACAATCGCTGCTATCGCTGAACCGCTTCAGTTCACTTAGCTGATTATCTCTTTTTTCAGCTAGGGTCTTTGACTTTCGTTGAATGGTCTTCTGGTGTGATAGTTGATCTTTAGTTCTTCAGAGATAAGCCTGTTATTCCTTGATCTTCAGCGATCGCTGATGGTTATCAGCGTGTGCTATCGCTGAATATGAATAGAAGCTTATACAATGGAATTTCACTAAGTATTAGAAAAAGGAATCATATTCAAATCTTTTAACAGGAGTTATGATCAACAATCTCCCCCTATTTGATTATGATTAAGCAACATAGGAAAATTGCTTTAAGAGACTAGTAAGGACTTAGGAAATATTTAAAGAAAATTTTTCTAAGTACAAATTTGTAAAGTCTTTTTCAGCTAGTCTACTATCAGAATTGAATTTCATTTATAAGGATATGAAAGCACAATTTTTACAAGTAAATAAGCTTAAAGAACATTCACTGATTGATTTTTCAGAGTGAAAGATCAGTGAGTTAAGATAGTGTAACGAAAATAGAACTCTTATGTTCATTGTCCCTTTTACTATTTTCAGGGATCTTTTCAGTACTAGGATGGAGTAAAGTACTCTGATTGAATTTCATTAAATATAATCTGAAGAAATTACAGAGAAATGAAATTACAATAATAAAAGTAAAGTACTTGTACACTGAAGAAATATTACAAAGGAAATAGAAATCTATAACTAGTCAGAGATATTCTCGTTTCGTCTTTGTAACTCATTCTCATAAAGTGTCTTCTGTCGGTTCATCAGAGGGGTATCTGACCAGCAGCGCCAAAGCATGATCTTTATGAGAGAGGATGGGGCCTTGCGAATCTCTTGGTTTATGAAGAGTCCTAAGAATCCTTCATTATCCAAGAATACCATACCAGGTTCAGGCAGTGAGATGATTTCATCTTCTTCATATCTTCGGTCTTGAGGGAGAGAGGTAGAAAGCATTGATATATCATGGAGCTCAAGATGACCAAGAATGCTTTGATAATCAAATTTAGTTTCATGCTCATTCTTAGCACTTGAACTTCCTTCAGCGGTTGATCTTTTCTTCTTAGATGATTCAGGGAAAGGGGGAACTTGCACATGTTGTGACATTCTTTGAAGCAACTGATCCAGCACACTGTCCACCACGTCCTTGAATTTGGATTTGGAACCCTGAATGGCGTCTCTGATTTCTAACCATTCAGTGTATTAGGGATGAGCATACGGACCGAAATCCCGAAACCGAACCGGTCCCGTACCGAACCGGTACCTGTACCGGTACTGAATATCATTACCGGTTCGGTATTCGGTACCAAGATTTTTCATATTCGGGATTCGGTACTTTCGGTACCGGTACCGGTACTAGTCCCGGTAAATCCTGAACCGAACCGGGGAATTTAAAAAGTCATTTTTTTATTTGAATTGGTAACAAACTCTTTCCTTTTTTATAGAAAATCCTCCTAAATATATTACAATTTTCGGTTATTGTATTTTCCACTCAAATACCGATTTTCTCTTGCAATTCTTCATATTTCTGTTATTGCAATTCTCCAAAATCGGTTCCGTAATTTATCCAAAACCCGGTTCTTGCACAATCGGCTACTCCAATCCGGTTTCCGCTCAAGTGATTTTGGTTTTTGTTATTATGTTTAATGGTCAACGGTGAAAAATGGTTGTCATCCCAAAAAATGGTACCAAACGGTTCTAGTCCTGAAAATCCCGGTACCGAACCGGTACCGGTACCGGTACCGAATTTCTCTTATCGGTTCGGTATTCGGTATTGATTTTTTCCACTCTCGGTTTCGGTACCGGTCCGGTACCGAGCTCATCCCTACAGTGTATCCATAAATTCTTAAGAATTTAGCTTCTTCTCTCTATGTTCTGTTCGTCCTTGTCATTCTTACATATACCTTTGGACCACCTCTGTTGGAGTGTCGCCCTTGGATAGTTGCATGAATGATTTTGGCTTCAGATCTTCGAAATTTCAGTCTGTCAGTGCACCAATCAAGCTCTTTGTCTTTCTGCATAGTGGCTTCAGCGGATAGTGCACTTAGAATCTTCTGTTGAGCAAGAATTGGATCTACATTCAAATTTTCTTGTGCAAGTTCTCTCTGTATAAGCGCTTCAGCGACCCTTTCACTCTTTTTCAGTTGATCTCTGGCTGCCTTATCTCTTGCAGAATCTTCTTTGAGCAATTTCCTTGCTAAAGCAAGATCATTCTCAGTTTGCTTTATTTCCTCATCCCTGATCCTTTGGGCTTCCAATGCTTGTTCTCTCTCTTCTCTGGACAGAAAAAGTAGAATTCATCTACCATCCTTATTGGTACGGCTTCAATGGGTTCAGCTTCAGGCACCCTTATTCTTCTAGCCTCGAATTCCTTAAGGAATTTTATTCGCCTTTCTTCTTCTTCAGGCTCGCTTATGATCGGCTTTTGAACGCGACGCCTGGGAATAAGGCCTTCTTCTTCTTCAGAGTCAGTTTCTATTATGTACATAACTGCTCTTCAGAGGAAGGTTCCTTCCATGAAGTTGAGTCCTTTGGGGGACGGGGATCACTGAGGGAAGGAGAGGAAGAAATAGTATTGTTAGAGTGAGTTTTTGTATGTGAAGGAGGTGTGGGAGTTTCAGAGAGAGGAGTTATGAAAGGGATAAGAGGAAGAGATACCTCATGAGTGGTATCCCCCTCAGATATAGGGATAGTGGTATCCAGATCTACCACTTCTTTTCCTTTGCCTGAGGGACCGGATTGTCCCTGAGAGGGTTGTGGTCCGTCCCCCAAGGGCTCTTGATGAGCGACTCCAGGCCTTGACAATCTGAAATGCTCTAAGGCACTTCCAATGTCATCGTCGTCTTCATCATCATCCATCCCCCCATAGTGAGGGATAGGTTCATCATCTTCTTCTTCTTCTTCTTCTTCTTCTTCTTCTTCTTCTTCTTCTTCTTCTTCTTCTTCTTCTTCTTCTTCTTCAGCTTCAGCCCGCTGGATATAAGGAGAAATTCTCTCTCCAGGGAACCTCTGATTATGCTCCGAGGTGAGTTCGTCAGCAAACTCTTTGGCACATCTCTCCCCCTCAATGTTATCAGGAGGTAGACAATGCACCATCAGAGTGCGAACATTTGTCTGAACGTCCTTTAGCTTCGCATCATTTTCCTGAAGCGTGGTCCGATCAGCAGCATTGAAAGAAGAGGAACTTGCCTTAGAGAGCTTTGTGAGCATCTGCATCATATCGGATTGAGTCTTTTGAATAGACTCAAGGACGTTTGCTTGAGCAGAAACTTTCTGCTCCAGGCTTGTCAGGGTCTGATGAAAGGCCCTGTTATCTTCTTTCAGGCTGAAAACATTAGAGATGAGGTTGCTGACGTTAGTCTTGATCACTGGAGTACCAACAATCCGTTTGAAGATTAGCTCGACAGACATCTGAAGGTTGTCCACCCTGGCCCTTGTGAGAGCACATTCCTTGACCAGATAGTCAATTGCAGGGAATGTAGGTTTGCGAAGGACAATGGGAGGTAGCTTAGTGACTGGAGTGGGAAGCTTGGGAGTAGCCATCTCTTGCTTCACGTCTCTGAGCCGAGCAGCGCTGGGAGGACCCTGAGGAGACTTCCCCATATCCTTGCTGATGGGAGGAGCGTTGGTGGTGGTGGTTGTCGTCGCTGAAGTTGGAATAGAAGCGACACCTGATGATGACATAGATAAAGATGCCAAAAACACATCCGGATTAGAAGATGGATGAAAAAATGTATGTTTCTCCCTGAGAGTATCATGAGGATTACTCTTAGGGACCACATTTGCAGAGGCAGTGTCTTGAGGATCACTGACCAGTGTCTAAGAATATCTGAGAGAGATACTCTGAGGTCCTTGTAATTTGGCCTTCCAAAACTCAGATTGCCTAAACAATATTGAGGTTTGGACTGCGTGCATTTCAGCATTATCAGGGATAGGGACAACTATCGCTGAGTCACTTGCTGAGGTGAGGACCAAAGAAGAGGAGATAGAAGTAGATAAGAAGGCAGTGAAAGTAGTAACTGATCCAGCTTCAGCGTAGCCTGCTAAAATACCCTCAAGGACCGGAGTCGCTGATGATGTAGGTAGTGCTGATGAAGCAACAACGGTTGAGAAGACCGTTGAAGTGGCTAAGGTTTTAGGTGGTGTTGGTAGTACGCCAAAATCAAAGAGAGTGGTCTTTTGAGAGACCATCTTCTTTGGCTTCTTGAGTTTGGTTGCGATGGTCTTTTTATGACCATCGGTTGGTTGCTTCCTCTTAACAGCGGCAGCAGTGTCTGGGTTGCTCGTTGTTGGGTTGGACAACGAGCTGGACACTGGAAGAGGAGCTCCGATCACCTGCAGCATGTAAGGAGTGAAAGGAGCATCACCTGGACGTTCCTCAATGTCCAGGGACTTCTTCCCTATGACAGAGAAGGAGTGATCGCCGACCTTCGGGTATTCTTCCCCGAAGGCAACTTCCATTATGGTCGCGAAGAAGCGAGGATAAGGGATGACGGGATGTCTGGTGGCGGCGTTGATGCGACTAACCATGTCGCTGAAGATGTAGTCAGCGTAGTTGAGGTTGTGGCCGGTGCAGAGGGAGTAAGCAAGGTCTTGAAAGTGCTTGCTCGCTTGGTCGTGCGAGCCGATCTTCGACCCAAGGCATTGGATCACCTGGGTCAAGATGTATTGCCAGCGAGCAAGTAGCCTTTTCTTCTCTACCTTAGAACCCACCGTCTTCAGAGAGGGATTCTCCCAAGCATATCCGATAGAGTCCAAGAATGCATCGATTTGTATCTTGGTGGGTTCAGCTCCCCATTGTTGATTCTTTGCGCGTACAGGGAGACGTAGAGACTTCCTGATAAACCCAGCAGTGAAAGAGAAGAACCCAAGATCTGGAATCTTGAATCCAATAGCAGGGAGTTCGGTTCCCTTATCAGTTGTTAGCATGGTACAGTGAGCCGTGTACCATAGGGCTTGGAGATGAGAAGAGATGCCCACTGGGTTGTGGACGAAAGCGTACTTCAGTGGGCACGCTTTGATGAAGTTTGCTCCTTCAGCGAATTGAGGGCAGTCTGCAGGGATCTCCACCAATGCAATGTAGTTGCAGGACTTGAAGACGGCTCTTTCCAAGAGAAAATGACAGGTTGATGCAGCGACCAAGGTAGTGTCTTCAGCAGCAGAGGTTGCAGCGGTCTTACTTGTAGAGGCCATTGCTGTGGGAAAGATAGGAACACCAAAGAGGTAAATCATGGTTTTATACATAAATGTATAAACCATAGTTTGGTATAAAGAATACCAAATTTGAGATCAAAGAAAACAAATATTTTGATGAACAATATCAAAATGCTTGTTATAAACAATATATAAAAAAAATTAGGTAAATGGATAAAATTTTAAAAAAATAATCTTCTGTTCTAAGGAAAGAACTTAGAACAGGGTTTTTATAAAGGAAATCCTTTTAAGTTTGATCCAGATTATCTTTATTTTTGTTTCTAAGAAATGTTTTTATATCATTTTTAGAGTTTTAAGGAGAAGAAGCGGTGAAACAAGATGTTTCCAGTCATAATTCAAGGTTTAGATCAAACCTTAGTTGATTTCGAGAAGAAAACACTCAAATGCGTGTTCTTGGTGTTCTTGAGAAAACTTGAAGATTTGAAAGTTTCTTTTGCCTTTAGGAAAGTTGTGAAAGCGGAAGGAATAAAGTAAGGCAAAAGAGATGCTTAAATAGCAAGAGGAGAGAGAGAGAGAGAGAAAGGAATGCTAAACGACGATTTTAGCTTTTTGAAAAAGAAATGATGACCTGGCGCACGTTCCAAGAAAGGAGTTGGAATGGAAACGTCGCGGTCCGCCGTGTGTCAGAAAAAGGTCTGACGTGTCCTTTTCTTTATTTTTAAAAGATTATAATGATAATTATCCATAAGGAAGGTTTATCATTTTTAATTTTAGAAAAATCTTCATCACTAATAATTAAGGATTGTTAGTGAGGAGTTTTAATTTTAAGAGAGACATTCTTTGATGTGAAAAGATATCAAAGAGTGATAAAGATTAGAAGATAATACCTGAGGAGATGGCCCAGATATCGCTGAATAAGAGTTCAAAGAGTGGAAAGTTTGAAAGCTTTATTTGTATCCCTTGTTGGTCACTAAATAATAAATTATTCAGCGTTTAACATACCAAGTTCGCTGATGAGTAGATTGAATCTAGTTTCATCAAGAGGCTTGGTGAAAAGATCAGCGAGCTGATATTCAGTAGGTACAAAACGGAGCTCAACTTCACCATTCATCACATGATCTCTGGTAAAGTGATATCGGATCTCAATGTGCTTGGTTTTGGAGTGAAGTACAGGGTTGTTGGCAATTGCAATAGCACTAGTACTATCACAATAGATAGGAATTTTAGAGAGCTTGAGATTGTAGTCTCTTAGTTGATTTCTCATCCAAAGGATTTGAGCACAACAACTACCAGCGGCTACATACTTAGCTTCAGCAGTGGAAGTGGACACTAAGTTTTGCTTTTTACTTGTCCAACTTATTAGCTTTCCACCTAGTAGCTGACACCCACCAGTAGTGCTCTTTCTATCTATCTTACAACCTGCAAAGTCACTGTCAGAGTAACCAATAAGATCAAATCCTGAGCCTTTGGGATACCAGAGACCAAGATTTGGAGTTCCTTTTTGATATCTGAAGATTCGCTTTACAGCGATTAGATGGGATTCCTTCGGTTCAGCCTGATACCGAGCACAGAGACAGGTAGCGTACATGATGTCTGGCCTACTTGCTGTAAGATACAGCAGAGATCCAATCATTCCTCGATAGGCAGTGACATTGACTGGTTTCCCATTGGGATCCTTGTTCAACGTTAGAGGAGGCGCCATAGGGGTCTTCATCGCTGAACATTGATTCATGTCGAATTTATTTAGCATATCTTTAACATATTTGCTTTGACAGATAAAAATTCCTTTGTCAGATTGCTTAATCTGCAATCCTAGAAAATATGTTAGTTCACCCATCATACTCATTTTATATTGTTTTTGCATTCTTGCAACGAAACGAGTGCAAAGTTTGGGTCTTGTGGAACCAAATATAATGTCATCAACATATATCTGAGCGAGAATAGTATGACCTTTATATTTTCTTAAAAACAGGGTTTGGTCAATTTTTCCACGAACAAATTTTTCTTTAAGAAGAAATTTAGAAAGGGTATCATACCAAGCTCTAGGAGCTTGTTTTAACCCGTAAAGAGCTTTTTCAAGTTTAAAAACATAACCAGGATGGTTAGGGTCTGAGAAACCAGGGGGTTGTTCAACATAAACTTCCTCGTTGAGTTTTCCATTTAGAAAAGCACTTTTAACATCCATTTGAAAAACTTTGAAGTCTTTATGGGCAGCGTAAACTAAAAAGAGTCTTATCGCTTCTAAACGAGCAACAGGTGCAAAGGTTTCATCATAGTCAATTCCTTCTTCCTGTCTATAACCTTGAGTAACAAGTCTAGCCTTATTGCGAATTATAGTCCCGTTTTCATCTAGCTTATTTCTGAAAACCCATTTGGTGCCTATGACAGTTTTATCAGAGGTTCTTGGAACAAGATTCCAAACTTTATTTCTACGAAATTCAGTTAGTTCTTCTTGCATAGCTGAAACCTAGCTAGGATCAGAGATGGCTTGATCTACCTTTTTAGGTTCAGAGAGAGAAATGAAGTTTACATAAAGACAGATATTACCTGTACCTCTACGTGTTTTGATACCTGCAGTGGGATCACCAATAATTTGATTTATTGGATGATTTGCAGTCCATCGCTGAGCTGGTGGTTGAGGAGAGAGATCAACAGCAGATTCAGCGACCTGTTCTTCAGTTTCTGGAATAGGACTTGTTTCAGCAACAAGTACTTCATTTAGAATCAATTCAGGGGATTGATTTTCATATATGGTTTGGTTATTCACTGAGGAATTTCCAAGAGAGGAATCAGCAACAGGAATCTGATTCAGAGGAGTAACATTCATCCCTGAAGATGGATGATTGTCACTTGAAGAATTCACAGGGATTTCATCATCACGTTCTTCAGCAAGAGGTTGATTGCTGAAATAGGTTTCAGGTTCCCCATAATGAGATTTCATCCAGGCATTTAATTCTTCATCATCCTCAAGAGAATGAGATGTATGAATGGGACGAGATTCATCAAAGTTAACGTGCATGGATTCTTCAACATGTTGTCTTCTTTTGTTGAAGACTCTGAAGGAATTAGATACAGAGGAGTATCCAAGAAATATACCATCGTCAGCTTTTGGATCAAATGTACCCAAATGATCTCAGTCATTCAGAATGTAACATCTACATCCAAAAATGTGGAAATATTTCAGAGTAGGTCTTCTCCCATGAAATAATTCATAGGGGGTCTTCTTAAATCGTTTAACTATCAGGGATCATTTTTGAGTGAAGCACGCTGTACTAACTGCTTCGTCCCAGAACTGAATGGGTAGATGCGATTCGTTGAGCATTGAGCGAGCCGCTTCGATGATAGTACGATTTCTTCTTTCAGCAACACCATTTTGCTGAGGGGTTCTTACTGAGGAGAAGTTGTGAGAGATACCTCTTTCTTCAAAAAAGTTTACTAGAGTACTGTTTTTGAATTCAGTGCCATGATCACTTCTCATGGAACGAACAATTAGATTGTTCAAAACATCCATCCTTTTGATAAAAGAGATTATCATTTTAGGGGTATCACTTTTGGATCGAAGAAAGAACACCCATGTGTATCTGGAGTATTCATCAACAATCACTAAAGTGTATTTCTTCCCAGAGATAGATTGGACATTGACAGGTCCAAATAGATCCATGTGGAGTAGCTGAAGAGGAGTGGTCACTGAACAAAGTGATCCCTTCTCACACGCTGAACAAAGTGATTCCTTTGTAAAGGTATGATTTGGGAGGTCTCTGACTAGGTCTTTTTGAGACAATTCATTTATTGTCTTAAAGTCTTTTATGCCATAACCAGTTTATGTCAATGGATGTTTTAGAGATAAAGCACATGTTCTCAAAGTGAGAACTATTCATATTTATGACATATACATTTTCCACTCTTTTGCCTGTAAGGGCAAGCTTATCATTTCCGTCAGTGATAGCACATCTATTCTTTAAAAATAGAACTTTGAAGTCTTTGTCACATAACTGACTAACGCTCAAGAGATTGTGCTTTAGTCCCTCAACGTAGGCAACACGAGAAAACGATGTGGCTCTGTTGGATAGAATTCCATAACCTTTAGTGTATCTTTTTCCATTTCCACCAAAGGTCACTGATGGACCAGCTTCTTCTTTGTAATCAGAGAGCAGAGATTTTCTGCCAGTCATGTGCCTTGAGCGTCCGCTATCAAGATACCAGATACCTTTGGCACTCTGCATACAACAAAAGATTAATTGTTTAAAGGAACCCATATTACTATGGGTCCTTCTTGGTTAGATATAGGATTGGCGGAGGAGCTACTAGCTGAAGAACTCTCTTTAGTGGATATCTTCACCTTTGATGGTTTTGCAACCTTGGTGGATTTCACTCTCGCTGATTTATCAGCTTGAGCTACTTTCTTTCCATGAGCTAGTTTATCAGCTCTAGTAGCATTAGGACATTTGCTTGCAATGTGAGTAGTTTCACCACAGTGATAGCATTTCCTATACTTAAAGGGTTTGGAAATCAGAGAAGGAGCAGGAAATTTCTCAGGGATAGGTCCAAGAATTCCTTTATCCAAGGTCCTTGGAGGTATAACAACCTTCTTAGGGGTAGGAGTGAGATCGATTTTAATTCTGGGGGTTGGTCTCTGAGAAAAGTCAGGGACCTTCTTCCCCGTTTTAGAAACTTTCTCTGAGGACTTCTTGTTCCTATCTTGAGTTTTCTTATTCTTAGGAACTTGATTAAGAAACTCGTTCTTGATCACTTTCTTAGAATTAAGTATTGAAAGCTTCTCTTTAGAAGAGGAGGAAGAAGAAGTTGAAGAAGAAGGATCAGGGATAGAGGAGACAAACATTCCAAATTTGAGCATGGAACGATCATTCTCTGATTCTTCCTTTTCAGGGTTATAGCCTAACCCACTTCTTTTTTTCATAGGTATTTGAGCATTGATGATCTCATTGACTTTATCAGAAGCCTTACACCATCCTTCGATGGTTGCCTTTTCAGACTTGAGATCAGCGAAAGCCTTTTCCCTATCAGCGATAGCTTGTTGTTTCTCGATGCTTATTGTTTGATTTGCAAAGACTTGGTCCTTGAGAGATTCCTCAATTTTAGAAAGTTCTTTGATTCTTATATGGCAATTTTTTAATTGTTCAGATAAGTCAGTGTTAATTCTCTCGGCCTTAATTTTTCCATTTAAAGCATCGTAAAAATCAACAGTCATAGCATCGAGAGCTGACAAGTTATCACAGAAGGTAAAGATACAGAGGGAATAGTTACCTGAGTAGAAGGAGACTCAGAGGAAGAAGTCTCAGTGACTTCTTCAGTGTCCTCAATTCTTGCCATTAGACAGAGGAAGGCAAGATCTTCTTCATCTGAACCAGACTCTTCAGAGGTCTTGGCCCAGTCATCTTCAGCATCCCAGTCAACTTCTTCAGCGACAAGGCCTTTGCCTTTTTGCTGGTGTTTCTTCATATCTTTGTATTTGTTTTTCAATTTCAAATACTTCTCCTTTTTATCAGAAGTATGGGAGGTAGTGGGAGCTGCAACTTTCTTCGACCTGCATTCACTGGCAAAGTGACCCTTTCGCTGACAGTTGAAGCATATCACTGAGGCTTTCTCAGCGGGCAACGTTTTTTGCTTTTCAGAGTCAGAGAGATTAGAAGGTTTTCGAAAATTGCTCTTTCTAGCAAATCTTTTAAAGTTATTAGTTAAGAGAGCTAGAGAGTTATCAAACTCAGAGATGTCAGCATCAGTGAGTTGCTCTTTTGAATCAGTTTGACCTAATTCAGTGATGGAGGTGATATTGGAAGAAGAAACATTTTTAGAAGGAGTTCCCTCAGAAGTCACAAGTGCCAAAGAAGTACTTTTGGCACCTTTGAGTTCATTTATGAGGTTCTTCCTTAGAAGTTGATATTGTTCCTCATTTAAGAGCATACCATATAATGCACTTAAGGACAAGGTTTCAAGATTCTTTGACAGCTTTAGACATGTAGTGTACACTGCCCATTGATCGGGTAATGCCTCCATGAATTTTGTCAGAATTTCAGCGTTTGAATACACTCTGTCAACTGATTTAAGATCAATCAACAAACAGTTGAATCGCTGGTGAATTTGAGAAAGAGATTCACCCTTTTGATACATAAAACTCTCATATTTTCTTACAAGGTTTATGCATCTAGTGACTTTAACCTCAGAAGTTCCTTCATATTGGATACATAGAGTATCCCACATGGCCTTAGAAGTCCTCATTTTCATGACAAAATGATAGACTTCATCTGGTAAAGCCATTGCTATTATAGATCTAGCTTTAGAGTCAATAGCAATTTCTTTCTTGTCTTCTTCAGTCCATCTGTTAGGAGTTTTAACAATAACCCTTTCAGGAATGGCTGGTGTAGCAGTTGTGGCAGGAACACTAGCTACTATCGTTGTAGGAACAAATGGTCCATTTTCTAGATAGTAGGGAATCTTTGGATCAGATCCTTCTAGAAATAGAGACATTCTTTCCTTCCATAATGTAAAATTATCATGGCTAAATCTTGGAGGTTTAGCTAAAGATCCATTATCATTGTAGTTCGTATTAGGGTTTGACACTTTAAAATAGTTTTAAGAAAAAAATATTTTAAAGATTTAAAAAGCAAACACTGCTCTGATACCACTTGTTGGTCCCTAAAGGGTCTACAAGAGTTCAATCAAGAGAGAACAGTTTGTAGAAGGGGGGTTGAATACAAACACACACAGATTTTGGTTTTTAAATGAGTTTATTGAAAATAAACAAATTTACAGTTACAAGCGGAATAAGAACAAGTTTAACACCTATTCTATTGTAACTAAGAAACACTAAGTTTGATGCACAAGAAGATGAAAGAAATAATAAAGAGGGTATAGGTTAGAAAGAAGCATGCATTAAGATGGAAAAGATATCTCCATCTTATTTATACCCGTTTGCATTTAATGCAAGACAAAAGGTATATGCCACGTGTCAAGCTTGGATAGGAAGCTTGTCCTTGCTAATAAGACAACCATGTTTTTTGGCCGAATATGAACAGTACCATATCAGATATGATGGGGACATAAGAGACAAGTCGTACGTCCTTTTCTGACATGGTTCTAGGTTTGACTTTTGTGCATCGAGGATAAGATCAATCTTTAATCTTGCAAAGGAAGCTTCATTTGATTGATGATACTGAATCTTCAAGGATGAACTTCAGTATCGCTGAGGCTTCACAAGACTTTACACTTTGATTAGACAATCGCTGCTATCGCTGAACCGCTTCAGTTCACTTAGTTGATTATCTCTTTCTTCAGCTAGGGTCTTTGACTTTCGCTGAATGGTCTTCTGGTGTGATGGCTGATCTTTAGATCTTCAGAGATAAGCCTGTTATTCCTTGATCTTCAGCGATCGCTGATGGTTATCAGCGTTTGATATCGCTGATGGTTATCAGCGTTTGATATCGCTGAATATAAACAGAAGCTTATACAATGGAATTTCACTAAGTATTAGAAAAAGGAATCATATTCAAATCTTTTAACAGGAGTTATGATCAACAAAAGTATTCCAACTTCAGAAATCAAACCAAAAGAAACAATGAAAATAAAAAGAGCAAACCAATAAATTCTGAAAAAACCAATCAAGCTCATGTTAAAAAGGATCAGCCATTCAAACCTAACATTAAAGAACCCATTATGAAATGGGTACCTAAATCTCTCTGATTCTGATTGCAGAAACAGCGTGTGCATATTTGTTATCTCGACTCTGGATGCTCAAGGCACATGACTGGAACGAAAAACTTACTCTCCAAATTCAAAGATAAAAGTGGAGCCGTAACGTTTGCTGATAATGGTTAGGTCAAATAAAAGGCTACGGAACTCTACAAGAATGAAATATTACTTTATCCAAAGTTGCACATGTCTCTGGTTTAAAACATAACCTGTTAAGTGTAAGTCAACTATATGATTCTAAGTACTTGTTATATTTGATGAAAAACACTGTTACTTATTCTCTAAGGCAGGTGAAGAACTATGGAGAGCTGGCAGAAAAAGTAATCTATACATGATGAATTTTACATTCAAGGATGGCACGAAAACTCTCTGTCTAATCTCCAAAAAGACTGAAATTGCTTGGTTATGGCATCATAAAATGTCTCACTTGAACTTTGACAATCTTGAGATGCTGGTAAAACATAATCTAGTGACAGGCCTCCTAGAGGTACACTTCCAGAAGAATCACCTCTGCCCTGAATGTGAAATGGGAAAAATAAAAAGAGCGACTCACAAAACCAAAAGTGACCATTCGTGCACTAGACCTATGCAATTGTTACATGTTGACCTATGTGGTCCCATTGCAATTCAGAGCTTGTCTGGTAAAAAGTATATCTTGGTGCTAATAGATGAATTTTCCAGGTATACATGGCTTGCTTTTGTGTGTTAAAAATCAGAAGTGCCAATTGTATTAAAGAATATGATGACAAGAATACATGTTCTTTTCTACATCAGAAAATACAGCAGCTGCGAAGTGACAATGGTACTGAATTCAAGAATGCCAAGATTGAAGAATACTTTGTCGCAAATGGAATTACCCAAAAGTTCTCTGTTGTCCGCACTCCTCAGCAAAACGGTGTAGTAGAAAGACGCAACAGAACATTAGTGGAAGCAGCCAGGACAATGCTTGCACCTTCTGGGCAGAAGTTATAGCCACAACATGTTTCACTCAGAATCGTCATTCATAATCAAGCGGCACCTCAAAACCTCTTATGAGCTTATAAATCAGAGAAAACCCTCTATCAAAAAATTTCATATTTTTGGCTGCAGGTGTTTTATTCTAAATGATAGAGAAAAACTTGGCAAGTTTGACAAGAAATATGATGAAGCCAAATTCTTGGGATACTCGTTAAATTAAAGAGCTTTTAGAGTTTTTAATTTACGAACCAAGACTGTCATGGAAAGCATAAACATTGATTTTGATGATCAAACTCAACTGACTTCTGAATATTCCAATTCAGAACTCAAACTTAATACTGTTACCTTTGATTATCTTTCAGGTTCCAGAGAATCCGAGATTCATGCTCTCTTTGATGATTTTATGGGCCAAGAAATATCTTCAGAGCAAGTGCCCAATAAACCTCCCGTGCATATTTCTAACGTACTTCGAGCTTCTGGAATCACTTTCTCGGCTCCTGTATCATCAAATGAAAATATAACAGTACCTTCTGCACCTCCAGTATCTTCAAATGAATGTCTAGAGATACCCTCTGCGCCTTCATTTGAGGGGGAGATTATAGGTGCTTCTCCAGATCCAGGACTTATTCCAATACCAGATCAATCTTCGGACACAGAAGTTCAAGCTCAGCAGATACCTCAAACAAGAATGACAAGATGACAAAGTCTCACACTCCAGATCTAATAATTGAAAGTCCATATGAAGGGGTCAAAACCAGATTTGCAACTGCAAATGAAGCCTTCTTTGTAAATTTTCTGAGCATAATCGAGCCAAAGAAAGTTCATGAAACTTTACAAGAACCAAGCTGGGTAGAAGCCATGCAAGAAGAACTGCTTCAATTTGACAGAAACAAAGTATGGAACTTAGTAGCTCTGCCTAAAGACAAAATTGCTATAGGTAATAAGTGGGTATTCAGGAACAAGAAGGACGAAGATGGTATTGTGATCAGAAACAAGGCAAGATTGGTGGCTAAGGGGTATTGTCAAGAAGAAGGGATAGACTACGATGAGACATTTTCCGATGTTGCAAGGCTTAAAGCTATAAGACTTTTTCTAGCTTTCTCATCATACAAAAACTTTAAGGTATATCAGATGGATGTTAGGTGTGAATTTCTGAATGGAAATCTCAAAGAAAAAGTGTATCCTGAACAACCTCCTGGATTTGAAGATGCTAGACACCCAGAATATGTCTATCTTCTGGATAAAGCTCTATACGGATTAAAGCAAGCACCAAGAGCCTGGTACGAAAGATTATCCAAATATCTGATCAGTCATTCTTATGAAATAGGTAAGATTGATACGACATTATTCATAAAAAGAGGCAAAGATAGGTTAACCATAGTTCAAATATATGTGGATGACATCATATTTGGTTCTACTCATCAGTCAGAAGTTGATCTTTTTTCAAAACTGATGGAAAAAGAATTTGAAATGAGCATGTTGGGAGAATTAACATTTTTCTTAGGACTCCAAGTCAAACAAACTACCTCTGCATTTTCATAATCAAGCCAAGTATGTTTCTGACATGTTAAAGAAATTCAAACTTCAAAATTCCACCACTATGATCCTGATCCCTCAGGGCAATCAGTTGATGTTACAAGCTATAGAGGTATGATTCGATCAATTCTATACTTAACTCCAAGTAGACCAGATATCATGTTTGCCACTTGTCTCTGTGTGAGATTTCAAGCAAATCCAAAAGAATCTCATTTGGCAGATGTAAAGAGAATTTTAAGATAGCTAAAAGGGACTCCATCACTGGGTCTCTGGTATCCTAAGAATTCTGTTTTTGATTTGATTGCATACACTGACTCTGATCATGCAGGATGTAAGTTAGACAGAAAAAGTACATCAGGTAGCTGTCAACTTCAGGAAAACAGACTAATAAGTTGGACATCCAATAAACAAAACTGCGTGTCAACATCTACAGCAGAAGCCGAATATATTGCTACTGCTAGTTGTTGTTCACAAGTCATCTGGATGGAAACTCAACTAAGAGACTATGGTCTGATGGACGACAAGATACCCATCCTATCTGACTCAGAAAGTGCTATTGCCATTACCGAAAATCCAGTTCAGCACTCAAAGACCAAGCACATTAATGTAAGGTGTCATTTCATTAAGGATCATGTGGAGAAGGGAACAATTGAAATGTATTTTGTCTCCACTGATTATCAACTTGCTGATATCTTTACAAAAGCTCTGGATGAAAAACGATTTAATTTTCTGATTAGTAAGTTGGGTATGCTAGACATGTAATTACCTTAATTCCTATAGCTTTCATAGAATTGAGTCAATTCACTTGTTCTGTATATCTCAATTTTCCTTTTATCTTGTGTTAAACAATAAACCAGAACCGCCCAGAATCCTCTGATCACTTCTGATGATTATCTCAGAAGCACTCAGAAGCCTCTGAATACCTCTGACACTTAATAAACAATACCTCACTCTCTGATCCAAGAATAGACATAAAGGACAGTATGATTCAAAAAAGCAAGGGGAAGCACGTAGTGCAGTCTTTGAGGAGGAGCACGCTGTGCAGCCTTTGAGGGGGAGCACGCAGTGCAGTCTTTATGGGGGAGCACAGACTTGTGCTACATTTTGAGGGAATCTCTTCAAAACAAGTCTAACAAATGTTAGCTGTCTTCTGAACCTCTCTTTACTTAAAAGTTTTTGCGAATTGGTTACTTCTGAATAACTCTTGCCGTCAAGGTTAATAAGAAATTTCAAATTCTACTAAAACTCTTCTGAAAAGACGCTCTTTTGACAAATCTATTGGTCCAAAATGTTTTATATGACCAAAAAGCTATTCTCTGATTATGTTTTTCTCCTGAAATTTTATTTAATAAGTCACTTGCCTCCAAGGTTAATTAGAATTTTCTTATTTCATTAAATTTCTTAAGAAATGCTATTCATAGAACTTAAAGCTTTCATTTGGTACAAAACTGATTTTTCTCCAAATTTCTGATTTTAGTTTGATTCAAAAGGAATCATTAATTACAAAAATTATTCTTTTAATCCACAACTTTTGTTGATTAATTAATAATTTTTTATTAATCTCTTTTTAATTATGGAGGGAATATTCAAAATGTTCAAAGAAGCAACCGGTTATCATTGCAAGCCATCCAAAAACCTTTCAGTGCCCCCATCACAACCATACACGCGCCTGTCATCAATTAATACACACAAAAGATTCCTCCATGTGTCATTAATCGTTCGACTGCATGAGTGCACGTCTGCTTACTTACATCAGTACCTATAAACCGTTTGCTTTTCCCCAAATTAAAAACCCCTCGATTCTCAAAATCACTTGGGTTCTATTTCTCTCTCATTATATAAACTTGAAAATAGAAACTCGTCACTCTACTGCTCATCGTCTTCCTCCTCCGGCTACCAGTTCGATTTACTACCCTACACCCTCAAGCTCTCAAAACCCCCAAATCACCGATGGCAAATCCAACTGTAAATGTCAATGTACTAGAAGAAGAAGGGCGACTAATCGATTCAACGGCAGAAAGTGCCCCAATTGTAAAGCTACCACTCAAAGCCAACAATGTGCAAGTTCTCCTTGATTCAAATACTTATCAAGACAATTATAAGGTAATGATTGAGTTCTTGCAATATCATTCCCTGAACCGAACCCTAACCCTAACCAACCCCAATGTACCCGAAATCTATGTTCAAGAGGTATGGCAATCAATGTATGTCGCGGACGAAGAAACTCTTTTAGGAAATTTTAGCCATCCCACTAAACCCGAGAACGCCGTTGAAATTCCTATTACAAAGAAGAAAATTGCCAAGTATTTCCATTTGCCCCTGCCTGTTATTGAAGTCGAAGGCCAGCGAGTACCAAATCCAGATCTTGAACAGAATCCTACACCTGAAGCTCTGCTGGCATTCATAAAGCTCTTGGGATATAATGAACCACTCACCAAGCTGTCTGAATTCAAAAGGAAGCAGCTGCCTCCCATATGAAATGTGCTTGTCTCCATTCGCAACAAGAGTCTCACTTGCAAAATCGGCTCTCTAGAACAAGCCAGCAAGAACATTCTTACCATAATGTATGGAATGTTTTTCAACAGGCCTTTGGATTATGCAAGCTTGATTTTTCAAGAAATGAAGGCTGCTGTTCACACCAAAGTTTCACATCAGAACCAGGGCAAACCTCTTCTAGCACTGATGTTTCCATGATTCCTATCTCTCTTTACTTACCCAGCCATAAGTGCTCTCAAAGCACCCTTCCTTCAACCTTTTTGCAAGATAGCTATAATGGGATCTCACAAGCCCACCAATGACAGAAGAGGCTATTCATCTCCGAGAGAACTATCCAGGTATATTCTTAACCTTATTCCTCAAACCTCTCCTAATCTTATCTCTTATAAACGCTCTTTGGTATACTCAGAACCGAGATTACCTACCCCAGAGCATTTAGAGCCTAATGTAGAAAGTGAGGAGTCAAGTGAGAATGAGTCTGAAAAGAATGAGAATGAACCACCGAGTGATTCTGCCAATCCTGATAGATTAATGCAAGAAGCAACAAAAGATGTCCATAGAGACACATATGTGAGAATCTCACCGAGTCCAACAAGGGCAACCACAACTCCTGAGGTAGATACCAACACATCTACTCTCATTGGAACAGGACAACCCAGTCCAAACCACCCTGAAACCAACCGATCAGAGGATATTCTTCAATCCTCTGAATCAAGCACAGCCGGGGAACCCACATCATCTTCATCATCCTCTCAAAAGGATGGTGATGAAAATATAAGAGTTCTATCTCCCCAGAACTCGCCACAACCTACACATTTCGTTGATGTCTCTGTGACCAACGAAGCCTTAGGAAACGCAGACGGTATGTCCATACCCTCTGATAGTGTAGAAGCTGAAGAATTCCCATCAGAGGGGTTACAGCATCAGGATGCACCACTTACCGGAGTTTTTCTACTCCCAAAAGGTAAGCACAATGTGTTCAGCTCCCCATCCTCTAATGATAGGGAAAAAGCTGAACCAATCAGAACAACCGAAGAGGTGCCTATCATTGATAGCCCTTGAAGATAGGTTGGAAGTCCCTCCACGCTCAACGTCAACACAGGCGTGAACGAGGGCCTCTCTGAACGCGAGAGACAAGGGGCCTCATGTGTTGGGATGCACCGATTACCTCTTCTGAATTTGTTATCAATGCAGTGTTCCAGGCATTTGGTGATAAAATTCAGAGATCTGTGGAGGATCTAAAAATCTCCCTTGAGTCCCACCAAACAACACTTAATGATATCAAGAATGCTCAACTTGCCCAGACTCAGGCTCTGGAAGCTATCCAGAAGTTAATCTCTGATAATGCCGAGTCTTAGAGAAACTCTGCCTCTGATTACTTCAATAAACTAGATGCAGGAATCAAGGCAAATGCAGAGGCAAATTTTCACATTCCTAATGATATTCCAGCTCAAGAGGTCAAAATCTATGCAGATGAATATGGGTCTTTCGTTGCTGACATCAAGAAACTTATTGATGCTGTGATCCCATCAGAAGCTTTTGTCTCCACATCGTCCTTGGTTCGTAAATCCGATATGGCTATCTTCTAGAAAGCAATGATGGACAGGTTCAATGCAATAACTGCCAAATACGTTTCTAAGACCAATTCCAGTTCCACGAATTTGGATCAGAAGGTATCCACCTTAGAAATCTCTATTTCAAAGTTATCATCTCTGGTCAGCTCTCTGTCTGTTGAATATGAAGAAAAGAAGAAAGCCAAAGAGGCCAGAGCATGCAAAACGGCAGAGCTGAAGCGAAAGAAGTCTGAGGATCAGGATCCTGATTCTCAGAAGGGGGAGAATACATCCAAAAAGGCAAAAGTTGATGGCACAGAAACGACGAAGTCTCAAGAAAAAGGTAAAGCCCTTACTAGAACACCTTCTGAACCACCACCATCCAAACAAACCCCTCTTACTCCAACTCCATTAGCCGTAAACTTTGGCCCACTTCCCACTATGGCTAAGTTTATTCTTGAGCTTTTGGGAAACAAAAGAAAGCCACAACCTCATACTTCACAATCACAACCATCCAATTCCCCACAACCTCAAAAAGATCAACCATCAAATTCCCCATAACCTCAAAAAGATCAACCATCAAAATCTCCCCAATCTCAGAAAGATCGATCAATTCCCTCCTGTGCCAGAACCAGAGAATTCTCAGCAACCCAAAATCCAAATCCAAAACCGTCTGACTTTGTCCCTGAACAACCCAATGTTCAAGAAGCTGAAGATAAAGCTAAAAATGAAGAAGATAAAGCCAAGGCTGAAGCAGATAAAGCCAAGGCTGAAGTTGATAAAGTTAAGGCTAAAGCTGATAAAGCTAAGGCTGAAATTGAAAAGGCCAAGAGAGAAGCGTCAAACAAAAGAAAGGCAGAGATCCAAGAAATGAAAGATAAGTTGTGGAGATTTGATGAACTTCCAACTTTGGAAATTAAGAATAGTCACATATATGCACCCACAGATCAGAAAATATTCTTAATGCTTCCTAACTTCGTCAATGACTATCATGTAAGCGATGAAGTCAAAAACAGATTCATGAGCCACAGGCAAGTAAGGAAAGAGACTTACTCAATTGTACCAATTAAGAATATCTCTGGGATCAAGCATGTCAAATTCGAAAACACAGAGATTATGTACACAATCTATGAAATGATCAGAGAAGACAACAACACGTACTCTGTGAAAATGATTTGTTATCTATCAATCCTTCTGATCTCATACCTCTGGGAAGATATATGAAAAATAAAATGAATCAAAGGACTGATAATCAGAACAATGTTGCCTTCCTCCGAATCATTGAATGCATGAAAGCCTTCATTAGGTATAGAAGACAGGTAGACTTTCAAAAGGGCGTAGATCACAAGGTAGTAAACTTAACTATCTCTGCTCCCAACGAAGACAGAGAGGGCCTCAATCATCTGATTGTTGGAGAAGTGTTGACAGAACCTGAAGATGGCATTGTGTTTAAAAGACCATCCAGAAGAAGTTTCTTCAGGATCTCAGAGGCACACAAGTACTCTACAAGAGTTGTGCAAATTGTCAAGAGTTATGCATCTCTCCAGGCTGATGACAAAAGCAAAAGTAGAAGAGACAGAGACATAGCTAAAAGGATGGATCAGAAACTTGACATAATCTTAAAGGTTAGAGAAATTACTGATCTGTTTCATAAGATTGTCATTTCTCATTCTAATGCTCCTTTCTAATCCAATACACGAAGCCCTTTATCAAGAATTCAAACACTTATACGAAGCCCTTTATCAAGAATTCAAACACTATTGACAAAGTGTTTGATGCTGCACCAACGGGAAGTGGGAAGACTATATGTGCAAAAATTGCAATTTTAAGGAACCATCAGAAAGGGTCTGATAGCATCATGCGTGCTGTGTACATCGCCTCTGTTGAAGCACTTGCCAAAGAGCGATATAATGAATGGAAAAATAAATTTGGAGATGGCCCTGTTTCGAAGATTTGAAATTGCCTAAAGAAACAACAACAAATTTAAAATTGCCTAAGGAAACAACAACATATTTGAAATTGCCTAAGGAAACAACAACGAATTTGAAGTTACTTGATCGAAGTTATTATTTCCACATTCTGGACTTCATACTTAGGGGCAGATTGTTAGACTTTATTTTGTGTGAAGTATGAACCAGAATATCACAAGTATCGAAGATCAGAAGTCAAGTCAGAAGCGCATCTTCTAACTTGAGTAATCTCAGATACGTCTAGAGACTTGAAGAACCTCTGGACTCTAAATGTTATCTCAAACACGCTTGTGATGACGTGGCGATCATATTTTCCATGCGTCTCTATATGTAATTGATTCTGTTATCTATTATAGCTGACGTGTCAATTCCTGATAGGCTAGATCGTTGACTTTTACTTTGTAATAGTATAAATAAATTCATTCTACACTGTAATAGTTGACGATCTTGGAAAAAAAATTACGCTGTTCATTCATACGTATTGTAATCAAGTTCAAGGTTATTAATATGATTTCCTGATTGTTCTTCAAGTCTGTTCTTACTGTTCTTACTGGTTATCATTATTGTTTATTATCAATCATAGATCGACATTGCTTCCGCTCATATTTTGTTATACGATATGTTGATTTGTTATCAAAAATGGATCTGGGTTCCAACAAACTTCATCTGGTAGAGACATAGCAATTATAGATCTAGATTTAGCATCTATAGCTACTTCCTTTTTGTCGTCCTCACTCTATCGATCTGTAGTTTTGACGATTCTTCTATCAGCAATAGCAGGAGAGGTTGCAGTGGCAGGTACTACAGGAACCAGGACTGTAGGAACAAATGGTCCATTCTCTAGATAATAGGGATCTCAGGATCTGACCCTTCTAGGAATAGAGTCATTCTTTCTTTCCATAGAGGAAAATTATCATGGCTAAATCTTGGAGGTTTAGCTAAAGATCCATTATCTATGTAGTTGGTGTTTGTGTTAGCCATTTTAAAATAACTTGATTAAAAAGTTGTTTTAAAGATAAGTAAGCAGAAAACACTGCTCTGATACCACTTGTTGGTCCCAAAGGGGTCTACAAGAGTTCAAAGGATATAGCACAATTTGTAGAAGGGGGTGGGGAGGGTTGAATACAAACACAAGCAGATTTTGGGTTTTAAATTAGTTTATATAAATAAACAAATTTACAGTTACAAGCATAACAAGAACAAGTATAAAACCTATTCTATTGTAACTAAAGAAATCACTAAGTTGATGCACAAGGAAAGAAAGAAATAACAGTAGAGGATTGAGAAGAGAGAAAGTAGCATGCATGCATATGAATGAAGAGGGGATCTTCATTTATTTATACCCGTCGCAATTAATGTGAGACAAAAGGTATATGTCACGTGTTAAGCCTTCATTGGTAATGCCAAAATCGGTGCATTACATAATCTATGCTAAGTGTATGGAATGCTTCTTCTTTTTTCTCTCCCTAGATAAATTTCTTATCCTTTTGGGTTAATGTCGTTAGTGGTTGTTAAGTCGCCGATAATAGCCTGCTAAACCAAGGAATTGACGAATTTCCGTTGGTGTCTTCGGAGCTTCCCACTTTTTGATGGCCTCAATTTTCTTCGGATCCACGTGAATTCCCTTCTCATTGACTATGTGGCCAAGAAAATGTACCTCGCCAATCCAGAATTCACATTTGGAGAACTTCGCGTACAATTTTTGTTCCTTGAGTAGCTCTAATATCAACTTTAGATGTCGCTCATAATCCTCCTTGCTTTGCAAATAAATAAGTACGTCATCTATGAATACAATCACCAATTTATCCATATACGGTCTACAAACTCTGTTCATTAGGTCCATGAAAACAGCTGGTGCACATGTTAGCCCGAAAGACATAATTAGGAACTCCTCTTCACGGACCCTCATTTGATGATATCCAGATCGAAGGTCAATCTTTGAGAAGTAATTAACACCTTGGAGTTGGTCTAACAAGTCATCTATTCGAGGGAGAGGGTATTGGTTCTTGATGGTCAGCTTGTTGAGTTCTCTGTAATCAATGCACATTCGAAAAGATCCATCCTTCTTTTTAACAAAAAGGACTGGAGCTCCCCAAGGTGAAGAGCTAGGCATGATGAATCCTTTATCGAGCAGCTCTTGAAGTTATTCTAATAATTCCTGCATTTTCGACGGTGCCAATCGATAAGGTGATTTCGCCACGGGCGCAGCTCCCGGAATTAAATCAATGTGGAATTCAACTTGTCTTGGTGGGGGCAGTCCGGGTAACTCATCTGGGAATACCTCGGGAAAATCTCGAACTATAGGGATATCCGGAATGCGTTTCTCTTCGATCTTCTTATCCACAACGTGAGCCAAAAACGCAATGCAGTCCTTTCTCAAGTATTTTTGCATCTTCATGCACGTCACCATTTTAAGATTCCTTCCGGGTTTCTCTCCATGTACTTCGAGTACTTCTCCTTCGGATAGTGGAACTCGAATGATCTTTTCGGAGCAGCAAATTTCGACTCGGCTTTTGGGCAACCAATCCATGCCCACAATTATATCAAAGCTTCCTAACTTGATTGGGATTAGGTCTATACTAAAGTTCCTTTTGGACAAATTTAAGGTACAATCCATAACGTCTCTGGCCCTAATTTTCTGCCCGTTGGCATATTCAATAATGTATACCTCTTTCAATTTTTGGGATCTTAAGTTTATATTTGACCTAAATTCTAGCGATACATAACTCCTATCTGCTCCAGAATCAAACAGTACAGATGCATAATGATCGTTTAGAAGAAACTTACCTGTGACCACGTCCGGATTTTATCTTGCTTCTTCTACCCCAATCTCGAATACTCGACCTCTTGCCTGACCTTCTTGATTCCCTTGATCAGCAGGTCGTGCTTGATTAGTATTTGGTCTTCGATTCAGTCTCGGACATGTGTTTCAAAAGTGATCTAGAGTTCCACACTCGTGACATGTTCGTCTTCCGCCACTCCTACAATCCTTAGCAAAATGGCCTCCCTTATTGCATTTGAGGCAAATGATGCATCTTCCACCATGATGGTTATTACACTTATCACATTTAGGGTATGTTCCCTTTCCTTTCTCCTCTATCTGTGTCAGGATCCCATAGTTCCTTGTTACCTTCTGATTTTACCCATTCTTCCTCCATATTGCCTTCTTATGGGTTTCTCCATCTTTCGCTTACCTTGAGTTTTGTCTCTTGTAAATATTTCCGAACGATTAGCATTGTTAGTGAGCCTGGTTGCCAAATTCACTTCATCTAGAAGGGTTTTTGGGTTTGCCGAAGTAACGTCCCAACGTATTTCAAGAGATAAACCCCAGACGTACCTGTTGACTCGATTTTCATCAGGCGTCACCAAATGTGGTACCATCTTTGCCAGTTCATGGAAACAGGCAGTGTAAGATTTTATGTCATTTCCCTTCATTTCATGATTCCATAGCTCCGCTTCCAACTTCTGGATTTCGCTCCTCGGGCTGTATTCCTCTTTGAGCATCTTTTTGAATTCCTCCCAAGTAAGACTGTTGGCTTCTTCCCGGCCTCGAGTTTGCACTTGGGTGTTCCACCAGGACAATGCTCGTCCTTGTAGCAGACAAGCGGCAAACTCCACTTTATTTCCTTCAGTGCACTTGCTGATGTAGAGAACGGACTCCATATTCTCAATCCATGTAGTAATCCAACAGCTCCTTCAGTTCCATGGAATTCCTTCGGGTTGCAGGTCCTAAAAGCTGTGTATGTGCATTCCCTATCTCCACTTGCTCCAGATCCTCAGTTGTTTCCCGGATTAGCATTTAGACCCGCTGCCACTTGACTAACGATGTTCGGAAGTGCCACGATGAGTTGCTCAGGCACAAGTCGCGTGATCTCGGGGTTTTCTCTCCTCGAAGGCATTGTCTTTAGGCATAGGTTCATATTGAGGTTGCGTCATATTACTATTACTATTTTTGCGCTAAGTCTACTTAACCGAGTTATGCATATAAAACACTCGCTTCATAAAATCATAGGTTTAAAATCACATAACTTCAATATACAGCAAAAATTGTTCCCAAAATACATCAAGTATCTTAGAGTTCTAAATAGTGGGCTATATGCCACCAAAATAAGTTTCCAAGTTTAACCAACAAAGTAATCAAAAAGTTCTCTCCTAGGTTGACTAGTTACATAGCCTGAGGAGTCAGCAGAGTACTTAGAAGGGGTGGACGAGTGAGACATAGTGAATTGCAATAGCAACAAGCTTAATTACAAAGCATGCTATAGTAAAATATCAAAACCATGAAATGCTTATGCAAACTCACACACAATACCGTGCTTTTCATATTTGAGTAAGAAGTTTCTATTTTAGTCCAACTTCTAACATAACCAGTCCAAGTCCCTCCTTATACATACTAAATTAGACATAGGTGATCAGGCTTTGCCTAATTATAGTATGCTAAGACGACACTTTCCCTAATTGTATTAGTAGTAAACTTTAAGTTCGAAGTTCGTTTAGGAAAATAGTTTTTGAAAACTTTTGGTTATAGTGTATGGTTTTCATGGAAAAACCGGCATTCTCTATAACCTATGGCTCTGATACCAAATCTGTCACACCCCGCTAAAGCGGAAACACGAGGCGTGATAGCTCACAATTTCATAGCAATAGGACAAAAACAACACCAATCATCCATTCAAATACATAACATATTAAATTCGAAATTACATCTTACAAATCCAAAGTTTTTAACAAAATAAAGTAAGCAAAGTGTTCAAACGAAATGGTTTCAAACAAAAAATTGATTGATGTCGACGCGCCCACATAGCAAAACATTTAAGTTTATCTTTCGTACCCCTGAAAAGCATGATAAAACAAGGTCAACTACAAAGAGTTGGTGAGTTCACAGATTCTCAATACTATAAACATCTTTTGCATAAATGAATTTTGAGCAAGATAACTTTTATGGCACTTAATGAATCTTTAAATTTCAAAACGTCACAAGCCATATTGTACCCTAATTTAAAGTAAGTTTTGAGCCACCACTAAACCTTTCGACCATAAAATTCTTTGTAATTCTACCTTAGCGGTGGGACTAAAACCCCACAAATGTAGAACCTTTATTTTAAGCAAAGTGCACCCCTACTTGTAAGTTTTTAGGTGGGATTGCTATCCGCACCCATACTTGTAAGTTTTTAGGTGGGATTGTCAGTCCAAATAGCGTTATCCACAATTACTCTTGGCTCCTCACTTGAGTTAATAGTAGTGTACAAACATTTCTAGGACATTATACTCAAATACGAACTATTAGTGTACATGACTTAGTGCCATAACATCAATTTCATAACATTTCACATTCGATAATGCAATTAGCTCAAATATTTCATTTAATCATGCTTTTCACCCCAAAACGTATAAAACACTTTAAAGGAGGGGTTGTGAATACTCACTTGATTGCTATTTATCTCGAAAGATGAACGTAGACGCTTAATTGCCCGGCCTAATCCCCTCCTATCAAAGCAAGGTATGCAATTAGTCACTTTTCCTTTTCGGGTCTAATTGAATTAGGATTTTGCTTGAATCAAAACCTATCTTACGTAATGTCACTTTAATATATAAAGAGTTGTAATATGAGTAGTCCTTAAATTGTCCAAATTGTTTATTATCTCAATATTTTTTAAAGTTCCAACTTGGTTCACATAAAATCTTAAAATTCCAGAAAGTTCATATTGGTTTTTAAGATACTTCACCTTACAAATCATCCCCAAATCACATCTTCCTCAATTAATTTCTTATCCAAATTTTTATATGGTTTAAATTTCTAAGTTAGTAACATTTTGTCAAAAGATCACTAATTTTGGAGCGGTTTAAGTTATTAAATAGCCATTCTCACTTTTAAAGGTCAAAATCTTTAAGACAGATTGCACAATCTGGAAGTTACAGTTGGTTGGGAGACCAAAATTTATCCTTTTTCAATGATTCCAATTGGATTACAAAGATAACTCATAAACTTAACTTCCAGAAGAAAAATCACTCTTTTCATTGAGTTTTGATAGAGTTATGACATTTTTAACATGCATGCAACAATCTGTCAACTTTGAACAGATTGCACCCATATTTTGTTTTAAACGATTGAACCCCCCAAATCTCCATATTTTGGGGTGAAATTAGTTTCATTCAAAAGATAACTCATTAAAATAAACTCTAGAAGAAAACTCAAGCATTTTGGATTAATACTCAAGGAGATATGGCCGTCCAAAGTTGGGTTTACCTACTGTTGAACTCACTGTTTGCACACTTTACTTGAGCTGAGCGTTTTGTGGGTCAAAACTCCATATTTTTGAGTGATTTTACTTGGATTAGAACTCCAACTCATAGAATAAATCTTTAGAAGAAGATTCATGACATTTGGATGAGTATTTTGCAAGATATGGGCGACAGAAATAGTAGGTAGTAATCTGTCAGCACCAGAAATGCTCTTTTAAGGGTTATAACCCACATGCAACTTGATTTTGCTTACATTTCTTGAGTTCCATTTGTAATGGTCTTGGATTACCACCATTATATAGACATTTTACATGTCTTTGGTGTGTAATCTAACTATGGAACTAAGAAAATAGTAGATTAAGTGAAAATCATTTCAATGTATAAGAAAATTTGGGTTTTTCACCAAAATTTGTAAGAAAATGATGAAGATGAAGCTATTACCTTATTTGGATGATGAAAGGGATTCAATATCTTCAATGATCTTGCAAAAGGGATGAACTTTTATGTGAAAGTTGGCTGGAAATAGAGAGGAGAAGAGAAAAGATGAGAGAAAATGAAGAGGCTTTAATTTCAAATTTTGGAGAAAAGAGTAAAAATGAGGGAAAATGGGAAAATTAGGTTTTTATATGGTGGGCATTGGGCTTGGGGTAGGGGGCCGGCCATAAGGCCCATTCCCATAAAAAAAATTAAATTATTTATAAAAGCCCACTTTAGTTGATCACGTGTTTTTTTAAAAGAAGAAATAAAATACAAAGAGTTTTAGGCCAACTTTTCTCAACTTTGGCAAAATGGTTAAATTTTAAATTGGACTTCTATATTTGAAATTAGAATTTAATATCATCACTCTTATTATATTTGGTGAAATTAAATGTTTTTGGCATTACGTTAAGATAAATTTTATCCTATACTTGCAATAGCGGGCTTTCGGGATTAGACACCGTAAATCTAAGCCGGTTTCGCTCTTAGCAACTAATTAGGCCTTGCTAACCTAATATTTTATTTTATTTTTGAAGTTATGAACTATTGGTAACCTGGAGCTTCGGATTTAACAGATGTCACAAAACTTCAGGGATGAACTTTCAGAGTATTGTTGAGGCCTAGCAAGACTTCACACTTTTGTTTAGATAGTCCTTGCTATCACTGAACCGTTTCAGATCACTTGGCTGATTATCTCTATTTTCAGCTTGGTCTTCGACTATCGCTGAATGGACTTATGGTGTGACTGTTGTTCTTTAGATCTTCAAGGATAAGGTTAGAATTCCTGATGTTTAGTGATCGCTAAGTGCAATCAGCGTATGCTATCACTGAACTTAAATTATGACTCAAACCAGAAGGCACAAAACCGTAAGATACTAAGGTAGAAGTGTAGAATAGTAGAACACCAGAACGCAAGCTATGATGATCGATTTCGTAACTTGTGAGATAGAAAGAACGTTAGAGGCGTAATTGCGTGAAGCGTTGTTTGATTAATCGAGGTAAGCAGCCGTACGTGAGAAGTCAGAAGCCGGGCATTGTATTTTAAGGGAAAAGAAAAAGAAAAATGAACCTAGTAAAGGCTAAAAGGGGTTTGGGCTGTGATGACCTGGGCAAAGGCCCACGTCGCCCGTGTATTAGGCCGACCTTGACAAGGGTATTATGATGTGCATCTTGTATGTAAATTTCAGTATCACAGTGAATATCGACTGTATGTATCTTTTTTTAAGGTTTGGGGAGAGAGGAGAAAAGATATTTTTAAATGCCTAAAATGTCCTTAATTAATATTTAAGTTAAAGTCATCTAAATTATTAATTTTTCTAATTTATCATTTGATTTGTGGTTGAGATTAAATCTCAAAGTTATCACAAATTATTGAGTTTACTTTTGAGTGTCCCCTACGTCCGTCTCTCTCTCTCTCTCTCTCTCTCTCTCTCTCTCTCTATATATATATATATATATATATATATATATATAGGCAGAATTTACGTTGCAAACTAATTGATTTTTGCAAACTTTGCAAACTGATATGGACCAATTATAGAGCGCCTAGTGGATACTAAGGTCTGTTAAGTTTATATAATTAAGGAGGGCAGAATTGTAAACTGTTAATTACATTAGTTTTATTTTTTTTAAATCCGGATATTTATCTTTAGAAGTATGCGATTAATTAGGGGAGGCAAAAAGTGACCCAACCCGCCAACCTATCCCGAACCCAACCCATTAGTAGTAGGTTGGGTTGAGATTTTCAACCCGTTTAACTTAAATAGGTCAACCCGCCTAACCCATTTAATAAATGGGTTGTGTTGAAATTTCTGACCTATTTTCAACCTATTTACAACCTGTTTGTAAACCATTTACAACCTGTTTGTAACCCATTTGTAACTTATTTTCAACCCATTAGTAACCTCTTTACAATCCATTAATAACTTGATTTTAACCCACTTAATATATTTTATTTTATTTTTAAAAATATAATTTTTAAATTTTAGTGTTAAAGAAAGTGAACCTAAATAGGAAAACCCTACAATTAATAACTTGATTTTAACCCACTTAATATATTTTATTTTATTTTTAAAATATAATTTTTAAATTTTAGTGTTAAAGAAAGTGAACCTAAATAGGAAAACCCTACAATTAATATGGTAGGTTTGTAACTGATTGATACAGTTTCTGTTTTTAAACCGGGATATCCTCATCTAAACAACGGCCTTCCATCCTGGCCAAAACCAAATGCTACCACCAGCCTGGCGGCGATAGCGGCGGTTGGAACCATCGCCGACGGCGGTGGTTTTGGTTGTCGATCGTTCGAAAAGAGAGGGGGTGGGGAGTTTTAACAGTGGTGGCGGTGTACGACAATCGTGACAGGGAGAGAGACGTCTCCCCAGAGGCTGCTGCTGGTTTGCTGACGCCTAGCGGTCTAGGACAGAAAGTGGGGGCGGTGGCTGGCGATGGTGGCTGGTAAACGGAGACAGAAAAGGTGAGATGGTGGTAGGCGGCGATTAGGGTTTTGGTCGAAACCCTAGGAGACGGCGGCGCTTGGTTTTCTTAATTCATTTATTCATCAGATTCATCGCTCTTTTTCTTAATTAACGTTGTTTGTTATTTTAATTGAGAGGATTGTTGTGAGATTCGAGTTGCATTTTTTATGAATTTCAAAACCTAGTAAGGATTTTTTGTTTTGTTGAGTTTAATTCAAACCACTAAAACCGTTCCTCATGATTGTCTTTCACTCTAGAACCCCTAAAAGTCATTTGAAGGTCTTGAAATAATTCCAATTGGAAGAGTTTTTCGTGAGATTTGAATTGGGATTTTGATAAATTTGAAAACCTAGTAAGGAATTGCTCTTCTTTTGATTGTTTCCTCTTTTAATTCATGGGATTTGAATTGGGTTTTTTGATGATTTGAAAACCTAATTTGGAACTTGTTTTCAAATCGATTCAAACAGGGATGAATCTGATGAATGAAATCTGACGCTGGAAAAGTGAAGAAGACGATGGTGATGGTGGTTCTTGGTGATTGGAATGCAATGAGTTGGTGATGGTGGTTCTTGGTGATTGGAATGGAATGAGGCAAAGGTGATGGTGGTTCTTGGTGATTGCGAATGGTGAATTTGTATTCACGAACCGCGACATTTGTATTCACGAATTGCGAATTAGTATTCACGACTGGCGAAAGTAAATTCATGAATGGTGGAAGTGTATTCAAGAATAGCGAATTAATATTCATGAATGGCGAATTAGTATTCACGAATGGCGAAACTTGCCGGAAAACTCGCCGGAGAAGATGAAGTTATCGAAAAGTGTATTCATCGGCAGGAAATTAATAAATATTAATTACATATTAATTGATAATTACTATATATAACAATTTAATTAAATAATAATTAAAATTGATTAAATTTTAAAATGACGATGTTACCTCAATAAATTAATAAACTATTAAAAAAATTAATAACATAGTATCTACATGACTTATTCTTATTGGTCCATGTTAGTTTGCAAAGTTTATAAAAATCAATTAGTTTGCAAGGGATACCAATCATATATATATATATATATATATATAGGGTTAGGTTCAAATGTGAACTCATTTTTGGTTGTGAACGTGAGGACGAATCTCAGCCACACATCTTCGGTTATGGTAGACGCGATCACGGAGGATTGACGCGATTCATGGGAGGGTGGAGATTATTAAAGGAGGAACTGCGTCAAAGCCGCCTTTATTGACCGGATAAGTGGCTGAGATTCGTCCTCACGTTCACAACCAAAAATGAGTTCACATTTGAACTTTCCTATATATATATATATATATATATTGGTGATACAAAATATAAAATATAAAATTATTGCAAATTTAATGAAGGAAAAACGAAAGTAAAAGGGTGTTCTCTAATATGGTCACGTCTAATGTCTAAGCAAATGCTTGCTTGTTTTATGCGATAAGATATTAATTGAACTTGGGGCTGGATCATGACATCCACAATAAATCTGGAAGCATAAGCCACAAATTATATAATATCTTCCCAAACCTACCAAATGTTGACATTGAACCATCATTTTTCTTCAATATTCAAGTAAGTTACGTACATGTCTTATATATATATATAGGAGGTTCAGGAAAAAACGTTAAAAAAAAAACAGGTCATCTGAAAGGTATTTTTTTTCTATGAATCAATGCATATATATGCATTTGTGCATATGCACATACAAGCGGTTGGAGCTCATTTTTTCGATGCATCAATACATATGCATTAGTGCATATGCACAAATGCATGTTACAAGATGGCGGCCTCCCAGGTGTTCTTCAGTTTTTCTCTTTTTTAGCGTTTTCTCCTGAATCTCCCTCCCTCTCTCTCTCTCTCTCTATATATATATATATATATATAGGGGATGGATCATATGAGAACCACCCCTCTTTAAAGGAACAAAGGGACACAGTGGACCACGTATGATGTGCGTCCCACATAATATTAAATCAATTCTGATTTAATATTAAATCATATTAAATCAGAAATGATTTAATATTATATGGGACCCTATGTGGTCCACAAGGTATTCCTTTATTTCTTTAAATTTGCAAAGTTCTCATTTGAACCTCCCTCTATATATAGAGAGAGAGGCATCTAAAATACAAACCAATAAAATGTTACAAACTCGTACAAACCAATATAAAAATGGTTTTGTAATGATTTTTTTTATCAAACACTATGATTTAAGATGTTATTTCACATATGTTTGTTTCAAAATATAAAAGTTTCACATGCATTTGTTTCCATAAGTTGAAAGTTTCACATATATTTGTTTCATAATATAAGAGTTTCACATGTATATCTTTCACATGCGATTTTTTCACAAGGTGAAACAAACATATATGTGATAATATTTTAAATCATAGTGTTTGATGAAAAAAATAAAGAAAAAAATCATTTTTATATTGATTTGTACTAGTTTGTAACATTTGGTTGGTTTGTATTTTAAGATGTGTCTATATACATATATGTATATATATAGAGAGAGGGAGAAAACGATAATCAAATAAAAACCATAAAATGTTACAAATTCGTGAAAACCGATATAAAAATATTTTTTTTCATTAATTTTTATCATCAATGACTAGTATTAAGAATATTATTTCACAGATATTTGTTTCATAACATGAAACCTTCACATGTATTTGTTTCACTATATGAATATTTTTTACGCATGATTTTGGTTTCACTAGGTGAATCCAAAAAAAATTCACATGTAATTATTTCATAAGGTGAACCCAAGATATATGAAACACTATATTAAATTATAGCTTTTGATGAAAACAATTCATGTAAAAATTTATTTTTATAGTGGTTTTTACGAGTTTATAATCTTTTTATGTTTTTTATTTGATTAGGAGAACCCTACATATATATATATATATATAGAATCAAGCTCAAACGAAAACGCTACCTATTTAAGAAAACAAGAAAAAAAAATTGATGTACAAAATCATATATGATTCACATATAAAATCATATATGATTAGCCGCAACTTTTTCCGCGACTTAACCCGTAGCAAAAGTCGCCCATGTCCATTTTTTTATGTCAGTACAAAATCATATGTGATTTTGTACAGGAAAAAAAGTTTTCTTGTTTTCTTAAATACTTAGCATTTTCGTTTGAACTTCCCTTTATATATATATATATATGGTTGTGTTCACGTGAGACCAGCCTATTTTCGTGAGACCCTTGAGACCACATTTTTATCCGAACCTTCACAGCAAAAACAGTATGAATGTTACCTTCATAGTGTTTTGCTGTAAAGTTTCAAGCGTAAAAAAGTGGTTTCACGAAAACATCGATTTTTTTTATTTTCACAGTGATTTGCTGTAAAGTTTCAAGTGTAAAAATGTGGTCTCACGGGTCTCAAAAAAACAGGTTGGTCTCACGTGATCCCAAGTCTAAATATATAGAGAGAGACGGGTTCATACGAGAACGGTAGCTATTTACGAGAATACGAGAAACTTTTTTCATATACAAAATCATATGTGATTTTGCACTAATGGGTAGCGGACGATTTTTGGGGCCACTTAAGTCGCATGGAAAGTCACCCGGATCATATATGATTTTGTACATGAAAAAATTTTAATTTGCAAATGATTGGCTAATAATTGTCCTCGTATTCTCGTAAATTGTTATCGTCCTCGCATGAACCTCTTTGTATATATATATATACATACATATATATATATATATATGGAAGATTTCAAATACAAAGAGTACAAACTCCATTCCACCAATCATTTTTAATTTTTTTTCACTTTTTCTTAATTATGAGGGTTGATTAGTCAGTAATATGTGAAAAAAATTTCATCAAGAACACATGGGGTTTAATTAATCAAGAATATATTAAACAAGATTCATCAAAATGAAAATACATGAACCAATTTCATTTTCATATAGAAAACAAAAATATATGAAATAATTTCATGAAGAAAAAAAAAATTATATATAATTTCATCATATTAAACACTTTCATGGAAAAAAAAATCATGAAGAAAAAAAATATTCAAAAAAACAATGAAACCATGGAGTTTGTACGTTTTGTACAAATTGTTTGGTTTGTATTTGTAATCTCCCGTGTGTGTGTGTGTGTATATACATATATGGACGTGTTCAAATGAGAATTCAAATTTGGTTCTGAATGTGAGCACAAATAAGAGCGCAACACGTGTCATATTCAGACTGAATAACCAAAGAAATATTCAAACTGAATATAGTATTTATTCGGTTTAAATATTTCTTTGATTATTCAGTCTGAATAATCTACATTCAGACATGTATCGTGTTATTATTTGTTCTCACGTTCACAACTAAATTTGAATTCGCATTTGAACTTACCTCTCTCTCTCTCTCTATATATATATATATATAGGGTTGATTTCCGTTACAAACCATGTAAATTCGTACAAACCGCATGCAACCAATATTTTTTTTTAAATTTTTTCACTTTTTTTTAATTATTAGGGTTGATTAATCAATAATATATGAAAAAATTTCATCAAGAATACATGAAGGTTGATGAATCATGAATACGTGAAACAAGATTCTTCAAATTGAGAGTTTCATGAATTAATTCATTTTCATGTAGAAACTAAAATAATTTCATGAAGAAAAGAATTATATGAAACAAATTCATCATATTAAACACTTTCATGAAAAAAAGTTATTCAAAAAAACAATGAAACACACGGTTTGTACGGTTTATACGAATTGACGTGGTTTGTATTTAAAATCTCCCCTATATATATATATATATATATATATATATATATGTCTCATGGGTTGGGTTCCTATCAAAATGAAAGTTAACGATGAGAAGGGTGAGAAGTGATCTCCACCCTTAGATCAATTTTAATTAAAGATCAACAATAATGAGATGCACCGAGATGTACCGGATCATTTCCCGTGAGAAGCACATTTCATGTGTAGGGGTAAGATTAAAAGTGATTAAGGGTCCATATCCCTTCTTATTGTCACTTTAACTCCTATTCTCGTACGATCCTTCCTCTACGTCCCATAGCTACCTCAAAGTTTTGGACAAGTTAAATGGACATGCTATTGACAGTTATGATTTTAAAGGCCTTAATCGGTTCAGATACAATGGATTTTGATAAAATCGATCAGATTCAATCATCCATTTTTTGTTGAATTTTGGCTACTGATCCAAAATAAAATCCAATCCAGTGAATTACTCAACGGATTCCCTTCTTTGTTTGTCTGATTTAAGGGAGAAGGTCACGTTATATCAATTCCATCATTAAACATTACTATTGATTATTTATCGGATCCAATTGGATTTATCCAATGCTTGGAGCCAATTATCCACACATTTCGCATCAACACATTACTCTCAAAGAAATATTCACATTAATCTATCGAACACATAAATTGTAAACATTAAAAAGAACAAGTATCATATACCAAAAATATCAAATACAGATATCACATACAATTAAAAAAAATCCTTTATGACATTGATGCCCTAGTTATGATGCCGCACATGAAGAATACGATGATATGATCACTTAGGGGTTCATTAATTGAAAGATGGAGATTTTAAGGAGCCTTGGTCAAGTTTAAGTAACAATCATTAGAGTATGAATTCATCATGACTTCCCTTTCATCCATTATTTTTTGTTGGAATCTTTTCTTTGGTTGGTGGGTGACACCTCTCAATTGTTTAAATTAATTTGTGTTTATTTTAATTTCAACAAAACAAAAATAAAAGTTTGAAATTAATAATTATAGATAATAAACCATCTCTCAACAACTAATATGTCTTGGTTTACTCAGTTGGGAATTGGTCAGGTATGCCCTTCACATTAAGAATGGGCAGCCTGTGTGGGCCGATTTGTGTGTCCGGAAAATACACGTTTTATTTCAATATGTCTTCGTTTGCACTTATATTAAAAGAGTATCCTAATCAAATATGTCTCTCTAGGCTCTAGTTATGATCTAATATCATAATTAATGTAGATTCGATACGGCATCTTGAAAACAAATGAAGTTAACAATTCGAGTGCCTCCAAGGTTAGAGTTATTGTTCTCCATGACCATAAGAGATTAGTCGAGGTGCACATCTAACTCAAACATCCACTCTAACAGAAAAAAAAAGTAGACAAACTTTTACACTAATTGAACCCCTTTTATATGGTACTTAATTGAATCTTCTATCAATTTCATACTTAAATGCATCAACATTAAAACTTTCTTTTTTATGTTTGAATGCTATGATTTAACTAAAAGGGTTGAAGCACTAGCTAGGACCCAATGAGTTGTAATGAGGGTATGCAAAGTGGAAGAAAGAAACACATCTAGGGCCCTTTACCTTAACGAATTGAACACGCCATCAGCATGTTTCACACATGCGCACTCAGAAAATCATGCAATATGCATGTAGGTGAAGGATGGAACCTAAAATGATTCAATCAGTTGAGTTATACAACACAAGTAATGATGTAATTTAGGTATTATACACTAATATTCTACTAACTAGACGTAACATGTTTGAAACATTTTTATAGGAACAAAGAAACAATTTGTGTACCACATATGATATGATGTGGGTCCTACATAGGGCTGTAAACGAACCGAACGAACACGAACGGAGGCTTGTTCGTGTTCGTTCATTTAACTTAACCGAACAAACGAACGAACACGAACGGTAAACGAACGACATTTTTTGTGTTCGCGTTCGTTCGTTTAACTTAACCGAACAAACGAACGAACACGAACGGTAAACGAACGAAATTTTTGTGTTCATTAAGAAATTTTTTTTGTTCATGTTCGTTTGTTAAGCTGTTAAACGAACAAACATAAATGAACGTGAATGAAGATAAACGAACGTAAACGAACATAGATGAACATAAACAAACAAACACAAATATAGAATAAAACCACCATTACTTATTATTTTGTTCCTACCAAGTAACATAACAAAATAAAAAACCGGGTAAACTTAGGAGCCATAAAAAAGGAATTCTAAAAAATTAATTTTATTACTGATTTTACATATTAATCTCATAATATATAAATATATTTATATATATAAACAAACATAAACTAACATAAACGAACGAATATAAACGAACATAAATGAACGAATGTAAACGAACGTTCACGAACGTAAACGAACAAACGAGACCATTGTTCATGTTCGTTCATTTAACTAAACGAACAAAAAATTGTGTTCATGTTCGTTCGTTTATTAAATAAACAAACATAAACGAACTTCCTGCCGAACGGTTCACGAACGGTTCGGTGAACGTTCGGTTCATTTACAGCCCTAATCCTACATAATATTAAATCATTTCTGATTTAATATTAAATCATATTAAATCAGAAATAATTTAATATTATGTAGAACCCACATCATATGTGGTTCATAAAGTGTTCCTTTATTTATTTAAAGTTACAAACTTCTCATTTGAACTTTTCCTTTTTTTTTATATATATATATAGAGAGAGAGAGAGAAAAAAGAGAAGAAGAAGAAATGTATTCCATGTGGGATTTCAGCAATAAAATTTGTTGAAATAAATATCCCCAAAATACACTAAATAAACAACTGCTCCAACCAATAAAATTGATCGGCACTAATTCAGCCAACTGTTAGGTGAACATCAATCATTTTACTTTCATGGGTCATTGGTGAATGTCTAACATGTTTTTTTCAAGATCATAAAATAACATGCAGTTGGATCTAAGCTGGCAAAAAAAAAATATAAAGAAAATGAAATAAAAAGTAGTTGATGAAATAATTATGCACTCAGGATGACGTAGATATATATATAAAAATGAAAAAGGTGGACTGATGTTTGATTCCAACCCAAGTGATTAATTTATATCCGACCTAACTCTAACTCAGATAAACTTTTCACCATAAATTAATTTGATATCATTATACCAAAACAATAATACAATTTTGAACTTTTCTCAAGTAAAATTCAATATATATATATATATGTACGCATTTCTAAAATATGATATTCCCAGAGACTAATTGGTTCCTACAGAAAGAAAAATCAAAATCTTAAACTATCATGTCCATCTTCTAGCATATATATATATACACATATATAAAGACAGAGAATTTGCACCCATTACTACTTAACGGTATACACAAGTTGAGAGTAGTACAGAATCCAAACTTACTAGTTTTCAGCAGCTTTATGTGGTAATGGAGGGTGAGGAGATATTTAGAGTTAGCAGTGCACGTATAAGCAGTTCTAACATATGGAGAAACAGTGGTAGAGATTTCTTTTCAAGGTCTTCATTTGAAGAAGATGATGAAGAAGCATTAAAATGGGCTGCTATAGAGAAACTGCCAACGAAACTCCGATTAGAGAGAGGCATACTAACTGAAGAAAAGGGTCTACTCACAGAAATCAATGTCAAGAAGCTCGGATTGGCTGAGAAAAAGAATCTTCTAGATAGGCTTGTTAGAATAGCTGAGGAAGACAATGAAAAGTTCTTGCTGAAGCTCAAGGAAAGGATTGATCGGTAATTTCAACTTATATATTTCAGTTTCACATCATATTATCATTTTTCTTCTTATGAAATTCTTACTATTATTTTTATGTTTTATTTTATCTAATAAATACAGAGTTGGACTTCAACTTCCGACTATCGAGGTCCGCTTTCAGCATTTGAATGTTGATGCAGAAGCTTATGTTGGTGGCAGAGCATTGCCTACTATAGTCAACTTCTTGGTGAACATCCTAGAGGTTCTTCTTCTTTCAACTCTAGTTATCAACATGATTCACATCCTAGAGGTTCTTCTTCTTTCAACTCTAGTTATCAACATGATTCACATCCTAGAGGTTCTTCTTCTTTCAACTCTAGTTATCAACATGATTCACATCCTAGAGGTTCTTCTTCTTTCAACTCTAGTTATCAACATGACTATATCTAGGAGTCGACTCTTGTTCCAATAAGGCATATAAGTTCCAAGTTTTTGATTCCTACCGAGTGCTATTAGTTTCTTTTTGTTAGAGTCTCACATCCGTCAGACTTGGACCATTTCTCCGCTATATATGTTGAAATCTTTTGGAGATTCATCTAGAGGTTCCAATATATCCTAATACTTTTCACGGGAAGAGTCTCTATGTCTCTTAGCATAGAGGTAAGGGTCAAGGAACATCTTACCCCCACACCTAGACAGCTAGACCATACCTTCGAGTGGGATATACTAGGTCTGTTTGGTTTACGGGGCCGTTCCTTGGGGTATTCCGAGGTGTGCTACTGCATAGGGCCTCCAATCGCGTCGGGGGGCCTCCCGATATTTTTATATGTTTTATTAGTATTAAAGTTACTATATTAATTAGTTTAATAGAATAATTCAAACAAAGGGTCTTCTAGCGCAGTGGCAAAATGCGCTGCAAGTTAGTGCTCTTCCCTCGTAGGTAACTCATGTTTGAATCCCACTGAGTTTAATTTTAATTTTTAATTTTTACTTTTAACTGTTTTAAATTAATGTTTTATCACAAAATTTTTAGAAATACCGAAATATACATATTAATGTTTTACCACAAATATTTTAGGAAATATACAAAATTTAATAATTTTTTTAGTTTTGAAATTCTTTTAATGTTTTAAATTAATTCTTTATCATAAGTTCTTTTAGGATGAATTAAATATGCAAAATTTAATGATTTTTTAGTTTTAATTTTTTTTAAGAATAACTTATATATAGTTCTTCTTAATTATTATTTTTCCAACTTTTTATTAATTTGATTATTGAATTAATTTATGGTAAGTTTCTTATACAATTTATTCTTTAAATTTAAATCTAAAATTCTTAATTATTATTTTATTTTTTATTTTTGTTTTCATTTCCATTGTAGCCATCATGATTCATGAACAAGCACCCCTGATTTGGTAAATTTTTTTTTAGAGTTTTAGGTATAAGAATTTAGACGATCTCGAACAACCATATTATAGTGTATTGCTATAAAATAGAATTATTTAAAACTTAATTTTAGAGAGATATAGTATCTATATTGTTTCCACCAGTGAGATTTAATGTATTATAATTTTTATAACATTTATTTAAAAGTGTATTGAGACATAAATCTATAAAATATTTTAATAATATAATTAATACAAAAATTCTTAAAATAGAGTAGCTGTTGGAGTTAGATGTAATTTTTTAGAGATTAAAATTTTAGATTATCTATTTTAGAAAAACTGTATAATTGTTGTTAGAGATACTTTAAATAACTTTCGTTGTTTAGTGTCTTTTTAATGATTTATTTGAGACTTTTATTTGAATATTTAAGAGAATTTAGATTTTTTTTTATATGTTTTTTAGAACATTTTTAATATAGTGTTATTTAATGACTATAGATTGATAAAAGGTTCTTCTTGATGAATGTTTTTTAATTACCCATAATGATCGATCAATTATATATAAAAGCGATTGATATTCATATTTTATTTCGTCCTTTCTACCTTTCTCACGAACCCCTTATAAGAGGGGTTATGAAAGTTAAAAAACACTAACATCAAAAAGTAAAATTTGTTCAAAGTAAAAGATGAGTTATTGGTCGATTTTTTATTTTCAAATAAACGTCAAAATATAGTAAAAATAATTTAATAATAATATAAATTAAGAGCACATTTATTTTTTTGCACAGGGACTCCAAAATATCAGGTACGACCCTGGGTTTACCCATTGGCCAGCCATAAGGCCTTAAATTCACATAGTTCATGTGGAAGGCTCACTTTCTGACTAGCTAGTCCAAATATATCAAATACCATTACCAAGGTTGCAAAATGAATTATATAGCTAGGTTTAATCTCTTTCTGAATACATGCAGGGATCGTTAAATTTTCTGCATCTTCTTCCCAGTAGAAAGAAATCATTCCCAATCCTTCATGATGTGAGTGGTATTGTTAAGCCTGGAAGGTAAGTTATCATGGTAATAGTTGCATTCAAATCTATGCCCCAATACTTGTCATGATAAGTAACAGGAATACTTGTGGTTCCACAGAATGACATTGCTGTTAGGCCCACCAAGCTCAGGGAAAACAACACTGCTTTTGGCACTGGCTGGAAAACTTGGGTCAGATTTACGGGTAAGAGAAGAGAGTCTAAGGGGCTGTTTTTTAGGGCCCAATTATTAAATGCTTAATAGTTCATATCGGGTAAGCGCATGGTTAGACAAGATGACGTTTATCGATCCTCGCCCTTCGAGTGAGACTCTTACCCACACCTTCTAACCTATAATGCCGCTGAACGAGATGATGTCCTGGTAAGAATCAAGAACCTCACTTACTTGGTCGTCGCCCCTTACCGAGATTAAATCATGAGTTTCAAAGAAACATAAGTGCTTACCCAATTTGTGTTTGTAAATGGCCTTGATTATCTCTTTACAGGGTAAGAAATTATGTTGTTAACTACACTTGAGACTATCTGAGGTGCTCATCGAGTCAACCATGTCACTGAGTGTTTACCCAAATTGTTTTTATTGGTTTGCATTGCACTTACTACAAAACACTTGGTAAACAACCATTTTCAGACAACGGTTACCCAAACGAAACCTCTTATACAGACCGCAATCTTACCCAATTTGTGTTTTTTTCATTCATCTAAAACTGAAGGTGTTTAGAGACGTACACAACAATGCTACATGTAAAGGAAACACCACATTTATTTTATGTATCCATGTTAAATAAATGACTACAGGTATCCGGAAGAGTGACTTACAATGGGCATGAAATGGGGGAGTTCGTCCCACAAAGAACATCTGCTTATATAAGTCAATATGATCTCCATATTGGAGAAATGACAGTCAGAGAAACATTAGCTTTCTCTGCCAGATGCCAAGGAGTTGGAGCAAATTATGGTAAGTAAATCTATTACAAACTTTAATAGAAATGTATGTGCACCAAAAAGAATTGAAAAACTTTCACATGATTACATATATGAAAGACAGTGGAGTGGACTGTGTTTTAAATGGTTCCTATAATTATGGAAATTTTACAGAGATGTTGGCAGAACTGTCTAGAAGAGAGAAGGAAGCAAACATCAAGCCTGATCCTGATCTTGACATCTACATGAAGGTGAGAAACAAAACTAACCAACATTCATGATTATAACTTATAAGAGCATGCATGTCATCATAACAACTACTAATAATTAGCTAACTAAATCTTTGATATTTCTTGATCAAATTTTAGGCAGCATCACTAGAAGGGCAAGAAGCTAGTGTCGTCACCGAGTATGTTATGAAGGTAAAAACTTAATAAATGTAGAATATGAAGTGAGTTTGTGATAAAAAAACAGTTAAGTTTCTGGTTTTTATGTTCATTGTGTAGATTTTAGGTCTTGAAATCTGTGCTGATATCGTAGTAGGAGATGAAATGTTCAGAGGTATTTCTGGGGGCCAAAAAAAGCGAGTCACAACAGGGGAAATGATGGTTGGACCATCAAGAGCACTGTTTATGGATGAGATATCAACGGGTTTGGACAGTTCAACAACTTTCCAAATAGTGAATTCAATCAGGCAATCAATTCACATTCTTCAAGGAACTTGTGTGATCTCACTACTCCAACCTGCACCAGAAACTTATGACCTGTTTGACGATATAATACTTGTCTCGGATGGTCAAGTTGTGTATCAAGGTCCACGAGAAAATGTGCTAGAGTTCTTTGAGTACATGGGTTTCAAATGTCCTGAGAGAAAAGCAGTTGCCGACTTTTTACAAGAAGTAATATTCCTTTTCCTAATAAATTTCATTTTGGAATCAAAACTTATGATGATTTCTCAATATGTGAAACTGTCTGTAGGTAACATCAAAAAAAGATCAAGAGCAATATTGGGCGAGAATGAACGAAGCTTATAGTTTTGTTACTGTACAAGAATTCACAGAAGCATTTCAGTTGTTCCATGTGGGAACAAGGCTTGGTGATAACCTTGCTGCTCCATTTGATAGAACCAAGAGCCACCCTGCAGCTTTAACTACTAAGAAATATGGTGTTAGCAGGAAGGAACTACTGAAAGCTTGCGTATCTAGAGAGTACTTGCTTATGAAAAGGAACTCTTTTGTGTACATATTCAAGATGGCACAAGTAAGTAACTATACAGGATAATGTAGATCAATTAGGACGCCTGTTTAAATGATTATTAGGACTTGAACTAGCACTAATTTGTATAGCGTGAGTGATAAAAAATGATTTAATTTTCTGATGATTTAGGATCAAAATAATCATATTTGGAGAAGCAGAAAAGGAATTGTTGAAAGAAAACTTCCTAACTACTTTACCTGTTACTTGTTCAGCTTATTTTTTTGGCTACTACGTCAATGACACTATTCCTACGAACAGAGATGCCAAAGAAAACAATAGTGGATGGAACAGTTTACATGGGTGCTCTGTTTTTCACAATACTCACGATTACATTCAATGGATTCTCGGAGCTTGCATTAAGCATAATGAAACTTCCAGTGTTCTACAAGCAAAGAGACCTTCTCTTCTTTCCTCCTTGGGTATACTCACTACCCACATGGTTCCTCAAGATCCCAGTGACGATTGTTGAAGCTGCCACTTGGGTAATCATGACGTATTATGTCGTAGGATATGATCCAGATGTTGGAAGGTAATAGTTTCTAATTCTATCTGTCTACTATTTTGCAAATGGTGCATGCTTCAATATCATGAAGTTTCACCCTCGTTGCAGGTTTTTCAGACAATTACTTGTGCTCATTTGCATTCAACAGATGGCTTCTGCAGTATTTCGTTTCATAGCAGCTTTAGGACGAAATATCATTGTGGCCAACACAATTGGCTCATTCTCATTTCTGGCCATTCTTGTGCTTGGTGGTTTCATCTTGTCCCGAGGTAAACATAATGATTTTTTTTCTCTGCCCCAAGATACTTTTTAATATAGAATTTATTAACATCATTAATTCATTTTCTCACTTCAGATGATATAAACAAGTGGTGGGCTTGGGGTTATTGGCTTTCACCTTTGATGTATGGGCAGAATGGTATGGCTGTCAACGAATTCCTTGGAAAGAGTTGGAGACAGGTAACCCCTTATTTAAGCTTACACAAAAGTCTCCTTGGAAAGAGTTGGAAAGTGACTCAACCCGTCCATTTTGCCACCTCCAATGTAAACGAAATAAAAGATGCATCACCCGGGCTTATAGTTTTGGAGTGAATTATGGTTACCCATACTACTGAATTGTTCTAGAGGTAGTCCGATACGAATTACTTTAGGGAGCTTATGAACACCGTTGCATACGTAATATTACCTGAGTAGCTCCCAAGTGAGAAAGGACTCCTTTGATAGTTGTCGTGATGGCTCTATTTGTGGTATATCTATATTCTTTTGAAGATTTATGATATTTCCATCTTGTTTGATGGAATTTCAACAGTCAGATTACATAAGAACCCCTAAATTAAAAAATGAATCATTTAGAGCTCGAATTTCTTGTTCATTTTACTTTGGTAATTCGACTATAGAATGCCTTTTGTCTGGCAGGTTTTACCAAACTCCACAGAATCATTAGGTGTTGCGGTCCTAAAGTCTCGAGGACTTTTCCCAGAAGCAAAATGGTATTGGATTTCAGTAGGTGCTTTAGTTGGATATGTTTTCCTCTTCAATATCTTCTTCATCTTGGCTCTCACATACCTCGACCGTAAGGATTCAATTTATACCTTATTTTCTACATTATTCATCATTTTGTACTCCAAGAAAGTGAAAAAATTTAACACAAGCTACAATTCAACGTGTCATGATGAAATGGGTCATCTAATTCTAATGCAGCCTTAGGGAAGCCTCAAGCAGTTTTATCCGAAGAAACAGTGGCTGAAAGAAATGCTATAAAAAAAGGAGATCCAATTGAACTATCAGTGAGAGCTTCATCAGGTGGGTAATCAAAAACCAATGTACATCGTAAGTCACTGGAATTTTAACATCAACCTAATCAAAATACGTAAAATATTATGCAGAAATGAAGAATGAAGTTAGAAGAAGTGTATCATCAAGGTCAATGTCATCAAGAGTTGGCAGTATAATAGACACAGATAAGAAAAAGAAGCGAGGGATGGTTTTACCTTTTGTTCCCCTTTCCCTTACGTTTGATGAAATCAGCTATGCAGTTGATATGCCTCAGGTAACTTAAGATACTGTATGAAAAACTACCAAGCAATCGAATGTTTTGGGATGAATATACTTCAGTTTCGTTTATGCACCAAAATATTATTCTTCCCTATGTATTTCCCATTCACATTTATCTCTAGAACCTAAAATTCCATCATTCTCATACTAAAGTAACATGTTTGCAGGAAATGAAAGCTGAAGGTGTTACCCAACAACAGTTAGAACTATTAAAGGGCGTTAGTGGTTGTTTTAGGCCAGGAGTTCTCACAGCTTTAATGGGGATCAGTGGTGCTGGTAAGACCACTTTAATGGATGTCTTAGCTGGACGAAAAACAGGTGGGTACACCAAGGGAATAATCACTATCTCTGGGTACCCAAAGAAGCAAGAAACGTTTGCTCGCATTGCAGGATATTGTGAGCAAACTGATATTCACTCCCCGCATGTCACAGTCTCGGAGTCCTTGCAATATTCTGCATGGCTTCGATTACCTGTTGAAGTTGATTCAGTAACCAAAGAGGTGAAACTAATAGAAAGCCTCTTCAAGTCAGTACTAATAATACTCCAATACAAATGTTCTTTTACTCCTCCAATAGTATTTGAGAAATGGTTATGTTCCATTTCTTCTTCTTTTTTGTTTCATAGAAACATAGGCTGAGATCTCCATATATGTGATTGTGAATGTGATATTTACTTGCGGAATTAATACTAATAGATCGATGAATATTTAGCTTTACATCTTATGATCCGCAGATGTTTATTGAGGAGGTCATGGAGCTTGTGGAGCTAACTCCACTGAGTGAAGCACTTGTGGGATTGCCCGGCGTGAATGGGCTTTCAACTGAACAGCGCAAGAGGCTTACAATCGCAGTTGAGCTAGTAGCCAATCCGTCTATAATTTTTATGGACGAGCCTACATCAGGATTAGATGCAAGGGCAGCAGCAATAGTCATGAGAACAGTGAGAAACACAGTTGACACAGGTAGAACAGTGGTGTGCACGATACATCAGCCAAACATTGACATCTTTGACGCTTTTGATGAGGTAAGTTTTGATAAAATAAAGTTCTTTGTTTGTAATTGAAAACAAAAAACAGACAACGGATTTTCCTATTTGCAGCTATTTCTTTTAAAACGAGGAGGTGAACAAATATACTTTGGTGCATTAGGGCGTCATTCTTCCCGGTTAATCAAGTATTTTGAGGTCAGTAAATAGTAAATACCAATATATAGTCTTTCTATATCTTCTGTTCAAATATTAAGATCAATGAATCAATCTCATTTACATTCAAGGACATTGATGGAGTGAATAAAATTAAAGATGGTTACAATCCGGCAACTTGGATGTTGGAGGTGACCTCTGAAGCACAGGAAGTAGGTTTAGGGGTTAACTTTGCTCAAGTATACACAAACTCAGAACTATACAAGTAGGATATCACAAAACTTATACCATACCATCTACAGTTGATGCACTTATTCTATTAACTAACTACTACTACTGGTGACTAATTCAGGAGAAATAAGCAGTTGATAAATGAAAATAGCCAACCTATACCTGGTTCCTCTGATATACATTTCCGCACTCAATATTCACAATCGTTTTGGACACAATGCATGGCATGTCTATGGAAACAACATTGGTCATATTGGCGAAACCCACCATACTCTGCAGTGAGGTTCCTATTCACAACATTCATTGCCTTGATGTTCGGCACAATCTTCTGGGATATGGGCTCCAAAAGGTAAGCCAATAAGAAGATTATAAAGCTAAATAATAACAAAAAATAGACAAAAACCATATTCCGTTATTCTTAATTCTAACTCATACAACTATTGAGTTTCCAGGGACAAGCAACAAGATCTTTTTAATGCAATGGGTTCTATGTACGCTGCTGTAACATTTATTGGAGTACAAAATGCTGCATCAGTCCAACCCGTTGTTTCTATTGAGAGGACAGTCTTTTATAGGGAAAGAGCTGCTGGGATGTACTCGGCTTTCCCGTATGCCTTTGGACAGGTATGCTAACTGGTACTTGAATAAAAAAAATCCTCTTGGCACACTAGGTTTTTTACAGACAAATGTAACAAGTAACCATTATTACCTAGAATATTTTATTTTGCACATATATTAGGGTTTCAATTTGAATAAAAATAGAATAAACCTTCTTCTGATTCATCTTTTGTATGGACTACAATATTTCTTCTTAGAGCGTATTGATTTGACCCCATAAGCGGGACCACCACCCAATAGCCCCAATAGCCCCAATAGCAGAAATATATTCTTACTCATTTTGCTCAACTCTTATGCAGATTATGATTGAGATACCTTACATTTTTGTTCAAACCATTGTCTACGGCATTATTGTATATGCAATGATCGGGTTCGAGTGGACAGTAGTCAAGTTCTTTTGGTATCTTTTCTTTATGTACTTCACATTACTATACTTCACATTTTATGGGATGATGACAGTGGCGGTCACCCCTAATCACAACATTGCTGCTATAATCTCATCTGCTTTTTATGCATTATGGAACCTATTCTCGGGATTCATTGTTCCACGGACAGTAAGTGGCACTGCTGATGTCTACTTATAGATTTATCATCACCTATAGAGACTAATACCATTTTCCCTTCCTCCCCCCCTCCAATAAACAGAGGATCCCCTTATGGTGGAGATGGTACTACTACATCTGCCCTGTTGCTTGGACATTATACGGGTTGGTTGCTTCACAATTTGGTGATATGAATGACAAGCTAGAATCAGGCGAAACAGTTTCAGAGTTCGTTAGCAGTTATTTTGGGTTTGAACATGACTTTATAGGGTATGTTGCAATAATCATCGTTGGATTTACGATCCTCTTTGGATTCATTTTTGCATACTCCATCAAGGCATTTAACTTCCAAACACGGTAAAAAGATCATCAAAGCTATAAAGTTCACACATCAATTCGTTGCTCAACAGATCCCCGGAAGAAGGTACACAAAGACAATAGGCGATGCATAAATTATTTCTTTTATGTCTTCCTATCGGGTAGATAATTTTGGTGATTAACTCACCTATAAACAAGACGACCAATGAATCATGGGTGCTTTTAAGTATGTAGATCAGGGAAAGGACAATTTTTTTGCAGTAAATGCTAGTATATTCAATTGCAATACAACAACTTTGAGAATGTTATAGTAGTTTTCATAAGGCTCAACATTGAAGCGACTGCTTCCTTCGCCAAAAACTGTAACACATTGATTGTTGATGCTGAACATTTAAATGTGGAATTGATAGAGTTTGTCCCAAACGTCAGACCAATTCTTTTCTATGTAATACTTGCTATGAAGATTAATGCAATTAGCAAATTCTCCTCAAATAAAAGAACCCCGACTGAACTACGGGAGTAAAAAAAATCAACCCTTTTGACATCGAAAGCCAAATGCCAAAGTTTAGGTTGGTCATGGGATCTCCTATACGGGGCTAGTAAAATGCATGGATGATTGAACAACAATGATCAAGAAAGCGAAGAACAGGGTAAAAGAAAAACACAAGCGCAACTTTAGAAGACATTTCATCAAACACATAATGGGCATTAATAATTTAACCGAAGAGACCATACCAATTACCATGTATGTGAAAGTTTTCCAGGCCATCACACATGAGCGAGATATTCTCTCCAAACTTTTTTTTGTAGAGGAGTTTTGTTGTCACTACAATTTAAAAAACAAAAATGTAATCTTTGCAATTCACTCTTTCTTTCCCTTCAACTCCTTCATGCTATCTTCTTATCTTGTATTTATTCAGCAACCAGTGTTACATACCTCCGTTTGTCGGGTACATGACATAAATAGATTCTAAATGTTCTTGAAGCTGACCTCAAACGATGATTTATTTATGTTTTTTAGTTGTGCACCCACACAATGTGGTGGACGGCAAGACGCATTTCGATTTGAAGCCGAGATTCAAACCATCGATTTTGTTTGTTGTGTCGTTTTATCGAGAAAATTCCAAAAATGTGTTGGTTTTAAAAAGTATTCCATTAATATGCTGGTTTTTATTTTTGTTCCAAAAATATGTTGTTAATTTTTTTTCCAGATTTTAATTTACTTTTCACCTGCCCATGTACCTCCTACCAAACCATAATAAATATAAATTAATTACATTATTTCCTACCCTTTGTTTACAAGAAAAACCGTATGAGACTCACTTTAGCTTCTAAATTTTCAATTTCTTTCAAACAATTATAAGGATTTTCATTGTTCATTGTTCATTAATAAAGAATCAAGAATCCACATGATTAAGAAAAAAAGGTACATTCTATGTTTATAGAAGATTAGTTACTTATGCATGTTTCTTACGTTGTTTTTTTTATATTTGCTGACATGAAAATATTTTATTTGTAGAGTATGGAGTTAGATCGTCCTATAAGCTTTGTTGATCTTTTATCTAGGTTTATAAAACCATTGCCACAATTTCCAAGTGCTCCTACTAGTGTACAATTTCCTTTACCCTTTAACGATGATTTTGAAACTATAAATGGTTTTAGTGAACATCCCAAATTCAGACTATAGTGATGAATCATTAAGTATTGTTGAAGAAGATTCGGATGATGTATTAGAAGAAAATGAAGTTGAGGGTGCTAACATACGTGTTTGTCCATATAGTGAACGATTGAAAACTTTCATGAGTGATGTAGGAGATGACCATTCTCACGAGATACCACCTCAAAAACAGACAAAGAACATATAGTTTTGGAATGAATTATAAAATCAAATTAGTTTAGGAATGTGATTCGGAAGCAAGTCTGTGACAACTGTCAAATTTGAGCTTCTAGGTTAGTTCTTATTAAGTTTATTAGTGTTATTTTAGATAAGTTATAAGATTTGGAGTTAGTTAGATTAGATTTGTCGAAAATTTCTAGAGTTACCGGTAATTACTTAAAAAGTCCGGTTCCGACCCGTAACTATCTGAAACGTCCTAAATAGTGCCAAATGCTCTAATTTATACCCGAATTATATAAAATATATAGTTTTAATGTTTCAAATATAAATTTTTTATTTTTATAGAATTTAATCACTTTTGAGCTTGCATTTTGAGGAAAAAAAATGTCAAAATTGAGAAAAATTACATTTTTATTGGTTTTGGGCTTGAGTTTTTTATTTATAAATTAGGGTTGTAGTGGGGCCCATTAACATGCCCCCCCTATTTCCCCCATATAAATACATTTTTTTTCCATTCCTCCTCATTTTTGCATGTTGAAAATTTAAATTCCTCTCTTCTCTCTCTCTCTCTCTAAAACTCAAAGGGACTTCTTCAAAAACTCTTCTTTTGTGACAACTGTCAAAATTCGAGCTTCCGAGTTAGTTCCTATTAAGTTTATTAGTGTTATATAGATTAATTTTAAGAATAGGAGTTAGTTGGTTTAGAATGGCCGAAAAATCCCTAGCATTTCCGGTTGTCGCTTAAAATGTCCAGTTCCGACTCGTAACTGTCCGTAACGTCCAATACAGTGCCAAATGCTCTAATTTATACCCAATTTATATAAAATATATAGTTTTAGTATTTTATTTATGAAACTTTTTATTTTGTTAGAAATTAACCATTTTAGGGCCTACATTTTGAGGAAAAAGGCCAAAAATTGATAAAAATGACATTTTATTCTTAATTGGGCTTAAGTTTGTTTTTTTTTTTTTAAATATATAACTATTTTGGATTGGAGTGGGGCCCATGTACATGGCCAGCCCCCCACCTAATTCCCCCATATAAATATATTTTTTTTCCATTTCCTCCTTATTTGCATGTTGAAAATTTTGAATTTCTCTCCTCTCTCTCTCTAGAAACTAAAGGACACAAGTCTCTCATCCTTTTTCTCTCTAAAAATCAGCCACATTCATCATCAAAATCATCTTTTGGACAAGATTTTTGAAGAATCTTTGAACCACAATCATGACTCAAGTAAGTAACAACACCATCTTCATCTTTTTCTTGCAAATTTTGGGTGAAAAACCCACTTTTCTTGCATTCTTTAGCTACCTTCTTCTAATATCCGAAATTTATGAGTTTATGGAGAGATTATACACCAAAACATGTAAAAATGTTTATACAATGGTGATAATCTATGATCCAAACAATAAAACTCAAGAAAATAGGTGAAAAACATGATTTTATGTGATTTTGAACAACAATGGTGATTTTTGGAGCTGACAGATTTTATGCATGTGCACAAATCGTCCATTTCTGGCATATAATATGTTCAAATATCATAAATCTTCTTCTAAAAGTTTATTTACTGACTTGGGGTTCTAATCCAAGTGGTATCACTCAAAAACATTGAGTTTTGACCCCTCAAATGCTCATAACAAGATGCATGTGCATCTGGAAGTTTAACAGTAGGTAAACCATACTTTGAACGACCATAACTCTTTGAATATTCTTCCAAATCACTTGATTTTTCTTCTGGAAGTTAATTTAATGAGTTACCTTTCAAATGCCACTGATTTCATTAAAAATATGGTGATTTGAGGTTCCAATTAATTGAAACAAAATGAGTGTGCAAACTGTCAACCAATGACAGATTTGTGCATGCATGTTCAAATGGCCATACCTCTTTCAAAACTCAATTAAAAAGGATGATTTTTCTTTTGAGAGTTAGTTTTATGAGTTATATTCAGTTTTCAAGTAGAATCACTTAAAAATATGGAGTTTTGACCCTCCAAACACCTAAAATACTTTAGGTGTGCAATCTGTGAAACCACCAGCAGCTAAACTCTACTTTGTGTGTTAGTATCTCCTTTGTTATTTGTCTTTAATGCATGATTATTCTTCTAAAACTTTCTTTTATGAGTTAGGATTCATATGAATCCAGTTTCATTCAAAAATATGAAGTTTTGAGACATTAACCAATTTATTAAAGTTAAGTGTTCAATCTGTCAGCTAATGACAGAAGTGTGCATGCAACTTTGTAGTGCCATATCTCCTTCATAACTTCTTCAAAATCAGTGATTCTTATCGCAAAAGTTTCCTATATGAGTTATGATTCTAATCCAACTGGAATTTCTGAAAAATACTAAGTAAAACTCCTCAAATGATTGGTTTACTAACAGTGTGTAATCTGTCATGCTTGCTGTGATACACTGTTTGATATAAATTATTTGAACCCTCTTTATATGTCTAAAATGCATGAAATTTGGTCACAATGACCTTAACTCAGTAATGCATCATATATAAAAGGATGGAAAATTTTATCATTTTGGATGTTACATTAATTTGATCATATTTAAGACTTATAGTTTCTGTCAGAAAGTTAAATTCTGAAACTGGTTGATTTCATAAATTTTAATCACTTGAAAGACTATAATGTTACATTTTCGGAATAAATTATGTCTTTAAAGAGCATATGTGCATTATGTATAATGGGACAATAGTAGACCAAGTTGGACATATAAGGACTTATAAGTACTCTCATAGTAATCGTTAGACGCATAAGTGACCGTTTTGGGTATTTTACTTTGATAGGGAAGCGTTAGGTCGGCTAGCGGACGAATCGTGCTTTAAACGGAGCTTTTGCAAAAGGTGAGTATTCACAGCCCCATTTTTAAAGTATTTTATATGTTTTGGGGTGAAAAGCATGATTAAATGAAATATTTGAGCTATTTGCATTACCGAATGTGAAACATTATAAAATTATTGTTTTGGGCACTAAGGCATGTACACTAATAGATTGTATTGAGTAAAATGTTCCATAAAAGTTTGTACACTACTATTAACTCAAGTGAGGAGTCGAGGGTATATGTGGATAGCGCTATTGGATGGACAATCTGTTAGGTCTATTATTATTTTAATTGTGACAAAATAAGGAAATGATATGCTTTATTGTTAAAGGAAGTTTATAATTCCTTAAACTCTTGTTTCCTTAATTAGACTAGACCTAGCAATATAATACAAGCTTAGGGTTTTACTTTCATGGAGTCGATTCATATATTAACTTAGAAAGAGAGCTGAAACTGTGAATCTGATTGTAATCGACATATACACTTTCAAGAGATATATGACTACGTAAGTTCTTTAAATCATTGTTCGTGTCATATTAATTTACTATTAACTGTTTATTGTCATTGTGATTGTTATAATGGGATCAACAAGTGGTATCAGAGCCTGAGATCACGAGTTTTTACGATTTTCTGAGCAAACCACGAAACAGAAGGTAAATTTTTTTTTCTGCTGTTCATTGATTTTTTGTCGAGTCATACTGTGTCAAGCTTTACCCGATAAAACTTCTTATTTTTTTGTCGACTAACACATATCTGCTCAATGAATTTTTCTCGATCATCATACCAGTTTCTGTGTGTTATTCTCGATTAGGTAGATCTGTGTTCTTTTCGATTTAAATTCTTTCTCTCGACTTATTAATTTTTTTATCGAATATCCCTTATGTTGATTGAATTTTTATCGATACAAACTGCTTAAATCTTGAATTTTTATCGACTCCTCTATAAAATATTTAATTCTGTTTAGTTAAAATTACTTTAGTTTATTTTATTTACTTTTGAATATCTTTACATAAGAAAACTCAGGAACTTGTGACTCCTGCAGCTTTTCTTACTAAAGATTTCCTTAGTAAAAATCATAAACTCTCGTAAATTTGATATTTTCTGTGATTGAACAAATTTGATATTATCGACTCCTCTATAAAATATTTAATTCTGTTTAGTTAAAATTACTTTAGTTTATTGTTCACTCGAATTTCTTTAAAAATCTTTTTTAATTCGACATTTTTTATCGAGTCTTGTTCACTCGATAACTTTTTATATCGAGTCCCACTCAATTCGATAACAATTTTTATCGAGTCTTGTTCACTCGATAACAATTTTTATCGCGTCTTTTTCACTCGATAACAATTATTATCGACCCTTAGTCATCCGACAACAATTTTCATCGAGCACTTCACGCCCGATAAAAATCCTTCAATCGATTTTCTTTAGTCACTCGATAATAACCTACTGTTTCCAGCGACAACTCGGAAATTTTTAAAAACTCATTGATCGAGGTCCAACCAAACAGTACAATGACCACCCGAGAAGCAATGGCCATTGGATCAGACACCAAGCCTCCAATTCTCTTTCCGGGAGAATATTCTCAATGGAATGATAGATTCCTTGATTTCATTGAACGTCATGACTTTGCCGATGAGATCATGAGTTCAATCAAAGAGGGTCCTCCTCCGCCTTTTTATCAGGAGTATCCTGCTATGCCAAACAACACTCCTCCTACGCCCGCACGAAGGGAAGTTAAACTCAAAAGTTCTTGGGTTGAAAGCAAGAAGAGGATAATGAGCGGTGACCAACTTGCCCGTTCTTATCTACTTATGAGCCTTCCCAATGAGATCTACATGAGCATTGATAGCCACAAGAAGACGGCTAAAGAAATGTGGGAAGTCATAGAGAAATTCATGCTTGGAACAAAGATTGGTACACAACTCAAAATCACCAACTGCGTTTCTCAATATGAAGAATTCAAGGCAAAAGATGGAGAAAGTCTTACGAACACATATACTCGATTTGTACAACTGGTGAACGAACTTAGCAAAAACGAAATTCGTAAGACAAAAATCGAAAACAATGTCAAATTTGTTAGCAATCTTCAACCGGAATGGCGTCGGTTTGCTAATCAAATCAAACACAGCAAATATCTTGCTGATCTTGACCTTCATGAAGTCTATGAAACCCTTCAACAAGATGAAGAGGAGGTTCTCGAACTTATGGGGATAAATTCCAAGAAGAACCCGGATCCAATCGCATTAATGGCAAAAGAATCCTCTTCCGTTCCTCAAGAAATGTTTCCCAAATTAGAAGACGAAGACTTTGACTATGATCCAGAAATTGCCAAACTTCAACATCAACTGGCCTTCCTTACAAAATCTTTTCAACAAAAGTTCTCACGTCGCTCGAATCCTAATCAACAAAGGTATGCCTCGGGATCGAATAACCATGAGCGAAAGGCAATGTTTGAACCCAAAACTAGAAGAGAAGAACCTCGCCCTACACCCAAGCCTGAAGACAAGTTCAAGGGTGAAAGAAGTTTGTGCTACAACTGCGGCAAAATTGGTCACTGCGCAAGAGAATGCAAGAAGCCAGTAGTGAAGGACTCTAACTACTTCACTTACAAACTAATGCTGTCCAAACAAAAAGAAGCCGGTAAAGTCCTTCTAGCTGAAGATGAACAATGGCTTAATCAAGATGATGAAGATGACATGGAAGGGGATACTCAAGCACATTTCAGCTTAATGGCTTACTCTGATGACACTCCTTCTAACGCTTCCGACTACACACCCGAGGTAAGCCCTTCTGACTATGACTCTTTCGTATCTCAAATGCATGATTTAATGTGCCAATTAAAGGAATTACACTCCAAATTGAAAGCCGAGAAACTCTTGGTTCCCAATTTAGAAGCAAGCCTTGAAAATCCATAAACAATTGCTTCTTATGCAAATCGACCTTGTCACTACTCGAAGTATAGCACAAAATCTCGAAACGGAGAAAATGGTTTTAATGGAAGAAAATGCTCTTTTCCAACAACAAATATCTGATCTCACACTCCAACTTCAAACATCTAGGAATGAGACTGCCAAATTTTCATCTAAGTTTGACTTTGTCAGTTTTCAAAGACAAGATTTATTAGAAAAACTCGAAGCATTGGAATTAAAACTTTACAAGCTTGGTCAAACTGAACACACAATTCACTTAAATGCACCGAAAGATTTAAGCTCCAAAGCCGGTTTAGGTTTTGAAAACCCGAAACACTTAGCAAAGGCTATCTATAATACTCCAACGATTTATAAATTCGAATATCTGAACCTTGGTCCAGATTACCAAATTCAATTTATGAAACCGGACCCTAGTGTTGAGGAAAGAGAAGAATGGAAGAGACTAAACAAAAACTATTTTCAAATACCTTTCTGCTATCCTCAAATAGTAGAAGAGGAATCTTCAAGTGAATCTCTTCCAAACAACTACTTCCCATCTTACTCCGCCGAAGAACTTCAAAACAAGATTCCTGAGTGTAAACCATACATTCCCACACTATTTTTAGAAAAGAAAATTCTTCAACTCGAACAAGTGTTGGAATTCGAACGTTCTTTGGCGGAAAAGGAAAAGGAAACATTTTTATTTAAAATGCAACAACTTGAAAACGAGACTTTACAATTGAACAAAACTCGTGAAAATGATACTATTTCAAACGTTTCAACTTGTAAAGCCTTCGTTAGCAATTATTTAGATAATTGTGAAGAGTTGTTCAATATGGACCCACATTCCAATCTTCCAAAACAAAAATGTTCCTATTCCGAAGAACAAATCAATACTGAATTAGATGCCCTTTCTAACCAATCTTCACTTGAATCGGACGAGTGCTTAAATGACCTATGTGATAAGTTTGATTTCAATCCTGTACTTCCTAATCATACTGAATTCCGGGACAAAGGCAAACAACCTATGGAAACAGTTTCTTTACCTACTGAACCAACGGAGTGTTCCACAAGTCAAAATCCGATCACTCATAATCAAACGAAAAACAATCAAGTTTTCAAAAACCATTCTAACCGTGTTCCTTTCCCTATTTCAGCGCTTCATACTTTAGAAACCAAGTCGGTTTGGGTCAAAAAGGGCACGCATACTACAAAGCAAACACCCCGCAATGAAGACAAGTTTTTACATTCCAATGTCAAAAGAAACAACTCTAGATTTCCTTTTCCGTATCAAATTCATTCATTTAGACATTTAATCAAATTTTCTCGTAATAAAATTTGTTGCTCTAATTGCGGTGTGGATGTTTTTGTTCGTAAAACTTCTATTGATTATGGTTATGGTTATTTTCCGGACATGCATAATTCATTTAATCACAACTTTTGTCATTCATCATCCATTTCTAAATCGGGTCCGAAAAATCAAATGACTAACGCCTGTAAGTCTCACCTCAAGTGGGTACCCAAGGGTGCAAAGTCAACTAACCATGATGGACCTATTTACAAATGGGTACCTAAATCTGCCTGATTTTGTGCAGATCGGTCATGTGTGGTACTTAGATTCCGGCTGCTCCAAACACATGACCGGCCAAAAGGAGCTGCTTGCCAACTACACTGAAAAGAAGGGCGGATTCGTCAAATTTGGCAACAATCACTTGGCACCGATAAAAGGATATGGTGATATCATTCAAAACAACATCACCATTTCGAATGTCTCTTATGTACAAGGGCTAAGCCACAACCTGTTGAGCATTGGAAAATTTTGTGATAAGCAACTCGAAGTCAATTTCCGACCCGATAGATGCTGTGTTCGCCCGTTTGATGGAAAGGAGCTTCTAACCGGCACTCGTAAGTCCAACCTCTACACGATCGATCTTTCCCAAGTAAACGTCCCCTCAAGTGTTTGTCTTCTATCAAACGTTTCTAGTCCAAAGACCTGGTTTATGCATCGTCGCTTATCTCACTTGAACTTCAAGAACATCAATCGCCTCTCCATCCACGGATTAGTCACCGGACTCCCATCTGTTAAATTCGACAAACCACATCTTTGTGACGCATGCGAGATGGGAAAGATGAAGAAGGTCTCTCACAAACCCAAGTTAATTCACAGCTCGACTCGACCTCTTCAACTCATTCATATGGACTTGTGCGGCCCGATGCGGACTCAAAGCATACATGGTAAAAAGTATGTTCTCGTGATGGTGGACGATTTCTCTCGCTTCACATGGGTCAAGTTCCTTCGATCAAAGGATGAAACCCCCGACACCATCATCACATTTCTCAAAGCCGTTCAAGTCAAACTAGAACTTACTGCACAAACCATCCGCACCGACAATGGGCCGAATTCAAAAACCGTATCCTTGACGGTTACCTCGAATCGGTTGGTATAACCCACACGTTCTCTGCAGCTCGTACTCCACAACAAAACGGTGTGGTCGAACGCCGAAATCGAACTCTTGTTGAAGCCGCTCGCACTATGCTTACTTTTTCAAAGCTTCCTCTCCACCTTTGGGCCGAAGCTATCAACACAGCCTGCTATACTCAAAACCGATCCATCATCAACAAGCGCTTCAACAAGACACCGTATCACTTAGTCTACGATCGCGTTCCTTCAATCGAGCATCTTCGAACGTTTGGCACACGTTGCTTCGTACTAAATGAAAAAGAAGATCGTGGGAAACTCAAGCCAAAAGCCGATGAAGCCTACTTTCTTGGATACTCACCAAATGCATCATCTTATCGGGTCTACATCAAACACGCACGTTGCGTCACTGAAAGCGTTAATGTACAATTCGATCCAAACGCCGAAATGGCTCCTGAACACGACAGTTCCGGACCCGCACTCACCGGTATACTAGCTTCCGATCACATTCGTTCGGAACGTGCTCCCAACCCCGATGAACCTTCAACGTCCAATACTGCCAAGTCAAATCTGGATGACCTATTCGAGTACTTCTACTCGGATTACTTTGGACCGACCACTGATAATTCTCTCCAGATTCCCCCGCCTACCTTGGAGATTGCCGAGACCTCGGATCTTTCCGGACCACCAATTACAACGGAAACCGTCTCAACTGCTGCATCTCCAAGCACCTCTACGACTGCTCCTCCAAATCAAACTAGTCCATCGGATGCTCCGCTTGTTCCACCTGAACCTCAACCGCCTGTTCAACCAAATCCTGCGGAACCGACATCCTCTCCCCCTACATCCAATTCAACAACGCCGGATGTCACAAGTGCCACTAGATCTTCAACCGTGGCCCCATCTTTGGAATCCATTCAAGATCTTCCCTTAGGTTCTTATCAAGATGACACCCCGGATCCAAATGCCTTTCAACCTCTTCCTCATACAACAAAATGGACCCGCTCTCATCCTGTTGAACAAATTATCGAAGATCCAAACCGACCAGTTACAACGCGTTCCGCCTCGGACAATGATTGCATGTTCTCTTCATTCATAAGTAAGATTGAACCCACATCCATTCATGAGGCAATGAATGATCCTGACTGGATTGTGGCCATGCAAGAGGAACTCAATCAATTTGAAAGTCTGAAAGTATGGCGCCTTGTTCCCCGTCCACGAAACAAAACCGTTATTGGCACGACATGGATATTCAAGAGCAAGCAAGATGAAGATGGAGTCGTCATTCGCAACAAAGCTAGACTTGTCGCCAAAGGATACCATCAACAAGAAGGCATTGACTACGACGAAACATTTGCACCCGTAGCCCGTATTGAGCAATTCGAATGTTCTTGGCTTACGCGGCACACAAGAATTTCGTGGTTTTCCAAATGGACGTCAAGACGGCCTTCCTAAACGGTGTTTTGCGTGAAGAAGTCTATGTTTCTCAGCCCGACGGGTTTGTCGACTCCTCCAAGCCACATCATGTCTACATTCTGGACAAGGCGCTGTATGGATTGAAGCAAGCCCCCCGCGCATGGTACGATAGCCTGTCTACCTATTTGGTGCAAAACGGATACTCCAAAGGTAAGATCGATCCAACTCTTTTCATTAAAAAGGACAACGGTGACATTATGCTCATTCAAGTCTATGTGGACGACATCATCTTCGGCTCGACTAACCCAAGGCAATGCAAAGAGTTCTCTGAACTCATGATTGCCAAATTTAACATGAGCATGATGGGAATGATGAATTTTTTCCTTGGTCTTCAAATTAAACAATTTTCTACTGGAATATTCATCAACCAATCCAAATACATCTCGGATATGTTGTGTAAATACAACATGACGTCATGTTCTCCGATTGGTACACCCATGTCCCCGGGTTCAAAACTACACGCTGATGCATGCTCGATCGTAAAAGCACGCCGGATGCATGCTCGATCGTAAAAGCACTTCGGGCCATATTCAATTCCTTGGAGACAAATTGGTCAGCTGGTCATCAAAGAAGCAAGCGTGCGTCTCCACATCTACCGCGGAAGCCGAATACATCGCTGTCGCAAGCTGCTGCTCGCAAGTACTATGGATGCGCACTCAACTCAAAGACTATGGCTTCTGGTTCAACAAGATTCCCATCTATTGTGACTCCAAAAGCGCCATAGCCATTTCAAGCAACCCGGTTCAACACACGAAGACTAAACACATCGACGTTCGATATCACTTCATCAAGGATCACGTCGAAAGAGGTACAATTGAATTATACTTTGTTAATACGGAACTTCAGCTTGCCGACTTGTTTACCAAGGCACTGGATGAGAAACGATTCCAGTTCCTAGTATCCAAGTTGGGAATGCTCAATCTTAAAACCTAATTATTGAAAATCCTTAAAAACGTCCATCCAAGGGTTTTTGCACATTTACTCGTTGAGTCAATCTGCATAACACTTGGATTCTCATTTTTTTTTATTTTGACTTATATCTTACCAATTCCGTATTTTCAATATTTTCTTTCATTTTTATTTTTACCTCGCTGTGTAAATCACCATGGTTCATCATTCAAGGGGGAGCAACAAGGTACGTTTTCCTATTCATTCACATTCATAGGGGGAGCACACTACTGTATGCACACATTAAGGGGGAGCCATTTTTTATATGTTTTTCTGTTAAAAAAAAAATTAATTTAAAATTTAAGTCCAGTTCTCGGCCCCTAAGGGCTCGACAAAAATGGGATTATCGACCCCCTCTGGCTCGATAACCTCCCTAAACGACTTTTGTTAACGGGAAATTTTTCATCGGCCCAATCTCTCACTGCCACGTGTCATCACCCGATGACCACTATTTAAAGAAATCGGGCCCCTCTCTCAAAGGACCTTTCCTCACAAAGTTTGAATTTCCCTCTTTCTCTCTGAAAAACCCTTCAAGTTCTTGGCTTCTAAAATCAAAATCTCCAAACTTCGAGTTTTTCAGATCCGAAAGCACCACCAGGTTCGTAATTCTCCCCTTATCATCTTTAATTCTTGCACTTAGTCCTTAAATCTGTTGCATGATCCACTTTTTCATGAATGACTGTTCGGATTTTGGGGTTTTATATGGGTTTCCGATTTTGACTGTTCATCAGTCAAAATCGTGGGTAATTAATGGTTTTTAGTCTTACGTGCTTTACTAATCTTGTTCCCTATCACTAATCGCACCTAGAAATAGGATTTTGCCTTAGTTTTAGGCCCTTTTTGGAATCTGAGCACTTAGAAGTTCTTAGTCTGGGTTATGAGGTTTTATCGAGTCCTTCATTAGCATTTGAATTTTTATCGAGTCTCGTTACTGTGACCAAGAACACCATCATTTTGCCCAAGTCTTTTTATCGAGCCTCTATGACTCGATAACCTTCCTTGTCGATTATCATAAACTCGATGATAAACACCAAGTGTTTTTATCGAGCCTTTATGACTCGACAACTTTTGTTATCGAATTTCATAAACTCGATGAAAAACACCAAGTGTTTTTATCGAGCCTTTATGACTCGACAACTTTTGTTATCGAATTTCATAAACTCGATGAAAAACACCAAGTGTTTTTATCGAGCCTTTATGACTCGATAACTATTGTTATCGAATTTCATAAACTCGATGAAAACCACCAAGTGTTTTTTATCGAGCCTGTATGACTCGATAACATTTGTTATCGACTCTCAATCGATCGATGAAAACTCCTAAGTGCTCTCATCGAGTCATTTTGGATCGATATCCTGCCCTTGCATTGTCCATGTATTCTAATCGAGCCTCATAGATTTGACATCATGCTACATAGATCGATATTTTTTCTAAAAAGTTTTCAAGTACTTTCATCGACCCTTAGGCACTCGATAACCTGTTCTTCTCTATTCTCATTGACTCGACAACTCCTCTACAGGTTTGATCTAAATTTTTTCCAAGTCTTGTTGTCGACTCTCCTTCAATCGACAAACAATTTTTTATCGATGCACTCGATAACAATTGTTATCGACCCAATAAGACTCGATAAAAAGACTTGGCAATTTTTTTAAAAACTCACAACACTAACTGTACACTTGGTTTGCCTAACTGTCTTATTTTAGAAACCAATGGCAGCCATGAATGACCCAAACATGTCCGATGATGAAAACCCGATGCCATCCGAACGCTCGACCGAACCAAGCATCAACGCAGCAAACCGGGATGACCTCTTGATGCCACGAGCTCACTTTCGCCAAATCAAACCGAATAACCACCGACTAGACTTCGGCATCACTCTCGAACACTAGATCATTCTTGACATTCTTCAGCAACATCCGCTTCGCTTTGCCTTTGCACTAGACCACCGAGTACCCATGTTCTACCTCCAACAATTCTGGTATACACTGACTTATCATCCGGACAAAGGTGACCATCATTTCACTGCTCAGATCGATGACTTTATCACCCGCCTAATTCCAGCCAGGATTCGCCGCATTCTCCGCCTACCGCTAGCTACCGCCGAACACCCATACGAAGCCTTTGCAACCGACCAACAGCTGGTTGCCGACATCCTAGCCCTCGGGTACGAATCCTTTGAACCATTCACAAGCCCCGACCAGTTCAAGAGGATGTACCTGCCTTAGATTTGGTTCACACTATTCACCATCGTTAATCGATGTCTGACCAGCAAACATACTGGCATGGACAAGGCCAGTACGGCGGTCCTTCGGATCTTTCACGGCATCGCATTCAACCGCCACTACGACTACGCGATGCTCATCTGGACGGACTTTGTGGAACTCGTGGAAGACAAATCCAACTTTCGCAATCGTGCATTCGTTCCGTTTCAGAGGTTTCTTCAACTATTCATCCATGCAATGATGACTTCTCGATCTGCCATTCCTAGAAGGGCCGGAACACCCTTAGGCCCGACCAGTGCTCTTAAATTTCTACGCCTAAATGATCGGGTCTTCCGCAATACCATGCCTATCCCTGAAGCGCTCCTCGCTTATGCTGATCAGAATGCACCTAGTGTAATAGCCTATAGGGAGCGACATGGCTTAATGGCCCAACCACCTCCGGTTGCGCCTGCCCAAGAGCCGATCCAAGAGAAAAATATTGAGGGCGGTGAGGGTCCTAGAATAGAAGAGCATGGTCAGGATCAAGGGGATCCCGACCAGGGAGATGAGCGCACTGTGAGGGGACATGACGAGGGAGGTTCTTCTGATCAGCCCCCCCAACCAACCAACTACCAACCACCCCTGCACTCGACCCATTATCCCCACCCCCCGATTCAAAACATTGGTCAGCCGACAACGTATCCGCCCCCGCTCTTCATCATCGGATGAAGATGCATCCGACAACCAACCGCTCCGTCGTCGCCAACGAACTACAGAAATAGAGGTGCAAGCCGTCAGCCGCATCGGCCCACAACCCTCTATAACCGATTCCAGCTCTGAAAATGATGCGTCATCAACTGAACCGAATCCTGATCAAATCATCCGTTCACCCACATCCGCTCCTACCATACCGTCTGATGATGAACCTCAATTCAACTTCGACTTTGAAGCAAATCCATCCTCCCCATCTATGTCAGACATATTCCCTGAAACCTCTATTGGAGAAATAAGGAGAACGGAGGGAGTACAAGTTGTAAAAGAATCAGTGAGGATGAGCGAAAAGGATACAAAAATGATAGAGGGTGAGAGTCCAATATCCCCCGACCAGGTAACCGCATCCACTAGCCCTACTCATTCGTTGGGTGTGACTAGTGGACAAGTCGCTGTGGACCTAGCAGCGCAATTGCAAGCCCCCCAGCCACTCTGAAGGCTCACAACAGCCAACAGTTTCAACAATACTTGTGAGTCTAGCACCTTATCTAGCTCCCCTCCACTCGGGAGGTATAACTATTGAAACAAGAGGCAGTAGCTCACCTGCTTCGACTTCGGTTGTGTGCACATCGAGTCTAGAGCCTGCTAGGGGACACGAGTCTTTACACACTACGAGCCTCCGTGGCCCAGTCGGAACTCCCATAGTGATGTCCATTCCGGACATTCCACGAGGATTGGGAGGAAATCTTACCAGCGCTACATCTTCGCCAATGCTGAACGTAGGTCATACAGTTGAATCAACTGTTATGTCAACGGGTAATCTAAGTGATCCCGGAGTTACCCCCACAGCTACCACCTCTTCGTCCTTCTCTATTCCCCCAGAAGGCGAAGCACTCATTACTGCTCACTTACAAAGGGCAAGAGACACCCTTGCTGAACATCTGGTCCTTATGACAGCCGAAAGAGAAGCCTTTGTGCGCCAGATTCGTGAAGCTGCGGTTCTTAAAGAGCCGACTCCTGTACACACCGAACCTGCTCATGCAAGCTCCAGCCGTCCAAGTACCAGCCACTCACCACCGCCACCATCACCCCCCGAAGATCGACCACATTCCCCGCATCGATATGAGTATAACACCGATGAACTCATGTCGATGTTGTATGCTAATCTGCTCGCTGAATCCAATGCCACCGGCCAACCGGAGGATTCACTAGAAGGTCTTCTTCGCCGCAATCTTCAAATCCCCACCGTAACTCATCACGAGTTCGATGTATTCCGCGCACACATAGACCAAGAGCTCGCCGACATGAAAAATGCCCAACAGCGCCAAACGGAAGACATCCTGGGTGCTATTACTGCTCTTCGAACAGAAATCCAAGAGTCTTGCCGTCCGGCAGTTCGTACTTCTACTTCCAGACCTCATCAGGACGACCCGGGCTCCGCTCCAACTCGTCCTGAGGGGGAGACACGCCAAACGGAAAGATCACGATCTAGAGCATCTGCTGCCTCAGCTTCAAGACCACATGCTCAATCTACCCAACAACGGCAACGCACTTCAACGACTCAAGAGGATGATACACCAACGGTTGAAAAGCCTGCGGATATCGAATTCGAGAGTACAGCAGCCGAACCAGCCGAACCTGTTGAACTAGCCGAACCTGCCGAACCACTTCGAAACTGGTTCCGAGATCCATATGAACCAATACTTCAAGAACAAGACTATGTGAACTTGAGGCACACAGCAAGAAACTATGCCTTAAGGGATCAAAACGAACGAAGACTCCTACCTCATCAAATTCGGTGGCAAAGAATGTTAATGGACAGTAAGTCCAAATGGGTGAATCAGCAGATCCGTGTGCCATATCTTGAGGAAACCATGGAGAAGATCTTCCGCAAAGAAGCAAAACCTGATGATCTGGCACACATTCATCTAGTGATGGAAATGGATCCTGCTCAAGTTAGAGAGTATCTCCATATCCTGAGGATGAGAGCTTTACCTCAAGCTGAAGTGGTCTCTAGGCACAGGGTTGTCGGGATTTTGAAGATAGACACTGCAAGGATCTTCCAAGTCGAATATCCGATTTTCACTGTTCAAAGAGAAGACGGTAAAACGTATTCCTTCTCTGAAGTCGATTTTGCTAATTTCGATATTATGGACTTGGAGATCATCTACAACGATCTGAGAGACAAGTGCAACCGAAATGTACACGAGCAAAGGGCTTTAAGGGCAGTGGTTATACATGTTCAGAAAGAGCTTCGGTACAGTTATCTTCATGATCTTCAACGAGGAATCGAAAGCGAGCAAAAGAAGATACACATTACTAAGCTTGATCAATCTTTGCCTGTACCTGACAGTACTTTGGTCGCCACTGTCATCACTCGTCCTGTACATGGTGTTGTTTGGATGCATCCTTCTAGAGAAAAGTGGTTTCTTAGATTTCATGAAGTGGCTGCATATTCTTTATGGGGAATTCGGAACAGGCTTGCGTCAGAACTTGCTACAGATAGAAAGAGCGCAACACGGATGAGCAATGACAAAAGAAACTCTCTCTTAGAAGCGATCAAGATAATCGACGACAGAATTATTTATCGACAAACCCTACGAAGATTTGAAGGCATGTTCGAGCTTAGAAGATGAAGACTCATTTTGCCACAAAGGGGGAGATTGTTAGGTCTATTATTATTTTAATTGTGACAAAATAAGGAAAGGATATGCTTTATTGTAAAAGGAAGTTTATAATTCCTTAAACTCTTGTTTCCTTAATTAGACTAGACCTAGCAATATAAATACAAGCTTAGGGTTTTACTTTCAAGGAGTCGATTCATATATTAACTTAGAGAGAGAGAGCTGAAACTGTGAATCTGATTGTAATCGACATATACACTTTCAAGAGATATATGACTACGTAAGTTCTTTAAATCATTGTTCGTGTCATATTAATTTACTATTAACTGTTTATTGTCATTGTGATTGTTATAATGGGATCAACACAATCCCACCTAAAAACCGAAAAGTAGGGTGTGGATAACAATCCCACCGGGAAACTACAGGTAGGGGTGCACTATACTTAAAAGGGAAGGTTCTACACATGTGGACTTTAGGTCCACCGCTGAGGTAGAATTAAAAAGAAGGTTCTACACATGTGGACTTTAGGTCCACCGCTGAGGTGGAACTAAAAAGAAGGTTCTACACATGTGGACTTTAGGTCCACCGCTGAGGTGGAACTAAAAAGAAGGTTCTACACATGTGGACTTTAGGTCCACCGCTGAGGTGGAACTAAAAAAGAAGGTTCTACACATGTGGACTTTAGGTCCACCGCTGAGGTAGAACTAAAAATATTTTTGTGGTCGAAGGTTTAGTGGTGACTCATTACTTACTATTAATTAGGGTACAAAAATGCCTTGAATGTTTTAAGATGAAAAGTTATCAAGTGCCACAAAAGTTATTTTGCTCAATATTCATTTACACAAAAGATGTTTATAATATTGAAAACCTGTGAACTCACCAACTCTTTGTAGTTGACCTTGTTTTATTCATGCTTTTCAGGGGTAAGAAAGGGTAAGTGAAAATGCTTGTGTTTGGGGCGCATCAACATCAACCACGTTTAAATTTGAAATCATTTTGTAGAACCTCTTATTTTCTTTTATTTTGTTAAAACTTGAACTTGTATGATGTAATGTTCAGTTTTATTTTGTTATGTATTTGGTTGGACAATTGGTGTTGTTGTCGCTCTATCGCTATGAAATCTTGAACTATCACTCCCTGTTTTTCCGCTTTAGCGGGGTGTGACAGACTTGGTATCAGAGCTATAGGTTATAGAGAACACCGGGTTTTCTAAAAAAACCAAATACTATAACCAAAAGTTTTCGAAAAACTATTTTCCTAAACTAATTAAAATTTTAAAAGCTTAGTACTAGTATAATTGGAATAAGTGTCGACTTAGCATATTGATATTAGGCAAAGCCTGATCACCTATGTCTAATCTAATATGTATAAGGGAGACATGGAACAATTATACTGGGAACTTCTTGCCCAAATGAAAAGCATGGTCATAAGTGTGAGTTTGCATAAGCATATTATAAATTGTTATTTACTAGAGTACATTTAGTAATTAAATTTGTTAGTATCGCAGTTCGATATGTCACACTCATCCACCCCTACTAAGTACTCTGCTGACTCCTTAGACTATGTGACTAGTCATCCTAGGAGAGAACTTTCTGACTACTTTGTTGGTTAAACTTGGAAACTTATTTTGGTGGCATGTAGCTCACTATTTAGAACTCTAAGATACTTGATGTCTTTTGAGAATTATTTTTGCTGGATATTGAAGTTATGTGATTTTAAACCTATGATTTGATGAATCGAATGTTTTATATGCATAACTTAGTTAAGTAGACTTAGCGTAAAAATAGTAATAGCAATATGACCCAACCTGAATATGAACCTATGCCTAAAGACAATGCCTTCGATGAGAGAAAACTTCGGGATCGCGCGACTTGTGTCTGAGCAACTCATCGCGGCACCTCCGAACATCGTTAGTCAAGTGGAAGCGGGTCTGAATGCTAATTCGGGAAACAACTGAGGATCTGGAGCAAGTGGAGATAGGGAATGCACATACAAAGCTTTTAGGACCAGCAACCCGAAGGAATTCCATGGAATTGAAGGAGCTGTTGGATTACTGACATGGATTGAGAATATGAAGTCCGTTCTCCACATAAACAAGTGCATTGAAGGAAATAAAGTGGAGCTTGCCTCTTGTCTTCTACAAGGACGAGCAGTGGCCTGGTGGAACACCCAAATGCAAACCCGAGGCTGAGAAGCAGCCAACAGTCTTACTTGGGAGGAATTCAAAATGCTCAAAGAGGAATACTGCCGAGTAGCGAAATCCAGAAGTTGGAAGCGGAGCTATGGAATCATGAAATGAAGACAAATGATACTCTTATACTGCACGTTTCCATGAACTGGCAAAGATGGTACCACATTTGGTGACGCCCGAGGAAAATCGAGTCGAAATGTATATCTGGGGTTTATATCCTGAAATACATGGGACGTAACTTCGGCAAACCCAAAAACCCTTCAAGATGCGGTGAATTTGGCAACCAGGCTCACCAACAATATTAATCGTTCGGGGATATTTGCAAGAGACAAAGCTCAAGATAAGAGAAAGATGGAGGAACTTTAGCATAGACATAATCCCAATCATGTTAGGAAGCTTTGATATAATTAGGGGTATGGATTGGTTGTCTAAAAACCGAGCTGAAATTTGTTGCTCCGAAAAGATCATCCCAGTTCCACTACCAGAAGGAGAAGTTCTCGAAGTACATGGAAAAGAAACCTAGAAGGAATGTTAAAATAGTGACGTGCATGAAGATGTGAAAATACTTGAGGAAGGACTGCATTGCATTTTTGGCACGCATTGTGAATAAGGAGATCGAAGAGAAACGCATTCAGGATCTTCCTATAGTTCGGTATTTTCTCGAAGTATTCCCAGATAAGTTACCCGGACTACCCCCGCCAAGACAAGTTGAGTTTTACATCGATTTAGTTCCTAGAGCTGCGCCCGTGGCGCAATCACTATACCAATTAGCACCATCGAAAATGCAGGAACTATCAGAACAACTTCTGGAGTTACTCAATAACGATTCATCAGACCCAACTCTTCAACTTGGGGAGCTCCAGTTTTGTTTGTTAAAAAGAAGGATAAATCTTTTCGAATGTGTATCGATTATAGGGAACTCAATAAGTTGACTATCAAGAACCGATACCCCCTTCCTCGAATTGATGACTTATTCGATCAACTTCAAGGTGCAACGTATTTCTCAAAGATCGATCTTCGATCGGGATATCATCAAATGAGAGTTCGTGAAGAAGACATTCCTAAGACATCGTTTAGAACTCGTTATGGTCGTTACGAGTTCCTAGTTATGTCTTTCGGGCTAACAAACACACTAGCAGTCTTCATGGATTTAATGAATAGAGTATGTCGACCGTACCTAGATAAGTTCGTGATCGTTTTTATAGATGATATACTCATTTATTCTCGTGATAAGAAAGAACATGAACAACATCTGAGGTTGATACTAGAATTTCTCAAGGATGAAAAGTTGTACGCCAAGTTCTCCAAATGCGAAATCTGGATCCGAGAAGTACACTTTCTAGGCCACATAGTAAATGAAAAGGGAATTCATGTTGATCCAGCTAAAATCGAGACCATTAAGAAATGGGAAGCTCCAAAGAAACCAACCGAGATCCGTCAATTTCTTGGATTGGCAGGCTATTACCGGCGATTTTCGAAAATTTCTCCAAGATCGAGCAACCACTGACGACTTAAGTCAAAAAGATAAGAAGCTTATTTGGGGAGAGAAACAAGAGGAAGCATTCCAGACTCTCAAGCATAAGTTATGCAACGCGCCGATTCTGGCGCTGCCTGAAGGAGTGGATAACTTCGTAGTCTACTGTGATGCTTCACATCAAGGAATGGGATGCGTGCTAATGCAAAAAGACAAAGTAATCACATATGCATCGAGGCATTTAAAGATTCATGAGAAGAATTACATCACCTATGACTTGGAGTTAGGGGTGGTGGTGTTCACACTCAAAATATAGAGACACTATCTCTACGACACTAAGTGCACCATTTTCACTGATCATAAAAGCTTTCAGCACATTGATGACCCAAAAAAAAAAATGCTCAATATGAGGCAAAAAAGATGGGTCGAGCTACTTAGTGACTACGATTGTAAGATAAAGTACCATCTAGGAAAGGCTAACGTAGTAGCTGACGCTTTAAGCAGAAAGGAAAGAGTGAAGTCGACGAGAGCACGAGCTATCGGAATGATGGTTCAAACGAGTTTAAAGACTCAAATTCTTGAAGCACAAAAAGAAGCTTTAAAAAAAAATGAGAAATTGAAGAATGAGACCTTGCATCACGTAGAAAAAGGATTTGAATTACAATCAGATGAAGTGCATTACTTTAAGAATAAAGTATGGGTACCAAAGGTTGGTAATTTACGATCAACCATCTTGGATGAAGCCCATCGATCCAGATATTCAGTTCACCCAGGAGTGGATAAGATGTACAAAGATCTGAAGGAATACTATTGGTGGCCAGGAATGCAGAAAGATATTGCTTTATACGTAAGTAAGTCTTTGACCTGTGCTCAAGTCAAGGCTGAACACCAAAAACCATCCGGTCTACTTCAACAACCCGAAATTCTCCAATGCAAATGGGAGCAAATAACTATGGATTTGATAACCAAGCTACCCAGAACGGGGAAAGGACTGGTACGCTACAGGAAGAGAAGCAAGCTGGGTCCCAGATACGTTGGTCCATTTGAAATAACCAAAAGAATTGGGCCGGTAGCGTACAAACTAAAGTTGCTACAGAATTTAAGCGCCATCCACGACACGTTCCATGTGTCGAATCTGAAGAAATACCTAACGGATGAAACAATAGTTATACCCGTGGAAGACGTTCAGATTAATGATCGGTTACATTTCATTGAAGAACCAGTCGAGATACTTGATCGAGAAATTAAACGGTTGAGGCACAGTAAGATCCCAATTATCAAAGTCCGTTGGAATGCGAAACATGGTCCAGAGTATACATGGGAACGAGAAAATTTGATGAAGCATAAGTTTCCCAGCTTATTCGCGAACACCCTGCAGAAGGCTAGCTCTTAAATTTCGGGACGAAATTTCTTTAACAGGGGGAGAATGTGACAATTGTCAAAATTCGAGCTTCCGAGTTAGTTCCTATTAAGTTTATTAGTGTTATATAGATTAAGTTTAAGAATAGGAGTTAGTTGGTTTAGAATGGCCGAAAAATCCCTAGCATTTCCGGTAGTCGCTTAAAATGTCCGGTTCCGACCCGTAACTGTCCGAAACGTCCAATACAGTGCCAAATGCTCTAATTTATACCCAATTTATATAAAATATATAGTTTTAGTATTTTATTTATGAAACTTTTTATTTTGTTAGAAATTAACCATTTTAGGGCCTACATTTTGAGGAAAAAGGCCAAAAATTGATAAAAATTACATTTTATTCTTAATTGGGCTTAAGTTTGTTTTGTTTTTAAAAAAAAAAAATATATACATATTTTGGATTGGAGTGGGGCCCATGTACATGGCCATCCCCCCCACCTAATTCCCCCATATAAATATATTTTTTTTCCATTTCCTCCTCATTTGCATGTTGAAAATTTTGAATTTCTCTCCTCTCTCTCTCTAGAAACTAAAGGACACAAGTCTCTCATCCTTTTTCTCTCTAAAAATCAGGCACATTCATCATCAAAATCATCTTTTGGACAAGATTTTTGAAGAATCTTTGAACCACAATCATGACTCAAGTAAGTAACAACATCATCTTCATCTTTTTCTTGCAAATTTTGGGTGAAAAACCCACTTTTCTTGCATTCTTTAGCTACCTTCTCCTAATATCCAAAATTTCTGAGTTTATGGAGAGATTATACACCAAAACATGTAAAAATGTTTATACAATGGTGATAATCTATGATCCAAACAATAAAACTCAAGAAAATAGGTGAAAAACATGATTTTATGTGATTTTGAACAACAATGGTGATTTTTGGTGCTGACAGATTTTATGCATGTGCATAAATCGTCCATTTCTTGCATATAATATGTTCAAATATCATAAATCTTCTTCTAAAAGTTTATTTACTGAGTTGGGGTTCTAATCCAAGTGGTATCACTCAAAAACATTGAGTTTTGACCCCCCAAATGCTCATAATAAGATGCATGTGCATCTGGAAGTTCAACAGTAGGTAAACCATACTTTGAACGACCATAACTCTTTGAATATTCTTCCAAATCACTTGATTTTTCTTCTGGAAGTTAATTTAATGAGTTACCTTTCAAATGCCACTGATTTCATTAAAATTTATGGTGATCTGAGGTTCCAATTAATTGAAACAAAGTAAGTGTGCAAACTGTCAACCAATGACAGATTTGTGCATGCATGTTCAAATGGCCATACCTCTTTCAAAACTCAATTAAAAAGGATGATTTTTCTTTTGAGAGTTATTTTTATGAGTTATATTCAGTTTTCAAGTGGAATCACTTAAAAATATGGGGTTTTAATCCTCTAAACACCTAAAATACTTTAGGTGTGCAATCTGTGAAACCACCAGCAGCTAAACTCTACTTTGTGTGTTAGTATCTCCTTTGTTATTTGTCTTTAATGCATGATTATTCTTCTAAAACTTTCTTTTATCAGTTAGGATTCATATGAATCCAGTTTCATTCAAAAATATGAAGTTTTGAGACATTAACCAATTTATTAAAGTTAAGTGTGCAATCTGTCAGCTAATGACAGAAGTGTGCATGCAACTTTGTAGTGCCATATCTCCTTCATAACTTATTCAAAATCAGTGATTCTTATCGCAAAAGTTTCCTTTATGAGTTATGATTTTAATCCAACTGGAATTTCTGAAAAATACTAAGTAAAACTCCACAAATGATTGGTTTACTAACAGTGTGTAATCTGCCATGCTTGCTGTGACACACTGTTTGATATAAATTATTTGAACCCTCTTTATATGTCTAAAATGCATGAAATTTGGTCACAATGACCTTAACTCAGTAATGCATCATATATAAAAAGATGGAAAATTTTATCATTTTGGATGTTACATTAATTTGATCATTTTTAAGACTTATAGTTTCTGTCAGAAAGTTAAATTCTGAAACTGGTTGATTTCATAAATTTTAATCACTTGAAAGACTATAATGTTACATTTTCGGAATAAATTATGTCTTTAAAAAGCATATGTGCATTATGTATAACGGGACAATAGTAGACCAAGTTGGACATATAAGGACTTATAAGTATTCTCATAGTAATCGTTAGACGCATAAGTGACCGTTTTGGGTATTTTACTTTGATAGGGAAGCGTTAGGTCGGCTAGCGGACGAATCGTGCTTTAAACGGAGCTTTTGCAAAAGGTGAGTATTCACAACCCCATTTTATATGTTTTGGGGTGAAAAACATGATTAAATGAAATATTTGAGCTATTTGCATTACCGAATGTGAAACATTATAAAATTATTGTTTTGGGCACTAAGGCATGTACACTAATAAATTGTATTGAGTAAAATGTTCCATAAAAGTTTGTACACTACTATTAACTCAAGTGAGGAGCCGAGGGTATATGTGGATAGCGCTATTGGACGGACAATCCCACCTAAAAACCGAAAAGTAGGGTGTGGATAGCAATCCCACCGGGAAACTACAGGTAATGGTGCACTATACTTAAAAGGGAAGGTTCTACACATGTGGACTTTAGGTCCACCGCTGAGGTTGAATTAAAAAGAAGGTTCTACACATGTGGACTTTAGGTCCACCGCTGAGGTGGAACTAAAAAGAAGGTTCTACACATGTGGACTTTAGGTCCACCGCTGAGGTGGAACTAAAAAGAAGGTTCTACATATGTGGACTTTAGGTCCACCGCTGAGGTAGAACTAAAAAAGAAGGTTCTATACATGTGGACTTTAGGTCCACCGCTGAGGTAGAACTAAAAATATTTTTGTGGTCGAAGGTTTAGTGGTGACTCATTACTTACTATTAATTAGGGTACAAAAATGCCTTGAATGTTTAAGATGAAAAGTTATCAAGTGCCATAAAAGTTATTTTGCTCAATATTCATTTACACAAAAGATGTTTATAATATTGAAAACCTGTGAACTCACTAACTCTTTGTAGTTGACCTTGTTTTATTCATGCTTTTCAGGGGTAAGAAAGGGTAAGTGAAAATGCTTGTGTTTGGGGCGCATCAACATCAACCACGTTTAAATTTGAAATCATTTTGTAGAACCTCTTATTTTCTTTTATTTTGTTAAAACTTGAACTTGTATGATGGAATGTTCAGTTTTATTTTGTTATGTATTTGATTGGACAATTGGTGTTGTTATCGCTCTATCGCTATGAAATCTTGAACTATCACTCCCTGTGTTTCTGCTTTGGCGGGGTGTGACAGACTTGGTATCAAAGCTATAGGTTATAGAGAACACCGGTTTTTCTAAAAAAACCAAATACTATAACCAAAAGTTTTCGAAAAACTATTTTCCTAAACTAATTAAAATTTTAAAAGCTTAGTACTAGTATAATTGGAATGAGTGTCGACTTAGCATATTGATATTAGGCAAAGACTGATCACCTATGTCTAATCTAATATGTATAAGGGAGACATGGAACAGTTATACTGGGAACTTCTTGCCCAAATGAAAAGCATGGTCATAAGTGTGAGTTTGCATAAGCATATTATAAATTGTTATTTACTAGAGTACATTTAGTAATTAAAATTGTTAGTATCGCAGTTCGATATGTCTCACTTATCCACCCCTACTAAGTACTCTGCTGACTCCTTAGGCTATGTGACTAGTCATCCTAGGAGAGAACTTTCTGACTACTTTGGTGGTTAAACTTGGAAACTTATTTTGGTGGCATGTAGCTCACTATTTAGAACTCTAAGATACTTGATGTCTTTTGAGAATTATTTTTGCTGGATATTGAAGTTATGTGATTTTAAACCTATGATTTGATGAATCGAATGTTTTATATGCATAACTTAGTTAAGTAGACTTAGCGTAAAAATAGTAATAGCAATATGACCCAACCTCAATATGAACCTATGCCTAAAGACAATTCCTTCGATGAGAGAAAACTTCGGGATCGCGCGACTTGTGTCTGAGCAACTCATCGCGGCACCTCCGAACATCGTTAGTCAAGTGGAAGCGGGTCTGAATGCTAATTCGGGAAACAACTGAGGATCTGGAGCAAGTGGAGATAGGGAATGCACATACAAAGCTTTTAGGACCAGCAACCCGAAGGAATTCCATGGAATTGAAGGAGCTGTTGGATTACTGACATGGATTGAGAATATGAAGTCCGTTCTCCACATAAACAAGTGCATTGAAGGAAATAAAGTGGAGCTTGCCTCTTGTCTTCTACAAGGACGAGCAGTGGCCTGGTGGAACACCCAAATGCAAACCCGAGGCTGAGAAGCAGCCAACAGTCTTACTTGGGAGGAATTCAAAATGCTCAAAGAGGAATACTGCCGAGTAGCGAAATCCAGAAGTTGGAAGCGGAGCTATGGAATCATGAAATGAAGACAAATGATACTCTTATACTGCACGTTTCCATGAACTGGCAAAGATGGTACCACATTTGGTGACGCCCGAGGAAAATCGAGTCGAAATGTATATCTGGGGTTTATATCCTGAAATACATGGGACGTAACTTCGGCAAACCCAAAAACCCTTCAAGATGCGGTGAATTTGGCAACCAGGCTCACCAAGAATACTAATCGTTCGGGGATATTTGCAAGAGACAAAGCTCAAGATAAGAGAAAGATGGAGGAACTTTAGCATAGACATAATCCCAATCATGTTAGGAAGCTTTGATATAATTAGGGGTATGGATTGGTTGTCTAAAAACCGAGCTGAAATTTGCTGCTCCGAAAAGATCATCCCAGTTCCACTACCAGAAGGAGAAGTTCTCGATGTACATGGAAAAGAAACCTAGAAGAAATGTTAAAATAGTGACGTGCATGAAGATGCGAAAATACTTGAGGAAGGATTGCATTGCGTTTTTGGCACGCATTGTGAATAAGGAGATCGAAGAGAAACGCGTTCAGGATCTTCCTATAGTTCGGTATTTTCTCGAAGTATTCCCAGATAAGTTACCCGGACTACCCCCGCCAAGACAAGTTGAGTTTCACATCGATTTAGTTCCTAGAGCTGCGCCCGTGGCGCAATCACCATACCACTTAGCACCATCGAAAATGCAGGAACTGTCAGAACAACTTCTGGAGTTACTCAATAACGATTCATCAGACCCAACTCTTCACCTTGGGGAGCTCCAGTTTTGTTTGTTAAAAAGAAGGATGGATCTTTCCGAATGTGTATCGATTATAGGGAACTCAATAAGTTGAATATCAAGAACCGATACCCCCTTCCTCGAATAGATGACTTATTCGATCAACTTCAAGGTACAACGTATTTCTCAAAAATCGATCTTCGATCGGGATATCATCAAATGAGAGTTCGTGAAGAAGACATTCCTAAGACAACGTTTAGAACTCGTTAACCTCAGATGTTGTTCATGTTCTTTCTTATCACGAGAATAAATGAGTATATCATCTATAAAAACGATCACGAACTTATCTAGGTACGGTCGACATACTCTATTCATTAAATCCATGAAGACTGCCAGTGCGTTTGTTAGCCCGAAAGACATAACTAGGAACTCGTAACGACCATAACGAGTGACTACGATTGTAAGATGGGTCGAGCTACTATCTCTACGACACTAAGTGCACCATTTTCACTGATCATAAAAGCCTTCAGCACATTCTTGACCCCAAAAAAAAATGCTCAATATGAGGCAAAAAAGATGGGTCGAGCTACTTAGTGACTACGATTGTAAGATAAAGTACCATCTAGGAAAGGCTAACGTAGTAGCTGACGCTTTAAGCAGAAAGGAAAGAGTGAAGTCGACGAGAGCACGAGCTATGGGAATGATGGTTCAAACGAGTTTAAAGACTCAAATTCTTGAAGCACAAAAAGAAGCTTTAAAAAAATGATAAATTGAAGAATGAGACCTTGCATCACATAGAAAAAGGATTTGAATTACAATCAGATGAAGTGCATTACTTTAAGAATAAAGTATGGGTACCAAAGGTTGGTAATTTACGATCAACCATCTTGGATGAAGCCCATCGATCCAGATATTCAGTTCACCCAGGAGTGGATAAGATGTACAAAGATCTGAAGGAATGCTATTGGTGGCCAGGAATGCAGAAAGATATTGCTTTATGCGTAAGTAAGTCTTTGACCTGTGCTCAAGTCAAGGCTGAACACCAAAAACCATCCGGTCTATTTCAACAACCCGAAATTCTCCAATGGAAATGGGAGCAAATAACTATGGATTTGATAACCAAGCTACCCAGAACGGGGAAAGGACTGGTACGCTTCAGGAAGAGAAGAGAAGCAAGCTGGGTCCCAGATACGTTGGTCCATTTGAAATAACCAAAAGAATTGGGCCGGTAGCGTACAAACTAAAGTTGCTACATAATTTAAGCGCCATCCATGACACGTTCCATGTGTCGAATCTGAAGAAATACCTAACGGATGAAACAATAGTTATACCCGTGGAAGACGTTCAGATTAATGATCGGTTACATTTCATTGAAGAACCAGTCGAGATACTTGATCGAGAAATTAAACGGTTGAGGCACAGTAAGATCCCAATTATCAAAGTCCATTGGAATGCGAAACATGGTCCAGAGTATACACGGGAACGCGAAGATTTGATGAAGCATAAGTATCCCAGCTTATTCGCGAACACCCTGCAGAAGGCTAGCTCTTAAATTTCGGGACAAAATTTCTTTAACAGGGGGAGAATGTGACAACTGTCAAAATTCGAGCTTCCGAGTTAGTTCCTATTAAGTTTATTAGTGTTATACAGATTAATTTTAAGAATAGGAGTTAGTTGGTTTAGAATGGCCGAAAAATCCCTAGCATTTCCGGCAGTCGCTGTCCGGTTCCGAACCGTAACTGTCCGAAACGTCCAATACAGTGCCAAATGCTCTAATTTATACCCAATTTATATAAAATATATAGTTTTAGTATTTTATTTATGAAAATATTTATTTTGTTAGAAATTAACCATTTTAGGGCCTACATTTTGAGGAAAAAGGCCAAAAATTGATAAAAATGATATTTTATTCTTAATTGGGCTTAAGTTTGTTTTGTTTTTAAAAAATAATATATACATATTTTGGATTGGAGTGGGGCCCATGTACATGGCCATCCCCCCCACCTAATTCCCCCATATAAATATATTTTTTTTCCATTTCCTCCTCATTTGCATGTTGAAAATTTTGAATTTCTCTCCTCTCTCTCTCTAGAAACTAAAGGACACAAGTCTCTCATCCTTTTTCTCTCTAAAAATCAGGCACATTCATCATCAAAATCATCTTTTGGACAAGATTTTTGAAGAATCTTTGAACCACAATCATGACTCAAGTAAGTAACAACATCATCTTCATCTTTTTCTTGCAAATTTTGGGTGAAAAACCCACTTTTCTTGCATTCTTTAGCTACCTTCTCCTAATATCCAAAATTTCTGAGTTTATGGAGAGATTATACACCAAAACATGTAAAAATGTTTATACAATGGTGATAATCTATGATCCAAACAATAAAACTCAAGAAAATAGGTGAAAAACATGATTTTATGTGATTTTGAACAACAATGGTGATTTTTGGTGCTGACAGATTTTATGCATGTGCATAAATCGTCCATTTCTTGCATATAATATGTTCAAATATCATAAATCTTCTTCTAAAAGTTTATTTTCCAAGTGGTATCACTCAAAAACATTGAGTTTTGACCCCCCAAATGCTCATAATAAGATGCATGTGCATCTGGAAGTTCAACAGTAGGTAAACCATACTTTGAACGACCATAACTCTTTGAATATTCTTCCAAATCACTTGATTTTTCTTCTGGAAGTTAATTTAATGAGTTACCTTTCAAATGCCACTGATTTCATTAAAATTTATGGTGATTTGAGGTTCCAATTAATTGAAACAAAGTAAGTGTGCAAACTGTCAACCAATGACAGATTTGTGCATGCATGTTCAAATGGCCATACCTCTTTCAAAACTCAATTAAAAAGGATGATTTTTCTTTTGAGAGTTATTTTTATGAGTTATATTCAGTTTTCAAGTGGAATCACTTAAAAATATGGGGTTTTAATCCTCTAAACACCTAAAATACTTTAGGTGTGCAATCTGTGAAACCACCAGCAGCTAAACTCTACTTTGTGTGTTAGTATCTCCTTTGTTATTTGTCTTTAATGCATGATTATTCTTCTAAAACTTTCTTTTATCAGTTAGGATTCATATGAATCCAGTTTCATTCAAAAATATGAAGTTTTGAGACATTAACCAATTTATTAAAGTTAAGTGTGCAATCTGTCAGCTAATGACAGAAGTGTGCATGCAACTTTCTAGTGCCATATCTCCTTCATAACTTCTTCAAAATCCGTGATTTTTATCGCAAAAGTTTCCGTTATGAGTTATGATTCTAATCCAACTGGAATTTCTGAAAAATACTAAGTAAAACTCCTCAAATGATTGGTTTACTAACAGTGTGTAATCTGCCATGCTTGCTGTGACACACTGTTTGATATAAATTATTTGAACCCTCTTTATATGTCTAAAATGCATGAAATTTGGTCACAATGACCTTAACTCAGTAATGCATCATATATAAAAAGATGGAAAATTTTATCATTTTGGATGTTACATTAATTTGATCATTTTTAAGACTTATAGTTTCTGTCAGAAAGTTAAATTCTGAAACTGGTTGATTTCATAAATTTTAATCACTTGAAAGACTATAATGTTACATTTTCGGAATAAATTATGTCTTTAAAGAGCATATGTGCATTATGTATAACGGGACAATAGTAGACCAAGTTGGACATATAAGGACTTATAAGTACTCTCATAGTAATCGTTAGACGCATAAGTGACCGTTTTGGGTATTTTACTTTGATAGGGAAGCGTTAGGTTGGCTAGCGGACGAATCGTGCTTTAAACGGAGCTTTTGCAAAAGGTGAGTATTCACAGCCCCATTTTTAAAGTATTTTATATGTTTTGGGGTGAAAAGCATGATTAAATGAAATATTTGAGCTATTTGCATTACCGAATGTACACTAATAGATTGTATTGAGTAAAATCTTCCATAAAAGTTTGTACACTACTATTAACTAAAGTGAGGAGCCGAGGGTATATGTGGATATCGCTATTGGACGGACAATCCCACCTAAAAACCGAAAAGTAGGGTGTGGATAGCAATCCCACCGGGAAACTACAGGTAGGGGTGCACTATACTTAAAAGGGAAGGTTCTACACATGTGGAATTTAGGTCCACTGCTGAGGTAGAATTAAAAATAAGGTTCTACACATGTGGACTTTAGGGCCACCGCTGAGGTAGAACTAAATAGAAGGTTCTACACATGTGGACTTTAGGTCCACCGCTGAGGTAGAACTAAAAAGAAGGTTCTACACATGTGGACTTTAGGTCCACCGCTGAGGTAGAACTAAAAAAGAAGGTTCTACACATGTGGACTTTAGGTCCACCGCTGAGGTAGAACTAAAAATATTTTTGTGGTCGAAGGTTTAGTGGTGACTCATTACTTACTATTAATTAGGGTACAAAAATGCCTTGAATGTTTTAAGATGAAAAGTTATCAAGTGCCATAAAAGTTATTTTGTTCAATATTCATTTACGCAAAAGATGTTTATAATATTGAAAACCTGTGAACTCACCAACTCTTTGTAGTTGACCTTGTTTTATTCATGCTTTTCAGGGGTAAGAAAGGGTAAGTGAAAATGCTTGTGTTTGGGGCGCATCAACGTCAACCACGTTTAAATTTGAAATCATTTTGTAGAACATCTTATTTCTTTTATTTTGTTAAAACTTGAACTTGTATGATGTAATGTTCAGTTTTATTTTGTTATGTATTTGATTGGACAATTGGTGTTGTTATCGCTCTATCGCTATGAAATCTTGAACTATCACTCCCTGTGTTTCCGCTTTAGCGGGGTGTGACAGACTTGGTATCATAGCTATAGGTTATAGAGAACACCGATTTTTCTAAAAAAACCAAATACTATAACCAAAAGTTTTCGAAAAACTATTTTCCTAAACTAATTAAAATTTTAAAAGCTTAGTACTAGTATAATTGGAATAAGTTTCGGCTTAGCATATTGATATTAGGCAAAGCCTGATCACCTATGTTTAATTTAATATGTATAAGGGAGACATGGAACAATTATACTGGGAACTTCTTGCCCAAATGAAAAGCATGGTCATAAGTGTGAGTTTGCATAAGCATATTATAAATTGTTATTTACTAAAGTACATTTAGTAATTAAATTTGTTAGTATCGTAGTTCGATATGTCTCACTCATCCACCCCTACTAAGTACTCTGCTGACTCCTTAGGCTATGTGACTAGTCATCCTAGGAGAGAACTTTCTGACTACTTTGTTGGTTAAACTTGGAAACTTATTTTGGTGGCATGTAGCTCACTATTTAGAACTCTAAGATACTTGATGTCTTTTGAGAATTATTTTTGCTGGATATTGAAGTTATGTGATTTTAAATCTATGAGTTATCTTAGAGTTCTTTTGACACTTAGTTTTATGAGTTATCTTCTGATTTCAAGTGGAATCACATGAAAATAATGGAGTTTTGACCCTCAAAACACCTAAAACGTTTTAGGTGTGCAAACTGTGAAACCACCAGTAGGTAAACCCTACTTTGTATGTTAATATCTCTTTGATTATTTGTACATAATGCATAATTCTTCTTCTGGAGTTTTCTTTTATGAGTTAGGGTTCATATGAATCCGATTTCATTCAAAAATATGAAGTTTTGAGGCATTAACCAATTTGTTTAAGTTGAGTGTGCAAACTGTCAACCAATGGTAGATTTTGTCATTTTGGATATCACAGTAATTGGATCCTTTTTAACACTTATAGTTTCTGTCCGAAAGTGAAATTCTGGAATTGCTTGAATCCATGAATTTTGATCACTTGAAGGATTTTATAACATTATTTTTCGGTATAAATTACCATATTAAAGAGCATATGTGCATTATGTATAACGAGACTATCGATAATCAAGTTGGACATATATGGACTTATAAAGCATTCTCATGGTAACTGTTGGACTTATAGTAATCATTTGAGTACTTTGCTTTGTTAGGAAAGCGCTAGGCCGGTAAACGAGCGTCTCGGGTATCTAATTTGAAGCTTTTGCTATAAGGTGAGCATTCACATCCCCACTTTAAAGTATTTTATACGTTTTGGGGTGAAAAGCATGATTAAATGTAATATTTGAGCTATTTGCATAACCGAATGTGAACAATTATGAAATTGTTGTTATGGGCACTAAGGCATGTACACTAATAGAATGTATTGAGTAAAATGTTCCATAAAAGTTTGTACACTACTATTAACTCAAGTGAGGAGCCGAGGGTATTTGTGGATAGCGCTATTGGACCGACAATCCCACCTAAAAACCGGCAAGTAGGGGCGCGGATAGCAATCTCACCTAAAAACTACAGGTAGGGGTGCACTATACTTAAAATAAAGGTTCTACATATGTGGGATTTTAGTCCCACCGCTAAGGTAGAATTAAAAAGAGTTTTGTGGTCGAAAGGTTTAGTGGTGACTCATTACTTACTATTAATTAGGGTACAAAATGCTTTGAACGTCTTAAGATTTAAAGATTTACCAAGTGCCATAAAAGTTATTTTGCTCAATATTCATTTATGTAAAAGATGTTTATAATATTCAAAACCTGTGAACTCACCAACTCTTTGTAGTTGACCTTGTTTTATTCATGCTTTTCAGGGGTAAGAAAGATGAACTGAAATGATTACTAATTGGGCTCATCAACATCAATCATGTTTTACAATTTAAATCGTTTTGTTTGAACACTTGTTTCCTTTTATTTTGTTTTAAACTATGGACTTATATGATGTAAATTTCGGGTTTAAATTGTTATGTATTTGAATGGATGATTGGTGTTATTTTTCCCTATTGCTATGAAATCTTGAACTATCACGCCTCGTGTTTCCACTTTAGCAGGGTGTGAGTCGTGTGACAGACTTGGTATCAGAGTCATAGGTTATAGAGAACACCGATTTTTCTATAAAAACCAAATACTATAACCAAAAGCTTTCGAAAACTAATTTCTTAAACTAACTTTAATTTTAAAAAAAAAAGCTTAGTACTAGTATAAAAGGAATAAGTGTCGACTTAGCATATTGAAATTAGGCAAAGCCTGATCACCTATGTCTAATTTAATGTTAATAATGGAGACATGGAACAATTATATTGGGAACTTCTTCCCCAAATGAAAAGCATGGTCATAAGTATGAGTTTGCATAAGCATTTTTATGAATTATTATTTACTAAAGTACATTTAGTAATTATGTTTGTTACTATCGCAGTTTAAAATGTCTCACTCATCCTCTAACCAAGGATATTCCCCCGACGAATCAGGTTATTTTACTAGCTGCCCTAGAAGAAATCCACCTATCTATGAGGAGAGTGACCCATCTGAAGATAGTGACGCAGCCACTCGAGAGACTTCCGTTGAATCTCCTGTTCTAATGCCACCTCCAGCCGATGTGGCAGGTCCATCGCGAGGGCCTAGGACGATGAGAACCGCCCGAAAGCGTGTTCTCCCCCCTAGGAGGGTGACTATCACGGTCCCCTCCGAGCCTTCGGACGAGCCATCTAGATCACGAACCCGATCACGAAGCGTGACCTCTCCTCCCCCAGCAGTTGGAGTTCCCGTGCCGCAGCCTCAGGGCATGACTGCAACGGAGAACTTTTGGGTCTCGGGTATGGCTAATGAAGTACAGACTCACCGACTTAGGTTGGACCATTTCCGGCACTCTCTAGACGCCGTATTGACAATCCTGAACTCGCGGGATGAAATTACTGGTAGAGTCATGGAGGTCACCTTTGAGACTAGGAGGGCAATCAGGAGGTTGTACTCGTACTTAGCTTGGGCGATAGGAGCTTGATGGTGATGACAGGAGTGTTGGTTTCGGTGATGATGCATTAGTGAACCTTCGTTGTTATGAAGCTTTTGGGTTGATAATACTTTCTTTTGAGGCTTATAGCCTACATGTTTAAAATTACAAACAATTTAATGTCTTTTTGGGATTGTAATTTTGAAACTCATGTTTGGAATATTTTGCTTATTATGAAATGTTATGCATGTTATCTGTCTATCGTATGTTGCTTTGAGTATATGTTTTCATGAATGGTACTAGATGAATGTTATACGATACGTACAATTAAATAAGTAGACTTATTACAGCTATAGTAATATAAATTTGACCAAAACTCAATTTGGAATTGCGTGTTTTAGAACAATGCCTCCAAGGAAAGAAAACCCTGAAATTTCACGACTTGTGTCGGAACAACTCATGGCAACACTTCCAAATATCGTTAGCCAAGTGGCGGCCGGTCTGAATACTAATCAAAGAAACAACCCAGAACCCGATGCAAAAAGGAACGGGGAATGCACATACAAAACTTTCAGGTCTTGCAATCCTAAAGAATTTTATGGAACTGAGGGAGCCGTGGGATTATTGACTTGGATAGAAAGCATGGAGTCTGTTCTCCATATTAGCAAATGTACCGAGCGAAAGAAAAATGGAATTTGTTGCCTGTCTATTACAAGGACGAACGTTAACATGGTGGAACACACAAGTACAAACCTGTGGTCGAGAAGCTGCAAACAGTCTTACGTAGGAAGATTTCAAGAGAATGTTGAAAGAAGAATACCGCCCAAGGAGCGAGATTCAAAAGTTGGAAGCAGAGTTATGGAACCACGAGATGAAAGGGAATGATATAGACTCTTACACTGCCCGTTTTCATGAGCTGGAAAAAATGGTACCACATCTGGTAACACCTGAAGAGAACCGAGTTGACAGATATGTTTGGGGTTTTTCTCCTGGAATACGAGGAGATGTTACTTCGGCAAACCCGAAAACCCTACAGGAAGTAGTGAGTTCGGCAACCAGGCTCACCAATAATGCTAATCGTTCGGGAATGTTTGCAAAAGACAAGGCTCAAGGAAAGAGAAAGATGGAGGAACCCTCAAGAAGGCAAATTGGGGGAAGAATGGGTAAAAATCTGAAGATAACAGGGAACTATGGGATTTAGACTCAACCAGCAGAGAAAGAGAAAAGAACATATCCTAAGTGTGATAAGTGCAATAGACAGAATGTTGGACGATGCATTATCTGCCAGAAATGCAACAGAGGCGGTCATTATGCCAGAGATTGTAAGAGTATAGGAAGACGGACATGTTTCGAGTGTGGAAGCCCGAATCACTTCCGAAACGCATGTCCAAGATTGAACCAGAGACCGAACACTAATCTAGTGCGACTAGTCAATCAAGGAAATCAAGGAGGTCCGGCAAGAGGTCGAGTGTTCGAAATTGGAGCTGAAGAAGCGAGGCGGAATCCGGATGTAGTTACAGGTACGTTTCTCCTGAACAATCATTATGCATCTGTACTCTTTTGATTCTGGAGCAGATAGGAGTTATGTGTTGACAGATTTTAGGCCAAAGATAAATCTTAGACCGCAAAAATTGAAGGAAATATATGTCATTGGATATGCTAACAAACAGGAAAGTAGGGCTAAAAACATAATAATGAACTGCACCTTAAACTTGGCCAATAGGGATTTTAGTATAGATCTAATCCCGATTAAATTAGGAAGTTTCACATAATTGTGGGCATGTATTGGTTGTCCAAGAACCGAGCTGAAATATGTTGTTCCGAGAAGATCGTTCGAGTTGCACTACCCGACTGAGAAATACTCGAAGTACACGGAGTGAAACCCAGGAGGAGTATTAAAATGGTGACATGTATGAAGATGCGAAAATATTTGAGAAATGACTGCATTGCATTTTTAGCTCATGTCATGGATCAGAAGGTCAAAGAGAAACATATTCAAGATATCCCTATAGTTCGGGATTTTCCCAAAGTATTCCCAGACGAATTTCCTGGAATACCCCTGCCAAGAAAAGTTGAGTTTCACATAGATTTAATTCCTGGAGCTGCGCTTGTGGTGAAATCACCATACCGATTAGCACCATCGGAAATGCAGGAACTGTCAAAACAACTTCAGGAGTTACTCAATAACGGATTCATCATACCCAACTTTTCACCTTGGGGAGCTCCAGTTTTATTTGTTAAAAAGAAGGATGGATCTTTCCGAATGTGTATCGATTATAGGGAACTCAATAAGTTGACTATCAAGAACCGATACCCCTTCCTCGAATTGATGACTTATTTGATCAACTTCAAGGTGCTATGTATTTCTCAAAAATCGATCTTGGATCGGGATATCATCAAATGAGAGTTCGTGAAGAAGACATTCCTAAGACAGCGTTTAGAACTCGTTATGGTCATTACGAGTTCCTAGTTATGCCTTTCGGACTAACAAACGCACCAGCAGTCTTCATGGATTTAATGAATAGAGTATGTCGACCGTACCTAGACAAGTTCGTGATTGTGTTTATAGATGATATACTCATTTATTCTCTAGACAAGAAGAAGCATGAGCAACATCCAAAGCTGATACTAGAATTGCTCAGAAACGAAATGCTGTATGCCAAATTCTCCAAATGCGAATTCTGGATTCACGAAGTGCACTTTCTTGGCGATGTAGTAAATGAAAAAGGGATACATGTTGATCCAGCTAAGGTAGAGGCCATTAAGAAATGGAAAGCCCCGAAGACACTAACTGAGATCCGTCAATTTCTTGGGTTGGCAGGCTATTACCGGCGATTTATTGAGAATTTCTCCAAGATCGCGCAACCACTGACGAGACTGACACAAAAAGATAAAAAGTTTATTTGGGGAGAGAAACAAGAGGAAGCATTCCAGACTCTCAAACATAGGTTATGCAACACACCGATTTTGGCCTTGCCAGAGGGAGTAGATAATTTTGTAGTCTACTTTGATGCATCACATCAACGGATGGGATGCGTACTGATGCAAAAAGATAAAGTCATTGCATATGCGTCGAGGCAACTGAAGGTTCATGAGAAGAATTACACCACCCATGATTTGGAATTAGGGGAGGTGGCGTTTGCACTCAAGATCTGGAGACACTATCTCTACGGCACTAAGTGCACTATTTTCACTTATCACAAAAGCCTTCAACATATTCTTGACCAGAAAATGCTTAATATGAGGCAAAGGAGATGTGTTGAGCTACTTAGTGACTACGATTGTGAAATAAAGTACCATCCAGGCAAAGCTAACGTAGTAGCCGACGCATTAAGCAGAAAGGAAAGAGTGAAACCGACGAGAGCACGTGCTATAGGAATGATGGTTCAAACAAGTTTAAAGACTCAAATTTTGGAAGGCAAAGAGAAGCTTTGAAAGAAGTAAATTTGAAGAATGAGACCTTGCATCACTTAGAGAAAGAATTTGAATTACAATCAGATGGAGTGCATTACTTTAAAAATAAAGTATGGGTACCAAAGGTTGGAAATCTACGGTCAACCATCTTGGATGAAGCCCATCGATCAAAATACTCGGTTCACCCAGGAGCGGATAAGATGTACAAGGATCTGAAGGAATACTATTGGTGGACAGGAATGAAGAAAGATATTGCTTTATACATAAGTGTTTAACCTGTGCTCAAGTCAAGGCTAAACATCAGAAACCATCCGGTCTACTTCAACAACCCGAAATTCCTTAATGGAAATGGGAGCAAATAACCATGGATTTCGTAACTAAACTACCTAGAACTGGAAAGGGTCACGATTCTATATGGGTTATAGTAGATCGACTTACAAAATCAACTCATTTCATTCCCATTCGCGAAAATTTCAGTATGGAAAGGCGTGCACAAATTTACATCAAGGAAATAGTTACACGTCATGGAGTGCCTATCACGTTTTTCGCAGTCTCTTCAAAAAGCTTTGGGTACACGGTTGGATTATAGCACTGCCTATCATCCTCAAACGGATGGACAACAGGAAAGAACTATTCAAACCCTAGAGGATATGCTGCGTGCGTGTGCGATAGATTTTGGTGGGAGTTGGGATACCCACATACCGCTTGTTGAATTCTCATATAACAACAGCTACCACACCAGCATTCAGTGTGCGCCATACGAAGCCCTATACGGACGAAAATGTAGATCACCATTTAGCTGGTTAGAAATCGAAGATAGACAACTGACCACACCTGACATTATCCAGGAAATCACTGACAAGATCTCAATTATCAAGGAAAGACTCAAGGCAGCAAGAGATCGTTAGAAATGTTATGCGGATAATCGGAGGAAGCCGTTATAATTTCAAGTGGGTGATAAGGTACTTTTGAAACTTCTCAAATGGTTTTTTTACTAACAGGGTGTAATCTGCCACACCTGTTGTGACACCTTGTTTTGTATAAATTATTTGAACCATTTTTATATGTCCAAAATGCATGAAATTTTGTCACAATGAACTTAACACAGTAATGTATCACATATAAAAAAAATGGTAGATTTTGTCATTTTTGATATCACAGTAATTGGATATTTTTTAGCAATTATAGTTTCTGTCCGATAGTGAAATTCTGGAATTGTTTGAATCCATGAATTTTGATCACTTGAAGGATTATAACATTACTTTTCGGTATAAATTACCATATTAAAGAGCATATGTGCATTATGTATAACGGGACTATAGATAATTAAGTTGGACATATAAGAACTTATAAGCATTCTCATGGTAACCGTTGGACTTATAGTAATCATTTGAGTACTTTGCCTTGATAGGAAAGTGCTAGGCCGGTAAACGAGCGTCTCGGGTATCTAATTTGAAGCTTTTGCTATAAGGTGAGCATTCATTGCCCCACTTTTAAAGTATTTTATACGTTTTGGGTGAAAAGCATGATTAAATGTAATATTTGAGCTATTTGCATTACTGAATGTGAAACATTATGAAATTGTTGTTATGGGCACTAAGGCATGTACACTAATATAATGTATTGAGTAAAATGTTCCATAAAAGTTTGTACACTACTATTAACTCAAGTGAGGAGCCGAGGGTATTTGTGAATAGCACAATAAATGGACAATCCCACCTAAAAACCGGCAAGTAGGGGTGCAGATAGCAATCCCACCAAAAACCTACAGGTAGGGGTGCACTATATTTAAAATAAAGGTTCTACATATGTGGGATTTTAGTCCCACTGCTAAGGTAGAATTAAAAAGAGTTTTGTGGTCGAAAGGTTTAGTGATGGCTTATTACTTACTATTAATTAGGGTACAAAATGCCTTGAACGTCTTACGATTTAAAGATTTACCAAGTGCCATAAAAGTTATTTTGCTCAATATTCATTTATGCAAAATATGTTTATAACATTGAAAACCTGTGAACTCACCAACTCTTTGTAGTTGACCTAAAATGCTTTTCAGGGGTAAGAAAGATGAACTAAAATGCTTGTTAATTGGGCGCATCAACATCAATCATGTTTTACAATTTAAATCGTTTTGTTTGAACACTTGTTTCCTTTTATTTTGTTTTAAACTATGGACTTGTATGATGTAAATTTCGGGTTTAAATTGTTATGTATTTGAATGAACGATTGGTGTAATTTTTGTCCTATTGCTATGAAATCTTGAACTATCACGCCTCGTGTTTCCGCTTTAGCGGGGTGTGATAGTCACTATTGAAAAAAACGGTAACTTTTGTGGTCAATTTCTCAAAATAGAGAGTTTAGAGTTGTTGAAAGTCGAATTAATACATGGGCAGCAAAATGTTAAACTGTTGAACAAGAGTCTAGTAGTGGCCATTATGCACCACTTTGCATGTGGTATGTTCGTGCAATTCAAAAGAAAAGTCATCAACAATGGCAAATTACAAGATGGGTTAGTGAACACAACTGTTTTGGAGCCACTAATGGCAATAACAAAACAAATTTGGCATCCACAATTATCGCCTCTTAAATCCGGCATTCAATTGAGGTTGATCCTTCTTATCATGTGAAAAACATTCAAGCGGATATCAAAAACAGTTTGAATGTTGATATTAACATCAAAAAGGCATGGCATGGAAGAAGAAAAGCAATAGAGGATGTGCACGGAGATTGGGAGAGTAACTTTGTTGAGTTGCCCGCATATATTGCAGCATTGGAGGCTTCTAATCCAAACACCATTGTCAAGTGGTTGCATCATCCAAATAGCTTAACAAATACAATGACATTTAAATATGTACTTTTGGCATTTGGACATGCAGTTGATGCATTTCACATGTGTAGACCTATTATCAGTGTGGATGGTACACATTTGCGTGGGGCATATAAGGGAATGATGCTAGTAGTTGTATCCAAGGATGCCAATAATCGTATATTGCCGGTAGCCTATGTCATAGTTGATGAGATACGAATGATAGCCGATGTTGGTTTTTTGAGCAATTCAGGTATTATGTGTTTCATTACAATTACGTATTATCTATCACATGCACACTATCTAAAAGTTATCAATTATTTTACAGGTATTATGTTGCAAAAGATAAACAGTTATGTGTTATCTCCAATAGGCACAAAGGTATGATTTATGCAATGTCAACTTTAGAGAATTGGAAAGTACCTTTTGCATATTGTCGGTTTTGATTGCGTCACATTCGGAGTAACTTGATGTCAAAATATAAGGGTATAAGCTTGAAACTACTTTGTTGGGTTATTGGTAGCACAACTCAGAAACGAAAGTTCGCCAAATAAAAAAAAAGAAATGAAAATACTCAATCCCAATGCTTGGCAACATCTTCAAGGTATTGACAAAAGTCAATGGTGCATTGCATTTGAGAAAAATCGTTGATGGGGTTGTTTGACAACAAGCATATATCTGAGAGTTTTAATAATGTGTTACGGGGTGCTAGATAACTACCTATTAGAGCGTGCATAGAACTAACCTTTCATAGGACTATGCAACTATTTCAAAATAAAGTGCACTTGTTTTGAATTGCAATACACCCCTACCACTAAACATATGGAGGATATTTGTTGGTCCCAAAGGAGTCTAGAAGAGTTCAAGGATATAGAAACAATTTGTAGAGGGGGGGGGGGTTGAATACAAACACAACTTTTCTTTGTTTTTTAATGAGTTTATATTGAATAAACAAATTTACAGTTGTACGCAGAATAAGAACAAGTAATTAAACGTATTCTATTACAACTTAAGAAATCACTAAGTTTGATGTACAAGGAAAGATGAGGCAAAGAAGATGGGTTGAGTTACTTAGTGACTACGACTGTGAAATAAAGTACCATCCAGGCAAAGCTAATGTAGTAGCTGACGCGTTAAGCCGAAAGGAAAGAGTAAAACCAACAAGAGCAAGTGCTATGGGAATGATGGTTCAGACAGGTCTAAAAACTCAAATTCTGGAAGCACAAGGAGAAGCTTTGAAAGAAGAGAACTTGAAGAATGAAACCTTGTAGCACCTAGAGAAGGAATTTGAAATGCAAACAGATGGGGTACATTACTTTAAGAATAAAGTATGGGTACCGAAAGTTGGTGATCTACGATCAACCATTTTGGACGAAGCCCATCGATCCAGATATTCGATTCACCCAGGAGCAGATAAAATGTATAAGGATTTGAAGGAATATTATTGGTGGCCAAGAATGAAGAAAGATATTGTCGTGTTCGTAAGCAAGTGCCTGACTTGTGCTAAGGTAAAGGCCGAACATCAGAAACCATCTTGTTTACTTCAACAGCCTGAAATACCATAATGGAAATGGGAGCAAATAGCCATGGATTTCGTAACCAAGCTACCCAGAACCGGAAAGGGGCACGATACTATATGGGTTATAGTGGACCGACTCACCAAATCGGCTCATTTCATTCCTATTCGCGAAGATTTTAGTATGGAAAAGCGTGTCCAAATCTACATCAACGAGATAGTTACACGGCATGGTGTGCCTACTTCCATTATTTCGGATAGGGATACACGATTATGTCACAATTTTGGCAATCTCTTCAAAAAGCATTGGGTACACATTTGGATTATAGCACCGCGTATCATCCTCAGACGGATGGATAGTCAGAAAGAACTATCCAAACGCTAGAGGATATGTTACAGGCATGTGCAATAGGTTTCGGTGGGAGTTGGGATACCCACCTGCCACTTGTTGAAATCTCCTACAACAACAACTACCACATCAGCATACAGTGTGCACCATATGAAGCTCTATATGGACGTAAATGTAGATCACCGCTTAGCTAGGTAGAAATCGGAGATAGACAGTTCACAACGCCCGATATTATTCAGGAAACCACTGAAAAGATCTCAACCATCAAAGAAAGACTCAAGACAGCAAGAGATCGTCAGAAGAGTTATGCGGATAATCGGAGAAAGCCGTTGGAGTTTCAAGTAGGAGATAAAGTGCTTTTAAAAGTGTCGCCATGGAACGGACTGGTACGCTTCAGGAAGAGAGGCAAGCTGGGTCCTAGATATATTGGTCCATTCGGAATACTCGAAAGAGTTGGACCAGTGGCGTACAAATTAAAGTTACCACAAAATCTTAGCGCCATCCACGACACATTTCATGTGTCAAATCTAAAGAAATGCCTAGCAGATGAAACATTGGTGTTACCCATGGACGACGTTTAGATTAACGATCGGTTAAACTTCGTTGAAGAACCAATTGAGATATTCGACCGAGAAGTTAAACGTTTGAGGAGCAGTAAAATCCCTATTATTAAAGTCCGTTGGAATACGAAACATGGTCTAGAGTATATGTTGGGTCATCGATGACTTGGTGATGAACCTTCTCTATTATTTGTTTGATCTTTTACAGGGTCTTTTGAAGGTCTGAAATATACTTCAAGTATTGAAAAGTCAAAGACTATTCAATTAAGGGTTGTACATCAAAATGTGGAATTTTTGATGTGTCAACTAACATTAATATTCAGACCACTTGCCGAATCAAGATGAGGATTGGGTCACCAATGGTACACTCGAAAGACACCAAACATGAAGCTGGTCACCGATCCAGTCAAGGTCACCGACGGTGTGCTTGTAGCCACCGATGGTGTACCTAAGGTCACCGATGTTGTACTCCTGGTCACCGAAAATTGCAGTTGCCTTGCTTAAGGTTGAGATAACAAGTCACGAGTACAAAGATGTACACTTGCCAGCACTTAGTGAAAAATGAAGATCACCAAGCAATATGTACACTTATCAACTCCAACCTTTCAAGGCACCCACCGATGTGATACATGATTCCATATATCACTTAAGCAATTTTCAGAGATAAATTCTTTACTCACATCAAATGCCAGATACGTGAGCAACAAGAACTTGGGCACCAAACCTTAAATTCAGACATTCTCTTTTATTCTTATAAAAGGGATGTTTGTCTTTTAGCTAAAAGTTTGATGGGACTTCACAGAGCATGAAGAAAAGTAGATAAAGTTATCTGACATTACGTGCTACAAAGAATGGTTCATCCATTAATCTAGTACAAAGGAAGTGGCCCTCTTCCTTTGTCATTCAGATATACTTCCAGCTAATGAATCCTTGACAGCTGTCCACTTGCATCCCATGCATGGGCACTATAAAAGGAGATGAAGTCCTTCCCATAAATCTTATGCTTTCAACAAATCCTTAGTGTGATCATTTGTTTAATTCCGGCAAAGCTGTGTGATCTAACAGTTTTATTTTAACTTCCTTAGTGTATAAGTTAATTACTGTTATCTGTGTGTTTAAGTTTGTTAGAATAGTGTGTCTATTCTTTTCCGCAACAAACTTCTGTGTGTAAATTTTTAATATTTATATTAAAAAATTTAAAAGAGTAAAAATTCTGTGTGTTTGTATTCAACCCCCCCCCCTTCTACAAACCCTCACTGGCATAGCCATCTCTATTGAGGGACTAACAGTATACATGGGAACGCGAAGTTTTGATGAAGCATAAGTATCCCAGCCTATTCATGAACTCCCCGGAGAAAGCTAGCTCTTAAATTTCGGGACGAAATTTCTTTAACAGGGGGCGACTGTGACAACTGTCGAAATTCGAGCTTTCTGGTTAGCTTCTATTAAGTTTGTTAGAGTTATTTTAGATAATTAGAAGAATAAGAGTTAGATAAATTAGATTAACTGAAAAATCTCTAGCATTTCCGGTAGTCGCTCAAAATGTCCGGTTCCGACCCGTAACTGTCCGAAACGTCCAATATAGTGCCAAATGCTCTAATTTATACTCAATTTATATAAAATGTATAGTTTTAGTATTTTAATTATAAATTTTTATTTTTATTAGAATTTAACCATTTTAGGGCCTACATTTTGAGAAAAATGCCAAAAATTGAGAAAATGTCATCTTAATTCATTTTTGGGCTTAAGTAAATTTTTTTAAAAATAAATAAATATAGTTTTGGGTGGGCCCATAGCTTGGCCTCCCCCCCCCCCTCCTTCCCCCCATATTTAAACTAAATTTTTTCAAAACCCTCATTTCAAACTCAACATCCAAATAAATCCTCCTCTCTCTCTCTAAAAACAAAGAGACACATTCATCTCTCTCTTCTCTTCCTCTCTAAAACAAAACTCCAGATTTATTCATTAGAAGTCTTCATCAAAATCAAGTTCATACAAGGATTTGGAAGTTCTAATCATCATCCAAAACAAGGTAACAACTCTACTTCTTCTAATATCAAAAATTTCTGAGTTTATGGATAGATTATACACCAAAACATGTAAAAATGTTTATAAAATGGTGGTAACCTATGATCCACACAATAAAACTCAAGAAAATAGGTGAAAAACATGATTTTATGTGATTGTGAACAACAATGGTGATTTTTTGTTGCTGACAGATATCATGCATGTGCATAAATCGTCCATTTCTTGCAAATAATATGTTCATATATCATAAATCTTCTTCTAAAAGTTTATTTAGTGAGTTGGGGGTTCTAATCCAAGTAGTCTTGTTGATCATAACTCCTCTCGATGATTTGAATATGATTCCTTTTGAATATTAGTGAAATTCTATTGTATAAGCTTCTGTTCATATTCAGCGATAGCATACGCTGATTATCATCAACGATCGCTGAAGATCAAGGAACAACAAGCTTATCTCTGAAGACCTGAAGATCAGCTATCACACCAGAAGACCATTCAGCGAAAGTCGAAGACCCTAGCTGAAGAAAGAGATATTCAGCTAAGTGAACTGAAGCGGTTCAGCGATAGCAACGATTATCTAATCAAAGTGTTAAGTCTTGTGAAGCCTCAGCGATACTGAAGTTCATCCTTGAAGATTCAGAATCAGCGATCAAATGAAGCTTCTTTTACAAGATTAAAGATTGATCTTATCCTCGATTCACAAAAGTCAAACCTAATACCTTGTCAGAAAAGGACGTACAAATTGTCTCTTATGTCCCCATCATATCTGATATGGTACGGTTCATATTCGGCCAAAAACATGGCTGTCTTATTAGCAAGGACAGGCTTCCTATCCAAGCTTGACACGTGGCATACACTTTTTGTCTTGCATTAAATGCAAACGGGTATAAATAAGATGAAGATATCTTCTTCATCTTAATGCATGCTTCCTTCTAACCTAAACCCTCTTTATTTCTTTCTTCCTTCTTCTTGTGCATCAAACTTAGTGTTTCTTAGTTACAATAGAACAGGTTTTAAACTTGTTCTTATTCCGCTTGTTAGTGTAAATTTGTTTATGATACATAAACTAATTTAAAAACCAAAATCTGTGTGTTTGTATTCAACCCCCCCCCCCCCTCTACAAATTGTTTACTTATTATTGAACTCTTGTAGACCCTTTAGGGACCAACAAGTGGTATCAGAGCAGTGTTTGCTTCTTTTATCTTTAAAATATTTTTCTTATAAACTATTTTAAAATGTCAAACCCTAATACGAACTACAATGATAATGGATCTTTAGCTAAACCTCCAAGATTTAGCCATGACAATTTTCCATTATGGAAGGAAAGAATGTCTCTGTTTCTAGAAGGATCTGACCCAAAGATCCCCTACTATCTAGAAAACGGACCATTTGTTCCTACAACTATTGTAGCTGGTGTTTCTGCCACCACTACTACTCCAGCCATCCCTGAAAGGTGTATCATTAAAACTTTTAATCGATGGACTGAAGAAGATAAGAAAGAAATTGCTATTGAATCAAAAGCAGATCTATAATAGCAATGTCTTTACCAGATGACGTCTATCATTCTGTTATGAAGATGAGGACTTCTAAGGCCATGTGGGATACTTTATGTATCCAATATGAAGGAACCTCTGAAGTACAAGTCACGAGGTGCATAAACCTTGTAAGACAATATGAGAGTTTTATGTATCATAAAGGTGAATCTCTTTCTCAAATTCACCAGCGTTTCAACTGTTTGTTGATTGATCTTAAATCAGTAAACAGAGTGTACTCTAACGCTGAAATACTGACCAAATTCATGGAGGCACTACCCGATGAATGGGCAGTGTACACTACATGTTCAAAGTTGTCAATGAATCTTGAAACTTTGTCCTTAAGTGCATTATATGGAATGCTCTTAAATGAGGAACAATCTCAACTTCTGAGGAAGAACCTCATAAATGAACTCATAGGTGCCAAAAGTACTTCTTTGGCACTTGTGACTTCAGAGGCAACTCCTCCTAAAAATACTTCTTCTTCCACTATTACCTCCATCACATAATTAGGTCAAACTGATTCAGAAGATCAACTCACTGATGCTGACATCTCTGAGCTTGATAACTCTCTAGCGCTCTTAACAAATAATTTTAAAAGATTTGCTAGAAAGAGCAACTTTCGAAAACCTTCAAATCTCTCTTACTCTGAAAAGCAAAAGACAATGCCCGCTGAGAAAGCCTCAGCTATATGCTTCAACTGTCAGCGAAAAGGTCACTTCGCAAGTGAATGTAGGTCAAAGAAAGTTGCAGCTCCTACCACCTCCCAGACCTCTGATAAAAAGGAGAAGTATTTGAAATTGAAAAACAAATACAAGGATCTGAAGAAATACCAGCTTAAAGGTAAAGGCCTTATCGCTGAAGAAGTTGATTGGGACGCTGAAGACGACTGGGCCAAGACCTCTGAAGAGTCTGGCTCTGATGAAAAAGATCTTTCCTTCTTGTGTCTAATGGAAAGAATAGAGGACGCTGCAGAAGCTACTGAAACTTCTTCCTCTAAGTCCCCTTCTACTTAGGTAACCATTCCCTCTATCTCTTTACTCTCTGAAAGTGATAACTTGTCAGCCCTCGATGCTATGACTGTTGATTTTTATAATGCTTTAAATGGAAAGATTAAGGCCGAGAAAATTAACACTGATTTATCTGAGCAATTAAAAAATTGCCATATAAGAATCAAAGAACTTTCTAAAATTGAGGAAACTCTCAAGCACCAAGTCTTTGCAAATCAAACCATAAGCATCGAGAAGCAGCAAGCTATTGCTGATAGGGAAAAGGCTATCGCTGATCTTAAGTCTGAAAAGGCAACCATCGAAGGATGGTGTAAAGCTTCTGAAAAAGTAAATAAGATCATCAATGCCCAAATACCTATGAAAGTAAGAAGTGGGTTAGGCTTTAACCCTGAAAAGGAAGAATCAGAGAATGATCGTTCCATGCTCAAATTTGGAATGTTTGTTTCTTGTATCCCTGATCCTTCTTCTTCAACTTCTTCCTCTTCTATTAAAGAGAAGTTTCCTGCGATAAATTCTAAGAAGGTGATCAAGAACGAGTTTCTTGACCAAGTTCCTAAGAATAAAATCGCTTAGAATAGGAAAAAGAAATCCTCAGAGAGAAATTCTAAATCTGGGAAGAAGGGCTCTGACTTTTCTCAGAGACCAACCCCCAGAATTAAGATAGATCTCACTCCTACCCCTGAAAAGGTTGTCATACCTCCAAGGACTATGGATAAAGGAATTCTTGGTCCTATCCCTAAAAAAGTTCCTCCTTTCTCTCTAAATTCCAAACCCTTTAAATATAGGAAGTGCTATCACTCTGGTGAAACTACCCACATTGCAAGTAAATGTCCTACCGCTACTAGAGCTGATAAACTAGCTCATGGAAAGAAAGTAGCTCAAACTGATAAATCAGCGAGAGTGAAATCCACCAAGGTTGCAAAACCCACAAAGGTGAAGATATCCACTGAAAAGAGTTCTTCAGCTAGTAGCTCCTTCGCCAATCCTGTATCTAACCAAGCAGGACCCATAGTAGTATGGGTACCTTTAAATAATTAATCTTTTGTTATATGCAGAGTGCCAAAGGTATCTGGTATTTTGATAGCGGATGCTCAAGGCATATGACTGGCAAAAAATCTCTGCTCTCTGATTAAAAAAAGAAGAAGCTGGTCCATCAGTGACCTTTGGTGGAAATGGCAAAGGATACACTAAAGGTTATGGAATTCTGTCCAACGGAGCCACATCGTTTTCTCGTGTTGCCTACGTTGAGGGACTAAAGCACAATCTTTTGAGAGTTAGTCAGTTATGTGACAAAGACTTCAAAGTTCTATTCTTAAAGAATAGATGTGCTGTCACTGACGGATATGATAAGCTTTCCCTAACAGGCAAAAGAGTGGAAAATGTGTATGTCATAAATATGAATAGTTCTCACTCTGAGAACATGTGCTTTATCTCTAAAACATCCACTGACATAAACTGGTTATGGTATAAAAGACTCTCTCACCTCAACTTTAAGACAATAAATGAATTGTCTCAAAAAGATCTAGTCAGAGACCTCCCAAATCATACATTTACAAAGGAATCTCTTTGTTCAGCGTGTGAAAAGGGAAAGCTGACAAAAGCATCCTTCAGGTCAAAGCAAATTTCTTCAGTGACCGCTCCTCTTCAGCTACTCCATATGGATCTATTTGGACCTGTCAATGTCCAATCTATTTCTGGAAAGAAATATACTTTGGTGATTGTTGATGAATACTCCAAATATACATGGGTGTTCTTTCTTCGATCCAAAAGTGATACCCCTGAAATGATAATTTCTTTTATCAAAAGGATGGAAGTTCTGAACAATCTGATTGTTCGTTCCATAAGAAGTGATCATGGTACTGAATTCAAAAACAACACTCTGGTGAATTTCTTTGAAGAAAAAGGCATCTCTCACAACTTTTCCTCAGTGAGAACTCCTCAGCAAAACGGTGTTGCTGAAAGAAGAAATCGAACTATCATTGAAGCGGCTCGCTCAATGCTCAGCGAATCGCATCTACCAACTCAGTTCTGGGCTGAAGCAGTCAGCACATCATGCTTCACTCAAAATCGATCCCTAATAGTTAAGCGATTTAAGAAGACCGCCTATGAATTGTTTCATGGGAGAAGACCCACTCTGAAATATTTCCATATTTTTGGATGTAGATGTTACATTCTGAATGACAGAGATAATTTGGGTATGTTTGATCCAAAGACAGACGATGGTATATTTCTTGGATACTCCTCTGTATCTAAGTCTTTCAGAGTCTTCAACAAAAGAAGACAACATGTTGAAGAATCCATGCATGTTAACTTTGATGAATCCCTTCCCATTCATACTTCTCATACTCATGATGATGATGAAGAATTGAATGCTTGGATGAGATCTCATTATGGGGAACAATAAACGTATTTCAGCAATAAACCTCCTGCTGAAGCATGTGATGAAGAATTCCCTATAAATCCTTCAAGTGACAATCATCCATCTTCAGGGATGAATGTTACGCCTCTAAATTAGATTCCTGTTGCTGATTCCTCTCTTGGAAATTCCTCAGTGAAAAACCAAACTAGATATATTACCACTTGGTTTTTTTAAACGGAGCCTGGATACTTCAATGTAGTAGTCCAACTAAGCCAACCATAAATTCTACTAATTGATAATAGTAATTTGAATCCCCCCCCCCCAAAAAAAATGGATATAATTGCACTTCACGCTCCAAATTTTTGATGATTCAATTAACCTTTCGTGGGCGAAACAGAGGATATCTTGATTGGTGAGAAAACAGGGAAATCCCATATGACCCAATATATCTGACAGTCGCACTATATGTCAACCCAAGATGTTGTTGCTTAAACAACAAGTCCTATTCCAGAAACTGCAGAACAAGTCGCTGAATCTGCTGTAGATCTTGATCTCTCTCCTCAACCTCCAGCTCAGCGATGGACTGCAAATCAACCAATAAATCAAATTATTGGTGATCCCAATGCAGGTATCAAGACACGTAGAGGTACAAGTAATATCTGTCTTTATGTTAACTTCATTTCTCTCTCTGAATCTAAGAAGATAGATTAAGCTATCTCTGATCCTAGCTGGGTTTCAGCTATGCAAGACGAACTAACTGAATTTCGTAGACATAAAGTTTGGAGTCTTGTTCCTAGACCCTCTGATAAAACTGTCATAGGAACCAAATGGGTTTTCAGAAATAAGCTAGATGAAAACGGGACTATAATTCACAATAAGGCTAGACTTGTTGCTCAAGGTTATAGACAGGAATAAGGTATTGACTATGATGAGACCTTTGCACCTGTAGCTCGCTTAGAAGCCATAAGACTCTTTTTAGCTTATGCTGCCCATAAAGACTTCAAAGTTTTTCAAATGGATGTTAAAAGTGCTTTTCTAAATGGAAAACTCAGCGAGGAAGTTTATGTTGAACAACCCCCTGGTTTCTCAGACCCTAACCATCCTGGTTATGTTTTCAAACTTGAAAAAGTTCTTTACGGGTTAAAACAAGCTCCTAAAGCTTGGTATGATACCCTTTCTAAATTTCTTCTTAAAGAAAAATTTGTTCGTGGAAAAATTGACCAAACTCTGTTTTTAAGAAAATATAAAGGTCATACCATACTCGCTCAGATATATGTCGATGACATTATCTTTGGTTCAACAAGACCCAAATTGTGTACTCGTTTCGCTGCAAGAATTCAAAAGCAATATAAAATGAGTATGATAGGTGAACTAACATATTTTCTAGGTTTGCAGATAAAGCAATCTGACAAAGGAATCTTTATTTGTCAAAGCAAATATGTTAAAGACATGCTGAATAAATTCGACATGAATCAATGCTCAGTGATGAAGACCCCTATGACCTTCTCTGACTTTGAACAAGGATCCCAATGGGAAACCAGTCAATGTCACTCCCTATCGAGGGATGATTGGATCTTTGCTGTATCTTACAGCTAGTAGACCTGACATCATGTATTCTACATGTCTTTATAATCGGTATCAAGCTGAACTGAAGGAATCCCATCTAATCATTGTAAAGCGAATCTTCAGATACCTGAAAGGAACTCCAAATCTAGGACCTTGGTATCCCAAAGGCTTAGGATTTGATCTTATTGGTTATTCTGACAGTGACTTTGCAGGTTGTAAGATAGATAGAAAGAGCACCACTGGTGGGTGTCAGCTACAAGGTGGAAAGTGAATTAGTTGGACAAGCAAAAAGCAAAAATCAGTGTCCACCTCCACCGCTGAAGCTGAATATGTAGCCGCTGGTAGTTATTGTGCTCAAATCCTTTGGATAAGAAATCAACTCAAAGACTACGATCTCAAGCTCTCTAAAATTCCTATTTATTGTGATAGTACTAGTGCTATTGCCATTGCTAACAATCCTGTACTTCGCTCCAAAACCAAGCACATTTAGATCTGATATCACTTTATCAGAGATCATGTGATGAATGGTGAAGTTAAGCTTCATTTTGTACCCACTGAATATCAGCTCGCTGATCTTTTCACCAAGCCTCTTGATGAAACTAGATTCAATCTACTTATCAGCGAACTTGGTATGTTGAACGCTGAATAATTTTTTATTCAGTGACTTACAACAAGTGATACAAATAAAGCCTTCAAACTTTCTATTCGCTGAACTTTGATTCAGCGATATCTGGGCCATCTCCTCAGGTGAAAAGATTTCTCCGTACATCCAGCGAACGGGATCTTACCTCCCTGAAGGGTTGGCGGCTGAAGAAGATGATGATGATGATGATGTTGAGGAAGATGATGATGAAGAAGAAGAACATCCCATCCCTCATTATGGGGGAATGGATGATGATGAAGATGACGATGACATTGGAGTGCCTTAGAGAACTTCAGAATGTCTAGGCCTGGAGTCTCTCATCAAGAGCCTTTGGGACGGACAACATCCCTCTCAGGGACAAGCCGGTCCCTCAGGAAAAGGAAAAGAAGTGGTAAATCTGGATGCCACTATCCCATTATCTGAGGGGGAGACCACTAATGAGGTATCTCTTCCTCTTATCCCTGATATTACACCTCTCTCTGAAACCCCCACACCTCCTTCACCTACAAAAACTCTCTCTGATAAATCTTTTTCCTCCTCTCTTTCCCTCAGTGATCCCCGTCCCCCAAAGGACTCCACTTCATGGAAGGAACCTTCTTCCGAAAAGCAGTTTATGTACATAATAGAAACTAACTCTGAAGAAGAAGAAGGCCTTATTCCAGGCGTTGCGTTCAAAAGCCGCTCATAAGCGAGCCTGAGGAAGAAGAAAGGCGAATAAAATTCCTTAGGGAATTCGAAGCAAGAAGAATAAGGGTGCCTCAAGCTGAACCCATAAACGCTGTACCAATAAGGATGGTGGATGAATTCTACTTTCTGTCTAGCGAAGAGAGAGAGAACAAGCATTAGAAGCACAACGTATCAGGGATGAGAAGACAAAGCAAACTGAGTCATCAAAGAAGAAAAGATCAACTGCTGAAGGTGGTTCAAGCTCTAAAAATGAGCATGAAACCAAATTTAATTATCATAGCATTCTTGGTCATCTTGAAATCCCTGATATTTCAATGCTACGTACCCCTCTTCCTCAAGATCGAAGATACGAAGAAGATGAAATCATCTCACTATCTGAACCTGGTATGGTATTCTTGGATAATGAAGGGGTCTTAGGACTCTTCAGAAACCAAGAAATTAGCAAGGCCCCATCCTCTCTCATAAAGATCATGCTATGGCGCTGCTGGTCAGATACTCCTCTGATGAATCGACATAAAATGCTTTATGAGAATGAGCTACAAAGAAGAAACGAGAACATCTCTGATTAGTCATAGGTTTCTATTTCCTTTGTAATATTCCTTCAGTGTACAAGTACTTCACTTTTATTATTATAATTTCATTTCCTTGTAATTTCTTCAGATTATATTTAATGAAATTCAATCAGAGTACTTTACTCCATCTATGTACTGAAAAGATCCCTGAAAAAAGTAAAAGAGACAATGAACATAAGAGTTCTATTTTTCTTCAAACTATACTTTACTCACTGATTCTTCACTTTGAAAAATTAATCAGTGAATGTACTTTATGCTTATTTACTTATAAAAATTGTGCTTTCATATCCTTATAAATGAAACTCAATTCAGATAGTAGACTAGCTGAAAAAGATTATACAGATTAGTACTTAGAAAATTTACTTCAAATTTTTCTTAAGTCCTTACTAGTCTCTTAAAGCAATTTTCCTATGTTGCTTAACCATAATCAAATAGGGGGAGATTGTTGATCATAACTCCTCTCGATGATTTGAAAATGATTCCATTGTATAAGCTTATGTTCATATTCAGCGATAGCATACACTGATTATCATCAGCGATCGCTGAAGATCAAGGAACAACAAGCTTATCTCTGAAGACCTCTATCAGCTATCACACCAGAAGACCATTCAGCGAAAGTCAAAGACCCTAGCTGAAGAAAGAGATAATCAACTAAGTGAACTGAAGCGGTTCAGCGATAGCAGCGATTATCTAATCAAAGTGTGAAGTCATGTGAAGTCTTAGCGATACTGAAGTTCATCCTTGAAGATTCAGAATCAACGATCAAATGAAGCTTCCTTTACAAGATTAAAGATTGATCTTATCCTCGATGCACCAAGGTCAAACCTAATTCCTTGTCAGAAAAGGATGTACGAATTGTCTCGTATGTCCGCATCATATCTGATATGGTACTGTTCATATTCAGCCAAAAAACATGGTTGTCTTATTAGCAAGGACAGGCTTCCTATCCAAGCTTGACACGTGGCATGTACCTTTTGACTTGCATTAAATGCAAACGGGTATAAATAAGATGAAGATATCTTCTTCATCTTAATGCATGCTTCCTTCTAACCTAAACCCTCTTTATTTCTTTCTTCCTTCTTCTTGTGCATCAAACTTAGTGTTTCTTAGTTACAATAGAACAGGTTTTAAACTTGTTCTTATTCCGCTTGTTAGTGTAAATTTGTTCATGATACATAAACTAATTTAAAAACCAAAATCTGTGTGTTTGTATTCAACCCCCCCCCCCTACAAACTGTTTACTTATTATTGAACTCTTATAGACCCTTTAGGGACCAACAAGTCTCACTAAAAAACAATGAGTTTTGACCCCCCAAATGCTCATAGCAAGATGAATGTGCATCTGGAAGTTCAACAGTAGGTAAACCCTACTTTGAACGACCATAAATCTTTGAATATTCGTCCAAAACACTTGATTTTTCTTTTGGTTATCTTTCAAATTACACTGGTTTCATTAAAAAATATGGTGATTTGAGGTTTCAATTAATCAAAACAAAATGAGTGTGCATTCTGTCCAAATCTGACAGAATTGTGCATGCATGTTCAAATGGCCATATCTCCTCCAAAACTCAATGAAAAAGGATGATTCTTCTATTGAGAGTCAATTATATGAATTATCTTTTGTTTGCAAGTGGAATCACATGAAAATATGGAGTTTTGACCCTCCAAACACCTAAAACATTTTAGGTGTGCAAACTGTGAGACCACCAGTAGGGTAAACCCTATTTTACATGTTAATATCTCTTTGAATATTTGTCCATAATGCATAATTTTTCTTCTCGAGTTTTCTTTTATGAGTTAGGATTCATATGAATCTAGTTTCAATCAAAAATATGAAGTTTTTAGGCATTAACCAATTTATTAAAGTTAAGTGTGCAATCTGTCAACTAATGATAGAAGTGTGCATGCAACTTTGTGGTGCCATATCTCCTTCATAACTCATTCAAAATGAGTGATTCTTATTTTAAAAGTTTTCTTTATGAGTCATGAATTCAATCCAACTGGAATTTCTGGAAAACACCTAGTAGAACTCCACAAATGAGTGTTCTACTAACATGGTGTAATATGCCATACCGGTTGGGACAGATTATGTTTCATAAATTATTTGACCTCTTTTTATATCTCCTTAAAGCTTAATAATTTTATAAATTATTTGACCTCAACTCAGTATAGTACCTCATATAAAAAAATGAGAGATTTTGGAATTTTATAAAGTAGATTGTTTTAATCTTTATCATGCTCTAAAGTTTCTGCCAGAATCTGAACTTTTGGAAAGTTTGTAGTTCATAAACATTAGTCTTTTATAGGCCTTTATTGGCACAAACATATGCACAAATGGTAAAATCCATAATTTTGGAACTAATTAAAATGACATAAGTGCACTATATATGATGGACAAATGATTAACCGAATTGGACAATTTTGGACAAATATGGACATCTTTATATTTAAGACTTTTTCACCTACCTAAGTAACCTTTAGTCATATAAGTGACCATTTTGGGTATTCCTCTTTGATAGGGAAATGGTAGACCGGCGTGTGGGAGCGGATCGTGTTGTAATTAACTGAAGTTTTAGCTAAAAAGTGAGTATTCACGGCCCCTCTTTTTAAATGTTTATACCTTTTGGGGTGTAAAGCATGTTGTTTAAAAGGAAATTGAACTGATTTATATTGATTAATGAAAAGCATATAAATCTATACAATAAGCAAAATTATATTACATGATGATATGTTGAGTTATGTGAAGTCCCCGTGTTACACTACTATTTAACTCTATAATGTTTGAGCCGATGATATTTGTGGATAGCGCTATTTGGTTGACATACCCACCTAACTGGCAAGTAGGGGTGCACTTTATCAATTAAGAATGCTCTACCCATGTGGTCTTTGGGTCCACCGCTGAGGTAGTTCGTGGGGCGTAGAATGTCGTTTAGGCTTAGTAGTGGCTCAATACTTTAATATCATGTGTAATCATAATATGTATTTTTGCTCATAAAACTTTAGAACATTAAAGTTGATGAGATCATTTGATTCGCTATATTTTTATATACCTTGCATATGAAATGTTTTGTGCATTTGAAAACCTGTGAACTCACCAACTCTTTGTAGTTGACACTTTGTTTTATCATGCTTTACAGGAAACTAGAAGGTAAGCGATCAAGTTTTGTATATTTTTGATGAACACCAATCAAAATTTTGTTTATGTTAACTTTTGTTGTAATTTGTTTATTTAAGACAAGTAGTCAAGTTGTAAACTATTAAACCTTAAACTTGATGTTCTAGTTATTTATGTAAGGTTGGTGTTTATATTCCTATTGTTGTGAAACTTTGAACTGTTGTACCTCGTGTTTCCGCTTTAGCGGGGTGTGACACGAAATCCACTTAAGTTGGTAAAACAATTAAAGTGTAAAAATGCACTGAAGAAAAATCTTCAGAAAATGAGAAATCTGCCACCTCTGACATTTCCACTAACAACTTAGGACCCATAGTTCTATGGGTACCTATGAAAAATTAATTCCCTTATCTTATGCAAAATGCTAAAGGTATCTGTAATCTCGATAGCGGATGCTCAAGGCATATGAATGGAACGAAAACCCTGCTCGCAGAATATAAGGAAGAAAAAGGTCCCTGTTTGGGAAAAAAATCTCAAAACATGTGACCGTTGAACAAAACCTGCGACCGAAGATATTTTATGACTTATAAATATTGACTATGACCACAGAGCCAATGGTCGAACGTAACTCGCGAAGAATATTTACAATGTACGACGGACGATCAATGGTCGCTAGTTCAACTAACGACTGCGACATAAAATATATTATTTACTTTTACTAACGAGCTAACGACTGGTCGAACGTTATCATTTGTGTAGGAACGTTAGACAGTTACAACCGACAATATTAAAGACAATCAAGATACAATTAAAACCAGAAGACTGTTACAATTGACACTGATTATAAAATAGACATCCAGCTCAACCGAAAGGGGGACATATACATTCCAGACGCTCTCGAATCAAGAAATATACAAAAGTTCTCTAGAATAAATACGAAACTGATTTATTTGTTTTACTTTCGTCTGTAGTCGTGCGACTACTGTTCTAAAGGACGACGTCCCTGTTTGACCTCAAGTTTTCCATAGTGCAACGAAGGTAACATCTATCATCCGCGATTTTTCCCTTGTCTAAGGGTTTTTCCGCGTCAACAAATATTTTTTCTTTAGCTTTTTTTTGATTTAATTGTGATTGTCGCGAGATTCCTACCTTTAATCGATCAGCTCCACAAACTCCTTAAGTTGACTTTTATAAGTTAATTTTTGGCATTAACAGTTTGGCGCTCACCATGGGGACTGATTAAGGGAATTCTCCGATAACACATTTGTTACTAACGATTTTTTTTGTTTTTTCTCAAATGTCATACATGGAGTTCATAACCCCGCAGAGGAGGCATTAAGAGCGGAGTTGCAAGCTGCACAGTTACGGATCCAACAATTGGAGGCACAAAGATATCCCTATGGAAATCCTAATCCGCTGCCGCGACCTCCACCTGGCCAAATACCCTAGGGGCTCAATATAGCAACCTCGACCTCAGCTCAATAACTCTCAGTTCCAGTTCATAATCCTCAATCACAATACACCAATCCACAGTTTCATTAAAATCACCTTGGACCGTGGGCTCAACACAACAACCAACACCAATACCCCAACAATTTAAACTCTGGCATACCTTATACTGTGGGAGTTCCTACAATGTCTCTTTGGACAGGGATGGCTTTCGCCCAAAATTACACTTCGATGCCCCAACCGTCTATCAACGTGCAAAATCCATCTAACGACAATACTGATTCCATGATTAATCCAGATCAAGGAGTCGAGCGACAAGGCACATTTAGCATACCCGTCGTGGAACCAGTCGCACGAGTTATATAACTCTTGGAGGAACAAAACGAAAAAGTGTTGGTTTTGTTGTCTAAACTACCTGGAGTAGTAGTAACTGCTGACGTCGAGCCACCTACTGGATTCTAGACATCACCATTTTCCGATGCAATTGATCATGATTGACATCCCGAAGAAGTTTGGTTAAATTGTTTGTAATTACTTTAACCGTTTTAACTCTGAAATAAATGTATACAAAATTGCGACATGAGGATAGCAATCGAAGATTACTGAAGAGGTTTGGATAGTATGTCCGATCTGTATTTGGATTTAACCAAATACCTCACAGAAACATTCGAAGATGTACGAGCAAGGACGTTGGCATACATGAGAGTGGAATATGATACAACTTTTCGACGAAAACAGACTGATGAAAAGCGATTTCTCGGTGTAAAAAAGCCAGATTTCAAGACCCGATCGACGTCTAGGTAGGACCCTTCGAGAAAAATATCGAACGTCTGGTTCGATAAGAAGAAAGAGATATCATCTTCTCGATTTCCGCAACATCCTAAGATCTCATCTTATGGATTTAGAGGAACATCGGGTGATTTGATTAAAGCCTTGAAAGAAGTATCGTGTGACATCCGTCAAATTTAAGCTTCTAGATTAGTATTTATTAAGCCCTTGTTAGTGTTATTTTAGACAAGTTATAAGAATAGGAGTTAGTTAGATTTGATTGGCCGAAAAATTTCTAGAGTTCCCGATAGTTGCTTAGAAAGTCCGGTTCGGACCCGTAATTAACTGAAACGTCCTATATAGTGCCAAATGCTCTAATTTATATCCAAATTACATAAAATATATAGTTTTAGTGTTTTAAATATAAAACTATTATTTTTATAGAATTTAACCACTTTTGGGCTTGCATTTTGAGGAAAAAGGTCAAAATTGAGAAAAATGACATTTTAAAACATTTTGGGCCTTACATTTATTTAATTTAAAAAAACAATATATGAAACACCATGGTTTTGGGCCCCCATGGCCGGCCTCCCCCCCATACCCCACATATAAATACAATTTTTTTTTCTAAAATCCCTCATTTTTACATTTCAAAATCAAGATTTTCCCTTCTCTCTCTCTCTAAAAACTCAAGGGACACTCCAAGAGCATCTCCTTCATCCAAACTCCAGCCAAATTCAAGCTCATTTCATCATCAAAAGTCAATATTCATCAAAGCCTTGAAGCTCTAGTCATCAATTAAACAAGATAACAACTTTACCCTCATCATTTCTTACAAATTTTGTTGAAAACCCTATTTTTTTTTTGGTGTTCTTTGTTGTTTTTCAACCATCCACGAATTTGTTAATTCTAAGGGGAGATTATACACCAAGATATGTGAAACATATCTATGATAGTGATAATCTATGACCCAAACACATAGAACACAATAAATCTAAGCAAAAACACATTTGCATGGTGGATTGGTTCATAAATATGCATTTTTGGTGCTAACAGATTATACATCAGTGATTATGTCGCCCATTTCTTGTAAAATTTCTTGTTCAAAAGACATGATTTTTCTTCTAAAAGTTTATTTATTGAGTTGGGGTTTTAATCCAAGTGGTCTCTCTAAAAAACATTGAGTTTTGGCCCCCCAAACACTCAAAACAAGTTGGATGTGCATCTGGGAGTTTTTCAGTAGGTAAACCATACTTTAAACAACCATAACTCTCTAAATAATCATCCAAATCACTTGACTTTTCTTCTGGAATTCAATATACTGAGTTAGCTTTCAAATGCATTTGGTCTCATTCAAAATTATGAAGATTTGACCATTTGAAACCTTGAAACAAATTTGTTGTGCAAAGAATACAATCTGAACAGATTGTTGCATGTGTATGAAAAATGCTATAACTCCCTCAAAACTCTATGAAAAAGGATGATTTTTCTTTTGAGAGTTATGTTTATGAGTTATCTTTACAACCAAAGTTGTTTCACTCAAAAATATGAAGTTTTGAACCTCCAAACATCCAAAACATTTTGGTTGTGCAACAGTGAACTCACCAGTAATTGAACCCTATTTTGCATGTTTGTATCTCTTTGATTATTTAGTCAAATTGCATGATTCTTCTTCTAAAGCTTTCTTTTATGAGTTAGGGTTCATATGAATCTGGTTTCATTAAAAAATATGAAGTTTTGAGGTATTAACCAACTTATTTAAGTTGAAAGTGCAATCTGTCAATCAATGACAGATGTGTGCATGCAACTTTGAGGTGTCATATCTCCTTCATAACTCATCCAAATTGAGTGATTTTTCTTTTATAAGTTCCCTCTATGTGTTATGTTTACATTCCAACTGGAATTTCTCAAAAACATTTAGTAGAACTCCTCAAATGGTTGTTTTACTAACAGTGTGTAATCTGCCATATCTGTTGTGTCACATAGTTTTGTGTAAAGTATTTAAACCCTTTTTACGTCTTTTTAGAGCATGAAATTTGGCCAAAATGACCTTAACTCAGTAAGGTATCATATATAAAAATATGGGAAATTTTATCATTTTGGATATTACTCTAAACTAACCATTTTTAAGACCTATAGTTTCTGTCACAAAATGAAAATGCTTAAATGTTTGATTTTATGAATTTTATTCATTTGAAGGACTATAATGTTACATTTTCGGTATAAATTATCATATTAAAGAGCATATGTGCATTATGTATAACGGGACTATAGATAATCAAGTTGGACATATAAGGACTTATAAGCATTCTCTTAGTAATCGTTAGTCATATAAGTGGTCATTTGGGTATTTTGTTTTGATAGGAAAGCGTTAGGCGTCAAGCGGACGTCTCTTGTATTTAATTGGAAGCTTTTGCTAAAAGGTGAGTATTCACAGCCCCTCTTTTAATGTTTTATATGTTTTGGGGTGAAAAGCATGTTTAAAGTTGAATCTTGATTGATTTACGTAAAAGAATGTGAAATTGTTGATATGAGCACTAAGGCATGTACACTAGTAGTTTTTATTTGAGTAAAATGTAACATAAAAGTTTGTACACTACTATTAACTCAAGTGAGGAGCCGAGGGTATTTGTGGATAGCGCTATTTGGACGGACAATCCCACCTAAAAACCGACAAAGTAGGGGTGTGGATAGCAATCCCACCTAGAAACTACAGGTAGGGGTGCACTATACCTATAAAAACGAAGGTTCTACATATGTGGGGTTTTAGTCCCACCGCTAAGGTAGAATTATAAAAAGATATTTTTATGTGGTCGAAAGGTTTAGTGGTGGCTCGATACTTTCTATGAACTAGAGTACATTATGCCTTGACACGTTTCTCAATACAAGGATTAATTAAATGCTCATAAATTTCACTATTTTATACTTGGTGTGAACGTTCGTTCCACAAGAATTGAAAACTGCATAAAAACTGTTTTGTGCATATGAAAACCTGTGAACTCACCAACTCTTTGTAGTTGACCTTGGGTTTATCATGCTTTTCAGGGGTAATAAGTAAGCTTCTGTAGATAAAGCTTAGTAAGGATCCAAAAGTGTACCGCGTGAAGACTTGAACGTTTTTGCAAAGACTTCTTTTAATTATGGATTGTTGTAATTTTACTTAAAGAACAATATGTAAAACTTCTATTATATTCTAAATGCCTATGGTTGTTTATCTAAATCTGTGGCTGTGTCATCGTTAGAGCTGTCGCGCCTCGTGTTTCCGCTTTAGCGGGGTGTGACATATCGTTAACCATCCGATGGCCAAAGAAAATCGATCGACCAGATGAGAAAAAATACATGGCAAAGTGGTGCGATTTTCGTAACGATTATGGCCATATGATAGACGACGCTGTGGCTTTGAGAAAGAAGATCGCATGGGTCATCTCAAAGAAGATTTGTTGTCTAACGACAACTCAGGTAATATCCCTAAACCCCCATCTCCGAACACTACTAAGACTGTAAATTTTGTGACATGTGGATCGGGCGTCGGTGGACTCACTTATTCGGCGGCAAAGAGACATGCTATCCAACGATCGGATGATATGTCGATCGTGTTAGACGACCATGATCTAGAAGAACTACATCAAAACATCATGATGGTCTGATTGTTCGGTTAACAATCGAAAACTGTTCTACGAAGAGGGTGCTAATCGATGGCGACAGTTCGGCTAACATAATCTTCCTCAACACACTCAAAGCAATGTGAATAAATGAAACTAAGATCGTGCGATGTTCGAAAATCTTAGCGGGTTTCAACGGAGATGCTACGCATACCGTCGGGGAAATTCTACTTCCCATCTACGCAAAAGGAGTCAATAAGTCGACCAGGTTCAACATTATTGACTGCTCATCAGCGTATAACGTGATCCTAGGAACTGGATTCAGGGCATGAAGGTTGTCTGTAACACCCCAAAAAATGGGAGTTAATTTAAACCAAATATAAATGCGGAAAGAGATAAATATTAAACATCACCTATAAGATGGGGAAAAGTAATAGAGTTCACGATACTAAATGGATAGTAAATAACAACCTACTAATCTATACAATTCTAAAATATATATTAAGTTCGGGTGTCATTGATATCCTCAAAATAACTGTTTCTAGTAACTCCATTTGTACACTCGAAGACGTACTCCCAAAACGGATGCCACTACCGGCACCTAGCTTCACTCAACTCTTCGGAGACCCACTATGACGATCACCTAATATACATGTCATTTTAAAAAAAAGTGTTAGGTTTAACGCCTAGTGAAAACAAATAGTTTAGATAAGAAAAGCCATTAAATCCTTGAAAGCGGTAAATAAATATTTGATCATAAAACTTTCCTATTTACTCTTTTCTTTTACTCACGCTTGTTCTTGAGAGAACACAATTTGAGAGAAATACGGGGGAGACCCGCTACTGTACTAACATCAACCCCAAATAGGATCTGTAGTCATCGTATAGGTAAGCTTGGTCGGATTAGATTATCTGCTCACGGGTAACGAGTTCAACCCCAAACTAGGATCTATTACTTGTTCCATCCCCAAAGAAAACTGACTTTTATGCCTATGGATCCATTATATTAGTCTAATATTTCAATACACCTGTTTCAGATGTACTAACCATTTTCTCAACACAAAAATCTTTGTAGGATAGATATCCCTCACCCAAAACCCTTTTTCCAAAGTTTGGTAAAAATAGCATCTAGTTTCAAATATCGTATTTCTTGAAAATAAACTCACACAAAGAGTTTTAAACCGTTCCTTGTACTCATTTCAACATTTGAAAGAGAAACCCTACATGACTCAAGTTGACCTAATTTACCAAACTCCACCAAATGTAAAATACTTGAAATAACCATTTGAAGGAAGTGAAATACATCATTCTGACATGTATAAAGTTTTATAAAAGGTAAGGATGAACTCACAATACTAGAGTTTGAGGAAACCCTAGAAATCCCCAAGTAACTCTTGGAACTAGGATGAAGATGAAGAACACTTGAGATGAGAACCATAGCCTTGATCCCTTAATGATGAGCCCCAATGCTTGCTCTTGATTGGTTGGTGAAGAGGTATAAATGCTCCAAAATCGTCTCTTAGGGTTTGTTCTTAAAGAGCAAATGCTGATGAAGAAAAGGTGGGAATAATAAATGAAATCATGTATGCAAATCATGATTTTATACTCCAAGCACGAAGTGCGATCGTGGGAATGGCAGGGGTCGCACCAATTGGTCGCACCCTCTAGAACTCCACTTACGGTACACGAAGTGCGACTGTGGAGGTGCGATGGTGGAATGGCAAGGTCGCACCTCCCAGGTCGCACCTTCCATGCTCAACCTACGGTACATAAAGTAGGATGGCTAGGGTCCGATGGTGGCTTGGCAGGGTCGCACCTGCCAAGGTCGCACCTTGCCTCTGGTTGTTCCACAACAAGTTACATCTTAACATACCACAACCCCAAACTTGCATTTATTTAGAAAGGGTCGATAAGTCTGAAGTTCAGGGTGTTACATTGTTCCCTCGACATACTACCAAGTAATCAAATTTCCATATCCGTGGGGAATCCAAGAGATAAGGAGCGAACAAAAGACGGCCTGGGAATGTTATAAGACGGCGATGAAACCATGAAAGGAACATATCTAGCAGTAACAGAGCAGGGAGGTTCGACTGATGACTTACAACTTCAAAAAGTCGTACTTGACTCGAACCATCCCGATCGAAAGGCTTTCCTGGGGGCATCGCTAGCATCAGCTATCAAAGAAGAACTCGTAGAATCCCTTCGAGGGAATGCCGATTGTTTTGCCTGGTCGCACGAATATATGGTTAGAATCGATCCGTAAATCATATCGCATCGACTAAGCATCGATCCAACGTTCAAACCGGTGAAACAGAAACGTCACAAGTTTGCTCTAGAACGGAATAAAGTCATCAACGACGAAGTCGACAACTTGCTGAAAACTGGAAAAATTCTGGAGGTAAAATACCCGGATTGGTTAGGAAACGTCGTGGTCGTCAAGAAGAAAAACGGAAAATGGCAGGTCTGCATAGACTTCTCATATCTCAACAACGCTTGCTCGAAGGATCCGTTTCCACTTCCGCGTATTGATGCCATGGTTGACGCGACCACAGAACATGAGTTACTGACTTTTATGGATGCATACTCTGGGTATAACCAGATTCTCATGCATCCCAACGATCAGGAAAAAACGGCATTCATGACCGACAAAGGTATCTATTGCTACAAGGTAATGCCTTTTGGTCTTACAGGTTCGATGTACCATGACTCGTTAATCGGAGGTTCAAACAACATTTGGGAGATACAATGGAAGTATACATCGCCGACATGCTAGTCAAATCCAAACATGTGGCTGATCACGTACGACACATAGAGCAGTCGTTCGACATACACAGGGTGTTAGATCCCAAATATCAAAAGTGTAGAAAGAATTAAGAACAACACACAAGAATTATGACAAGGAAGTCGGATGTAGTATTGATAAGAACAAAGAATTACATAGATGTATCTTTACAGTACAAAATGATCTATCAGCATTAGTTACAAAAGACTAACTAACTTCTATTTATATACAAAGTGAGATGCTAAAGTAACAGCAACAACATAACAGACAAGTTCAGAACCACTTCTGAACAGTCTTCAGAACTATCTTCAGAGGGTCTTCAGAAGTTCTTCGGAAACACAAAGTAATCTTTAGAACTTCTGAAGTATGCACTTCAGAAGTTATTCCTTTAGCATTATCTTCACTTCTATTGATTTGGATGTCTTCTGTCTTTAGAACACAAAGTATTTTGAAGTTATCCTTTTGGTTCTTTCAATCTCCCCCTTAGCTTCAAAAATTCAAATCATAACTCCAAAAGTTCAAGATTTTTCTGATATCATTTAGAATAAGATTTCTGTATTCTAATAATGTCTCAATCCTTTTATGCATTTCTTTTGCAAGATTTTTGTACTCTTCCCATTCAGAATCATTCAAGTTCTTTGGTCTTCTCTTTTGCTTCTTGATCAATCTATCTCTTAAGGCCATAAAAGTTCCATTGCTGCACTTATGTATTTCTTCAAATCTGACAAACAGCAATTGAGTTTCATACTTGCATACAAAACCTGGAGGATGAACTACAAGAGTACTTTTCTCTAGATTCTTAATACTTGGTACGCTGAAATTTGGCTTACTTAGATGCACCTTTCCTTTATCAAGAACATAAGCAACTTGAAAAACTGTTTTTGCAGCCCAAATAAATTCTCCGTAGATCCCCTCTCTGAGAACTAGAAATGTCTTTCTGAATTTGGCAATTGAATCATGGAATGGATAGAGACTCTTGTAAACTCTGAGTAAATCCCTCAGATAGACATTCTGAAAATCCGCTTATGAGAATGTAGAAATTTCACCATTCTTCCTCTCCACAGTGAAATAAGCATATTTGTAATTGTTTCTTGACTTCATATATTCTGTTATCACTTTCACAATAGGGCTTTCTCTCATTGCCTCATTTACAGGTATTCTTATCTTTCAGATAATATCAGTATACCACTGTTTCCATCCAGGAGATTTCTTAATCCAACAGTCAATGAAATTGAACGTTTGTTCATATTCCATGAATATCTCAGGATGAAAATATTCAAGAAATAAAGTATAATCATTTTCTTCAATTCTTTGAACTTGTAACTATTCAGCTTTAGAGATTTAACAAGTTGGTAAAACTTCTTCTTCAGCAACTTCAGAAACATTTTCTTTGTCTTTCTTCTTTCTCAGAACTTTCTTTTAACTCTTAGAAGAACCAGCTTCTAAACTTCTTATCTCCTGAGCGAGCTTTAAAACTTCATACTCAATGGTTTGTTCTTTAGCATGAATATGGATGTCATATGAATTACTCGGAATATAATCTGCTTCTCTGATAGTATTTACGCTTGTATGCCCAGCAAGATAGCTTTTTCTGATAAACTCTCTGAAGTTTATTCTTTCTTTAATCAGATACTTTATCCCATTTCTTATTTCAGAAGGATTAATATATGATTCACTATACGTATACAACCAATTCAGAATAGCTGTTGAGTACTTTGGGATGTCAGAATCAACAAAAGTTCTTTTACTCATTCCTTCAGCTGTACACACAAATCCAATTTCTGAAATGGTAAAAACCGTTGTAATACCTTCTCTCTCTACACAAATAGGCTCCAAAAGATTTACTTTTCTTAGCTTATTCTCCAAAGCAAGCTGGAAATCATGCTTAGTAAGATTTCTGACGTAAATACCCAACACCCTTCTGATTTCTGACACAAGTTCTGATTCACTTCTCTTCACACAATAATTCAGAAGTGAAAGTTTATCTTGCAACCTTAACTTGTAAATATCATACTGAGTAAACTTAGTCAGTGTACCATCTCTTCTTTCAGCACCAAACCTTGCTACTTGTAAGTCATTCTCAACTGTTTTAGAAATACTTCTGAATTGCTTGATTAAAGTGGAATCATACATCTCTTGAATTCCATGCACTTCTAGAAAATTCCTTACTTTAGAAATATGATCTTCATCCCACTCATCACTTACGAAACTCTCCAAAGTTGCATTCATTGGACTACTTTTGTACATAAACTAGTAAGTACTTTCTGGAAAGATAGTCTCTTCATCATTGATCTTATCAAAGATTGTTTCCTTTACATACACTTGATCTACAATTGGTTCTTCAAGAGTAGGAAGATCAATCAAAGGATTATATATGCATTCTCTGTATTCAACTTCTCTGAAACCTGTGTATTCTATCAAAGTCTCATCTGAGAAATCAATATCATACATATGACTTAAATCAGCCATAATATAGAATCTTTCAACTATTTGATTCACAAAATCTCTGGAAAAGAATAGTCTTTCATCCAAGAATCTACACTCCAGATTCCTTGAATTTCTCAGAAACACATATTGCCATAAGAACTGACAAATCAATCTCCATAAAACAACCATAGGATCTTTATCAACTCCTCTGTTCAACACTAGAGGTCTCCATATGACTAACTCTTACTTAATTCACCTCTTCTTTTTCATCAAACATTATGACATCAGACAGATCACCAGGCTCTCCAATCACATCTTCAAATTCTAGGTATTCATTTAACATCTCTTCATTAGAATATGGTAAGACATCTGTGCTATCTGTTCCAGCATTCTCATCTAAATTTAATGATAATTTCTTTGTTTCGTAGCCCTCATCACCTTTTTCAGAAATCTCCATATCTTTAGAACCAACAATTTGTTCAGAACCAACAGGAATCTCTTCAGAATGAACATCAACTTGTTCAGAATCAACATGAATCTCTTCAGAATGAACACCAACTTGTTCAGAAGCTAGAATTTCTTTTATAGCTTCAGATCTTTCTCTAACTTGCTGACTTTCTTGAGAAATTTGATCATTGGACGCATTGGGTTCAGAAAGTTGAAGCTTTTATTAATAACATCTCTTCTGTGGTAGATTTAGACACTTTTCTCCTCTTCTCCCCCTCATGATCATCAGGATCCTGATCATCATGCTTTCTCTTTAAAGTGGCTGCTTGAGGCCTACATTTAAGAGCAGAAAGTCTTTGATCCAGAAGAGTTTGAGTATTCTGAACAAAAGTTAATTTGTTCAGAACCTGTTGAATATCATCTTTTGTTGCCAACTTAGAGAAATCTAGTTGTGTTGAGGAAGACATGAAAGAAGTAGTAAGTTTAGAAACAGAAGAAATAACTTCTGAAAAGGATTTCCGGATGATTTCTTGAAAGACTCTGAAATCATTTGATGAAGTCTGTTGAAGTGCATCAATCTTCTCCTCCAACTTCTTCTCCTGACTTGCCATCCTATCCTCCACTTCCTTAGATGTAGATTCAGACAAGTCCTTGAGATGCTTCTGATTCTTTTCAAATTCAGAAGTACACAAGTGCTTAAAGTCTGAAAACTCAGAAGACCAGGTAACATTACCAGGACCAACAGATGGACCTGTTTGCAGTCCTACATAAGTAGGTTGGCCTGTTGATGTCACCACATCATGAATCACAGAAGACTCATTGAATGGGGCTTTTAGGATGTTCACCCCACCAGGACTTCCAACCAATCCTTGATATCCTAAAGTAGGAGTATCTATGGTTGTTGTGGCAATATGACTAACACTTTGCTTAGTGACATCTAGAAGATGTGTGCTTGTGTGAAAGAAATCCACATTCAGTGGTTCATTAGGCTCAACAAAGAGTGGACTCTCAAACTCAATGTGCACATTTCTGTGAATGGGGGACATATATCCTTCTTTTTCAACATTTGCATCCTCCATAGGAGAATCAAATGGTAGATAAGCTGCTTACCCCATGTTGTTAGTGAAACACCATTCTGTTGAGAGATGGGTGAGTGGCTAGGGGGTTACCAAAATTTGCCATCGGCTCACTGGCTACTTCAATATTACCCAGCAAAGAATGTGAGGTAATAGATTGTGTGGTTGCCCGACTAGTATCAGCTAGTATACAGGTTTCCTTTTCTTTTACTTGTGATCTCCCTTCTTTATTTTTTTTACTCACATATCTAACCAAGCTCTCATTTTCATTTTTCCTCTGTACACTATGAGGTTGTTCCCCACCCAGAACTTCCTCACCTCTCTCACTATTAATTATAGACCCTTCACCTAGAACTTCCTCCCCTCTCTCACTATTACTGGTTTCGGTAATCCCATAGATTCACAGTACTCATTCAACCATTTATTCCTAAGATTGACATAGGCCAATAATGCTGCAGAAAGAGGCACAACCTTTGGAAAGGATTCTTTGGCAGATGGTGTCCTTAAGTTATCCATTGTAAACAGAGAAACAAACAAGGCATTATCAAGTCTGGGGATTGAATCAACTGACCTCATGGCTCCTTTGATGAAGATTTGAAAAAAATTATGATATGGAGTATAAGGATAGGTATGCTTCTGGGAAATGGCATTCTGCAAATCTTCAAAGATCAAGGCATCATAGTCATAATGCTTGTTGTATGCAACACCATGAAATGTAATCCTTAGATTAGCAGAGGCTTGATCCAGACTAGAATGTTCCCCAGATAAGCAGGTATTGAGAATAGTGAACAGTGAGTACCAAATAGGGGGTAGATATTTTCTTCTGATTGAATTAAGAGCAGTTAAGTCCTGTGAATAACCCCAACTTTAAGAAATCAGCACAAAGCTCATTGTTAGAAGGAATAGCATCAAATGTCTCTTCCAACAATATCATTTGCTTTTGGAAGATGAAAAATGCTTTTAAGATCTTCAGCCACAACAGAGAATCTATAACAATGAACAAAAGATGAAATATCACTTGTCTCTTCATCAATTTCAGCATAATACCACCATTGTCGTAGATAATCAGCTAGAACTAAAAAAATACCACCATTGTCGTAGATAATCAGCTAGAACTAAAAAATGCCTGGCAAGCAGTGCTCTGAAAGGATGCTTCTTGAAAATTTCAATGAGAATTTGTTGCTCGCTGGTAAACTTATCAGACTGTAAACTTGTCATAGAACTGAATTATAGTGAAAAGATTGTGTCTTAAACCTTCCACATAGAAAACTTTCTGAACTTGGACATCTCCTTTGACAAATGTTCCATAACCTCTTACATAACCCCTTGCATTATTACCAAAACTAACTGTTCCTCCATTTCTCTCATGATAGTCCGTTAGAAGATTTTTATATGGTGTCATGTGTCTTGAACATCCAGAGTCTAAAACCCATACATGACATAGCTGCAAAGAGAACTATTTAGATTTAGGTACCCATTTGAAAATGGGTCCTTGCAGATTAGCCAATAATGAAAAGAGTTTATCTTTCGGCATATCAATAAGAAATTTTGAAACTGGTTCAGAACTTAGATTTTCACGCTTGTTCTTTTGCTGATTAGACCTTTTCTGAAAGTTAAACTTATGTGTTGAATCATATGTTGAAGTATTCACGGCCCCTCTTTTTAAATGTTTATACGTTTTGGGGTGTAAAGCATGTTGTTTAAAAGTAAATTGAACTGATTTATATTGATTAATGAAAAGCATATAAATCTATACAATGAGCAAAATTATATTACATGATGATATGTTGAGTTATGTGAAGTCCCCGTGTTACACTACTATTTAACTTTATAATGTTTGAGCCGATGATATTTTTGGATAGCGCTATTTGGTTGACATACCCACCTAACTGGCAAGTAGGGGTGCACTTTATCAATTAAGAATGCTCAACCCATGTGGTCTTTAGGTCCACCGCTGAGGTAGTTCGTGGGGCGTAGAATGTCGTTTAGGCTTAGTAGTGGCTCAATACTTTAATATCATGTATAATCATAATATGTATTTTTGCTCATAAAACTTTAAAACCTTAAATTTGATGCGATTATTTGATTCGCTATATTTTTATATACCTTGCATATGAAATGTTTTGTGCATTTGAAAACCTGTGAACTCACCAACTCTTTATAGTTGACACTTTGTTTTATCATGCTTTACAGGATACTAGAAGGTAACTGATCAAGTTTTGTATATTTTTGATGAACACCAATCAAAATTTTGTTTATGTTAAATTTTGTTGTAATTTGTTTATTTAAGACAAACTAGTCAAGTTGTAAACTATTAAACCTTAAACTTGACGTTGTAGTTATTTATGTATGGTTGGTGTTTATATTCCTATTGTTGTGAAACTTTGAACTGTTGTACCTCGTGTTTCCGCTTTAGCGGGGTGTGACACGAAATCCACTAAAGTTGGTAAAACAATTAAAGTATAAAAATGCACTGAAGAAAAATCTTCAGAAAATGAGAAATCTGCCACCTCTGACATTTCCACTAACAACTTAGGACCCATAGTTCTATGGGTACCTATGAAAAATTAATTCCCTTATCTTATGCAAAATGCTAAAAGTATCTGTAATCTCGATAGCGGATGCTCAAGGCATATGAATGGAACGAAAACCCTGTTCGCAGAATATAAGGAAGAAAAAGTTCCCTGTTTGGGAAAAAATCTCAAAACATGCGACCGTTGACCAAAACATGCGACCGAAGATATTTTATGACTTATAAATATTGACTATGACCACAGAGCCAATGGTCGAACGTAACTCGCGAAGAATATTTACAATGTACGACGGACGATCAATGGTCGCTAGTTCAACTAACGACTGCGACATAAAATATATTATTTACTTTTACTAACGAGCTAACGGCTGGTCGAACGTTATCATTTGTGTAGGAACGTTAGACAGTTACAACCAACAATATTAAAGACAATCAAGATACAATTAAAACCAGAAGACTATTACAATTGACACTGACTATAAAATAGACATCCAGCTCAACCGAAAGGGGGACAGATACATTCCAGGCGCTCTCGAATCAAGAAATATACAAAAGTTCTCTAGAATACATACGAAACTGTTTTTTTTTGTTTTACTTTCATCTGTAATCGTGCGACTACTGTTCTAAAGGACGATGTCCCTGTTTGACGTCAAGTTTTCCATAGTGCAATGAAGGTAACATCTATCATCCGCGATTTTTCCCTTGTCTAAGGGTTTTTCCGCGTCAACAAATATTTTGTCTTTAGCTTTTTTTTGATTTAATTTTGATTGTCGCGAGATTCCTACCTTTAATCGATCAGTTCCACAAACTCCTTAAGTTGACTTTTGTAAGTTAATTTTTGGCATTAACAGTTTGGCGCCCACCATGGGGCCTGATTAAGGGAATTCTCCGATAACACATTTGTTACTAACGATTTTTTTTGTTTTTTCTCAAATGGCATACATGGAGTTCATAACCCCGCAGAGGAGGCATTAAGAGCGGATTTGCAAGCTGCACAGTTACGGATCCAACAATTGGAGGCACAAAGATATCCCTATGGAAATCCTAATCCGCTGTCGCGACCTCCACCTGGCCAAATACCCTAGGGGCTCAATATAGCAACCTCGACCTCAGCTCAATAACTCTCAGTTCCAGTTCATAATCCTCAATCACAATACACCAATCCACAGTTTCATTAAAATCACCTTGGACCGTGGGCTCAACACAACAACCAACCCCAATACCCCAAGAATTTAAACTCTGGCATACCTTATACTGTGGGAGTTCCTACAATGTCTCCTTGGACCGGGATGGCTTTCGCCCAAAATTACACTTCGATGCCCCAACCGTCTGTCTATGTGCAAAATCCATCTATTGACAATACTAATTCCATGATTAATCCAGATCAAGGAGTCGAGTGACAAAGCACATTTAGCATACCCGTCGTGGAACCAGTCGCACGACGTATAAAACTCTTGGAGGAACAAAACGAAAAAGTGTTGGTTTTGTTGTCTTAACTACCTGGAGTAGTAGTAACTGCTGATGTCGAGCCACCTACTGGATTCCAGACATCACCATTTTCCGATGCAATTGATCTTGATTGACATCCCGAAGAAGTATAATATACCGACATTCACTCCAAAGTATTCAGGTTTGACAGATCCAAACGAGCATGTCACACAATACAAAAAAACTAATGTGGATTGTGTCGATACCACAACAATATCAAGAGGTTTGCATGTGTGTAAAATCTTCTAGGCGATACTCACTGGACCCGCTCTATAATGGTTGATAAGCCTGAAACGAAAGTCAATAAATTCTTTCGCCGATCTTGCCAATCAGTCCTTCCAATAATTCGCGAGTAGTCGCAAGATGGAAAAACAAACAGGAGATTTATATTATGTTATTCAAAAGTCTGGTGAAACTGTTTGTAATTACTTTAACCGTTTTAACTATGAAATTATATGTATACAAAATTGTGACATGAGGATAGCAATCGAAGATTACAGAAGAGGTTTGGATAGTATGTCCGATCTTTATTTGGATTTAACCAAATACCTCACAGAAACATTCGAAGATGTACGAGCAAGGATGTTGGCATACATGAGAGTGGAATATGATACAACTTTTCGATGAAAACACACTGATGCAAAGCGATTTCTCGGTGTAAAAAAGCCAGATTTCAAGACCCGATCGACGTCTAGGTCGGACCCTTCGAGAAAAATATCGAACGTCTGGTTCGACAAGAAGAAAGAGATATCATCTTCTCGATTTTCGCAACATCCTAAGATCTCATCTTATGGATTTAAAGGAACATTGGGTGATTTGATTAAAGCCTTGAAAGAAGTATCGTGTGACATCCGTCAAATTTAAGCTTCTAGATTAGTATTAATTAATCCCTTGTTAGTGTTATTTTAGATAAGTTATAAGAATAGGAGTTAGTTAGATTTGATTGGCATAATACCACCATTGTCGTAGATAATCAGCTAGAACTAAAAAATGTCTAGCAAGCAGTACTTTGAAAGGATGCTTCTTGAAAATTTCAATGAGAATTTGTTGCTCCCTGGTAAACTTATCAGACTGTAAACTTGTCATAGAACTGACTTATAGTGAAAAGATTGTGTCTTAAACCTTCCACATAGAAAACTTTCTGAACTTGGACATCTCCTTTGACAAATGTTCCATAACCTCATACATAACCCCTTGCATTATTACCAAAACTAACTGTTCCTGCATTTCTCTCATGATAGTCCGTTAGAATATTTTTATATGGTGTCATGTGTCTTGAACATGCAGAGTCTAAAACCCATACATGACATTGCTGCAAAGAGAACTATTTAGATTTAGGTACCCATTTGAAAATGGGTCCTTTCAGATTAGCCAATAATGAAAAGAGTTTATCTTTGGGCATATCAATAAGGAATTTTGAAACTTGTTCAGAACTTAGATTTTCACGCTTGTTCTTTTCCTGATTAGACCTTTTCTGAAAGTTAAACTTATGTGTTGAAACATATGCTGAAGAATTCTGAGCAGGTTTCTTAAGATTCTTTTTGTGATATTTTACACGTGATTTAGAATTATAACCACATTGTGCATGATGAAAGCAGGAATGAGAAAAATCTGAGTTTGAAACATAATGCTCTCTTTTATTCATTTTCTTGGATTTGGTTATAACAAATTTTTGAAAAACAGGAAAACTATCTAATTGTCTTTCTTTGATAGGCTGTATCCCTTTTTCATCCAAACTAGAGAGGATAACTCTGAAAAAGATAAAAAACGTGGATTAGTATAAGAAGAACTTTTGTTAACATTCTTTTCAACTTTTGAGTTAATAGATTCAGATTTAGGAATTGAAGTTTGTCCTTTTTAAAAGATTTGACTCTAGTCAAGAAATCTGAAGAGGATATTGATGATTTTCCTTTTGAAAAAAAATTTAGATCTTTGAATTCAATTTTAATAGTATATGAATCTGAAGTTGAATTAATTTCAGAATTTAAAGATTTGAAATCTTCAGAAGTAAAACTGATATCATTTGAAGAATCATCATTTTCAGAATCTGAAGCATTCATTATGTCTGAAAATTTGTTCTGAGTCATTTTCTGAAGCCAAACTGTTTAGTTTTGAAATTTTATTTTTGCATTCTGAATTGGTTGTTGGTATAAATTTTTCTTCAAAATCATCTTTAGAATCGTCAAATACAATTTTTGAAGATTCATCCTTATCATGTAAAGATTCAATATCTGAAAATTCTTCATAAATTTCTTCAGAATTATTTTCTAACTTGATTTCAGAAATATATTCTGAGATGTGATTAGTATTGATTTCAGAAGAGTTTTGTTCAGAAGAACTTTTTGTAACTTCAATATTTTCTTCAGAAATTGATTTAGAAATTTTTGAGATACCAATATTATTTTCAGAAAAATGCTCAGAAATGTTTTCAGATTCATCAGATTTAATAGAGTCATTTGAGTTAAAGATTTTTCATTAGTAAATAAAACTTCTTTCTTCACAAAAGGTATTCTTTCAGGCAGTGAATAATCAACAGGTTTACTAATAATCCCTTTACTCTTTTCATTAAAAATATTCATAATTGAAATGACATAGAATTATGATGTTGCCTTTTTCAGAATTGGACTTTAAGTGTTTCCTAAACCTGGTTTTATGTTGTAAAACTTTGAGTTTTGAGCCTGACTTGTTAAAATATTCAAAGTTTGTTTAGTTTGACCTCTTTTAAAGTTCAGATCTTCTAATTCCTTGATCTTTCTATATAACTCAAGTCTTTCTTGATTCAGGAAGTTCATTTTAACATTCATAACTTCTTTCTTAGATCTTTCATTTATAATATCCTTTTGCATGTTATCCATCTTTTCCTTTAATTCAGACTTTTCTTTAGAAACCTTTTCAAGTGTTTCTTCAGCATTTTTACAATTTAATTTGTAAATTTGACTTTCAGTTCTAAATTGATTGACTAATAATCTTTCTTCTTTTATTCTATTTATGAGATTTTCAAATTCTGAAGTCATGTTCAGAATTTGTTCTTGCATGTCATTTTCAGAAGTTTCAGTGTTTGATGAATTTGTTTCAGAATTAAGTTCAGAAGAAGAAGTTTGTACCTCAGAATCGTGAGTATGAGTATCCTCTGGAGTCATCTGACACATTTGCAGCATAGTGTGCAACTTGTTCATCAGCTTCATCATCACTCCAGTTAAGCCAATCTTCTTTATACTTTGTGACAAGGGCAGGATTTGTTTCTATTTTCTTTGTAATTGCTAGTTTCTAATCATAATACCCAACATTTTTTACTTTAGGCATTTTGCACTGTCTAGCAAAATGGCCTGAGTTTCCACAATTATAACATCTTGTTGGTTCAGAAGTATCTTTTTGAACAACATCTTGACCAAAAGCTTTCTTTGAACCCTCTTCAGTCTCTGGTTTATTCTTGTACTTCTGATTGTACCTTTGCTGAAATTGCCTTGTCATGAAGGCTATACCTTCAGAAATTCTCCTTAATTCTTCATCTGACTCATTTCCATCACAAATATTGGCTTCTGGAATATCAAAAATTTTGTTCATTGTGTTCATTGATAATGAACTATTTATCTTTTTACTTATCAATGCCACAGTATTATCATTTGATTTCTTCAGTTCATTCTGTCTGATTCTTATTTTGTCCTTTTGTTGGAACAAAATTCCATAAACATCATGGATTGATTTCTTTGACAGATTTCTAGTGACCATGTTATCAGAAAAACTGGACCACTCACTGCCAAGGTTATTCAGAAATTTGTTATTTATTTCAGAATTTGATTTCTGAACACCATTTCTTCTAAGATCATTCAGAATATTGTTGAACCTGTGATATGTCTCAGTAATAGCCTCTCCTTCCTTATATTTGAAGTTTTCATATGTACCAATACATATGTTCAATATCTGAGCTTGAGCCTTGGTCCTCCCCTGCATTTGAGCCTCAACCTCATCCCACATTGCTTTCGCAGAGGTTAAACTGTCAACCCTATTGAATATTTCATTTGGAATAGCCATGGTTAGAAGAGTATGAGCTCTTTTGTCAATCTTAGCTTATTCCTTCTCTGCGTTACTATACATTTATGGACTTTTCCTAGTTCGAGTGGCAGGAATTTCTGGACTTGTTTCAGTTCGAGGAACACCGGAAATTTCCACATAAACCTCAGGGGGACCATTTCTTATAGATTGCATCAACGCCTCATCAATATTATCCAAAAACTGGATCATGCGAATCTGCCATTGATGATTCGCCCAAAAACAGAGTAGGTGGTTTTGTTTCAGACCCAATGAAAACGATTTCTTTCGACATCTTTAATAGATTTGATCGCAAATTCACCTTTGGTAAAAATTGAAACACAAATCAAATTAATCTTGAAAATATTAATTCAAGATTTTAAGATTTCAAGAATTCAAGAACTCGTCAGATCTAACAAATTCTTAACAGAATTAACTACCAGATGAATAGGCTCTAATACCAATTTTTAGAGCGCAAATATCAAAAGTGTAAAAAGAATTAAGAACAACACACAAGAATTATGACAAGGAAGTCGGATGTAGTATTGATAAGAACAAAGGATTACACAGATGTATCTTAAAGTACAAAATGATTTATCAACGTTAGTTACAAAAGGCTAACTAACTTCTATTTATATACAAAGTGAAACGCTAAAGTAACAGCAACAACATAACAGACAAGTTCAAAACCATGTCTGAACAGTCTTCAGAACTATGTTCAGAAGGTCTTTAGAAGTTCTTCAGAAACACAAAGTAATCTTCAGAACTTCTGAAGTATGCACTTCAGAAGTTATGCCTTAGCATTATCTTCACTTCTATTGGTTTGGAATCCTCTATATTTAGACTTCTAAACTTTGCTCTTCTGACTTCAAAACACAGAGTATTTTGAAGCTATCTTTTAGGTTCTTTCACTGGGAATATCAAATGAAGCTCAATCTAACCAAACGTTCCTTCGGAATACGTGCTGGTAAATTCCTGGGACACATGGTGACTCAGCAAGGAATCGAAACTATTCCTAATCAAATAAAGGCGATCATTGATATAAAATCGCCTCGAAAAATGTTATATTTTTACAATGTTCTCAGGAGAAACAATGGTTTCCATTGGTCGAACGACCATGAAAATGCCTCACAAGCGTAAAAACAGTAAATGGCGTCGCCTCTGAGACTCGGCATTATCAGAAATCAACTTCTAGATGGCTTCCAGAGCCTGAGTCTGGGCAAGTTGAGCATTCTTAATGTAATTGAGCGTTGTTTGGTGGGACTCAAGGGAGAGTTTTAGATCCTCCACAAATCTCTGAATTTTATCACCAAATGCCTAGAACGCTGCATTGATGACGAATTCAGAAGAGGTAACCGGTGCATCCCAACACATGGGGCCCCTTGTCTCTCGCATTCAGAGAGGCCCTCGTTGACACCTGTTTTGACGTTGAGCGTGGAGGGACTTCCAACCTGTCTTCGAAGGCTATCCTTGTCAAATACCTCTTCGGTTGTTTTGATTGGATCAGCTTTTCCCTATCATCAGAGGATAGGGAGCTGAACACAATGTTCTTACCATTTGGGACTAGAAAAACTCCGGTAAGTGGTGCATCCTGATGCTGTAACACCTCTGATGGGAATTCTTTAGCTTCTACACTATCAGAGGGTATGGACGTACCCTCTGCGTTTCCTAAGGCTTCGTTGGTCACAGAGACGACAACGAAATGTGTAGGTTGTGGCGAGTTCTGGGGTGATAGAACACTTATATTTTCATCACCACCCTTTTGAGAGGGTGATGAAGATGATGTGGGTTCCCCGGCTGTGCTTGATTCAGGGGATTGAAGGATATTCTCTGATCGGTTGGTTTCAGGGTGGTTTGGACTGGACTGTCTTGTTTCAATGAGAGTAGATGTGTTGGCATCTACCTCAGCAGTTGTGGTTACCCTTGTTGGACTTGGAGAGATTCGCATATATGTATCTCTATGGCAGAATCACTCGGTGGTTCACTCTCATTCTTTTCAGCCTCATTCTCACTTGACCCCTCACTTTCTACATTAGGCTCTAAATGCTCTAGGGTAGGTATTCTCGGTTCTGAGTATACCAAAGAGAGTCTATAAGAGCTAAGATTAGGAGAGGTTTCAGGAATAAGGTTAAGCATATACCTGGATAGTTCTCTCGGAGAAGAATATCCTCTTCTGTCAATGGTGGGCTTGTGAGATCCTATTGTAGCTATCTTGCAGAATGGCTGAAGGAAGGGTGCTTTCAGAGCACTTATGGCTGGGAAAGTGAAGAGAGAGTGGAATCTTGGAAACATCAGTGCTGGAAGAGGTTTGCTATGGTTCTGATGTGAAACTTTGGTGCGAACAGCAGCCTTCATTTCTTGAAAAATCAAATGTTAGGACCCAAACAATCAAGATATCAATATACGGAAAGATTTTAACAGGAATGTGATAGCCAAATGTAATATGTATTGATTGAATGTACAGTATTACAGAATATAGCTTTACAAGGTTAATGGAAACGTTAGTTGTAACTATCTAACAACCTATCTATTTATACAAGAAATAGAAAGACTAAAGTAACAGTACAAATATGACAAACAAATTCACAACAGGTTCTGAACTTCTTCAGATCTTCTTCAGAAGTGTCTTCAGAACTTCTTCAGAACCTCTTTAGAATATCTTCAGAACTTCTGAAGTTGACACTTCAGAAGTTATGTCTTACGCTTTTGTCTTTTCTTCTGAGTTGTGAATCTCCATTCTTCAGATCTTTATATCTTCAGAACCCAGTACCTTTTGAAGCTATTATGATATCTCTAACAATCTCCCCCTTAGCTTCAAAAGTTCAGATCATACTTCCAGAAGTTCAGAATTTCTCTAACATCTTTCAGAATTAAGCTTCTGTATTCAAGAAATGATTTAGCAATTCTCACCATCTCTTTTGCAAGCTTCTTGTGCTTCTCCCAATCTTCATTGCTCAGATTCTTTGGTCTTCTATTTTGCCTTTTTACCAAACGATCTCTGATTGCCATGAGAGTTCCATTGCAACATTTGTGGAGTTCTTCAAATCTCACTAATAATATTTCTTCAAAGCATTTGCAAACTAAACATGGAGGTTGAATTACTAAAGTACTCTTCTTCAGATTCTGAATATCTGGTAAGCTCAGATTTGGTTTGCTCAAGTGTACTTGTTTTTTGTTCAGAACATAAGCAACCTGAAAATCAGTCTTTGCAGCCCATATAAATTCTCTGTACAAACCATCTCTGAGAATTAGAAATGATTTTCTGAACTTGGTGATTGAATCATGAAAAGGATAAAGACTTCTGTAAACTCTGAGAAGATCTCTGAGATTCACATTCTGGAAATCAGCTTCAGAAAAGGTAGAAATCTCACCATTTTGTCTTTCAACTGTAGAGAATGCATACTTGTAATTTTGTCTTGTCTTCAAGTCAATATTAATTACCTTGAGCACTGGACTTTCCTTTCTTGCCTCATCAATTGGGATCCTTATCTTTCTAATGATATCTGAGTACCATTGTTTCCAACCAAAGGACTTTTGAATCCAGCAATCAATATAGTTGAACTTTTGTTCATATTCCATGAACATTTCTGGATGGAAATATTCAAGAAACATGGTGAAAGCACTTTCTTCTATTCTTTGAACTTGCAGTTGTTCCTCTTCTGATACTTGCTCTACAGGAACCAACTGTTCAGAAATAGCTTCAAAAATTACTTCTTTCCCTTTCTCTTTATCCTTCTGACTTGGTTCAGAACTTTCAATGTTCAGAGAAAACTTCAGAATTTCCTCCAAATCTTGTTTCTTTGAGTGAATTTGGAAATCATAAGTATCACTAAGTATATAATCAGCTCCTCTGATCTTGTTTTCTCTTTTGTGACCAGCTGGATAACTTTTCCTTACAATTTCTCTGAAATGAACTATTTCTTTGATCAGATATATGATTTCTTCTTTTACATCTGAATCTTCAATATAATCCTTGGCATAAGTAAGAAACCAATTCAGAGTTGAGTTAGAGTATTTTTGAATATCTGAAATCAAAAAAGTTTTATTTCCATCTGCTGTGTATCTAAACCCAAGATCTGGACTAGTGAACACTCTAGTTATTGTATTTTCAAGGTTTACAGGTTCCAACAGATTCACTTTAGATAACCCAAATTCCAGAGCTAATTAAAAATCATGCTTGATTAAGTTCCTTATGTAGATTCCCAGAATTCTTCTAACTTCAAAAACAAGCTCAACTTCACTTCTAGCAACACAATAATGAAGAACTGTCAGTTTGTCTTGCAATCTTAATTTTTACAGATCATACTGAGTAAATTCACACAAATATCCATTTCTTCTTTCTGCTCCAAATCTGAATATTGCTAGATCATCTTCAACAGTCTTTGAAAGACATCTAACCGTCTTTATAAGAGTGGAGTCATTCAGATTTTGAACTCCATGCTTCTGAACAAAGTTTCTAACTTGAGAAATTTGATCTTCAGACCACTCATCACTTACAAAATCCTCTAGAGTTGCAAACCTCAGACTGGTTTTGTATATATGAAAGTAAATTGCTTCAGGAAACTCCAAGCTTGTTTCTCCAGAAAGAAATATAACTTCTTTTTCATAGACTTGATCAAGAATAGGTTCTTCAAGTAGAGGAATATCAACTTTGGGAATAGTAATGCAGGATCTGACTCTTACTTCAAATTTTCCAGAATAGACCATCAAAATTTCATCTGCAATTTCAGTTCCTCCCATATGACTTAGATCAAATTCTAGTTCAACTTTTTCATCTGGTTGATCAAGAAAATCTCTGAAGACAGAAAACCTATTGTCCAAAAGTCTACACTCCAGACTTCTTGGATTATTCAAAAAGACATGCACCCAACAGAATTGGCTTAGTATTCTCCATAGTTCTTCAGAAGCTCTTCAGTATTCATCACTCAAAGATTGTTGAGGCTTCCATATTACCAAATCTTTTATTTCATTGACTTCAGAACTTTCTCCCACATCAGCTCCAGACATGTCTTCTTCAAACATAATAACATCAGAGAGATCACTGGGCTCACCAATGACATCTTCAAATGCAAGATATTCCCTTAGCATCTCTTCATTTGAATCAGGAATAATGTCTGTATTATCTGAGCTTAAGTTACCTTCATAATCAAAGGATAACTTCTCTGTTTCATACCCTTCCTCTACTATATCTTCAGAAGAAAGAATATTTGTCTCTTGCCCTTCATGTTCTGCAAATAAGATATCATCTATTGCTTCAGAGACTCTGTTAGATGCTTCACCAACATTCTGAGAATCTTCAGAAGTTTTCTCAGAACTTTGCTCATGAACATTTTCAACATTTTCTGGTTCAAACACTCTTTGCCTTTTCTCCCCCTCTTGATTATCAGGATTCTAATCATCAAGACTTCTTTTAGAAGTGTCTGACTGAGGCCTGCATTCTAGAGCAGATAATCTTGTGCCTAAATCTGTCTAAGAACTCTGAATAGAAGAAAGTTGATTTAAAATCTGAGCAATATCAGCCTTCGTTGCATAAATGGAAGAATCTTGTTGTGCAGAAGAAGAAGAAGAAGAAGTCTGAGAAGCTTTCAGAGAAAAAACAGAAGAAGCCATTTCAGATAAAGCAGTCAGAAGTGCTTGTTTGAAAGAATTCAGATCATTAAAAGATTGAAGATGAAAATCAGTCAACTTATTTACCATACTTTCCCCTTGTTTATCCGACCGATCCTCCATCACCTGTTTGGTTGTATCCGTCAATTCCTTGATGTCCTTCTGAATCTTTGCAAATTCAGAAGTATACAAATCTTTGAATTATGTGAATTCAGAAGATGTGGGTAAGAGTCCAAGAGCAACAGATGGTCTTGTTTGCAGTCCTTCAGAAGAAGGCTGGCCTGTATGTGTCACAAAGACATCATGAACCACATTTGATTATGTTACTGGGCTTTTGTGATGTTCACCCTACCAGGTCTTCCAACTAATCCTTGATATCCAGAAATAGGAATATCTATAGTTGTTGATGCAATGTGACAAACACTTTGCTTAGTGACATCTAGAGGATGTGTGCTAGTGTGAATGGATTCCACATTAAGTGGTTCAGTAGGCTCAATGTTGAGTGGACTCTCAGACTCAATGTGCTCAAAATGATGAAGGGGGGACATATATCCTTCATTTTCCACAAAAGGATCCTCCAATTGGGGTCCTAATGGATTATAAGTTGCTTGCCCCAGATGTGTTGATGAAACACCCTTCTGTTGAGAGATGGGTGAGTGGCTGGAGGGGTTAATCAAATTTGCCATGGGCTCACTAGCCTTTTCAATATCATCCACCAAAGACTGTGGAATGATAGAAGATGTGGGTGCCCGGCTGGTAACAGGTGGTTCACAGGTTTGTTTTTCTTTTACCTGTGTTCTCCCCTCATCAATTCTTTTTCTTACTCTTCTACCCATTCTCTCATTTTAATTTTTCCTCTTTACTCTTTGAGGTTGTTCTCCCCCTTGAACAGCCTCCCCTCTCTTTTTATTAATTCTAGACTCCCTTGCATCATCACCACTCTGGTTTCAATAAGGGGAAGGGACTACTGGTTGAGGTAATCCCATAGATTCTAAATGCTCACTCACAGTCCTATTTGGTGGACTTACAAGATCAATTAAATGAGAAGGAAGTGGAACTGCATTTGGAAATATAAGTTTTGCATTTGGAGGCCTTAAACTGTCCATAGTAAAGATAGGAACATGTACCTCATGTGCTAGAACAGGGATTTTTGATACAGCTTTCATTGCTCCTTTGATGAGAGTTTGAAAAAATCTCTGAAATGGTATGTAGTTGAATGTGTGCTTCTTCAAGATTGCAGATTTGAGTTCACCAAAAATAAGACTAGCATAATCATAGTGCTTGTTGAAGGCAACTCCATGAAAGATAATCTTCCCATTTGCTGAAGCTTGATCCAAGCTTGAACTTTTCCCAGATAAACAAGTATTCAGAATTGAGAACAAACAGTACCATATTGGAGGTAAACACTTTCTTCTAAAGGAACTTAAAGCATTTAGATTTTCAGAATATCCTAAACTCATGAAATCTGAGATCATTTCTGTTGAGGAAGGAATTTGATCATAAGAAGTTTTCCCAAGAACCTCATCTGACTTTGGCAAGAAGTGAAGGCATCTAATATCATCCACAGAGATACACATTGATTTATAAGACTGGATAAGCGTTGATGGACACGTGGCCAAAAAGTAAAATGTGTTTAGAGTAGTAATCATCATTTATTTGGATAAATGAACCGTTTAAACGACGTGATTAAGAAATATCCAATGAAATTAAAACACGTGGCACACGCTTAAGTGATACTTAAGAAAATATCAACGGGAACTTATGTTCTGAGAACAAGTTCAAAAACTTCAGAAATTGTTCAGAACTTCTGAGAATAAGTTCAGAAGTCTGAAAGAAGGAATTCAGAAGAACCACAGAATTTTTAAGTGTAGTTCAGAACTAAACTTGGATCACTTTAGAAGACCAAAAATCATTTAAAAATACAAACTTCTGAAAAATATAAAACATTTTGAGAATTCAGAAGTAGGTTTGAACAAACAGAAAACTTATTTTATCTAAGGAAGCTTGTTCATACTTCTTAGATATGAAGATCAAGACTTGATTTCAGCAATTCAGATTTGTTTTGTAGGAAAGAGTAGTGCAGAATTTTGAAATTAATACCACTCCCCCTTGAATCATTAGCAACTATGATTCTCCCCCTTAATCAGTGCAACTTTATTAAAGAAACAAGAAAATATTAGAGAAATGAGAAAGAGAAAAAAATTGAAAAGTATTAAAAGACAATCAACCTAGATAAAGAAGAATTATATTTCTGATATTGAAAAGAAGCAAAGATCTGAATGTTAAACTTCAGAATATTCAGAATATTTCTGAAGAGCAAACTATTCAGAATTTGAGATAAAAATTCAGAAGATAATTTCTAGAGTATGGTTGATGTGTAATACTTACATAGACATATTCATCATGCCCAATTTACGTACCAAGAAGTTAAATAGTTTTTCATCAAGTGCTTCGGAAAATAAATCAGCTAACTGATAATCTGTCTGAACAAAAAACATTTCAATATACCTTTTTCCACATGATCTTTGATAAAATGATATCTTACATCAATGTGCTTTGTCTTTGAATGTTGAACAGGATTGTCAGTGATGGCTATGGCATTCTTTGAATCACCATACAGAGGAATCTTTTTGAAATTGTAACCGTAGTCTTTAAGTTGAACTTGCATCCAGATCACTTGTGAGCAACATATTGCAGCTGCCACATACTCAGCCTCTACTGTAGAAGTAGAAACACAATTTTGTTTCTTTGAAGACCAGCTTACCAGTCTATCACCCGAAGCGACATGATCCAGAAGTGCTTTTCCTGTCTAATTTGCATCCACCATGATCTGCACCTGTAAAGGCTGTTAGTTCAAAACTAGAATCCTTAGAATACCAAAGTCCCAATGAAGGAGAACCTTTTAGGTATCTAAGAATTCTTTTTGCAGCTAGAAGGTGTGATTCCTTAGGATTAGCTTGATATCTGGCACAAATACATGTAGCAAACATTATATCTGGTCTACTAGCAGTTAAGTAAAGCAAAGATCCAATTATGCCTCTGTACTTTTTCTGATCAACAGATTTTCCATTCAGATCAGGTTCTAACTTAGTTGCAGTGTCCATTGGAATTTGAATACTTGAACAATCAGTCATGTCAAACTTCTTAAGTAAATCTGAGACATACTTAGCTTGATTAATGAATATGCCAGTGGGAAGTTGTTTAACTTGAAGACCAAGGAAAAATGTCAACTCTCCCATCATACTCATTCAAATTCTGTTTACATGATTTTCTCAAAATTTCTACAAAATTTTGGATTAGTAGAGGCAAATATAATATCATCTACATAGATTTGTATCAAAATCATATCATCACCCTCCTTTTTAAGAAATAAAGTTGTATCAACAGTACCTCTTTTGAATTTAGAATTCAGAAGAAAAGTTGTAAGAGTATCATACCATGCTCTTGGTGCTTGTTTAAGTCCCATATAAGGCTTTGTCTAAAATATAGACATGATCTAGAAATTTTTTGTTGACAAAGCCTTCTGGTTGTTCAACATACACTTCTTCATGCCAAATACCATTCAGAAATGCACATTTCACATCCATTTGAAATACCTTCAGGTTTTTATGAGCAGCATATGCAAGAAAGATTCTAATGGCCTCTAATCTAGCAACATGAGCAAATGTTTCATCATAATCAATCCCTTCTTGTTGACAATAACCCTTAGCTACAAGCCTTGCCTTGTTTCTTACAACAATACCATTTTCATTCTTTTTATTTCTGAATACCCATTTTGTGTCAATGATGGATTTACCTTTTGGTTTTGGTATCAATCTCCAGACCTTGTTTCTTTCAAATTGATTTAACTCATCCTGCATGGCTAAAATCCAGTCTGGATCTTGAAGTGCTTCATATGGCTTTTTGGGTTCCATGCTACTTAAGAAATTTACATACAGACATTCATTTGCTGTTGCAGACCTTGTTTGAACACCTTTTGACGCATCTCCAATAATTTGATGCACAGGATGACTGGATGTCCATTTGTTCACATTTGGCAATGGTTGAACAGATGAAACATTGTTTAGAGAATCATAATCATCAACAATTGCTTGAGTTTCAGTATCATGATTGATAACTGAATGTAGATCTGAAGTCTCCCCCTCAAATGAAACATTCTGAATTTGTTCAGAACTTTGATGTACATGCTCAGAAGTATCTGGAACTGGTTCAGAAACAACTTGAACTGGTTCAGAAATAACTTGAACTGGTTCAGAAACAACTTGAACTGTTCATAAATAGCTTGAACTGATTCATAAGTAACTTGAATTGGTTCAGAAGTAACTGGAACTGATTCAGAAATTGGATGTACATATGTAGAAGTTGGAAGTTCTGAATTTGAGGTTGAGATTTGTGGTGCTGATGTACTTGAAATTTGTATTTCTGAAATGTCTTGATTTTTTAAGCTTCTGATGAGAGAAGGATTTTGATAATCTGCAAAAATAGTTACAGAAATATCAAATAAGTCTTGACATAGAGTGTCTAAATTTGTTTTAAGTAAAGTTTGAGATTCACAAGAAGAGTTTGTTTGATTATGTTCTGAGTTTAAACTTTCAGAAATTGGTTTATGTGCGAGTTCTGAACTGTCTTGTTCAGAAGTGAATGTTGCCTCATGAAATCTGACATTTGTAGTCTCAATGATCCTTTGAGTTCCTTTAATGAGTACTCTATAAGCTTTAGATCTTTGAGAATAGCCAACAAAGATACCAGCAACACCTTTTGGTGCAAATTTGTCAAGATGCTGAGTATCATTCTTTAGAAAACACCTGCAACCAAAGATTTTAAAATAATCAATAGAGGGTTTTCTTTGTTTTAACATTTCATAAGGAGTTTTAAGAAATTTTCTGTTTAGAATTGTCCTGTTCTGAGTAAAACATGCAGTAGCAATTGCTTCTACCCAAAGAGAAAGAGGAAGTTCTGAATATGCAAGCATGGTTCTTGCAGCCTCTACCAAAGTTCTATTCTTTCTTTCAACCACCCCATTTTGTTGAGGAGTTCTTGCAGCGGAAAAATTATGTGAAATACCAACAAATTCCAAAAAATTCTGAAGTGTAGAATTTGTAAATTCTGTTCCATTGTCATTTCTTATCTTTTGAATTGGGAGTTGAAGAAGAACTTGAATTTTCTTCAGAAAGGGTATCAGTCTTTCAGAAGTATCAGACTTGAGTCTCAGAAATTCAATCCATGTATATCTTGTGTATTCATCTACTATGACAAGAATGTATTTCTTTCCCCCCATGCTTTGAGTTTTCATTGGTCCACTTAAATCCATATGTAGCATTTCAAGTGGAGCTTTGCATGAAGATAGCATTTTCAGAGGATGAGAACTTCTTTTGATCTTCCCTAGTTCACATGCAGAACAAAGAGAGTTCTTTTCAAATCTGATCTTTGGTAGTCCTCTTACAGATTGATGTTTGCCTAGTTCAGAAATGTCTTTGAAGTTCATATGTGACATTCTTCTGTGCCAAAGCCAACTATCATTTCTCATTGTTGTAGACATATAACATACACCTTGTAATTGACCTGTTGCAGTGAATGTTGCTGTGTAGATATCTCCATCTCTATAAGCAGTTAATTCATTTTTGTTTGTTGTACTCAGAACATGACAATAATCTATGTCAAAATTAACCTTCCAGTTTTTGTCACAGAATTGACCAATACTGAAAAGATTATGTCTTAGTCCCTCAACATAGAAAACTTTCATTACTGTTACATCTCCTTTAATGAAAGTGTCATATCCTCTTACATATCCCTTTACATTGTTTCCAAAGCTAACTGTTCCTCCGTATCTTTCATGATAATCAGTTAGTAGTTCTTTGAAAGGTGTCATGTGTCTTGAACATCCAGAATCTAAGACCCACACATGACATATCTGCAAAAGAGATTATTGAGTTTTAGGTACCCATTTCAGAATGGGACCTTTGAGATTAGTAATAAAATTTGAAGTTCTGAACTTTTTCTTCAGATTTTTCAATTCAGAAGTTTGTTCAGAACTTTGAGATTTATCTTTCTTAGTTTTATTTTTATTTTTATTTTTTCTTTTAATTGAATTTGTCAATATAGCTGAACATTTCTGAATAGATTTCATCAAATTTTTCTTGTTTGTATTGGAGTTAAGATGAAAATTATGATGATCACAATTAATATAGTGAATATGACTCTTTAATATATTTACAACATCATTAGATATATATGAATCAATAACATTTGATTTTTCAACAAAAATTCTTTTATTCACTTTCTTTGATTTAGGTACACCATTCTTCTTTAAAAATGAAAACTATCTAATTTGTCATTCTTTGACAGTCTTTCATCTTTTTTTCTCCATACTAAAGTGGATAGCTCTGTAAAAGATAAGAAATTAGGATTAGTATAAGAAATTCTTTTGTTTACTTTAGGTTTAACCTCAGAATTTGAGTTAATTGTCTGAACTTCAGAGAGAGAATTTGAGGATTGTCCTTTTTCAAAGTTTTTAACTCTGGTGTTGAAGTCAGAAGATGTTACTGAATATGGTGATGAAGTCAATGAAGTGTTTGTTGTAGTAGAAGAAAAATTTGAGGAAATAAAATTTTAAGATATCTGAAATTCTGGTTTTAAAAACATAGAATCAAACATTTCTGAAGGTATCTTTGAAGCTTCTGTTTTTAGTATTTCTCCTTCAGTCATACAAGATTGTGATTTGTAAACCAAATAGCCATTTTTATCAATGACTTGCACCATATGATCATCATCATCTTCTGAATCAGAAGCATTTATTAGTTCTGAAAATTTATTTTGAGTCATACTTTTTGCAAAAATATTTGAATTTGTTGTTGTTGTAGACTCATCATCAGAATTATCAAAAAATATATTGGGATTCTCATCAACATCTTCTAAAGATTCAATTTATGAGAATTCATCATATTTTTCTTCATGTTCTGATTTATTATCAGAAGTATCTTCTGAAATGACTTCGGAATTGTATTCAGAAGTTATCTCAGAAGTAACTTCAGAAATTATTTCAGATTTAATAATTACTTCAGATTTTTCTTCAGAAATAATATTCGATTCAGAAGATTAACAAATTTTTGAACTTGTATTCATTTCTTCTGTTTCAGAAATTATTTCTGGTTTACCAGATTTAAGATGTGTTTCTTCTGAAAACAAAGTCTCTGATTTTACAAATGGTATTCTTTCAGGCAAAGAATAGTTCACAGATTTAGAAATGACATCTGTATTTGATTCATTGAAAATTTTCATTTTAGAATAATCATACAGATTTGCAGGTGCTTTTTTCAGTATTTCACTGTCATTAGATCCTAAACCTGCTTTTATGTTGTAAAATTTTGAATTTTGAGCCTGACTAGTTAAAATGTTCAGAGTTTGTTCAGTTTGTCCTCTTTTAAAATTTAAATCTTCTAATTCTTTAATCCTTCTATAAAGATCAAGTCTCTCTTGATTCAGAAAATTCATTTTAACATTCAGAATTTCTTTTTCAGACTTCTCATTTATAATTTCCTTTTGTAAGCTGTCCATTTTATTCTTTTAAAACAAGTTTTTCTTCAGAAACCTTTTTAAGAATCTGTTCAGTTTCTTGACAATTTTCTTTATATATTTGACTTTCAGCTCTGAATTGATTGACCAAAATTCTTTCACCTTTGATTCTGTTTTTGAGAGTTTCAAATTCAGAAAACATGTTTTGAAATTGATTTTTCATTTTAGAATCTTCAGTGTTATGTTCAGATTTATGTTCAGAATTTTGTTCAGAAGAGTAGTTTATTTCAGAATTTAATTCATAAAATGAAGAAGATACCTCAGTGTCTTGTTTGTCTTTTTCTGGATCCATTTGACACATATAGCAATTTGTTGCATAGTGAGCAACTTCTTCATCATCAACTCCATCACTCCAGTTTAACCAGTCCTCTTCATACTTGATTACTAAAGCAGGATTAAGTTCCTTTTTCTTGGCTAACAGATGCTTCTTCTCATAGTAGCCTGAATTCTTCACTTTGGGCATCTTGCATTGTCTTGCATAATGTCCAGGCTTTCCACAGTTGAAGCATCTTGCTGGTTCAGATGTTTCAGATTGACCGGCTTCTTGACCTTTCTTAGGTTCACTTTCAGATCTAGGTTTATTCTAATATTTTTGATTGTATCTTTGTGTAAATTGCCTTGTCATAAAAGCAATATTATCAAAAATCCTTTTTAGCTCCTCATCTGATTCATCCCCATCACAAACTGTTGTCTCTATGATCTCACACACCTTCTTGGCAGAAATAGTCAGAGAATTATTATACTTCTTGCTTAACAAGGCTACAGTTTCATTTACCTTCTTTTGTTCATTTTGTCTAGTTTTGATTTTGTCTTCTTGTTGAAAGAGAATACCATAGACATCATGAATGGATTTTCTTGATAAATTTCTAGTAACCATGTTATCAGAGAAGCTTGACCATTCATTACCCAAGTTGTTTAGAAATTTGTCGTTTATCTCAGAATTTGATTTCTAAACACCATTTATTCTCAGATAATTTAGAATATTGTTGAATCTATGATAAGTTTCTGTAATGGATTCATTCTCTTTATACCTGAAGTTCTCATAAGTACCCACACAGATATTCAGTCTTTGTGCTTGGGCTTTTGTACTACCCTGCATTTGAGCTTCAACTTCATCCCACATGGCCTTAGCAGATGTTAAGCTATCTACTCTATTGAATATCTCATTAGGAATAGCCAGTGTAAGAAGAGTTAATTCTCTTTTGTCAACTTTAGCTTGAGCTTTCTCAGTGGTGCTGTACATACCTGGACTTTTCTTAATTCTTGACGCCGGTATTTCAGGAGTAGATTCAGTTCTAGGTACTGCTGGAATTTCAATAAAGACCTCTAGTGGGCCATTTGTGATTGATTGCATTAAAGCTTCATCTATGTTGTCCAGAAATTGAATCATCCTGATTCTCCATCGATGGTATTCTCCCAAGAAAAGAGTTGGTGGTTTCGTTTCAGATCCGATTGAGACAATTTCTGTAGACATCTTTGATTGTTAGAAGATCGAGAATTCACCTGATTTGAATTTGAAATTTATCGATCAAGAACATCAAGAATTGTCAGATCTGACAATTCTTTCACAAATCTTCAAGAACAAATGAATTGGCTCTGATACCAATTGTTAGGACCCAAACAATCAAGATATCAATATATGCAAAGATTTTAACTGGAATGTGATAGCCAAATGTAATATGTATTGATTGAATGTACAGTATTACAAAATATATCTTTACAAGGTTAATGGAAACGTTAGTTGTAACTATCTAACAACCTATCTATTTATACAAGAGATAGAAAGACTAAAGTAACAGTACAAATATGACAGACAAATTCAGAACAGGTTCTGAACTTCTTCAGATCTTCTTCAGAAGTGTCTTCAGAACTTCTTCAGAACCTCTTCAGAATATCTTCAGAACTTCTGAAGTTGACACTTCAAGAGTTATGTCTTAGGCTTTTGTCTTTTCTTCTGAGTTCTGAATCTTCATTCTTCAGATCTTTATATCTTCAGAACCCAGTGCCTTTTGAAGCTATTATGATATCTCTAACATCAAACTTGCATAATCCAAAGGCCTGTTGAAGTACATTCCATACATTATGGTAAGAATGTTCTTGCTGGCTTGGTCTAGAGAGCCGATTTTGCAAGTGAGACACTTGTTGAGAATGGAGACTAGCACATTCCACATGGGAGGTAGCTGCTTCCTATTGAATTCAGACAACTTGGTGAGTGTTTCATTGCTTCCCAAGAACCTTATGAATGCCAGCAAAGCTTCAGGTGTAGGATTCTGTTCAAGATCTGGATTTGGTACTCTATGGCCTTCGACTTCAATAACAGGCAGGGGCAAATGGAAGTACTTGGCAAGTTTCTTCTTTGTGATAGGAATTTCAACGACGTTCTTAGGTTTAGTGGGATGGTTGAAATTTCCTAAAAGGGTTTCTTCGTCCGCGACAAACATTGGTTGCCAGACCTCTTGAACATAGATTTCGGGCACGTTGGGGTTGGTTAGGGTTAGGGTTCGGTTCAGGGAATGATATTGCAAGAACTCGATCATTACCTTATAATCTTCTTGATATGTATTTGGATCGAAGAGAACTTGCACATTGTTGGCTTTGAGTGGTAGCTTTACGATTGGGGCACTTTCTGCCGTTGAATCGATTAGTCGCCCTTCTTCTGAGTGGTGTAGCCGTTGTTGTCGATAGTGGGTTTGTGAGAGCTCATTCTTGAAATCTTGCAAAACGGCTGAACGAATGTGGCTTTCAGAGCAGAGATAGCTGGATAAGTGAACAGAGCTAGGAACCTTGGGAACATTAGTGCTGGAAGGGCTTTTCCATTGCTCAGGTGTGATGATTATAACCCAAAGGATGGTGGACATTGTTTCTTAATAACAATGTCCATCATTTCATTTCAAGTTTTATAACTCCATATAACACTTCTTGAGTGTGGGTGTGAGGCAAATGGTGAGATTATAACCCAAAGGATGGTGGACATTGTTTCTTAATAACAATGTTCTATCATTTCATTTCAAGTTTTATAACTCCATATAACACTTCTTGACAAGTTGATCACTTTGAAAAGTGTTAAAGTGCCATGGACTCTGACAGGAGCCATTGAATGCACATCAATTTGGATGACGTAGGAAGTAATATGTGACAATTACTAACAACGACAGTTGTAAACTATTTTATTTAAATTGATTAATTCTCGACGGGTTGGTCGCTTATCAAAGTGTTAAAGTGTAGTCGGACTCTGAAAGGAGCCACTTGGAACACACCAACTTGAATGATATGGGAATCTGCTCGACAGAGTGATTTTAAACAACGACAGTTGTTATCCATATATTTTGAGGACTCTACTCTGCATTGCCACTAGTACTGATACTGCATAGAAATATGGGTTGAATCTAAACATCAGTGCAGGTATTGAAGTCCAACAGGAATACTCTCAAAATAGATGGTGGAACTTGTTATTTTTAAACTACAATACTGAGAGGTATTGGTCCACTTGAATTTGTGTTTATGTCTCACCAGAAGTCTTACACCCATACTGCTTTCTTTATTTTGTTAAAACAATCATACAAATCCAATCCAAATCAATTTTAATCTTCCAATTCATCATCTGAAATCATTTCTTTCATTCTACTTTTATTAAGCTTTTACTACAATCCTTGTGACGATACTCGGTATTCGATACCACTTTTATTACTTGAAAGACGACATTAGGGTTAGAAGTATACTTGCTTTTGATCTTAATTGCCCTGTCTATAGGTGTGTTAAAACCTCTATCACTGACCAACTCTTTGTAGTTGACCTTGTATTTTAACGTGTTTTTCGGGGTTAAGAAGGTAAATGATAATGCTTAGTCATGCACGCGTGTCAACATCAACCGAAGACTTTCTATTTTAAAACTTGTTATGCTAAAAATGCTACTTCTTTCCGTTTTCTGTTTAAAACTTTGGGTTGTAATTTTGTATTTTTGAATTTATGTTTTTATGGTTTGATTGAATGGTTGGTGTTGTGTATTTCCTATTGCTATGAAACTTGAGTTGTCGTACCTCGTGTTTCCGCTTTAGCGGGGTGTGACAGATTTGGTATCAGAGCCATAGGTTATAGAGAATACCGGTTTTTCCCTGAAAACCATACACTATAAACAAAAGTTTTCAAAAACTATATTCCTAAACGAACTTCAAACCTAAAGCTTTCTACTAGTATAACTAGGATTGGTGCCGACTTAGCATACTATAATTAGGCAAAGCTTGATCACCTATGTCTAATTTAGTATGTATAAGGAGGGACTTGGATTGGTTATATTAGGAGTTGGACTAAAATAGAAACTTCTTACTCGAATATGAAAAGCACGGTCTTATGTGTGAGTTTGCATAAGCATTTCATGATTTTGATATTTGCTATAGCATGTTTAATAATTAAGTTTGTTACTATCGCAGTTTAATATGTCTCACTCATCCTCCCACTCTGAGTACTCTGCCGACGCGTCCGGCTACGTCACTAGCCAACTTAGGCGAAACCCTATCTACCACTAAGGACTATGACCCATCAAAAGACAGTGACTCAGCGACCAGTGTGACTCCTGCCCAATCCCCTGCATCCGTACTGGCTACTCCCGCTCTTGAGCTTCCTCCAGCAGTACGGTCGGGACCGAGAGTTAGAGTTACTCCTTGGAAGAGGCTTCCCCTTCCTCAGAGGGTGACTCTCTCAATTCCTTCCCAAGCCACGGAGGAGCCATCTCTATCGAGGACGCAAAGTGTGACCCCTCATCCGGTGACCGGAATCCCGGTGGGGCGCCCACAGGGCATGACAGCCACTGAGAGCGCGTGGGTCTTGGGCATGGCGCATGACGTACAGTCCTACGGGCATAGACTGGACCATTACCAAAACTCCATAGACGGGATAATGACGATCCAAAACTCGCACGATGAAGTCACGGATAAAGTTTTGGAGGTCACTCTTGCTACTAGGAGGATGTACTCATACTCTAGCCTTGGTGATACGAGCTCTGGTAATGGTGTTAGGACTACTGGTTTGGACGATGATGCACTGTTGGTCCCAATAAGGGTCTACAAGAGTTCAATCAAGAGAGAACAGTTTGTAGAAGGGGGGGGGGGGGTTGAATACAAACACATAGATTTTTTAGTTATTAAGATAAACAAGTTTACAGTTACAAGCGGAATTAGAACAAGTTTAAAACCTATTCTATTGTAACTAAGAAACACGAAGTATGATGCACAAGAAGATGAAAGAAAGAATAAAGAGGGTATAGGTTAGATAGAAGCATGCGTTTTGATGAAGAAGATATCTTCATCTTATTTATACCCGCTTGTCTGTAAAACAAGACAAAAGATACATGCCACGTGTCAAGCTTGGATAGGAAGCTTGTCCTTGTTAATAGACAACCATGCTTTTGGCCGAATATGAACAGTACCATATCAGATATGATGGGGACATAAGAGACAAGTCGTACGTCCTTTTCTGACATGGTTCTAGGTTTGACTTTTTTGCACCGAGGATAAGATCAATCTTTAATCTTGCAAAGGAAGCTTCATTTGATCGTTGATACTGAATCTTCAAGGATGAGTTTCAGTATCACTGAGGCTTCACAACACTTCACATTTTGAATAGACAATCGCTGCTATCACTGAACCGCTTCAGTTCACTTAGTTGATTATCTCTTTCTTCAGCTAGAGTCTTCAACTATCGCTGAATGGTCTTCTGGTGTGATAACTAATCTTCAGGTCTTTAGTGATAAGCTTGTAGTTCCTTGACCTTCAGCGATCGCTGATAGTAATCAGCGTGTGCTATCGCTGAATTTGAACAGTAGCTTAACTATGTAATTTAACTAAGTATAGTAATTGAATCATATTCAAATCACTGAGAGGAGTTATGATCAACAATCTCCCCCTATTTGATTATGATTAAGCAACATAGGAAAATTGCTTTAAGAGACTAGTAAAGGTCTTAGGAAATATTTAAAGAAAAATTTTCTAAGTGCTAATCTGTAAAGTCTTTTTCAGCTACTCTATTATCTGAATTGAGTTTCATTTATAAGGATATGAAAGCAAAAATTTTAAAAGTAGATAAGCTTAAAGTACATTCACTGATTGAATTTTCAGAGTGAAAGATCAGTGAGTAAAAGATAGTATAACGAAAATAGAACTCTTATGTTCATTGTCGCTTTTACTATTTTCAGGGATCTTTTCAGTACTAGGATGGAGTAAAGTACTTTGAATTTCATTAATTATAATCTGAAGAATTACAACGAAATGAAATTACAATTATAAAGGTAAAGTACTTGTATACTGAAGAAATATTACAAAGGAAGTAGAAAACTATGACTAGTCAGAGATATTCTCATTTCTTCTTTGTAGCTCATTCTCATAAAGCGTCTTCTGTCGATTCATCAGAGGAGTATCTGACCAGCAGCGCCAAAGCATAATCTTTATGAGAGAGAATGGGGCCTTGTGAATTTCTTGTTTTCTGAAGAGTCCTAAGAATCCTTCATTATCCAAGAATATCATACCAGGTTCAGGCAGTGAGATGATTTCGTCTTCTTCATATCTTCGGTTTTGAGGGAGAGAGGTACAAAGCATTGATATATCAGGGAGCTCAAGATGACCAAGAATGCTTTGATAATCAAACTTAGTTTCATGCTCATTTTTAGCACTTGAACTTCCTTCAGCGTTTGATCTTTTCTTTTTAGATGATTCAGGAAGAGGGGGAACTTGCACATGTTGTGACATTCTTTGCAGCAACTGATTCAGCACACTGTCCACCACGTCCTTGAATTTGGATTTAGAACCCTGAGTGGCGTCTCTGATTTCTAGCCATTCAGTGTATCCATAAATTCCTAAGAATTTGGCTTCTTCTCTCTCTGTTCTGTTCGTCCTTGTCATTCTTACATTAACCTTTGGACCACCTCTGTTGGAGTGTCGCCCTTGGATAGTTGCATGAATGATTTTGGCTTCAGATCTTCGAAATTTCAGCCTGTCAGTGCACCAATCAAGCTCTTTGTCTTTCTGCATAATGGCTTCAGAGGTCAGCGCACTTAGGATCTTCTGTTGAGCGAGAATTGGATCTACATTTATGTGCTCTTGTGCAAGTTCTTTTTGTACGAGAGCTTCAGCGACCCTTTCACTCTTTTTCAATTGTTCTCGAGTCGCCTTATCTCTTGTAGAGTCTTCTCTGAGCAATTTCCTTGCTAAAGCAAGATCATTCTCAGTTTGCTTTTTCCTCATCCCTGATTCTTTGTGCTTCCAATGCTTGTTCTCTCTCTTCTCTGAACAAAAAGTAGATTTCATCTACCATCCTTATTGGTACGGCTTCAATGGGTTCAGCTTCAGGCACCCTTATTCTTCTTGCTTTGAATTCCCTAAGGAATTTTATTCGCCTTTCTTCTTCTTCAGGCTCACTTATGATTGGCTTTTGAACGCGACGTCTGGGAATAAGGCCTTCTTCTTCTTCAGAGTCAGTTTCAATTATGTACATAAACTGTTCTTCAGAGGAAGGTTCCTTCCATGAAGTTGAGTCCTTTGGGGGACGGGGATCACTGAGGGAAGTAGAGGAGGAAATAGTATTGTCAGAGGGAGTTTTTGTGGGTGAAGAGGAGAGTATGGGAGTTTCAGGGAGAGGTGCAGAGAAAGGGATAAGAGGAAGAGATACCTCAATTGTGGTCTCTCCCTCAGATATAGGGATAGTGGCATCCCAAATCTACCACTTCCTTTCCTTTGCCTGAGGGACCGGATTGTTCCTTAGAAGGTTGCGGTCCGTCCCCCAAGGGCTCTTGATGAGCGACACCAGGTCTTGACAATCTGAAGTGCTCTAATGCACTTCTAATGTCGTCATCATCTTCATCATCATCCATCCCCCCATAGTGAGGGATAGGTTCTTCATCATCTTCTTCATCCTCATCTTCTTCTTCTTCATCTTCTTCATCAGCAGCTTCAGCTTCAGGCCGCTGAATGTAAGGAGAGATTCCCTCTTCAGGGAACCTCTTGTTATGCTCGGAGATGAGTTCATCAGCGAACTCTTTGGCACATTTCTCCCCCTCAATGTTATCAGGAGGTAGACAATGCACCATCAGAGTGCGAACGTTTGTCTGAACGTCCTTCAGCTTCTCGTCAGCCTCTTGAAGCGTTTTCCGATCAGCAGCGTTGAAAGACGAAGAACTTGCTTCAGAGAGCTTTGTAAGCATCTGCATCATATCGGACTGAGTTTTTTGAATAGACTCAAGGACGTTTGATTGAGCATCAACCTTCTGCTCCAAGCTTGTCAGGGTCTGATGGAAGGCCCTGTTATCTTCCTTCAGGCCGAAAACGTCAGATATCAGGTTGCTGACATTCTTCTTGATCGCTGGTGTACCAACGATCCTTCTGAAGATAAGCTCGGCCGATGTCTGAAGGTTGTCCACCCTAGCCCTTGTGAGAGCACATTCTTTGACCAGATAGTCAATTGCAGGGAATGTGGGGTTGGGAAGGACAATGGGAGGCAGCTCGGTGACTGTGGGAAGCTTGGGAGCAGCCATCTCTTGTTTTACTTCTCTGAGTTTTGCGGCAGAGGGATGGCCCTGAGGAGATTTTCCCTTATCCTTGCTGATGGGAGGAGCGCTGGTGGTGGTGGTTGTCGTCGCTGAGGTAGGAACAGAAGCGACACCTGATGATGACATAGATAAAGATGACAAAAACATATCCGGATTAGAAGAAGGATGAAACATTTTATTTGACTCCCTGAGAGTATCTTGAGGATTACTCTTAGGGACTACATTTGCAAAGGTAGTGTCTAGAGGATCACTGACCAGTGTCTTAGAGTATCTGAGAAAAATACTCTGAGGTCTTTTAATTTGGCCTTCCAAAACTCAGATTGCCTGAACAATAATGAGGTTTGGACTGCGTGCATTTCAGCATTATCAGGGATAGGGACAACTATCACTGAGTCACTTGCTGAGGTGAGGACCAAAGAAGAGGAGATAGAAGTAGAAGAGAAGGATGTGGAAGTAGTACCTGATCCAGCTTCAGCAGAGCTGGCTAAGACACCTTCAGTGACCGGAGTCACTGTTGATGTAGGTAGTGCTGAAGAAGCAACAACGGATGTAAAGACCGTTGAAGTGGTTGTGGCTGCAGTTGGTGTTGGTAGAACACCGAAATCAGAGAGGGTGGTCTTTTGAGAGACCAACTTCTTTGGCTTCTTTGCTTTGGTTGCGATGGTCTTTTTATGACCATCAGTTGGTTGTTTCCACTTAATACCAGCAGTGTCTGGGTTGCTCGCTGTTGGGTTTGACAGCGAGGTGGACATTAGAAGAGGTGCGCCAATCACCTGCAGCATATAGGGAGTAAAAGGAGCATCACCTGGACGTTCCTCAATGTCCGGGGACTTCTTCCCTACAATAGAGAAGGAGTGATCGCCGATCTTCGGGTATTCTTCCCCGAAGGCAACTTCCATTATGGTTGCGAAGAAGCGAGGATAAGGAATAACAGGATGTCTGGTTGCAGCATTGATGCGACTGACCATGTCGCTGAAGATGTAATCCGCATAATTCAGGTTGTAGCCGGTGCAGAGTGAGTAAGCAAGGTCTTGAAAGTGCTTCCTTGCCTGATCATGAGAACCGATCTTCGACCCTAGGCACTGAATCACCTGAGTGAGGATATACTGCAAACGAGCGGGGAGCCTTTTCTTCTCTAACTTAGATCCCACCGTCTTCAGAGAGGGATTCTCCCAAGAGTATCCAATGGAGTCCACAAATGTATCAATTTGCATCTTGGTAGGTTCAGTGCCCCATTGTTGGTTCTTAGGGCGTACAGGGAGACGCAGAGCCTTCCTGAGAAATCCAGTAGTGAAGGAGAAGAAACCGAGTTCTGGAATTTTGAACCCAATAGCAGGGAGTTGGGTTCCTTTGTCAGTTGTCAGCATGGTACAGTGAGCCATGTACCACAAGGCTTGAAGATGGGAAGAGATGCCGACCGGGTTGTGAACGAACGCATACATCAGAGGGCATGCCTTGATGAAACCAGCTCCTTCAGTGAATTGGGGGCGGTCTGCAGGGATTTCTACCAAGGCGATGTAGTTGTAGGACTTGAAGACGGCTCTTTCCAAAGGGAATTGACATGTTGGTGCAGCGACCAGTGTAGTGTCTTCAGCAGCAGAGGAGTTTGCAGCAGTTTTACTTGCAGATGCCATTGTTGTGGGAAAGATAGGAACACCAAAGAGGTAAATCATGGTTTTATACATAAATGTATAAACCAGAGTTTGGTATAAAGAATACCAAATGTAAGATCGAAGACAACAAATATTTTGATGAACAATATCAAAATGTTTGTTATAAACAATAATAAAAAGCTAAGGTAAATGGATTAAAGTTTAAAAAAATAGTCGTCTGTTCTAAGGAAAGAACTTAGAACAGGGTTTTTATAGAGGAAAAACTTTTTAATTTTGATCCAGATTATCTTTATTTTTATGTTTAGAGTGTTAAGGAGAAGAAGAGGTGAAACAAGATGTTTCCAGTCATAATATAAGGTTTAGATCAAACCTTAGTTGAGTTCTTAGAAGAAAAACACACACAAGCGTGTTCTTGGTGTTCTTGAGAAAACCTTGAAGATTCGAAGAATTTCTTTTGCCTTGAGGATTGTTATGAAAGCGGAAGGAGCAAAGTAAGGCAAAAAGAATGCTTAAAAAGAAAGAGGAGAGAGAAAGAAAGGAGTGCTAAAGACGGTTTTAGCTTTTTGAAAAAGAAATGATGACCTGGCGCACGTTCCAAGAAAGGAGTTGGAATGGAAACGTCGCGGTCCGTCGTGTATCAGAAAAAGGTCTGACGTGTCCTTTTCTTTATTTTTAAAAGATTATAATGATAATTATCCATACGGAAAGTTTATCATTAATAATTTTAGAAAAATCTTCATCACTAATAATAAAGGATTGTTAGTGAGGAGTTTTAATATTAAGAGAGACATTCTTTGATGAGAAAAGATATCAAAGTGTTAAAGATTAGAAGATAATACCTGAGGAGATGGCCTAGATATCGCTGAATCAGAGTTCAGAGAATGGAAAGTTTGAAAGCTTTATTTGTAATCCTTTGTTGGTCACTGATTAATAAATTATTCAGCGTTCAACATACCAAGTTCGCTGATGAGTAGATTTAATCTAATTTCATCAAGAGGCTTGGTGAAAAGATCAGCGAGCTGATATTCAGTAGGAACAAAATGGAGCTCAACTTCACCATTCATCACATGATCTCTGATAAAGTGATATCGGATCTCAATGTGCTTGGTTTTGGAGTGAAGTACAGGGTTGTTGGCAATTGCAATAGCACTTGTGCTATCACAATAGATAGGAATCTTAGAGAGCTTGAGATTGTAGTCTCTTAGTTGATTTCTCATCCAAAGGATTTGAGCACAACAACTACCAGCGGCTACATACTCAGCTTCAGCGGTGGAAGTGGACAATGAGTTTTGCTTTTTACTTGTCCAACTTATTAACTTTCCACGTAATAGCTGACACCCACCAGTGGTGCTTTTTCTGTCTATCTTACAACCTGCAAAGTCACTGTCAGAGTAACCAATAAGATCAAATCCTGAGCCTTTGGGATACCAGAGACCAAGATTTGGAGTTCCTTTCAGGTATCTGAAGATTTGCTTTACAACGATTAGATGGGGTTCCTTCGGTTCAGCTTGATACCGAGCACAGAGACACGTAGCGTACATGATGTCTGGTCTACTCGCTGTAAGATACAGCAGAGACCCAATCATTCCTCGATAGGCAGTGACATTGACTGGTTTCCCATTGGGATCCTTGTCTAATGTCAGAGGAGGCGCCATAGGAGTCTTCATTGCTGAGCATTGATTCATGTTGAATTTATTCAGCATGTGTTTAACATATTTGCTTTGACAAATAAAAATTCCTTTGTCAGATTGCTTAATCTGCAAGCCTAGAAAATATGTTAGTTCACCCATCATACTCATTTTATATTGTTTTTGCATTCTTGCTGCGAAACGAGTGCAAAGTTTGGGTCTTGTGGAACCAAAGATAATGTCATCAACATATATCTGAGCGAGAATAGTATGACCTTTATATTTTCTTAAAAACAGAGTTTGGTCAATTTTTCAACGAACAAATTTTTCTTTAAGAAGAAATTTAGAGATGGTATCATACCAAGCTCTAGGAGCTTGTTTTAACCCGTAAGAGCTTTTTCAAGTTTAAAAACATAATCAGGATGGTTAGGGTCTGAGAAACCAGGGGGTTGTTCAACATAAACTTCCTCGCTGAGTTTTCCATTTAGAAAAGCACTTTTAACATCCATTTGAAAAACTTTGAAGTCTTTATGGGCAGCATAAGCTAAAAAGAGTCTTATGGCTTCTAAACGAGCAACAGGTGCAAATGTTTCATCATAGTCAATTCCTTCTTCCTGTCTATAACCTTGAGCAACAAGTCTAGCCTTATTGCGAATTATAGTCCCGTTTTCATCTAGTTTATTTCTGAAAACCCATTTGGTTCCTATGACAGTTTTATCAGAGGGTCTAGGAACAAGATTCCAAACTTTATTTCTACGAAATTCAGTCAGTTCTTCTTGCATAGCTGAAACCCAGCTAGGATCAAAGATAGCTTGATCTATCTTCTTAGGTTCAGAGAGAGAAATGAAGTTAACATAAAGACAGATATTACCTGTACCTCTACGTGTTTTGATACCTGTAGTGGGATCACCAATAATATGATTTATTGGATGATTTGCAGTCCATCGCTGAGCTGGTGGTTGAGGAGAGAGATCAACAGTAGATTCAGCGACCTGTGCTTCAGATTCTGGAATAGGACTTGTTTCAGCAACAGGTACTTCATTTAGAATCAATTCAAGGGATTGATTTTCAGAAGTGGTTTGGTTGTTCACAGAGGAATTTCCAAGAGAGGAATCAGCAACAGGAATCTGATTTAGAGGAGTAACATTCATCCCTGAAGATGGATGATTATTACATGTTGGGTTTACAGGGATTTCATCATCACTTGCTTCAGCTGGAGTTTGATTGCTGAAGTATGTTTCAGGTTCCCCATAATGAGATCTCATCCAGGCATTCAATTCTTCATCATCATCAAGAGAGTGAGAAGTATGAATGGGACGAGATTCATCAAAGTTAACGTGCATGGATTCTTCAACATGTTGTCTTCTTTTGTTGAAGACTCTGAAGGATTTAGATATAGAGGAGTATCCAAGAAATATACCATCGTCAGCTTTTGGATCAAATTTTCCTAAATGATCTCTGTCATTCAGAATGTAACATCTACATCCAAAAAAGTGGAAATATTTCAGAGAAGGTCTTCTCCCATGAAATAATTCATAGGAGGTCTTCTTAAATCGTTTAACTATTAGGGATCGATTTTGAGTGAAGCATGCTGTATTAACTGCTTCCGCCCAGAACTGAGTTGGAAGATGCGATTCGCTGAGCATTGAGCGAGCTGCTTCAATGATAGTACGATTTCTTCTTTCCGCAACACCATTTTTCCGAGGAGTTCTTACTGAGGAGAAGTTGTGAGAGATGCCTCTTTCTTCAAGGAAGTTATCCAGAGTACTGTTTTTGAATTCAGTGTCATGATCACTTCTTATGGAACGAACAATTAGATTGTTCAAAACTTCCATCTTTTTGATAAAAGAGATTATCACTTTTGGAACGAAGGAAAAACACCCATGTGTATCTGGAGTATTCATCAACAATCACTAAAGTGTGTTTCTTCCCAGAGATCGATTGGACATTGACAGGTCCGAATAGATCCATGTGGAGTAGCTGAAGAGGAGTGGTCACTGAAGAAACTTGCTTTCACCTGAAGGAGGCTTTTGTCAGCTTTCCCTTCTCACACGCTGAACAAAGAGATTCCTTTGTAAAGGTACGATTTGGGAGGTCTCTGACTAAGTCTTTTTGAGACAATTCATTTATTGTCTTAAAATTAAGATGAGAGAGTCTTTTATGCCATAACCAGTTTATGTTAGTGGATGCTTTAGAGATAAAGCACATGTTCTCAGAGTGAGAACTATTCATATTTATGACATATACATTTTCCACTCTTTTGCCTGTAAGGGCAAGCTTATCATTTTCGTCAGTGACAACACATCTATTCTTTAAGAATAGAACTTTGAAGTCTTTGTCACATAACTGACTAACGATCAAGAGATTGTGCTTTAGTCCCTCAACGTAAACAACACGAGAAAATGATGTGGCTCCGTTGGACAGAATTCCATAACCTTTAGTGTATCCTTTGCCATTTCCACCAAAGGTCACTGATGGACTAGCTTCTTCTTTATAATCAGAGAGCAGAGACTTTCTGCCTGTCATGTGCCTTGAGCATCCGCTACCAAGATACCAGATACCTTTGGCACTCTGCATACAACAAAAGATTAATTGTTAAAAGGTACCCATACTACTATGGGTCCTGCTTGGTTAGATAGAGGATTGGCCGAGGAGCTACTAGCCAAAGAACTCTCTTCAGTGGATATCACTCTCGCTGATTTATCAGCTTGAGCTACTTTCTTTCCATTAGCTAGTTTATCAGCTCTAGTAGCATTAGGACATTTGCTTGCAATGTGGGTAGTTTCACCACAGTGATAGCATTTCCTATATTTAAAGGGTTTGGAAATCAGAGAGGGAGCAGGAAATTTCTCAGGGATAGGTCCAAGAATTCCTTTATCCATGGTCCTTGGAGGTATAACAACCTTTTTAGGAGTAGGAGTGAGATCGATTTTAATTCTGAGGGTTGGTCTCTGAGAAAAGTCAGGGACCTTCTTCCCTGTTTTAGAAACTTTCTCTGAGGATTTCTTGTTCCTATCTTGTGTTTTCTTATTCTTAGGAACTTGATTAAGAAACTCGTTCTTGATCACTTTCTTAGAATTAAGAATAGAAAGCTTCTCTTTAGAAGAGGAGGAAGAAGAGGTTGAAGAAGAAGGATCAGGGATAGAAGAGACAAACATTCCGAATTTGAGCATGGAACGATCATTCTATAATTCTTCCTTTTCAGGGTTATAGCCTAACCCACTTCTTACTTTCATAGGTATTTTAGCATTGATGATCTCATTGACTTTATCAGAAGCCTTACACCATCCTTCGATGATTGCCTTTTCAGACTTGAGATCGGCGATAGCCTTTTCCCTATCAGCGATAGCTTGTTGTTTCTCGATGCTTATAGTTTGATTTGCAAAGACTTGGTCTTTGAGAGATTCCTCAATTTTAGAAAGTTCTTTGATTCTTATATGGCAATTTTTTAATTGTTCAGATAAGTCAGTGTTAATTCTCTCGGCCTTAATTTTTCCATTTAAAGCATCGTAGAAATCAACAGTCATAGCATCGAGAGCTGACAAGTTATCACTTTCAGAAGGTAAAAGGACAGAGGGAATAGTTACCTGAGTAGAAGGAGACTCAGAGGAAGAAGTCTCAGTGACTTCTTCAGCGTCTTTAAATCTTGCCATCAGACAGAGGAAGGCAAGATCTTCTTCATCTGAACCAGACTCTTCAGAGGTTTTGGCCCAGTCATTTTCAGCATCCCAGTCAACTTCTTCAGCGACAAGGCCTTTGCCTTTTTGCTGGTTTTTCTTCATATCTTTGTATTTGTTTTTCAGTTTCAAATACTTCTCCTTTTTATCAGAGGTATGGGAGGTAGTGGGGGCAGAAACTTTCTTCGACCTGCATTCACTTGCGAAATGACCCTTTCGCTGACAATTGAAGCAAATCGCTGAGGCTTTCTTAGCGGGCAACGTTTTCTGCTTTTTAGAGTCAGAGGGGTTAGAAGGTTTTCGAAAATTGCTCTTTCTAGCAAATCTTTTAAAGTTATTAGTTAAAAGGTCTAGAGAGTTATCAAACTCGGAAATGTCTGCATCAGTGAGTTGATCTTCTGAATCAGTTTGACCTAATTCAGTAATGGAGGTGATAGTAGAAGAAGGAAGATTTTTAGAAGAAGTTCCCTCAGAAGTCACAAGTGCCAAAGAAGTACTTTTAGCACCTTTGAGTTCATTAATTAGGTTCTTCCTTAGAAGCTGGGATTGTTCTTCATTTAAGAGCATACCATATAATGCACTTAAGGACAAGGTTTCAAGATTCTTTGACAGCTTTATACATGTAGTGTACACTGCCCATTGATCGGGCAATGCCTCCATGAATTTTGTCAGAATTTCAGTGTTTGAATATAACCTATCGACTGATTTAAGATCAATCAGCAGACAGTTAAATCGCTGGTGAATTTGAGAAAGAGATTCACCCTTTTGATACATAAAACTCTCGTATTTTCTTACAAGTTTTATGCATCTAGTTACTTTAACTTCAGAAGTTCCTTCATATTGGATACATAATGTATCCCACATGGCTTTAGAAGTCCTCATTTTCATGACAGAATGATAGACCTCATCAGGTAAAGCCATTGCTATTATTGATCTTGCTTTAGAGTCAATAGCAATTTCTTTCTTGTCTTCTTCAGTCCATCTGTTAGGAGTTTTAACAATAACCCTTTTAGGAATGGCTGGAGTAGCAGTGGTGGCAGGAACACTAGCTACTATTGTTGTAGGAACAAATGGTCCATTTTCCAGATAGTAGGGAATCTTTGGATCAAATCCCTCCAGATCTATAGACATTCTTTCCTTCCACAATGGAAAGTTATCATGGCTAAACCTTGGAGGTTTAGCTAAAGATCCATTATCGTTGTAGTTTGTATTTAGGTTTGACATTTTAAAGTAGTTTTAAGAAGAAAATATTTTAAAGATTTAAGAAGCAAACACTGCTCTGATACCAATTGTTGGTCCCAATAATGGTCTACAAGAGTTCAATCAAGAGAGAACAGTTTGTAGAAGGGGGGGGGGTTGAATACAAACACACAGATTTTTAGTTTTTAAATGAGTTTATTAAGATAAACAAATTTACAGTTACAAGCGGAATTAGAACAAGTTTAAAACCTATTCTATTGTAACTAAGAAACACGAAGTATGATGCACAAGAAGATGAAAGAAAGAATAAAGAGGGTATAGGTTAGATAGAAGCATGCATTTTGATGAAGAAGATATCTTCATCTTATTTATACCCGTTTGTCTATAAAACAAGACAAAAGGTACATGACACGTGTCAAGCTTGGATAAGAAGCTTGTCCTTGTTAATAAGACAACCATGCTTTTGGCCGAATATGAACAGTACCATATCAGATATGATGGGGACATAAGAGACAAGTCGTACGTCCTTTTTTGACATGGTTCTAGGTTTGACTTTTGTGCATCGAAGATAAGATCAGTCTTTAATCTTGCAAAGGAAGCTTCATTTGATCGCTGATACTGAATCTTCAAGGATGAGTTTCAGTATCACTGAGGCTTCACAACACTTCACATTTTGAATAGACAATCGCTGCTATCGCTGAACCGCTTCAGTTCACTTAGCTGATTTTCTTTTTCTTCAGCTAGAGTCTTCGACTATCGCTGACTGGTCTTCTGGGGTGATAACTGATCTTCAGGTCTTCAGTAATAAGCTTGTAGTTCCTTGACCTTTAGCGATCGCTGATAGCAATCAGCGTGTGCTATCGCTGAATTTGAACAGTAGCTTAACTATGGAATTTCACTAAGTATAGTAAAGGAATCATATTCAAATCACTGAGAGGAGTTATGATCAACATGCACTAATGGACCCCTTTTCGTGAAGCTTTTAGGATGTTAGACATGAGAATTTTCTTTTGCGGCTTGTAGTCTATCCGTTATAAACTTTAAGCATTTGAATGTCTTTTGGGGATTGTTATTTTAAATTCATGTTGGGAATGTTTTATGTTTATTTATGATAAGTACCTTAAAAATGCATGATTTCGAATTAATTGTATGATGTTATGAATATTTGTTTAAATGTTAGCATTAGATGCATGTTATATGATAATAGTCATATGACCAAACCTCAATTTGAATTTGTGCCTTAGAACCATGCCTCCAAGGAGAGAAGACCCTGAAATTGCACGACTTGTATCTGAACAACTCGTGGCAGCACCCCAAACATCGTTAGCCAAGTGGCAGCAGGTCTGAACGCTAATCAAAGAAACAATCCAGGATCCGATGCAAATATAAACAGGGAGTGCACATACAAAACTTTCAGGACCTGTAATCCTAAAGAATTACATGGAACTGAAAGAGCTGTTGGATTATTAACTAGGATTGAGGGTATGGAGTCCGCTCTCCATATCAGCAAGTGCAATGAAGGGAACAAAGTGGAGTTTGCCGCTTGTCTGCTACAAGGACGAGCATTGACCTGGTGGAACACCCAAGTGCAAACTCGAGGCTAGGAAGCAGCCAACAGTGTTACATGGGAGGAATTCAAGAGGATGCTCAAAGAAGAATATTGCCCGAGAAGCGAGATCCAGAAGTTGGAAGCGAAATTATGGAATCATGAAATGAAGGGAAATAACATAGATTCTTATACTGCTCGTTTCCATGAAGTAGCGAAAATGGTACCACATTTGGTGACGCCTAAGGAAAATCGAGTCGATAGGTACGTCTAGGGTTTATCTCCTGAAATACGCGGGGATGTTACTTCGGCAAACCCAAAAACCCTGCAAGATGCGGTGAATTTGGCAACTAGACTCACTAACAATGCTAATCGTTCGAGAATATTTGCAAGAGACAAAGCTCATGGTAAGAAGAAGATGGAAGAACCCGTGAAAAGGCAATTTGGAGGAAGAACGGGTAAAAATCAAAAGGTCACAGGGAACTATGGGATCCAGACACAGTTAGAGGAGAAAGGAAAGGGGACATACCCTAAGTGTGATAAGTGCAGTAACCATCATGATGGAAGATGCATCATATGCCTCAAATGCAATAAGGGAGGTCATTTTGCTAAGGATTGTAGGATGGCGGAAGACGAACATGTCACGTGTGTGGAATTCCAAATCACTTCTGAAACACATGTCCGAGACTGAATCGAAGGCCAAATGCTAATCAAGCACGACCAACCAATCAAGGGAATCAAGGAGGTCCGGCAAGAGGTCGAGTATTCGAGATTGGGTCAGAAGAAGCAAGACAAAATCCGGATGTGGTCACAGGTACGTTTCTTTTAAACGATCATTATGCATATGCATTGTTTGATTCTGGAGCAGATAGGAGTTATGTATCGCTAGAATTTAGGCCAAAGATAAACTTAAGATCCCAAAAATTGAAAAAAACATACGTTATTGAGTATGCTAACGGACAAGAAATTAGGGCCAAAGACGTAATAATGGACTTACTTTAAATTTGGCCAAAAGAAACTTTAGTATAGACCTAATCCCAATCAAGTTAGGAAGCTTTGATATAATTTTGGGTATGGATTGGTTGTCTAAAAACCGAGCTGAAATTTTCTTCTCTGAAAAGATCATTCGAATTCCACTACCTGAAGGAGAAGTACTCGAAGTACATGGGGAAAACACCAGAAGAAAGATTAAAATGGTGACGTGCATGAAGATACGAAGTTACTTGAGGAAGGACTGCATTGCGTTTTCGCTTACGTTGTGCATAAGGAGATCGAAGAGAAACACATTCAGGATCTTCCTAGAGTTCGGGATTTTCCCGAGGTATCCCCAGATGAGTTACCCGGACTACCCCCACCAAGATAAGTTGAATTCCACATTGATTTAATTCCGGGAGCTGCGCCCGTGGCGTAATCACCTTATCGACTGGCACTGTCGGAAATGCAGGAATTATCAGAACAACCTCAAGAGCAGCTCGATAAAGAATTCATTAGGCCCAGCTCTTCACCTTCGGGAGCTCTAGTCCTTTTTGTTAAAAAGAAGGATGGATCCTTTCAAATATGCATTCATTACAGAGAACTTCACAAGCTGACCATCAAAAACGGATACCCCCTCCCTCGAATAGATGACTTATTCGATCAACTCCAAGGTGCTAATTACTTCTCAAAGATTGATCTTAGATCCGGATATCATCAAATGTGAGTCCGTGAAATGGATATTCCCAAAACGGCGTTGCGGACTCGCTACGGCCATTACGAGTTTCTAGTTATGCCTTTTGGGCTAACAAACGCACAAGTTGTCTTCAAGGATCTAATGAACAGGGTCTGTAGACCGTACCTGGATAAGTTCGTGATTGTGTTCATAGTTGACATACTTATTTATTCGCAAAGCAAGGAGGATCATACGCATCATTTAAAGTTGATACTAGAACTACTCAAGGAACAAATATTGTACGCAAAGTTCTCCAAATGTGAATTCTGGATTGGCGAGGTACATTTTTTTGGCAACGTAGTCAATGAGAAGGGAATTCACTTGGACACGACGAAAATTGAGGCCATTAAAAAGTGGGAAGCTCCGAAGACACCGAAGGAAATTCATCAGTTTCTTCGTTTAGCAGGCTATTATTGGCGATTCATAGCGAATTTCTCAAAAATTGCGCAACCGCTAACGACATTAACGCTAAAAGCATAAACTATGTAATGCATCGATTTTGGGATTGCCAGAAGGCATAAAGAATTTTGTGGTCTACTGCGATGCATCACACCAAGGTTTGTGTTGATCATAACTCCTCTTAGTGATTTGAATATGATTCCTCTATATACTTATTGAAATTCCATTGGTAAACTTATGTTCAAATTTAGCGATCGCATACGCTAATTGTTATCAGCGATCGCTGAAAATCAGGAACCTCAAGTCTACCTCTAAAGATATGAAGATCAACCAACACAACAAAAAGAACATTCAGCGAAAGTTGAAAACCATGCTGAAGAGAGAGATAACCAGCTAGTGATCTGAAGCGGTTCAGTGATAGCAAGGATTATCTAAACCAAAGTGTGAAGTTTTGTCAAGCCTCAGCGATACTCTAAAAGTTCATCCTTGAAGTTTCAAGTTCAGGGATCAAGTGAAGCTTCTCAAACAAGATTAAAGTTGATCTTATCCTCGATGCAGAAAAGTCAAATCTTATACTATCTTAGAGAAGGACGTACGGATTGTCTCTTATGTCCCTATCATATCTGATATGGTACTGTTCACACGCGGCCAAAAGCATGGTTGCTTTTGAACAAAGGACAAGCTTTTTATGAAAGCTTGACACGTGGCATATACCTCTTGTCTTGCATTAAATGCAAACGGGTATAAATAAGATGAAGATATCTTCTTCATCTTCATGCATGCTACTTTCTATTTTCTATAACCTCTGTCTCTTTTCTTTCTTACTTCCTTGTGCAACAACTGTGTGATTTCTTAAGTTACAATAGAATAGGTTTATTTACTTGTTCTAATTCCGCTTGTAACTGTAAATTTGTTTATTCAGTATAAACTAATATAAAAACCAAAAATCTGTGTGTTTGTATTCAACCCCCCCCCCCTTCTACAAACTGTTTCTATATCCTTGAACTCTTGTAGACTTCTATGGGACCAACAAGTGGTATCAGAGCAGTGTTTGAGCAATGTTTATATTAAACCCCCCCTACTATCTAGAAAATGGACCATTTGTTCCTACAGCCTTGGTAGCTAGTGTTCCTGCCACCACTACCACTCCAGCCATTGCTGAAAGGAGAATTGTCAAAAATCCAATTCAATGGACTGAAGAAGAGAAAAAGGAAGTAGCTATAGATGCTAAAGCTAGATCCATAATTGCAATGTCTTTACCAGATAAAGTCTATCATTCTGTTATGAAGATGAGAACATCTAAGGCCATGTGGGATACCTTGTGTATTGAATATGAAGGGACTAATGAAGTCCAAATCACTAGATGTATTAATCTGGTGAGACAGTATGAAAGTTTTATGCACTCAAAAGGTGAAACTCTCTCTCAAATTCACCAAAGGTTTAACTGTCTCTTGATTGATAAGAAAACTGTCAACAAAGAATATTCTAATGCCGAAATACTGACAAAACTCATGGAGGCACTACCTGAACAATGGGGAGTGTACACTACGTGTCTAAAACTGTCAAGGGTGCCAAAAGTACTTCTTTGGCACTAGTGACTTCAGAGGTAGAACCTTCAAAACTAGTTTCTTCTTCCATCACCTCTATCACTGAATTAAATCAAACTGATTCAGAAGAACTGACTGATGCTGACATCTTTGAGTTTGATAACTCTCTAGCACTTCTAACAAACAACTTTAAAAGATTTGCTAGAAAGAGCAACTTTCGAAAACCTTCTGCTATCATTGACTCTGATGTGTCAAAAACACTGCCCGCTGAAAAAGCATCTCCTATATGCTATAACTGTCAGCAAAAGGGTCATTTTGCTAGCGAGTGTAGATCTAACAAAGTAGCTGATCCCCCCACCTCTCAGAACTCTGATAAAAAGGAAAAGTATTTTGAATTGAAAAATAAATACAGAGATCTGAAAAAGAACCAGCAACAGGGCAAAGGTCTACTTGCTGAAGAAGTTGACTGGGATCAAGAAGACGATTGGGCCAAAACATCTGATGAATCAGACTCCGATGAAGAAGATCTTGCTTTCCTCTGTCTAATGACAAGAATTGAAGAGGCTGAAGAAGTCTCTGAAACATCTTCCTCAGAGTCTCCTTCAACTTAGGTAAACATTCCCATAAACTCCTCTATACCTGAAAGTGATAATCTGTCTGCCCTCGATGTTATGACTGTTGATTTTTTACAATGCTCTAAATGGAAAGATTAAAGCTGAACAAATTAAATTGACTTTTCTAAACAACTGAAAAATTGTCATTTAAAAATTAGAGAACTAACATAGATTGAAGAAATTCTAAAAGATAAAGTCATTGTAAATCAAACCATTAACATTGAGAGACAACAAGCTATCACTGAAAAGGAAAAGGCCATCGCCGATCTTAAAGCTGAAAAAGCTACCATCGAAGGATGGTGCAAGGCCTCTGATAAAGTCAGCAAGATCATCAATGCTCAAATCCCTCTGAAAGTCAAAAGTGGGTTAAGATATAACCCAGATAAAGAAGAATTAGAGAATGATTGTTCCATGTTGAAATTCAGAATGTTTGTCTCTTCAATCCCTGATCCTTCTTCTTCTGAGAAATTGACTGTTCTTAAATCTAATGATTCTAAAAAAATGATCAAGAACAAAGTTCCTGACCACGTTCCTAAAATCAAAAACTTTCAGAAACAGAATAAGAACTCCTCTGTTCCCTCAGTAAGTCATCCTAAAACTGGGAAGAAAATCCCTTGATCTATTCAGAGATCAACTCTCAGAATTAAGATCGACCTTACACCTGTCCCTGAAAATATTGCAATACCCCCAAGGACATCGGACAAAGGAATTCTAGGCTCTGCTCCTGAAAATATTTCTTCTTGCACTCTGAAATCTTTCAATTCCAAACCTATTCACAAATATAGGAAATGCTATCACTGTGGTGAAACTACCCACATTGCCAGCAAATGTCCTAATGCTACCAAAGATGAAAAATTAGCTCATGGAAAGAAAGTAGCTCAAGCTGATAACTCAGCAAGAGCAAAATTCACCAAGGTTGGTAAAACTTCCTAGGTGAAGATATCCACTGAAATAAATTCTTCAACTAGTAGCTCTTTTGCCACTCCTTCCTCTAACACAACAGACCCATAGTACTATGGGTACCTATGAAAAATTAATCCTTTTGTTGTACGTAGAGTGCCAAAGGTATCTGGTATCTTGATAGCGGATGCTCAAGGCACATGACTGGCAGAAACTCTCTGCTCTCTGAATACAAGGAAGAAGTTGGTCCTTCAGTGACCTTTGGTGGAAATGGCAAAGGATACACGAAAGGTTATGGAATTCTATCCAATCGAGCTACTTCATTCAGTCGAGTCACTTACGTTGAAGGACTAAAGCACAATTTATTGAGCGTTAGTCAACTACGTGACAAAGACTTCAAAGTTCTATTTCTAAAGAATAGATGTGTTGTCACTTATTCTAATAACAAACTTTCCTTAACAGGAAAAAGAGTTGAAAATGTGTATTTCATTAACATGAATAGCTCTCATTCTGAGATCATGTGCTTCATTTCCAGAGCCTCCTCAGACATAACCTGGTTATGGCGCAAAAGACTCTTTCATCTGAACTTTAAGACAATCAATGAATTGTCTCAAAAAGAACTTGTCAGGGATCTCCCTAACCATACCTTCGCAAAGGAATCTCTTTGCTCAGCATGTGAAAAGGGAAAATTGACAAAAGCCTCTTTCAGAATCTAAACAAGTTTCCTCAGTGACCTCACCTCTTCAGCTTCTCCGTATGGATCTATTTGGACCTGTCCATGTCCAATCTCTATCTGGAAAGAAGTACACTCTTGTGATAGTTGATGAATATTCCAGATACACTTGGGTATTGTTTCTTCGATCCATAAGTGATACACCTGATGTAATTATTGCATTTATCAGAAGAATGGAACTCCTGAACAATCTTATCGTTCGCTCCATGAGAAGTGATCATGGTACTGAATTCAAGAACAGTACCTTGATTAATTTCTTTGAAGAAAATGAATCACTCACAACTTCTCATCAGTGAGAACTCCTCAGCAAAACGGTGTTGCTGAAAGAAGAAATCGAACAATCATTGAAGCAGCTCTCTCAATGCTCAGCGAATCGCATCTACCTACTCAATTCTGGGAAGAATCACTCAATACAACATGCTTTACTCAGAATCGATCCCTTATAGTGATGGGATTCAAGAAGACCTCCTATGAACTATTTAATGGAAGAAGAACCTCTCTGAAATATCTACACATTTTTGGATGTAGATGTTATATTCTGTATGATAGATATCACTCGGGTAAGTTTGATCCAAAAGCTGATGATGGGATATTTCTTGGATACTCTTCTGTATCTAAGTCTTTGAGTATCTTTAACAAGAGAAGACAACATGTTGAAGAATCCATGAACGTCAAGTTTGATGAATTTCACCCAACTAATTCTAGTCCTATCCCTGAAGAAGATGAGGAGTTGAATGAATGGATGAAATCTCGTTACGGGGAACCTGAAACTTATTTCAGCAACCAACCTAATGTTGAAACCAATGATGATGGGATCCCTGATCTTCCTATGTCAAGCAACGATCCATCATCGTCAGGGATCAACATCACTCCTCTCAAGCAGATTCCTCCATCTGATACTTCTTTAGGAAATTCTTCAGTGAATAACCAAGCTTCATCTTCTACTGATCAATCCTCTGAATCACCTCCACAATTGATCTTAAATAATGAAGTACCTGTTGCTGAAACAACCAACGTTATCCCTGAAAGAGATCAAATCGCTGAATCTATTGTTGATCAATCACCTCAACCTCTAGCTCAACGATGGACTGCAAATCATCCAATAAATCAAATCATTGGTGATCCAAATGCAGGTACCAAGACTCGTAGAGGTACAGGTACTATCTGTCTCTATGTAAATTTTATTTCTCTCTCTGAACTTAAGAAGATAGATCAAGCTATCTCTGATCCTAGCTGGGTCTCTGCCATGCAAGAAGAACTAACTGAGTTTCGTAGAAACAAAGTTTGGAATCTTGTTCCTTGTCCATCTAATAAAACTGTAATAGGAACCAAATGGGTTTTTCGAAATAAGCTGGATGAAAATGGCACTGTAATTCGCAATAAGGCTAGACTTGTTGCTCAGGGATACAGACAGGAAGAAGGTATTGACTATGATGAGACCTTCGTTCTTGTTGCTAGATTAGAAGCCATAAGACTTTTCTTATCTTATGCTACCCATAAAGATTTTAAGGTTTTTCAAATGGATGTTAAAAGTGCTTTTCTAAATTGTAAACTCAGCGAGGAAGCTTATGTTGAACAACCTCCTGGGTTCTCTGCTCCAAACTATCCTGGGTGAACTAACATATTTTCTAGGTTTGCAGATTAAGCAATCTGACAAGGGAATTTTCATTTGTCAAAGTAAATATGTTAAAGACACGCTGGACAAGTTTGACATTAATCAATGCTCAGCAATGAAGACCCCGATGGCACCTCCTCTGACTTTGAATAAGGACCCAAATGGGAAACCTGTCAATATCACTGCCTATCGTGGGATGACCGGATCTCTGCTGTATCTTACAATGAGTAGACCTGATATCATCTATTCTACCTGTCTCTATGCTCGATATCAAGTTGAACCAAAGGAATCTCACCTTATCGCTGTAAAGCGAATCTTCAGATATCTGAAGAGAACTCCTAATCTGGGTCTTTGGTATCCCAAAGGCTCAGGGTTCGATCTTATCGGTTACTCTGATAGTTATTTTTCAGGATGCAAGATTGATAGGAAGAGCACCACTGGTGGATGTCAGCTACTAGGTGGTAAGCTGATAAGTTGGACTGGTAAGAAGCAGAACTCTATGTCCACATCTATCGCTGAAGCTGAATACATAGCCGCTGGAAGCTGTTGTGCTCAAATCCTATGGATGAGAAATTAGCTAAGAGATTACGATCTCAAACTTTCCAAAATCCCTATCTATTGTGATAACACTAGTGCTATTGCAATTGTAAATAACCCTGTACTTCACTCCAAAACCAAGCACATTGAGATTCGATATCACTTTATCAGAGATCATGTGATGAATGGAGAAGTGGAACTTCATTTTGTACCAACTGAATATCAGCTTGCTGATCTTTTCACCAAGCCTCTCGATGAAACTAGATTCAGTCTACTCATCAGCGAACTTGGTATGTTAAACGCTGAATAACTCTCCGTTCTCGGAACTCTGATTCAGCGATACTTGATTTATCTCACTCAGGTATGAATTTCTAAATCTTTATATTCTCTGAATTTTTCTTCAGAGAATAAGTCTTCAAACTAAAAAACCTATCACTGACAATCCTTTATTGTCTATTGATGAAGAATTTAAGGATAATGATTAACATTTTTTAAATGATAATCATTTTCAAAATTTTCAAATAAGAAAAGGACACGTCAGACCTTTATCTGACACATGATGGACCACGACGTTTCCTTTCCCACTCTTTTCTAGGAACGTGCGCTAGGTCATCATTACATTTCAAAAAGCTAAAACCGTCGTTTAGCTATCCTTTTCTCTCTCCTCTTGCTATTTAAGCAATTCCTTCCTTCATTTGATTCTTTATGCGCTCATTGCTCTCTAAAGGCAAGAATCTCCTTCGAATCTTCAAGCTTTCTTCAAGAACACCAAGAACATGCACTTGTGCGTTTTTCTTTGTTTTTCACTTTTAAGGTTTGATCTACCACTTTATTCTTTATTTAAAACGAGAATGTCGTTTATCACATCTATACATTCTTTATAACTTCTTGTTTTAAAACGGATCCTATTTAAAATCTAAAATAAATGTGATAAAACCCTAATATCTTTTTCAAAACCTATTCTAGGTTCGCCTTAGAACAGAAGACCATTTTTGGTATTCTTAACCAAGTTCTTTTTCTAAAACACCTTTTCAAAACTTGTGTTAATAACAAGTATTTTGATCTTTGTTCATCAAAACACATGTTTTTTCTTCTACAAGTTTTGGTAATCTTTGTACCAAAGACGTATTCTGGTTTATTCCTTCTATTTTAAACCATGATCTTCCTCTTTGGTGTTCCAATCTTTGAAACAGAAATGGCCTCTTCAAGAAAATCTACTCAAGCTGACGAACGTGCCCCGATTATCCTTGAACAAGCTCCTGCCTGCCTCTTCGAAGTGTAACAAGCAACCTTCAAGGCATGCAACTACTTGGCCTTGTGGACATCCCTGCTAACAAGGCTCACTTCAATGATGGTGCAACTTTTATCATGACTTGTCCTCTGATGTATGCTTTTGTGCACAACCCCATTGGCATAACTGCTCATGTTCAAGCTCTCTGGTACACCGCTCACTGCATAACACTCACTACGGACAAGGGAAACAAGCTCCATGCCATCGCCTACACAATCCCCACTCTTGGCCCCTTCGCCTTCACTTCGGGATTTCTCAGGAATGCTCTTCACCTCCCCTCAAGAGGTAAGAATCAGCGATGGGCCTCTGAGCCCACCAAGGAGCAGATAGAGGAGTTTCTAGACTCTATTGGCTATGTATGGGAGAACCCTGAAGCAAAATCAGTGGGTTCGAAGATGGAGAAGAAGCGGCTTCCAGCTTGCTGGCAATACATTTTTACCCAAGTGATTTAATGCTTGGGTTCCAAGACTAGCTCTCACGATCAAGCCAGCAAGCACTTCCAAGATCTTTGGCTTCGCTCTCTGCACAGACCACAAGCTGAACTATGCGGACTACATATTCAGCGACATGTACAATAAGGTGAAAGCTAGGAAGAGGAACCAATTCATTCCATACCCTAGATTCTTTGCTACCATCATGGAGTTTTCCTTCAAGGATGAATATCCAAAAGTCGCCAACCAAAGCATCTCCATGGTCAGCAAGAAGTCTCTGGACATTGATGTCCATCCAGATAATGCTCCCTACACTCCATACATGCTACAACTCATTGGAACCGCAACATCCGTGTCCATCTCACTGAACAGGCCATCAGTGAGTATCCCAGACATCTCCACTCCCTCCAAAAGAAAAGAACCGACCAATGGTCACAAGAAGATCATCGCTCACAAACCGGCGGCAAAGAAACCAACGAAGGGTGTCTCTCAAAAGACTTCCCTTCCTGATTCAGGCGTTATACCAACGTCCTCTGTAGCCACAGCCACGACAATGGTCTCTGCATCCGTTGCCGTTTCTTCAGCACTACAACCATTTTCAGTGACTTCGGTCCCTGAAAGTGTTATAGCCCGCTCCACTGAAGCTATATTAGGTACTACTCTCACAGCCCTCTCTTCTTCCTCAACCATCTCTTCTTTGGTCCTCACACAAACATATGATTCAGAGATAGTTGTCCCTATCTCAGATAATGTTGAATCGCACGCTGTCCAAACTTTAGTGTTGTTTCGACAATCTGAGCTTTGGAAAGCCACTATTACAAGACCTCAGCATGTCTCTCACAGACATTCTAAGACGCATCGTGCACGTTGTCCCTGAGAGTAATCCTCATGATACTCTCAAGGTAAATAACATGTCTTGTCACCCTTCATCTAACCTAGAGCTCCTTTTGGCTACTCTGTCTATGTTGTCATCCGGTATCGCACCTCCTCTGTCTACCTCAGCGACCACCACTACCACCACTAGAGCTGATGCTGCTCCCTCCAGCGGTATCACAGGAAAATCTCCGCAGCAACCGAAGACTGCTGCAGGCCTGCGCCGGATGAAACAGGAGAAGTTTGCCTCCAAACTTCCTCCCTTCGCTGTAGAGATTCCAAAGGTTGTTCTTCCCACCCCCACATTCCCTGCCATTGACTTTTTGGTCAATGAATGTTCTCTCACAAGGGCCAGGGTAGACAACCATCAGACGTCTGTTGAGTTCATATTTCAGACGGTCGCTGGTACTCCAGGAATGAAGGCCACTATAAATAATGTCTAAACTGACATTCAGACAATCAAGGCTGACAATCTGGCTCATGAGCAAGCAATTGCCAAGCTGGAAAAACCGGCACAAGCAGAAAACCTTGTGCTCGAGTCTATTCAAAAGACTCAGTCCTATATGATGCAGATGCTGACTAAGCTCCCTGAGGCTGGCTCATCCTTCACTACTGCTGATCGGACCTCGCTGATCAGGTCATCCAAACCCAAACCGCGCACAGTGACTCGCTGAAGGACATTGGGTTCAATGTGTGAACGGGTGCATGTTCTCCCCGCTAACAACATCGAGGGGGAGAGATGCGCCAAAGAAATCACTGATGAGATAATCGGACAGGTCAATGCAACAATTCCTGGGTCTCTGATATCTCCCTACATTCAGAAATATCTTCCTTCTGTCGTCGCTGAAGAAGAAGAAGATGATGAGGAGGAAGAAGACGATGATGAAGATAATGATGAAATCCCTCATTATGGGGGAAATGATGAAGATGACGATGACGACATCCCTCCTGGTGCTTTTGAGCATTTTAAAAATAGTAGACTAGGCAATTTCATGCCTAAGGTAATCTACAGGGAGCCTTTGGGGGACGGACCATCTCTTTCTTAGGATCCGTCTAACCCATCAGGCAAAGGAAATGAAGTGGTAGATCTGGATGCCACCATTCCACTATCTGAGGGGGAGACCGCTGTAGAGGTAACTCTTCCCCTTATCCCTTACACTACTCCCATCTCTGAACCCCCAACCTATACATCTTACATGAGTGATTTACTAACATGGTGTAATCTGCCATGCCAGTTGTGACCCTTTGCATTGCATAAATTATTTGAATCATTTTTACATGTCCAAAATGCATCAAATTTGGTCATAATCACCATAACCCAGTACTACAAGTTTCTGTCCGTAAGTGAAATTCTGGAATTTCTTGATTTTAACAATTATTGATCATTTGATGGTTTATAACACAACTTACGGTATAAATTACTATATTAACGAGCATATGTGCATTATGTATAATTGGACTATAGACAATCAAGTTGGATGTATGTGGACATTTATAAGCTTAAGACTTATTCACTTCCATAAGTAGTTTTAGACCCATAAGTGATGGTTTTGAGCATTTCTCTTTGTTAGGGAATCGTCAGGCCTTTGGGTGGGGATTGGATCGTGCTTTTGAGTAGCAGAGCTTGCAAAGGTGAGTATTCCCAGCCCCTCTTTTTAAATGTTTATACGTTTGGGGTGTAAAGCATGTTGTTTTAATGGAAATTGAATTGATTTATATTAATCTAACGAAAAGCATATAAATCATTGTGATGAGCAACTATTTATTACACAAAATGATATGTTGAGTTATGTAAAGTCCCCGTGGTACACTACTATTTAACTCTAAATGAGCCAATGGTATTTATGGATAGCGCTATTTGGTTGACATACCCACCTAACTGGCAAGTAGGGGTGCACTTTATCAATTAAGAATGCTCTACACATGTGGACTTTAGGTCCACCGCTGAGGTAGTTCGTGCGGCGTAGAATGTCGAGTAGGCTTAGTAGTGGCTCAATATTTATATATGATGTGTAATGGTAAATTTGTATTTTTGCTCATGAATTTTTAAAACTTTAAAGCTGATGCGAACTTCTGCTTCGCTATTTCTATACCTTGCATATAAAATGCTTTGTGCATATGAAAAACCTGTGAACTCACCAACTCTTTGTAGTTGACACTTTGTTTTAACATGCTTTACAGGAAGATAAGAAGGTAACCGATCAAGTTTAGTTTATTTTTGTGGAACACCAATCAAGACTTTATATATATGTCTTTTTATTTCGATGTAATTTGTTTGTTAAGACAAAGTTGTCAAATTGTAAACCATTAAACTTTAAACGTTGATGTTTTAACCATGTATGTATGGTTGGTGTTTATATTCCTATTGTTGTGAAACCTAAAACTGTCGTACCTCGTGTTTCCGCTTTAGCGGGGTGTGACAGACTTGGTATCAGAGCCTTAGGTTATAGAGAACACCGGTTTTCTAACAAAAACCATGCACTATAACCAAAATTTTCAAAAATCAAATCTTTAGATAAATTTACAAATTTTAAAAACTTATGGCATCGTTCTAACATATCATAATTAGGCAAAGCCTGATCACCTATGTCTAAAATCACCTATGTATGAATAAAAAGGATCTGCCTTAAGTTATGCTAAAAGTAGGCATAGATCGGAAACCTCTTATTTCAAATTGAAAATATGATTTTTTTTATGTGAGTTCACATGTGTATTATAAAATGTTTCTGACATTTTGTTAAATTTTTTTTCTTTTATATATCACAGTATTATGTCATCATCCGACCTTGGCCCAGATGAGTCCGATTACGTTACCGGCCGAGTTAGGAGTGACGACCCGAATCACGATGATTATGACCCATCCGAGCATAGCTACGAGGAGGATACCGCTGACTCCTCCGCTCGATCACTTACTCCTATGCATGTACCTTCACCCGTCGGAGAGGGTACATCTCGAGGGCCGAGGACGATAAGAACCGCTTGAAAGCGTGTTGTCCCTCGTTGGAGTGTGACTTTTACAGTTCCTGCCGTACCTTCGTGACTAAGCTACCCAGAACTGGAAAGGGGCACGATGCTATATGGGTTATAGTAGATCGACTTACCAAATCGGCTCATTTCATTCCCATTCGCGAAGATTTCGGCATGGAAAGGCGTGCACAAATCTACATTAATGAAATAGTTACACGTCATGGTCTTCTTGATCTCATTCTGCCTAATCTTTATTTTGTCCTCTTGTTGAAACAAAATACCATATACATCATGAATAGATTTCTTGGACAGATTCCTAGTGACCATGGTATCAGAAAAACTTGACCATTCACTACCAAGATTGTTCAGAAATTTGTTACTTATTTCATAATTGGATTTCTGAACTCCATTCCTCCTTAGATCATTCAGAATGTTGTTAAAGTTGTGATAAGTATCGATAATAGCCTCTCCCTCCTTGTATCTGAAGTTTTCATATGTCCCAACACATATGTTTAACCTCTGAGCTTGTGCTTTTGCAGTTCCCTGCATCTGTGCTTCCACTTAATCCCACATGGCTTTTGCAGAAGTTAAGCTATCAACCCTGTTGAAAATTTCATTTGGAATTGCCATGGTTAGAGGAGTAAGAGCTCTTTTGTCTATCTTTTCTTGCTCCTTCTCTGCATTGATGTACATACCGAAATTCTTTCTGATTCTCGTTGCTGGAATTTCTGGAGTTGTTTCAGTGCGAGGAACAGCAGGGATTTCCACGTATACTTCGAGCGGTCCATTAATTATAGACTGCATCAAAGCTTCATCAATGTTGTCTAAGAATTGAATCATGTGAATCCTCCATTGATGATATTCGCCCAAGAACAGAGTAGGAGGTTTAGTTTCAGAACCGATGGAAACGATTTCTTTGTTCATCCTTGATTTGTTTGATCGCTAATTCACCTTAGGTAAAGATTGAATTCAAATTGAACTAATCTTTGAAAGATTAATTCAAGATTTCAAGAATTCAAGAAATTGTCAGATCTGACAATTTCGTAATAGAATTGATTACCAAATTGTAAGATAAATTGGCTCTGATACCAATTGTTAGAACCCAAATATCAATGATGAACAATAAACTCAGTAAAGAACACATAATTTGAAGAAGATAAGTCGTATGTAATATTGATAGTCAAAGATTACAAGTATGTCAATTACAGTACAGGAACAAATCTGGAACAACTAACTATACAAAGATTTGACTAACTTCTATTTATACATACAAGAGAAAGACTAAAGTAACAACAACATTGTAACAGACATAGTTCAGAACTGAACTTTGGAAGTTCTTCTGAGCTTCTTCAGAACTTCTTCAGAACTTTGGTTAAACCTTCAGAACTTCTGAAGTACATACTTCATAAGTATTTTGCCTTTACACTAAGTACTTTGAAGCTATCTTCTGAGCTATTTTATAAAGTTTTTCAACAAAATGGAGATATTTTCAATTTTGGTTCATTCACTCATTTAACTTTAAATCCAGAAGCTGATGTGTTCATACCCATACAGGTAGAAGAAGAATTGAGACTCAATTTTGAAAATGATCTTCTTAAAACTATGGATGAACGCTTTACATCCGGTAAAATAGAATGTTGGAACCCAGATCCCTTTTCTAACAATTTATCAATAGATCAAACAAGTAAATATGAGCGGAAGCAAACAGATCTATGATAAACAGTAAGATTAATAAGAACACTATTGAAGAACAATCTTTAATTTGTATTGAATTACTTGGAAGATAATAACAGTACCCACAATTTAGCTTTCGAATCTATACTTTTCAAATCTCGCTTTTACAATCAATAACTGAGCTATTTATACGATTACAATAAGGAAAGTCAACTATCTAGCCTATTACATCTTGGCACTTAAGCTAAGTGAATAACTAATTTAGTTACATACGGAAGATGTGCCTGCCACATCATCAGGGGCGCGTATGATGCTTCTGTTGGAGTCCAGCGGCTCTTTCTTCCTCTGGGTGCTTTTGAGATGAGTAGTTCAGAAGATGACTTTCTGAACTTCTGTACTTGCATAATTTTGATTCATACTTCTATTGAAATGAGGTCTAACAATCTCCCCCTAAGTATGAAATTCAGAATGTTGCACTCGTAGCTTCGTTGGTCTTCCTTAGGCTCTATAGTTGATTTGACAATAAGCACGTATTGTAATTTATCAGAAGGGGTTGTTTGAGAAATGACTTTAGAGATGGCATCTGTAATTTCTCTGAGCTTCATTAACTTGTCAAGTCTCTTCACTATCTTCTCTTTAGCTTCTGTTACTTGACTGTCAACTTCTACAAAGGCATAACACTTCACGATATACACAACCTCTATAGAGTATTTATAAGCCTCTTTAACTCTGAAAAAACTTCTTATGTTCAGCCTTTTGAACATGATCCCTTCTTCTGGTTTAGTTATCATTTTTGCAAACCTGAGTGCATTTAGACCCTCCAAATCTTCATTCGGAGCAGAGATACATAAATTATCTAGATTGTAGTTTAAACCAATTTGAAAGTCTACTTGTCTTCTGTATCGAATAAAAGACTTCATACATTCAATGATACAGAAGTAGGCAACTTTGTCTTGATCGTCTCTCCCTCTGTTCATTTGAGTCTTCATAAACTTCTCCAGAGTTATAAGATCAGAAAAATTGATAAACAATAAATCATTGTCACAGAAGTGATGTGGTTTGTTGTCTTCTCTGACAACCTTGTAGATAGTATACCAGATAGGTGTTTGTTCAAACTGTGCGTGCCTGAATGATATTGTTTTGATTGGAATATTGGAATAGGCATCCTTCCTTGGTTGCCTGTGAGTTATGAATTTTTCTTTGATCGCGTCACTTACTTAGTAGTCATTTGAAAAATTTGGCATCATCAAGTATATCTTCTGATCGGCGATGGCGTACATGTGCCTGTGTTTGATTTCTAGAATGGGTAAATCGAGTTTCCCCAGCTTCTGTATCTTTTCTTCATTTGAAACTTTGAACTTTGCTGACTCCCTTCTTTTTGTTTCTTCAAATTTTGCACGTGCCCTTTTATCTTCAGCCTTAGTTTCATTAGCTTCAGCTTTGGCTTTTTCGGCTTTGGCTTTTTCAGCTTCTTTTCTCTCTTTTTCTGCTTGAGCCTGGGCTTTTACTGCTTCAGCCTGGGCTTTTTCTGCTTCAGCCTTGGCTTTGACGGCTTCTTCCTAAGCTTTTTCAGCTTCAGTTTTAGCTTTTTGTTCAGCCTCTGATCTTATTCTTTCTTCTTCTGCTCTGACTGCCTCGGCTTTGGCTGCCTCAGCTCTGGCTGCTTCAGCTTTGGCTATCTCATCTTTAGTTCTGGCTGCTTCTTCTTGGTTCTGGATGTCGCTGTTTCAGCCGGTTGAGATTGCGTCTTTGTATTTCCAATTATCTCCAGTATAAATTTGGCAATTTTTGGATCCTTGAGCAGGGGACCTTTATGAGTAGCTAGAGGAGTAGGCGTCATCGGAGTTTGTTTAGAGGGAGGAGGCGTAGAAGGTGAAGAGGTTGAAGCTTTACCTGTTTCTTGTTCCGTCTTCTGACCCATTTCAATTTTCATCTTTTTAAGATTTTCCATGTTCTCCCCCTTCTGAGAATCAGGGTCTTGATCCTCAGATCTTTTTCATTTCAACTCCGCCTTCTTACAGGCCCGAGCTGCTTTGGCTTTCTTTCGGTCTTCAAATGATGCAAATAACTCACTTACCAGAGAAGATAACTTTGAAACAAAGGTTTCTAAAGTTGTGAGCTTTTGATCCATATTCAAGTTGCTGGAGTTGGTTTTAGATGCGTAGTTGGAGGTCAAAGTGTTGATGCATTCAATCATTGCCTTTTGAAAGTTTTCCATATCAGACTTTTTGACCAAAGATGAAGAAGAAGCAGAAGCATCTTCTAAAAGAAATACAGCCTGTATGAGTTTGTGGATGTCGGCAACAAATGAACCATATTCATCAGCAGATATTGTGACTTCTGGAGTAAGAAGCTCTGAAGGGAGATTGAAGATAGCCTCTGCATTAGCCTTTATCCCTGCGTCCAGAACCCGGAACTGATCAGAAGCAAAATTCCTTTGAGCTTCTGCATTATCAGAGAGAAGTTGTTTAATGGCCTCCAACGTTTGAGTCTGAGTAGCTTGTTGGGCTTGTATATCTGCCATTACATGTTGTTAAGATACCAGGAATAATTTTAGATCTTCCACAGATCTCTGAATTTGATCACCAAATGCCTTGAACGCTGCATGGGTGACAAATTCAAAAGAGGTAACCGGTGCATCTCCAACACATGGAGCCCCTTATCTCTCGCATTCAGAGAGGCCCTCCTTCACACCTGTTTCGACGTTGAGTGTAGAGGGACTTCCAACCAGTCTTTGAGGACTGTCATTGACAAGTACCTCTTCGATTGTTCTAACTGTTTCAGCTTGTTTCTCAGCAGAGGATGAGGAGCGGAAAACAGTGTTCTTACCACGATGTTAGGTAAAGACCCCGGTAAGTGGTGCGTCCTGGTGCTGTAACCCCTCTGATGGGATTTCTTCAGCTTCTAAACTAACAAAGGATATGGACATACCCTCTGTTTGCCCTAAGACATCGTTGGTCACGGAGACATCAACGTTCTGTGTAGGTTGAGGCGAGTTCTGGGGCGATGGAATTCTTATATTTTCATCATCACCCTTTTGAGAGGATGATGAAGATGAGGTGGATTCCCCTGTTGTGCTTGATTCAGAGGAACTAAGAATATCCTCTGATCGGTTTTGCTCTGGGTGGTTTGGACTGGGTTGTCCTGTTTCAATGAGAGTAGATGTGTTGACATCTACCTCAAGAGATGTAGGTACCCGTGGGGAACTTGGAGAGGTTCGCTCAAATGTGTCTCTATGGACATCTTTTGTACCCTCTTGCATTAAGAGGTCTGGATGGGTAGAAACACTCGGGTGGTCACTCAAGTTATTTTCATGCTCATTCTCGCTTGACCCCTCACTACCTAATCTGGGCTCTAAGTGCTCGGGGGTAGATATTCTCTGTTCTGAGAATATCATAGAGCGTCTATAGGATGTGAGAGTAAGAGAGGTTGAAGGAATAGGGTTTAGCATATACCTGGAGAGTTCTCTAAGAGTAGGATAACCATTGTTATCAATTGTTGGCTTGTGGGAGCTCATAGAGGCGATTTTTCAGAACATTTGAAGGAGAGGAGCTTTCAGAGCACCAATAGCGGGAAAGGTGAACAGTGATAGGAATCATGGGAACATTAAAGCAGGAAGAGCTTTCCCTTGGCTCTGGAGGGAAACTTTTTTTTGTACATCAGCCTTCATTTCTTGACATATTAGGATAGTGTAGTCTAAAGGTCTGTTGAAAAACATCCCATCCATGATGGTGAGGACATTCTTACTGGCTTGGTCTAGGGAACCAATTTTGCAGGTGAGGCTCTTATTCAAAATGGAGACCAGTACATTCCACATCGGTGGTAACTTCTTTCTTTTGAACTCGGATAGCCTATTGAGTTGTTCATTATAACCTAAGAAACGAATGAAAGCCAGTAGAGCTTATGGTGTTGGATTTGGTCCTAGGTCAGGGTTGGGGATAGTTTGACCTTCAGCTTCAATATAGGGTTGAGGAAGATGAAAATACTTTGCTATTTTCTTACGTGTGATTGGGATTTGAACGGCAGTATCTGGTTCGGTGGGGTGTCCAAAGCTTCCAAGTAAAGTATTGTCATTCTTGACGTACATTGTCTGCCACACCTCTTGCACATAGATTTCAGGAACGTTTGGATTCGTCAGGGTTAGGGTGCGGTTCAGGGAGTGGTTTTACAGGAAATCAATCATGATCCTGAAATCAGACAGATAAGTGTTCGGATCGAGAAGAACCTGAAAATTGTTGGGTTTTAACGGTAGCTTGACAAATGGAGCACTGTCAGCCGTTGATGCGATTAAAGTACCATCGTCGTTTTGGGTATTCGGATTTGCAATTGGAGACACCATTGATGAATGATGCTTGGGAGAGAGTAAGACGCCGATGATGAAGGATTAAAGTACCGTCGTCGTTTTGGATATTCGGATTCGTGAGGAAGACGAAGAAGCACAGTACTGTTAAAATCCCAAATCGAGGTTTATATATGAGAGAGAGAGAGGGTATTCGAGTGATTTGTGAATGGGAAGGGTTTTAATTTGGAGACTAACAAAAACGGTTCGTGTATGTGGATGTAAGCATGCAGGCGTGTCATCATGCAATGGCACGATGAATGACACGTGTAAATGAAGACTGACAAGGGAAAAGGTTTTAGCGCTTAAAATGATTGAGTATTCCCCCCAAAAAGAAATTAAGCGGAAATTAATAGAAAAAAAATTACAATTTAAACAAACAGATAAACTGTTGATTAAAAAATAATTTTTTTTAAAGTAAATAATTTCTTTAAAAAAAATTTAAAAACAGACATTTGGTTTGAAAACACTTTGCACCAAATGAAAGTTTAATATTCTAAGTCAAGTATTTATTTAAGAAATTTATATAGAATGAGAAAATTTTAATAAACCTTGAAGGCAAGAATTAAGGAAAATGAACTTATTAAAAAGAATTTCAGAAAAAACACAAAGGCAAAGAATATCTGGTCATAGAAAACGATTTTTGACCAAGAATGCCAAAGAACATCTTTTCAGAAGAATTTAAGTTGAATATGAAAAGTCTTTGTAACCTTGACGGCAAACGTTATTCAGAAGAAACAAATTCAAAGAAAATTATTAAGTAAAGAGAGGTTCAGAAGACAGCTAACAAATGTTAGACTTGATATGCCCCCCCTCGAAAATTATTCTGCTCCCCCTCGCTATTGTAAGATATGCACCCTTCTGTTTTCACTTGGATCACAAATGTAAGATGTATTCGTTGTGGAACAGAGGTATCCAGAGGCTTCTGAGTGCCTCTGAATTAAACCATCAGAAGTGACCAGAGGCTTCTGGACAGTTCTGATTTGTGCGAAACAGAAAATATGAGACAAAACAAAACAAAACAATATGCAGAAAAAAATATGTACAGAAATAAGTAATTTGACAGAATCCTAAGAAGATCAAAGAATTAAGTAAAATTACATATTTAACATGCCCAACTTGCTGACTAAGAAATTGAATCGTTTCTCATCCAGAGCTTTTGTGAAAATGTCAGCAAGTTGATAATCAGTAGAGAGAAAATACATTTCAATTGTGCCTTTCTCTACATGATCTTTAATAAAATGATACCTGACATCGATATGTTTGGTTTTTGAGTGCTGAACTGGATTTTTAGTAATGGCGATTGCACTCTCTGAGTCACATAGGATGGGGAATTTGGCGTATATTAATCCGTAGTCTCTGAGCTGAGTTTTCATCCAGATTACTTGAGAACAGCAACTGGCAGCAGCAACATACTCAGCTTCTGCTCTTGATGTTGAAACACAGTTCTGCTTCTTGGATGTCCAACTTACAAGTCTGTTACCAAGAAGTTGACAGCTTCTAGAGGTACTTTTTCTATCCAACTTGCATCCTGCATGATCAGAATCTGTATATGCCATTAAATCAAATCCGGAATTTTTTGGATACCAGAGACCTAATGATGGAGATCCCTTGAGATATCTAAAAATTCTTTTGACAGCGGCCAAATGTGATTCTTTAGGATTCGCTTGATATCGAGCACGGAGGCAAGTGGCAAAGATAATATCTGGCCTACTTGCTATCAAATACAGAAGAGATCCTATCATACCTCTATAGCTTGTAACATCCACTGATTTACCAGACGGATCAGGGCCAAGTTTCATGCTAGGAGAGATAGGAGTTTTCATAGTTGAGGAATTTTGAAGATGAAATTTGTTTAGCATGTCAAATACATACTTGGCTTGATTTATAAAAATGCCAGAGGCACTTTATTTGACTTGAAGTCCTAGATAGAATGATAGTTCTCCCACCATGCTCATTTCAAATTCTTTTTCCATCAACTTTGAAAACAACTCAACTTCTATTTAATGAGTAGAACCAAAGATTATGTCATCCACATAGATTTGTACAATAGTTAACATACCTTTGCCTCTTTTGATGAACAGGGTTGTATTGATTTTACCTTTTTCGTAACCGTTATGGATCAGAAATGTGGATAAGCGGTTATACCAGGCTCTTGGTGCTTGCTTTAAACCATATAAAGCTTTGTCCAGAAGATAAACGTAATCTGGATTCTTTGCATCTTTAAAGCCAATGTATTGTTCAACGTACACTTCTTCTTTGAGGAATCCATTTAAAAATGCACACTTCACATCCATCTGATAAACTTTGAAGTTTTTATATGCAGAGAAGACCAGAAATAGACGAATCGCCTCAAGTCTTGCAATTGGGGAGAAAGTCTCATCATAATCGATTCCTTCTTCTTGACAATACCCCTTAGCCACCAGTCGAGCTTTGTTTCTGATCACTATTCCGTCTTCATCTTTCTTATTTCTGAAGACCCACTTTGTACCAATGGCTACTTTGTTCTTTGGTAAAGGTACTAAGTTCCAGATTTTATTTCGATCAAAACTGGAGCAGTTCTTCTTGCGTAGCTTCCACCCATCTAGGTTCTTGCAAGGCTTTATGAGCATGCTTTGGTTCGATTATGCTAAGAAAATTTACATAGAAAGCTTCATTTGCAGTAGCAGATCTTGTTTTAATACCTTCAGATGGACTACCAGTTATGAGACCTCGGGTGTGTGACTTGGTCCATCTCGTCATCCTAGATTGAGGTACTGATTGAGCGTGAACTTCTGTTTCAGAAGATCTAATAACCTGTTCTGGAAGGGATTCTGAAACTTGAGGAGCATTTAAAGATTCCCTCTCAGATGAAGGCACAGAAGTGACTTCTGGACAGTCACTAGATGAAACAGGGATGACAGAAGGTTCTGATAGGCTCTCAGCAGGTGATTCAGGAACAGACAATGTAATTCCAGAAGGTTGAAGAACTTCAGGAATACTTAATGATTGATTGGTTGGTCTTTGCTATGAAAGTATCTCTTCACCCATGAAATCTTGAAAAATAGCATCTATTTCTGATTATCTGGTACCTGAAAGATAATCAGAGGTTACTATGTTAAGTTTAAGTTCAGATGTAGAATACTCAGAAGTTAATTGAGTTTGATCATCAAAATCGATGTTAATGCTTTCCATAACAGTCTTAGTACGTAAATTAAAAACTCTAAAAGCTCTTGAATTTAACAAATATCCTAAGTATTTAGCTTCATCTAATTTCTTGTCAAACTTGCCAAGTTTTTCTCTGTCATTTAAAATAAAACACCTGCATCCAAAAATGTGAAAAAATTTGACACAGGGTTTTCGATTATTTATAAGCTCATATGAGGTTTTGAGATGCCTCTTGACAATAATGGAACGATTTTGGGTGAAACATGCAGTGGCTACAGCTTCTGCCCAGAAATGGATGGGAAGTCCAGAGGCTGCAAGCATCGTTCTGGCAGCTTCAACCAATGTTCTGTTACGTCTTTCTAATACACCATTTTGTTGAGGAGTACGCACAGCCAAAGTTCTGTGTAATTCCATTTTCAACAAGGTATGCTTCAAGCTTGGCATTCTTGAACTCAGTACCGTTATCACTTCTTAGCTGCTGAATCTTTTGGTGTAAAAGAACTTGGATTCTGGTCATCATATTTTGCAAGACAATAGGCACTTCTGATTTCTATCTAACGAATGCGAGCGATGTATACCTGGAAAATTCATCAATAAGTACCAGTATATACTTTTTATCAGAAATACTTTGAATTGCAATGGGACCACATAGGTCGACATGTAACAATTGCAAAGGTCTAGTACAAGAATGATCACCTTTTGTTTTATGAGATTCTCGTTTTATTTTCCCCATTTCACATGCAGGGCAGAGGTGATCCTTTTGAAAGTGAACTTCTGGAAGACCAGTTATCAAATTGTGTTTGACAAGCATCTCAAGATTATCAAAATTTAAGCGAGACATTTTGTGATGCCATAACCATGCAACTTTACTCTTTTTTGAGATAAGACAGAGGGTTTCTTAATGTCCTTTGATGTGAAGTTCATCATATACAGATTACCTTTTCTGTCCGCTCTCCAGAGTTCTTCACCTGCCTTAGAAATCAAGTAACAATGCTTTTCATCAAATACAACCAGTATTTTAGAATTACAAAGTTGATTTACACTCAGCAGGTTATGTTTCAGTCCAGAAACATGAGCTACTTTTGATAAGGTAATATTTCCTTCTTGTAAAGTACCGTAGCCTTTTATTTGACCCTTACCATTGTCTCCAAACGTTACTGCTCCACCACATTTGTTTTTAAATTTGGAGAGTAAGTTTTTCATTCCAGTCATGTGCCTCGAGCATCCAGAGTCAAGATACCAGATGTGCACACGCTGCCTCTGCAATCAAAATCAGAGAGATTTAGGTACCTATTTCATAATGGGTCCTTTCATGTTAGTTTTAAACTTTTTAGTATGTATATCTTGTTTCTGATTTGATTTTGCAGAGTGTGTAGATTTGCTCTTTTTATTTTCAGTGTTTTTGTCTTTCTTTGGTTTATTTCTGAAAGTTGAGAAATTACTATATGAGCGATCAGAGGGCCTGGAGAAAAATTGTTTTAACTTTAAGAATAGAGAAAAACATTCACAATTCTGAAACATAAAAGATTGCCTTGAATTTTCATTATAATAATGAGAATTACAATTCTTCTTATTTCTGTCTAAACTAGTATTAGTAGTTCTATTGAACTTCTTAGCTAGACTAGACTTATGCTTAGAATCAGAATTGTTCTTCTGCAGAGGCTTCCTCTGATAAATCTTCTCAGAAGCTTTGGAAGTTACTGAAAAAGGAGCAGAAAGATTAGATTTCCATTTGCCTTTTTGAGCAGAAGTAAACTTTGGATAACTCGATTGCGGTGATTGTTGCTGAACAGAAATCTTATTTTAAGACTTTCTTCTTTCTCAAGTTCAAGACAAGATTTTGCCTTAAGACACATCCCAATGAAGTCTGGATTAAAGTGAAACGGTTTTCTCTGTCATGTTGGAGGAACAGAGAGGTTTGGTATTCCACTTGAATGTCTTTCAACATTCAGACCAGAAGCTCTGATCTCCAGAGATTCATTAGTATATAAGAAAGGAGCTTCCTCATTCTTAGTTACTTCAGGAACCTTTTTGTACTCGGGAGGTAATTGATTTTCTAAAATTGAAAGATATTTTTCTGAGTTAAAGAAATCATCACCTTGATCATCATTTTCCCATGGATATGTAACCTTTTCAAAATTATCTTGTGATTCAGAAAGATTTAGGTCTATAAAAGAACAAGTAAATATCTCTTGATTGTTAATAGAAGAGATTTTCTGAACATTTTCATGTTCGATTTTAAAGCATTTATCCAGAGTGGAGAGAATATCATTTTCAAAACTGAGTTGTAGCTCTTCTTCTGCTTGTAAAGGAATAAATACATCCGCCTCTGGATTCAAAGTTATATGAGTATTTGAGCCAAATCTGAAAATGCCATCTCTCTTCTGAATTTGATTTAGGCTAACATTTGAATTTGAATATTCAACGTTTTTAAATTTGAGTTTTCTTTGAGGATGACCATTTTCATTGTTTGATCTTTTAAAAATAGATTGTTCATATAAAATCGGAAACACAGGTTTTTGTTTTTGTCCTACACAGAAAACAGATTTCAGAGTGGACCTCTTTTCACAGGTGTAGGGATCCAGATCCTCAAAACCAAGTTCAGATCTCCCTACTTGTGTATTTATTTTGTTATGAACTTTTTGAGCATCGAGATACGTTTTGATCTGTAGCTTTTTGTTCTGAAGTTCAACATATAAAAACTCCCTTTCCTTTTGAAAATAGTTTTTAATTGCAACAGAATTTAATCTGTCACTTTCCATAGCTCTAATCTCCGTTTCTTTGTTTTTCAAAAGTTTGTTTAAGTTCAATTTCTCTTCCTTGAACTTAACTTCTGTACTTTTAAAATTTTTGGAAATCTTCTCATTTTCAGCATTGAGTTCCAATTTTTCTTCAGTTAAAAGATTCATGTCTCTTTTGTAAATTTCTCTTTCTTTTTGAGTTTCAGAGAGAGTTTGTTCAATTTTCTTTCGCAATTTATTTTCACACTTAAGCTTTTGTTTAAGTTCTTCAAAGTCATTTGATAATTGCATAATGGTGTTCTCAAGTTCAGATGTGTCAGAGAGAGTACTTACAGGTGTTTCAGATGGCTGATCTTCTGATTCATTTGTTGTTGCCATTCCGCAGAACATTGCTTCACCTTCACTAGATTCATCTCCTAACCAGTTCTCTTTTTCTGCAAAATGAGCTCTTTCAACGATGTTGTACTTCTATTTATTTTGATTTTACATCTTGTCTTTTTTCGGAGCTCCTCTGCAATCTTTAGAATAGTGCCCTGGCTTTCCACATCTGTAGCACACATCCTTCTTCCTTTTCATTTTTTTTTTCATCTTCTCCGCTTCTGTTTTCTCAGATCTCTGTATCTCTTGACGAGGTGAATAATTAGGAGTAGGGAGATCAAACCTTTTGCTTCCTTGGAAAGATCTATTACCAAACTTCTTTATGAATCAGCAAAAGCTTTGATCTCATCATCAGAGTCAGAATCATCCTCTGGGGTTGCTTCTCATATGAGAGCCTTACTCTTTCCTTTCTTCTCGAATTCCTTACTCCTTCTGACCGATCCTCTGGATTCAGAATTAGAGCCAGAGGTCCACCAATAGTAGTTTTTCCTCTGAACGACCTCTTTCTCATGAGCTTGTAGAGTACCGAATACATCGTGTAGAGACCATTGTTCCAGATCCTGATTAGCTTGCAGAGACATTGAGAGATTTGACCATTCTGGATTTAATCGTGTGACACCTATCAAAATTCGAGCTTTCAGGTTCGCTTCTATTAAGTTTATTAGTGTTTATATAGTTTAATTTTAAGAATAGGAGTTAGTTGGTTTAAAATGGCCGAAAAATCCCTAGCATTTCCGGTAGTCGATTAAAATGTCCGGTTCCGACCCGTAACTGTCTGAAGCGTCCAATACAGTGTCAAATGCTCTAATTTACACCCAATTTATTTAAAATATATAGTTTTAGTATTTTAATTATAAAACTTTTATTTTTATTAGAAACTAACCAAAATGGGTTAACAAACTTGAGAAAAAGACCAAAATTGGGAAAATGAACTTCAAATCTCACATTTTTGGGCTTAATAGAATTTTAAAAAAAAATTGTTGGGTTTTGGGTGGGGCACATCCCATGGCCGCCCCCCCCCCCCCCATCCTTGTTTTCACATATAAATGTTGTTGTTTTTTCCTCTCATTTGCAAGATTATTGAAGATATTCAACACATTTCATCATCCAAGTAAGTGCAAACTTCATCTTCTTCATTTTTCTTAACATCTTTGGGGAAAAACCCACTTTTTCATGCATTTTAAGTGTTTTTCTTCTAACTTCTGTAAATTTTGAGTTTTATGGAAAGATTATACACCCAAAAACATATAAAAATGTTTACATAATGGTGATAATCAATGACCCAAACAATAAAACTCAAGAAATAGGTGAAAAATCATGATTTTATGTGTTTTTGAGTAAAAATGGTGATTTTTGGTGCTGCCAGATTTATTGCATGTGCATAAATCGTTCATTTCTTGCAAATAATATGTTTAAATATCATGATTCTTCTTTCTACAAGTTTATTTAGTGAGTTGGGGTTCTAATCCAAGTGGTCTCACTCAAAAACATTGAGTTTTGACCCCCCAAATGCTCATAACAAATCATGTGTGCAACTGGAAGTTCAACAGTAAGAAAACCCTACTTTGAACGACCATAAGTCTTTGAATATTCTTCCAACTCACTTGATTTTTCTTCTGGATGTTAATTTAATGAGTTACCTTTCAAATTCCACCGATTTCATTAAAAAATATGGTGATTTGAGGTTCCAACTAATTAAAACAAAATGAGTGTGCAAACTGTCAACCAATGACAGATTTGTGCATGCATGTTCAAATGGCCATATCTCTTTCAAAACTCAATTAAAAAGGATGATTTTTCATTTTGAGAGTTAGTTTTATTAGTTATATTAGGTTTGCAAGTAGAATCACTTAAAAATATGGAGTTTTGACCCTCCAAACACTTAAAATATTTTAGGTGTGCAATTTGTGAAACCACCAGTAGGTAAACCCCATTTTGAGTACTACAAGTTTCTGTCCAGAAGTGAAATTCTGGAAGTTCTTGATTTTAACAATTATTGATGATTTGATGGTTTATAACACAACATACGGTATAAATTACTATATTAACGAGCATATGTGCATTATGTATAATTGGACTATAGACAATCAAGTTGGATGTATGTGGACATTTATAAGCTTAAGACTTATTCACCTCCATAAGTAGTTTTAGACCCATAAGTGATGGTTTTGAGCATTTCTCTTTGTTAGGGAATCGTTAGGCCTTTGGTGGGGATCGGATCGTGCTTTTGAGTAGCGGAGCTTGCAAAGGTGAGTATTCACGGCCCCACTTTTTAAATGTTTATACGTTTGGGGTGTAAAGCATGTTGTTTTAATGAAAATTGAATTGATTTATATTGATTTAACGAAAAGTATATAAATCATTGTGATGAGCAACTTTTTATTGCATAAAATGATATGTTGAGTTATGTAAAGTCCCCGTGGTACACTACTATTTAACTCTAAATGAGCCGATGATATTTGTGGATAGCGCTATTTGGTTGGCATACCCACCTAACTGGCAAGTAGGGGTGCACTTTATCAATTAAGAATGCTCTACACATGTGGACTTTAGGTCCACCGCTGAGGTAGTTCGTGGGGCGTAGAATGTCGAGTAGGCTTTGTAGTGGCTCAATATTTATATATCATGTGTAATGGTAAATTTGTATTTTTGCTCATGAAATTTTAAAATATTAAAGTTGATGCGAACTTCTGCTTCGCTATCTCTATACCTTGCATATAAAATGTTTTGTGCATATGAAAAACCTGTGAACTTACCAACTCTTTGTAGTTGACACTTTGTTTTAACATGCTTTATAGGAAGATAAGAAGGTAACCGATCAAGCTTAGTTTATTTTTGTGGAACACCAATCAAGACTTTATATATATATATATATATATATATATCTATTTATTTCGATGTAATTTGTTTGTTAAGACAAAGTTGGCAAATTGTAAACTTTTAAACTTTAAACGTTGATGTTTTAAATATGTATGTATGGTTGGTGTTTATATTTCTACTGCTGTGAACTTGAACTGTCTTACCTCGTGTTTTCGCTTTAGCGGGGTGTGACAGACTTGGTATCAGAGCTTTATGTTATAGAGAACACCGGTTTTCTAATAAAAACCATGCACTATAACCAAAAAAAAATTTCTTGAATGAACTTAAAAATTTTAAACCTAATACTAGTATAACTACAATAAGCATCGTTCTAGCATATTATAATTAGGCAAAGCCTGATCACCTGTGTCTAAATATGGTATGAGTAAGCAGGGACTTAGACTAGTTATACTAAAAATTAGCATAGATCGGGAAAAATTCTTATTTCAAATCGAAAAATCGCGTGAGTTTGCATAAGCATTTTATAAAATTATTATTTACTAAAGTACATTTAGTAATTAAATTTGTTACTGTCGCAGTTTAAAAATGTCTCACTCATCTTCACTTCTCGAGCACTCCCCCGACGAATCCGGGTATTTTACTAGCCTCCCTAGGAGGAACCAACCCATCCATGATTAGAGCGATCCATCTGAAGAAAGTGACGCGGCAACCCGAGAGACTTCTGTGGAAACTTCTGTACCTGCGCCACCTCCAGTCGATGTGGCTGGTCCGTCGCGAGGACCTAGGACAATGAGAACCGCCTGAAAGCGTGTTCTCCCTCCTAGGAGGGTGACTATTGATGTTCCCTCTGAACCTCCGAGCGAGCCATCCAGATCGCGAACTCTATCGCGATGTGTGACTCCTCCTTCACCCGCAGTTGGAGTACCCGTGCCCCAGTCTCGAGGAATGACTGCATCAGAGAACTACTGGGTCTCGGGCATGGCCAACGAAGTACACACTCATCGGCTGAGGTTGGACCATTTACAGCAGCCCATAAACAGCATTTTTACAGCCCTGTACTCACAGGATGAGATTGCCGGTAGAATCATGGAGATCACCTCTGAGTCTAGGAGGGCGATTAGGAAGCTGTACACATGTTTGGCTTCGGCATTAGGAGCCTTGATGGTGTTGCTAGGAGTCCTGATTTGGGTATTGATGCATTCTGTTTTTATGAATCTTTTGGATGACAACAGTTATTTTTTTTAGGCTTGTAGCCTAGATGTTAAGTTTAAACACTTTATTGTCTTATTGGGATTGTATTTTGAATTTTTTTTTATTTTATGTTAAATTGTTATGGTTTGTTATGGAGTTATGCATGATAAATGTTTACCGCATGATAGTTCCTGTATGAGTTTATTTGCTTATTGTTGAATGAATGTTATAAGATACGCATAACTTAGTATGTAGACTATATATGACCATAGTATTAGAATCTGACCAAGACTCCATTTGAAATGGTGTTTTAGAACAATGCTTCCAAGGAGAGAGAACCCAGAAGTTGCACGACTGGTATCCGAACAACTCATGGCTGCACTTCCAAACATTGTTAGTGTGACAACTGTCAAAATTCGAGCTTTCAGGTTAGCTTCTATTAAGTTTATTAGTGTTTATATAGTTTAAATTTTAAGATTTAGAAATGGTTGGTTTAGAATGGCCGAAAAACCCCTAGCATTTCCGGTAGTCGCTTAAAAATGTCCGGTTCCGACCCGTAACTGTCCGAAACTTCCAATACAGTGCCAAATGCTCTAGTTTATACCCAATTTATATAAAATATATAGTTTTAGTATTTTAATTATAAAACTTTTATTTTATTAAGATTCTAACCAAAATGGGCTACCAATTTTGGGAAAAAGGCCAAAAATTGAGAAATGGTCTTTTAATTGTGTCATTTTGGGCTTAAAATGAGTTTTTTTTTTAAAATAAATTGGCTTGGGTAGGGCCCACTCCATGGCCGCCCCCCCCCCCCCCCCCCTCAAAATCCACATATAAATACCAAATATTTTTTCATTTCACTCATTTCAAACTCAAAAATCAAACACCTCTCTCTCTCTCTAAAAGTGAAGAGACTCTTTTGTTTTTCCCTCTTCCTCTTCCTCTCCATCAAGTTCCAGCCAATTTCTCATGTTCTAATCCATCAAATAGCAAGAATATTGAAGATTTTGGTACACATTTCATCACACAAGTAAGTATAAACACCATCTTATTCTTTCCTTAGCATTTTTGGGTGAAAAACCCACTTTCTTGTATTTTAAGCATTCTTCTTCTAAACCTTTGAATTTTCTGAGTTTGTGGAGAGATTTTACACCAAAACATGTAAAATTTTTATAAAATGGTGATAATCTATGACCTACACAAATAAAACTCAAGAAAATGGGTAAAAATCATGATTTTATGTGTTTTTGAACAACAATGGAGATTTTTGTTGCTGACAGATTCATTGCATGTGCAAAAATCGTCCATTTCTTATAATAAACATGTTAAAATGTTAAAAATCTTCCTTCTAAAAGTTTATTTAGTGAGTTGGGGTTCTAATCCAAGTGGTCTCACTCAAAAACATTGAGTTTTGACCCCCCAAATGCTCATAGAAAGATGCATGTGCATCTGGAAGTTCAACAGTAGGTAAACCCTACTTTGAACAACCATAAATCTTTGAATATTTTTCCAAATCACTTGATTTTTCTTCTGGAAGTTAACTTAATGAGTTATTTTCATATGCATCTGATTTCATTCAAAAATATGGTGATTTGAGGTTTCAAATGATTAAAACAAAATGAGTGTGCAACCTGTCAAACAATGACAGAATTGTGCATGCATGTTCAAATGGCCATATCTCTTTCAAAACTCAATGAAAAAGGTTGATTTATATTTTTAGAGTTATATTTATGAGTTATCTTCAGTTTGCAAGTGGAATCACTTAAAAATATGGAGTTTTGACCCTCCAAACACCTAAAATACTTTAGGTGTGCAATCTGTGAAACCACCAGCAGCTAAACTCTACTTTGTGTGTTAGTATCTCCTTTGTTATTTGTCTTTAATGCATGATTCTTCTTCTAGAACTTCATTTTATGAGTTAGTATTCATATGGATCCAGTTTCATGCAAAAATATGATGTTTTGAGGCACTAATAAATTTATTAAAGTTAAGTGTGCAATCTGTCAGCTAATGACAGAATTGTGCATGCAACTTTGTAGTGTCATACCTCCTTCATAACTTCTTCAAAATCAGTGATTCTTATCTCAAAAGTTTCCTTTATGAGTTATGATTCTAATCCAACTGGAAATTCTAGAAAACACTGAGTATAACTCCTAAAATGAGTGATTTACTAACATGATGTAATCTGTTTTACCGGTTGTGACATAATGTTTTGCATGAATTATTTGGACAACTTGTACATGTCCAAAATGCATGAAATTTGGTCACAAAGACCATAACGCAGTACTTTATCTTACATAAAAATATAGGAAACTAGATCATTTTGGAAGCCCTTGAAAACTGATCATTTTTAGGACAATTAGTTTCTGTCCAGAAGAGAAATTCTGGACTTAATTGATTTTTATAAATATTGATCATGTGATGGATAATAAGATCACTTTCGGTATAAATTACGATATTAATGAGCATATGGGCATTTTGTATAATTGGACATATATAGACACTTATGGGCTTAAGATTTATTCACCTCTAAGTAGTATTAAACCTATAAGTGACGGTTTTGAGTATTACTCTTTGATAGGGAAGCGTTAGGTCGTTGTGCGGAGATTCGGATTGTATTGTTTTGCGTTGCGGAGCGTTGCTATAAGGTGAGTATTCACAGCCCCTCTTTCAAAGTGTTTTATACGTTTTGGGGTGAAAAGCATGATTGAATGTGTTTTATGAGCCATTGTCATTATGATTATGAAATCTTGTTAAATTTTATGTTGTGGGCACTAAGGCATGTACACTAATAGTTATATTGAGTAAAATGTAACATAAAAGTTTGTACACTACTATTAACTCAAGTGAGGAGCCGAGGGTATTTGTGGATAGCGCTATTTGGACGGACAAGAATGTAGGGCTAAAGACATATTAATGAACTGCACCTTAAGTTTGGCCAATAGAGATTTTAGTATAGATCTAATACCGATTAAATTGGGAAGTTTCGACATAATCGTGGGTATGGATTGGTTGTCCAAAAACCGAGCTGAAATTTGTTGTACCAAAAAGATCATTCGAGTTCCGTTACCCGAAGGGGGAAAACTCAAAGTACACGGCGAGAAAACTAGAAGGAGTGTTAAAATAGTAACGTGTATGAAAATGCGAAAGCATTTGAGAAAGGACGGTATTGTCTTTCTAGCTCACGTTAAGAATAAGAAAGCTAAAGAAAAACGCGTTCAAGATATTCCTATAGTTCGGGACTTTCCCGAAGTATTCCCAGACGACTTGCCTGGAATACCCCCGCCAAGACAAGTTGAATTTCACATCGATTTAATTCCTGGAGCTGCGCCCGTGGCGAAATCACCATACCGGTTAGCGCCATCTGAGATGCAGGAACTGTCAGAACAACTTCAGGAGTTACTCGATAAGGGATTCATCAGACCCAGCTCTTCACCTTGGGGAGCTCCGATCTTATTTGTTAAAAAGAAAGATGGATCTTTTCGAATGTGTATCGATTATAGGGAACTCAACAAGTTGACAATTAAGAACCGATACCCCTTCCCCGGATTGATGATTTGTTTGACCAACTTCAAGGCGCAACGTACTTCTCGAAGATCGATCTTAGGTCTGGATATCATCAAATGAGAGTGCGAGAAGAAGATATCCCCAAGACGGCCTTTAGGACTCGATACGGTCACTACGAGTTCCTAGTCATGCCATTTGGTCTAACAAACGCACCGGCAGTCTTCATGGATTTGATGAATAGAGTATGTCGACCATACCTAGACAAATTCGTGATCGTATTTATAGATGATATACTCATTTATTCTCGAGACAAAAAGGAGCATGAGCAACACTTGAAGTTGATATTGGAATTGCTCAGAGACGAGAGGTTGTACGCGAAATTCTCTAAATGTGAATTCTGGATTCGTGAGGTACACTTTCTTGGCCATGTGGTGAATGAAAAGGGGATCCAAGTTGATCCAGCTAAGATTGAGGCCATTAAGAAATGGGAAGCCCCAAAGACACCGACCGAGATCCGACAATTTCTGGGATTGGCAGGTTATTACCGGCGATTTATCGAGAATTTCTCTAAGATCGCGCAACCACTAACGACTCTAACACAAAAAGATAAAAAGTTTATTTGGGGAGAGAAACAAGAAGAAGCCTTCCAGACGCTAAAACACAAGTTATGCAACGCACCAATTCTGGCTCTACCTGAAGGAGTCGAAAACTTCGTAGTCTACTGTGATGCTTCACATCAGGGAATGGGCTGCGTGTTAATGCAAAAAGACAAAGTTATTGCATACGCTTCGAGACAACTAAAGATTCACGAGAAGAATTACACCATTCATGATTTGGAATTAGGGGCGGTGGTGTTCGCACTCAAAATCTGGAGACACTACCTATACGGCACCAAGTGCACCATTTTCACTGATCATAAAAGCCTCCAACACATCCTTGACCAGAAAATGCTCAATATGAGGCAGAGAAGATGGGTGGAACTACTTAGTGACTACGACTGTGAAATAAAGTACCATCCGGGAAAAGCTAATGTGATAGCCGACGCGTTAAGCCGAAAGGAAAGAGTAAAACCAACAAGAGTATGTGCTATGGGAGTAATGGTCCAGACGAGTTTAAAAACTCAAATTATTGAAGCACAAAGAGAAGTTTTAAAAGAAGAAAATAGGAAGAATGAAACCTTGCAGCATTTAGAGAAAGAAATTGAAAGGCAAGAGGATGGTGTGTATTACTTCAAGAATAAAGCATGGGTACCGAAGGTTGGTGATCTACGGTCAACCATTTTGGATGAAGCCCATCGATCCAGATATTCGATTCACCCAGGAGCAGATAAAATGTATAAGGATTTGAAGGAGTATTATTGGTGGCCGGGAATGAAGAAAGATATTGCTGTATTCGTAAGCAAGTGCCTGACTTGTGCTAAGATAAAGGCCGAACATCAGAAACCATCTGGTTTACTCCAACAACCTGAAATACCACAGTGGAAGTGGGAGCAAATAACAATGGATTTCGTAACTAAATTACCCAGAACTGGAAAGGGGCACGACACAATATGGGTTATAGTAAACCGACTTACCAAATCGACTCATTTCATCCCCATTCGCGAAGATTTCAGTATGGAAAGGCATGCGCAAATCTATATTAATGAAATAGTTACACGTCATGGTGTGCCTATTTCCATTATTTCGGACAGAGATACACGATTTACATCGCGTTTTTGGCAATCACTCCAAAAGGCATTGGGTACACGTTTGGATTATAGCACCGCCTATCATCCTCAAACGGATGGACAATCGGAAAGAACTATTCAAACGCTAGAGGATATGTTACGGGCTTGCGCAATAGATTTCGGTGGAAGTTGGGATACCCACCTGCCACTTGTTGAATTCTCCTATAACAACAGCTATCATACCAGCATACAATGTGCACCGTATGAAGCTTTATACGGACGTAAGTGCAGATCGCCGCTTAGTTGGGTGGAAATCGGAGATAGACAGCTGACAACGCCTGATATTATACAGGAAACCACTGACAAGATCTCAATCGTCAAAGAAAGACTTAAGACGGCAAGAGACCGTCAGAAAAGTTATGCGGATAATCGGAGAAAGTCGTTGGAGTTTCAAGTGGGAGATAAAGTGCTATTAAAAGTGTCCCCATGGAAGGGACTGGTACGCTTCAAGAAGAGAGGCAAGTTGGGTCCAAGATACATTGGTCCATTCGAAATACTTGAAAGAATCGGACCAGTGGCGTACAAGTTGAAGTTACCACCGAATCTAAGCGCCATCCACGACACCTTTCATGTGTCGAATCTAAAGAAATGCCTAGCAGATGAAACGTTGATGTTACCCATAGACGACGTTCAGATTAATGATCGGTTAAACTTCGTTGAAGAACCAGTCGAGGTTTTGGACCGAGAAGTTAAACAGTCAAGGCGCAGTAAAATCCCTATTATTAAGGTCCGTTGGAATGCGAAACATGGTCCAGAATATACCTGGGAACGTGAAGACTTGATGAAGAAAAAGTATCCCAGCTTATTCACGAACACCCCGGAGAAAGCCACTTCTTAAATTTCGGGACGAAATTTCTTTAACGGGGGAAGACTGTGACAACTGTCAAAATTCGAGCTTTCAGGTTAGCTTCTATTAAGTTTATTAGTGTTTATATAGTTTAAATTTTAAGATTTAGAAATAGTTGGTTTAGAATGGCCGAAAAACCCCTAGCATTTCCGGTAGTCGCTTAAAAATGTCCGGTTCCGACCCGTAACTGTCCGAAACTTCCAATACAGTGCCAAATGCTCTAGTTTATACCCAATTTATATAAAATATATAGTTTTAGTATTTTAATTATAAAACTTTTATTTTATTAAGATTCTAACCAAAATGGGCTACCAATTTTGGGAAAAAGGCCAAAAATTGAGAAATGGTCTTTTAATTGTGTCATTTTGGGCTTAAAATGAGTTTTTTTTTTTAAAAATAAATTGGCTTGGGTAGGGCCCACTCCATGGCCCCCCCCCCCCCCCCCCTCTCAAAATCCACATATAAATACCAAAAAAAATTTCATTTCACTCATTTCAAACTCAAAAATCAAACACCTCTCTCTCTCTCTAAAAGTGAAGAGACTCTTTTGTTTTTCCCTCTTCCTCTTCCTCTCCATCAAGTTCCAGCCAATTTCTCATGTTCTAATCCATCAAATAGCAAGAATATTGAAGATTTTGGTACACATTTCATCACACAAGTAAGTATAAACACCATCTTATTCTTTCCTTAGCATTTTTGGGTGAAAAATCCACTTTCTTGTATTTTAAGCATTCTTCTTCTAAACCTTTGAATTTTCTGAGTTTGTGGAGAGATTTTACACCAAAACATGTAAAATGTTTATAAAATGGTGATAAAATCTATGACCTACACAAATAAAACTCAAGAAAATGGGTAAAAATCATGATTTTATGTGTTTTTGAACAACAATGGAGATTTTTGTTGCTGACAGATTCATTGCATGTGCAAAAATCGTCCATTTCTTATAATAAACATGTTAAAATGTTAAAAATCTTCCTTCTAAAAGTTTATTTAGTGAGTTGGGGTTCTAATCCAAGTGGTCTCACTCAAAAACATTGAGTTTTGACCCCCCAAATGCTCATAGAAAGATGCATGTGCATCTGGAAGTTCAACAGTAGGTAAACCCTACTTTGAACAACCATAAATCTTTGAATATTTTTCCAAATCACTTGATTTTTCTTCTGGAAGTTAACTTAATGAGTTATTTTCATATGCATCTGATTTCATTAAAAAGTATGGTGATTTGAGGTTTCAAATGATTAAAACAAAATGAGTGTGCAACCTGTCAAACAATGACAGAATTGTGCATGCATGTTCAAATGGACATATCTCTTTCAAAACTCAATGAAAAAGGTTGATTTATCTTTTTAGAGTTATATTTATGAGTTATCTTCAGTTTGCAAGTGGAATCACTTAAAAATATGGAGTTTTGACCCTCCAAACACCTAAAATATTTTAGGTGTGCAATCTGTGAAACCACCAGCAGCTAAACTCTACTTTGTGTGTTAGTATCTCCTTTGTTATTTGTCTTTAATGCATGATTCTTCTTCTAGAACTTCATTTTATGAGTTAGTATTCATATGGATCCAGTTTCATGCAAAAATATGATGTTTTGAGGCACTAATAAATTTATTAAAGTTAAGTGTGCAATCTGTCAGCTAATGACAGAATTGTGCATGCAACTTTGTAGTGTCATACCTCCTTCATAACTTCTTCAAAATCAGTGATTCTTATCTCAAAAGTTTCCTTTATGAGTTATGATTCTAATCCAACTGGAAATTCTAGAAAACACTGAGTATAACTCCTCAAATGAGTGATTTACTAACATGATGTAATCTGTTTTACCGGTTGTGACATAATGTTTTGCATGAATTATTTGGACAACTTGTACATGTCCAAAAGGCATGAAATTTGACCACAAAGACCATAACGCAGTATTTTATCTTACATAAAAATATAGGAAACTAGATCATTTTGGAAGCACTTGAAAACTGATCATTTTTAGGACAATTAGTTTCTGTCCAGAAGAGAAATTCTGGACTTAATTGATTTTTATAAATATTGATCATGTGATGGATAATAAGATCACTTTCGGTATAAATTACGATATTAATGAGCATATGGGCATTTTGTATAATTGGACATATATAGACACTTATGGGCTTAAGATTTATTCACCTCTAAGTAGTATTAGACCTATAAGTGACGGTTTTGAGTATTACTCTTTGATAGGGAAGCGTTAGGTCGTTGTGCGGAGATTCGGATTGTATTGTTTTGCGTTGCGGAGCGTTGCTATAAGGTGAGTATTCACAGCCCCTCTTTCAAAGTGTTTTATACGTTTTGGGGTGAAAAGCATGATTGAATGTGTTTTATGAGCCATTGTCATTATGATTATGAAATCTTGTTAAATTTTATGTTGTGGGCACTAAGGCATGTACACTAATAGTTATATTGAGTAAAATGTAACATAAAAGTTTGTACACTAATAACTCAAGTGAGGAGCCGAGGGTATTTGTGGATAGCGCTATTTGGACGGACAATCCCACCTAAAAACCGATAAGTAGGGGTGTGGATAGCAATCCCACCTAGAAACTACAGGTAGGGGTGCACGATACTTAAAAACGAAGGTTCTACATATGTGGGGTATTAGTCCCACCGCTAAGGTAGAATTAAAAAAATATTGTTTTGTGGTCGAAAGGTTTAGTGGTGGCTCTTTATATATAAAAATTAGAGTACATAATGCCTTAACGTTTTAAGATATTAATAAGTGCCAAAAATTTATTTTGCTCATATTCACTCACACAATTGGATTTTTTTTTTTTTTTTTTTTGAAATATCGAAACCTGTGAACTCACCAACTCTTTGTAGTTGACTTTGTTTTTATCATGCTTTTCAGGGGTAAGAAAAGATTAACCGAAACTTTCTTTTATGTGGGCGCATCGACATCAACCATCTTGTTTATTTGAAAACTGTTTAGTTGAAACACTTGGTTTATTTTGTTTTTGTTAGAACTTGTAATTGATGCAAAAATGTAAAATTTTAAACTTAAACTGTTGTTTATTTGAATGGATGGTTGGTGTTGTTTTTATCCTATTGTTATGAAATCTTGCGCTATCACGCCTCGTGTTTCCGCTTTAGCGGGGTGTGACAGTTAGCGAAGTAGCAGCTGGCCTAAATTCTAATCAAAATAACAATCGTGGACCAGGAGATAGGGAATGTACGTATAAATCTTTTAGGGGTTGTAACCCTAAAAAATTCCACGGAACTGAAGGAGCCGTCGGTTTACTGACCTGGTTAGAGAGCATGGAGTCTGTTCTCCACATTAGCAAGTGTACAGAAGGAAGGAAGATAGAGTATGTTGCTTGTCTTTTACAAGGGCGAGCATTAACTTGGTGGAACACTCAAGTACAGACACGAGGGAGGGAAGCAGCAAACAATCTTACATGGGAAGACTTTAAGAGAATGCTGAAGGAAGAATATTGTCCGAGAAGTGAAATTCAGAAACTAGAAGCAGAATTATGGAACCATGAAATGAAAGGAAACGATATTGATACTTATACTGCCCGTTTCCATGAATTGGCCAAACTGGTACCACACCTGGTAACACCTGAGGAGAATAGAGTGGACCGATATGTATGGGGTCTATCTCCGGAAATTAGAGGGGACGTTACTTCGGCTGATCCAAAGACACTTCAAGCAGCAGTAACGTAGCAACCCGACTCACCAACAATGCGAACTGTACCAGGACGTTTGCAACCAACAAGGCATTGGGAAAGAGGAAGGTGGATGAACCTGCAAGAAGTCAGTTTGGGAAGAGGTCGGGTAAGGATCAAAGAACATCAGGAAATTATGGAATGCAGGCATCGACAACGGAGAAATGAAAAGGGTCGTACCCGAAATGTGATAAATATAATAATCATCATCAGGGAAGATGCATTACTTGTCTCAAGTGTAATAGGAAAGGCCATGTTGCAAAGGATTGTCGAATGGGTGAAAAGCGGGTGTGTTATGAATGTGGAAGCCCGGATCACTTCAGGAATAAATGTCCAAAAAGGAATTGGAGGCCAGATACCAGACAAGCGCAACCAACAAACCAAGGAAACCAAGAAGGACTGGCCAGAGGTCGAGTGTTCGAGATTGGAGCTGAAGAAGCAAGGCAGAATCCAGATGTCGTTGCAAGTACATTTCTCCTGAATAATCATGATGCATCTATACTATTTGATTCTGGAGCAGATAGGAGTTTTGTGTCATTAGATTTTAAACCAAAGATAAATCTAAGGCCTCAAAAGTTGAAAGAATCATACGTAATTGAATATGCCAACGGTCAAGAATGTAGGGTCAACGACGTAATAATGAACTGCACTATAAACTTGGCTAGTAGGGATTTCCGTATAGATTTAATCCCGATTAAACTAGGAAGTTTTGACATAGTTGTGGGCATGGATTGGTTATCCAAAAACCGAGCCGAAATTTGTTGCTCCGAAAAGATCATTCGAATTCCGTTACCCGAAGGGGGAAAACTCGAAGTACACTAAGAGAAACCCAGGAGGGGTATTAAAATAGTGACGTGTATGAAGATACGAAAGTCTGTGAGAAAGGATTGCATTGCTTTTCTAGCTCACATCTTGGATAAGAAGGCCGTAGAAAAACGCATTCAAGATATTCCTATAGTTCGGAATTTTCCTAAAGTATTCCCGGACGAATTTCCTGGAAGACCCCTACCAAGACAAATGGAGTTTCACATAGAATTAATTCTTGGAGCCGCGCCAGTGCCTAAAGCACCATATTGATTAGCACCATCAGAGATGCAAGAGCTGTCGGAACAACTTCAGGAATTACTCGACAAAGGATTTAGCAGACTTAGCTCTTCACCTTGGGGAGCCCCAATTTTATTTGTTAAGAAGAAAGATGGATCTTTTCGAACGTATATCGATAACAGGGAACTCAACAAGTTGACTATTAAGAACCGATACCCCCTTCCCCGGATTCATGATTTGTTTGACCAACTTCAAGGTGCAACGTACTTCTCGAAGATCGATCTTAGGTCTGGATATCATCAAATGAGAGTGCGAGAAGAAGATATCTCCGAGACGGCCTTTAGGACTTGATACGGTCACTACGAGTTCCTAGTCATGCCATTTGGTCTAACAAACGAACCAGCAGTTTTCATGGATTTGATGAATAGAGTATGTCGACCGTATCTCGACAAGTTCGTGATTGTGTATATAGACGATATACTTATTTATTCTCGAGACAAAAAGGAGCATGAGAAACATTTGAAGCTGATACTGGAATTGCTCAGAAACGAAAAGGTGTACACCAAGTTCTCTAAATGCGACTTTTGGATTCGTGAAGTGCACTTTCTTGGCCACGTGGTGAATGAAAAAGGAATCCAAGTTGATCCGGCTAAGATTGAAGCCATTAAGAAATGGGAAGCCCCAAAGACACCAACGGAGATCCGCCAATTTCTGGGATTGGCAGGTTATTATCGGCGATTCATCGAAAATTTCTCTAAGATCGCGCAACCACTAACAACTCTAACCCAAAAAGATAAAAAGTTTATTTGGGGAAAGAAACAAGAGGAAGCATTTCAAACACTCAAACACAAGTTATGCAATGCACCGATTCTGGCTCTATCCGAAGGAGTGGATAACTTCGTAGTCTACTGTGATGCTTCACATGAGGGAATGGGATGCGTGTTGATGCAAACATACAAGGTTATTGCATACGCATCAAGACAACTGAATATTCACGAGAAGAATTATACTACTCATGATTTGGAGCTAGGAGCGGTGGTGTTCGCACTCAAGATCTGGAGACATTATCTCTACGGTACTAAGTGTACTATCTTCACAGATCACAAGAGCCTTCAACATATTCTAGATCAGAAAATGTTAAACATGAGGCAAAGAAGATGGGTTGAACTACTTAGTGACTACGACTGTGAAATAAAGTACCATCCAGGCAAGGCTAATGTAGTAGCCGACGCGTTAAGCAGAAAGGAAAGAGTAAAACCGACAAGAGCACGTGCTATGGGAATGATGGTTCAGACAAGTCTAAAACCTCAACTTCTGGAAGCACAAGAGGAAGCTTTGAAAGAAGAGAACTTGAAGAATGAAACCCTACAACACTTAGAGAAGGAATTTGAAATGCAAACAGATGGGGTACATTATTATAAGAATAAAGTATGGGTACCGAAAGTTGGTAATATACGATCAATCATTTTGGACGAAGCCCATCGATCTAGATACTCGATTCACCCAGGAGCAGATAAAATGTATAAGGATTTGAAGGAGTATTATTGGTGGCCATGAATGAAGAAAGATATTGCCGTGTTCGTAAGGAAGTGCCTGACTTGTGCTAAGGTAAAGGCCGAACATCAGAAACCATCTGGTTTACTCCAATAGCCTGAAATACCACAATGGAAATGGGAGCAAATAACCATGGATTTCGTAACCAAGCTACCCAAAACCGGAAAGGGGCACGATACTATATGGGTTATAGTGGACCGACTCACCAAATCGGCTCATTTCATTCTTATTCGTGAAGATTTTAGCATGGAAAAACGTGCCCAAATCTACGTCAACGAGATAGTTACACGTCATGGTGTGCCTACTTCCATTATTTCGGATAGGGATACACGATTTACGTCATGATTTTGGCAATCTCTTCAAAAGGCTTTGGGTACGCGTTTGGATTATAGCACTGCCTATCATCCTCAAACAGATGATCAATCGGAAAGAACTATTCAAACGTTAGAGGATATGCTGCGTGCATGTGCAATAAATTTTGGTGGGAGTTGGAATACCCACCTACCACTAGTTGAATTCTCTTATAACAACAGCTATCACACCAGCATACAATGTGCACCATACGAAGCTCTATACGGACGTAAGTGCAGATCACCTCTTATCTGGGTAGAAATCGGAGATAGACAGTTGACAACGCCCGATATTATTCAGGAAACCACTGATAAGATCTCGACCATCAAAGAAAGACTCAAGACAACAAGAGATCGTCAGAAGAGTTATGCGGATAATCGGAGAAAGCCGTTGGAGTTTCAAGTGGGAGATAAAGTGCTATGAAAAGTGTCCCCATGGAAGGGACTGGTACGATTCAGAAAGAGAGGCAAGCTGGATCCAAGATACATTGGTCCATTCGAAATACTCGAAAGAATCGGACCAGTGGCATACAAGATGAAGTTACCACTAAATCTAAGCGCCATCCACGACACATTTCATGTGTCGAATCTAAAGAAAAGCCTAGCAGATGAAACGTTGATGTTACCCATGGAGGACGTTCAGATTAACGATCGGTTAAACTTTGTTGAAGACCCAGTTGAGATATTGGACCGAGAAGTTAAACGGTTAAGGCGTAGTAAAATCCCTATTATAAAGGTCCGCTGGAATGCGAAACATGGTCCAGAGTATACTTGGGATTGAGAAGATTTGATGAAGAATAAGTATCCTCACCTGTTCGCGAATACCCCAGGGCAAACTAATTTTTAAATTTCCGGACAAAATTTCTCTAACAAGGGGAGACTGTGACAACTGTCAAAATTCGAGCTTTTAGGTTAGCTTCTATTAAGTTTATTAGTGTTTATATAGTTTAATTTTAAGAATAGGAGTTAGTTGGTTTAGAATGGCCGAAAAATCCCTAGCATTTCCGGTAGTCGCTTAAAATGTCTGGTTCCGACCCGTAACTGTCTGAAACTTCCAATACAGTGCCAAATGCTCTAATTTATACCCAATTTATATAAAATATATAGTTTTAGTACTTTAATTATAAAACTTTTATTTTTATTAGAAACTAACCAAAATGTATTTTTATTAGAAACTAACCAAAATGGGCTAACAAAGTTGAGAAAAATGCCAAAATTGAGAAAATGGACTTCAAATCTCACATTTTTGGGCTTAATAGAATTTTTAAAAAAACATTTGTTGGGTTTTGGGTGGGGCCCATCCCATGCCCCCCCCCCCTTTGTTTTCACATATAAATGTTGTTTTTTTCTCTCTAATTTGCAACATTCAAATTTCAAAAACTCTTCTCTCTCTCTCTCTAGAAACTAAGGGACATAATCCCTTCACTCTTCTCCCTCTCTTTTCTCTCCAAAAACTCCAGCCTTTTTCTTCATCCAAAAAGTCATCATAGTGCAAGATTATTGAAGATATTCAACACATTTCATCATCCAAGTAAGTGCAAACTTCATCTTATTCATTTTTCTTCACATTTTTGGGGAAAAACCCACTTTTTCATGCATTTTAAGTGTTTTTCTTCTAACTTCTGTAAATTTTGAGTTTTATGGAGAGATTATACACCCAAAAATATATAAAAATGTTTACATAATGGCGATAATCAATGACCCAAACAATAAAACTCAAGAAATAGGTGAAAAATCATGATTTTATGTTTTTTTGAGTAAAAATGGTGATTTTTAGTGCTGACAGATTTATTGCATGTGCATAAATTGTCCATTTCTTGCAAATCATGTGTGCAACTGGAAGTTCAACAGTAGGAAAACCCTATTTTGAACGACCATAACTCTTTGAATATTCTTCCAAATCACTTGATTTTTCTTCTGGAAGTTAATTTAATGAGTTACCTTTCAAATGCCACTGATTTCATTAAAAAATATGGTGATTTGAGGTTCCAACTAATTAAAACAAAATGATTGTGCATGCATGTTCAAATGGCCATATCTCTTTCAAAACTCAATGAAAAAGGATGATTTTTCTTTTGAGAGTTATTTTTATGAGTTATATTCAGTTTTGAAGTGGAATCACTTAAAAATATGGAGTTTTGATCCTCCAAACACTTAAAATATTTTACGTGTGCAATCTGTGAAACCACCAGTAGGTAAACCCTACTTTACATGCTAATATCTCCTTGAATATTTGTCCATAATGCATAAATTCTTCTTCTGGAGTTTTCTTTTATAAGTTAGGATTCATATAATTCCAGTTTCATTCAAAAATATTAATTTTTGAGGCATTAACCAATTTATTAAAGTTAAGTGTGCAATCTGTCAACTAATGACAGACTTGTGCATGCAACTTTGTAGTGCCATATCTCCTTCATAACTCATCCAAAATGAGTGATTCTTATTTCAGAAGTTTCCTTTATGTGTTAGGCTTATAATCCAACTGAAATTTCTGAAAAATACTAAGTAAAACTCCTCAAATGATTGTTTTACTAACAGTGTGTAATCTGCCATGCTTGCTGTGACACACTGTTTGATATAAATTATTTGAACCCTCTTTATATGTCTAAAATGCATGAAATTTGGTCACAATGACCTTAACTCAGTAATGCATCATATATAAAAAGATGGAAAATTTTATCATTTTGGAAGTCTCTACATTTTGATCATTTTAAGTACTACAAGTTTCTGTCCAGAAGTGAAATTCTGGAAGTTCTTGATTTTAACAATTATTGATGATTTGATGGTTTATAACACAACTTACGGTATAAATTACTATATTAACGAGCATATGTGCATTATGTATAATGGGACTTTGGGTGGGGATTGGATCGTGCTTTTGAGTAGCAGAGCTTGCAAAGGTGAGTATTCCCAGCCCCTCTTTTTAAATGTTTATACGTTTGCGGTGTAAAGCATGTTGTTTTAATGGAAATTGAATTGATTTATATTGATTGAACGAAAAGTATATAAATCATTGTGATGAGCAACTTTTTATTACACAAAATGATATGTTGAGTTATGTAAAGTCCCTGTGGTACACTACTATTTAACTCTAAATGAGCCGATGATATTTGTGGATAGCGCTATTTGGTTGACATACCCACCTAACTGGCAAGTAGGGGTGCACTTTATCAATTAAGAATGCTCTACACATGTGGACTTTAGGTCCACCGCTGAGTTAGTTCGTGGGGCGTAGAATGTCAAGTAGGCTTAGTAGTGGCTCAATATTTATATATCACGTGTAATGGTAAATTAGTGTTTTTGCTCATGAAATTTTAAGACATTTAAGTGGATGCGAACTTCTGCTTCGCTATCTCTATACCTTGCATATAAAATGTTTTGTGCATATGAAAAACCTGTGAACTCACCAACTCTTTGTAGTTGACATTTTGTTTTAACATGCTTTACAGGAAGATAAGAAGGTAACCGATCAAACTTAGTTTATTTTTGTGGAACACCAATCAGGACTTTATATATATCTATTTATTTCAATGTAATTTGTTTGTTAAGACAAAGTTGTCAAATTGTAAAGTTTTAAACTTTAAACGTTTATGTTTTAAATATGTATGTATGGTTGGTGTTTATATTCCTACTGCTGTGAAATTGAACTGTCTTACCCCGTGTTTCCGCTTTAGCGGGGTGTGACAAATCGTTTGAGGAATAAAACGTTATTGTCTTCCTTAGATCTGATGATATCACATCTTTTGCATAGATTTATCAGAGTGTTAAATCTATGAAAAGTCTGTTCCAGAGATTCTTCAGGAATAGCCTGGAAATTATTATACTCATTCAGAGCTTGGGCTCTTCTGTTTTCTTCATTTTAGCACCTCCTTCCAGAATGTTTTCCAGTTGATCCCATAGCTCTTTGGCTGTGTCACAGGAATCGAGAGACTGGAAAATCTCATTTGGAATTGCCATGATTAAGAGGCTTTTTGCCTTTCTGGCCAATTCCACTTTGGCTTTTTCTTCATCAGACCAGTTACCCTTCTGCTTTGGAACTTGTCTAGCAGGGATTTCATCTGTCAGAGCAGTAGCCGGAGTCCTCGGAAATTGTAGTCATTAGAATGAATGGACCATTTTGTACGATAGGAAAGAGTTCTATATCCAAACCTTAATGAAAGTTGATCATACGGATCTTCCATTGTGGATATTCATCACGTATTAGAGTAGGAGGTTTGGTCAGAGATCAAGAAGTATATACGGCATTCAGATTAGAATTAGCCATATTATCAGAAACAGGAATTTGAGAATTACTGAAGATTCGTTGAAATTTGGAGCAAATAAATTTCAAATTGATCGAAATAAGACAATATTCTTACTAATCTCAGGTTTAAACCAAAATTACCACAGATTTAGAGAAAATTGTTATGAAATTAACAAAATCTCGTAAAATAGGGTAGTATGAAAAACAGTAGCTTAAAGCCGAAAATTACTGCAAATAGAAAAGGGATTTCTCCAAATGGAAGAGATCTAATAATCAATAGATTGATTATCAGGCTCTGATACCAATTGTTGGAACCCAGATCCCTTTTCTAACAATTAATCGATAGATCAAACAAGTAAATATGAGCGGAAGCAAACAGATCTATGATAAACAGTAAGATTAATAAGAACAGTATTAAAGAACAATTGTTAATTCGTATTGAATTACTTGGAAGATAATAACAGTACGCATAATTTAGCTCTCGAATCTATACTTTTCAAATCTCGCTTTTACAATCAATAACTGAGCTATTTATACGATTACAATAAGGAAAGTCAACTATCTAGCCTCTTACATCTTGACACGTAAGCTAAGTAAATAACTAATTCAGTTACACACGGAAGATGTGCCTGCCACATCATCAGGGGCGCGTGTGATGCTTCTGTTGGAGTCCAGCGGCTCTTTCCTTCCTCTGGGCGCTTCTGAGATGAGTTGTTTAGAAGATGACCTTCTGAACTTCTGTAGTTGCATAATTCTGATTCATAATAATTCTGATTCATACTTCTACAGAAATGAGGTCTAACATAGAACTTGAAAAACAACTTTCTAAAAACCATCCAGATTTCGCTCCCTGTTCCTTTATTGTTTTAAACCTCTCTTAAGAAACAGAAAACGATGATGAAGTCATATATCCTTGGGAAAACAACGATCAAAATGATGATGATTTCATCGACATTTCAAATAAATCACTATCGATTTTAGAAAAAGTTTGCCTCCTACTTATGTAAAGGTTTCACCTTGTATAAAAGACATCAATGCTCCTTTCATATATACAAATGAAACTACAGAGGTAAGGGTAGCTGGTCCAGATGTTTTAAAACTCCCAAATGGAATACCAATATTCTTTGTTCCTCCAAAAGAACAGAGAAAAGAGGTTCTCATTCATCCGGACTTGAGAACTTGAGAATGTGTTTACAAGCAAAGTCATGTCTGGAACTTGAGAAAGAGGCAAATCTAAAAAAGAATAAGAATTTTGTGCAACAAAATCTGAAACCCAAGCCACAGAAGTTTACTGAAGAGCAAAAAGTAAAATGGAAAAATAATTCTTATGTTCCTTCTGTTTCAGTAAAATCAAGAGTTCCAGAGAAGTGTCCCTACAAGAAGCCTACATAAAAAGTTCAAACGTTCTGAAGCACAAGTCTAGGCTAGATAAGAAGTTCAATAAAAAATTGATGCTAGAATAGACAACAATGGTAAATATTGTAATTATCATTCCAGCAATGAAAATTCGATGAATTCTTTTCTGTTTCAGAACTCTGAATGCTTCTCTTTATTCTTAAAACTCAAACAGTTCTTCTGCTTCATAATCACTCTTTATAAAATGATACCTGACATCAATGTGTTTTGTCTTTGAGTGCAGCACTGGATTCTCTGTGATGGCTATTGCACTTTCTGAGTCATAGAGGATGGGTATTTTGTCATACACAAGACAATAATCTCTGAGTTGAGTCTTCATCCATATGACTTGTGAACAGCACTAGCAGCAACAACATATTCTGCTTCTGCTCTAGAAGTTGAAACACAGTTTTGCTTCTTGGATGTCCAACTAATTACCCTGTTTCCCAGAAGTTGGCAGCTTCCAGAGGTGTTTTTTCTGTTTAACTTACATCCTGCATGACCACAGTCAGTATGTGCAATTAAATCAAAGCCAGAATGTTTTGGATATCAGAGGCCCTATGAGGATGTTCCCTTAAGGTATCTAAAAAGATTCTTTAGGATTGGCTTGATACCTAGCACACAGACAGATGGCAAACATTATATTTGGTCTACTAGTTGTTAAGTACAGAAGAGATCCAATCATTCCTCTATAATTCTTGATGTCTACTTGTTTCCTAGAGGGATCAAAGTCAAATTTTGTATTTGGAGAAATTAGAGTTTTCATTGTGGTGGAATTGTGAAGTTTGTATTTCTTTAAAATATCAAATACATATTTGGCTGGATTTATAAAAGTGCCAGTGTTTGACTTGAATCCCTAGAAAAAAATTTAGTTCTCCCATCATGCTCATTTCAAATTCACTTTCCATCAGTTTTGAAAACAAATCTACTTTCTCTTGATTAGTAGAACCAAATATAACACCATCCACATAAATTTGAACCATTGTCAACTCACCTTTGCACCTTTAGATGAACAAGGTAGTATATATTTTACCTTTTTTCGTATTCATTGTCGATAAGAAATTTTGATAAGCGTTCATACCAGGCTCGAGGAGCTTGCTTTAAACCATAAAGAGCCTTATCCAGAAGATAGACATGTTCTGGATGAGTTGCACTTTCAAATCCTGGGGGTTGCTAGACATATACTTCTTCTTTAATTTTGCCATTTAAAAAGGCACATTTCACATCCATGTAGTATACTTTGAAATCTTTGTATGCAGAGAAGGACAGAAATAATCGAATTGCTTCCAACCTTGCTACTAGGGTAAAGGTTTCACCATAATCAATGTCTTCTTCTTGACAGTACCCCTTAGCTACTAGTCTAGCTTTGTTTCTAATCACAATTACATCTTCATCTTTCTTATTTCTGAAGACCCACTTTGTACCAATCGCTGTTTTGTCTTTGGGTAAAGGTACAAGCTTCCATACTTTGTTTCTGTCAAATTGCAGAAGCTCTTCTTGCATAGCATCAATCCAGCTGGGGTCTTGTAAAGCTTTATGGACTCTTTTTAAGTCTATCATACTTAGAACATTTACAAATAAAGCTTCGTTTCTTGTAGCAGATCTGGTTTTGACACCTTCAGAAGGGTCACCAATTATTTGATCAGCCGTGTGAGCTTTTGTCCATTTCTTCATACGAGTCTGTGAGACTTGTGGCGGTTCCATCTCAACTTCTGATTCTCGAGGAGTGTCTTCTGGAATTTCAACTCCTGGAGTAGATCCTAACCTCTCCCCCTCAAATGAAGTTGTGCTCTCTAGGTTTGGAGTACATTGGATTATGAGTTGTGCTCTCTAGGTTTGGAGTACATTGGATTATGAGTTGTGCTCTCTAGGTTTGGAGTAGACATAGAATCCTCTGGACTTTCATTGTACTTGTGGATACTGAAGGACCTGAAATTGTTATTCCAGAAGCTCGAAGTACCTCTGATATGTTGACAGAGGATTGTTGACTGGTTGTTGAGGGGGAAATTCTTCTCCAAGAATATATTGAAAATATAGCATCAATCTCAGATTCTCTGGGATTGGAGAGATAGTCAGAAGTGATATTGTTGAACTTGAGTTCTAAATCAGAATAATCAGAAGTCAATTGTGCTTGATCATCAAAATCTACATTGATGATTTCCATGATTGTCTTGGTTCGAAGATTATGTACTATGTAAGCTTTGGATGTCAGAGAATATCCTAAGAATTTAGCTTCATCAGATTGTGTGGGTAGTCCAGAAGCTTCCTAAGACAGCCTCAGCCCAGAAGTGTGTGGGTAGTCCAGAAGCTGCAAGCATGGTTCTTGCTGCTTCGACTAATGTGCGATTTCTTCTTTCCACCACACCATTTTGTTGAGGAGTACGTGCAACTGAGAAGTTTTGAGAGATTCCTGCATTAGTTAGATACTCATCAAGTTTGGCATTCTTGAACTCAGTGCCATTATCACTTCTCAGCTGCTGGATTTCACGTTGCAGAAGCACCTGTATCCTCTTCATCATGTTAATTAAAACAACTGGGACTTCTGATTTTTGTCTAACAAAAGCAAGCTATGTGTAACTGGAAAATTCATCAATTAGCACAAGAATATAATTCTTTCCAGATGAACTTTGTATTGCAATGGGACCACAAAGGTCAACATGTAGTAACTGCAGAGGCGTTAAACACGAATGATCACTCTTCGTCTTATGGGAGGGTCTTTTTATTTTTCCCATTTCACAAGCAGGACAGAGGTGATCCTTCTGGAATTGAACCTCTGGGAGGCCCTTAACCAGATTATATTTCACAAGCATATCAAGAGTCTGAAAATTTAAATGAGATAAGTTGTGATGCCAGAGCCAAGATACTTCACTCTTCTTGGAGATGAGACAGAGGGTTTCTATGCCATATTTAGAAGTGAAGTTCATCATGTACAGGTTACCTTTTCTGTCGGCTCTCCATAGCTCTTGTCCTGCCTTGGACATTAAGTAACAATGCTTTTCATCAAATACAACTAACATTTTAGCATCGCATAATTGACTTACACTTAGAAGATTATATTTTAATCCATAAACATGAGAAACCCTTGATAAGGTAATGTTTCCTTTTTGAAGAGTACCATAACCTTTTATTTGACCCTTTCCATTGTCTCCAAACATTACTGCTTCACCAAGTATGTCTTTAAACATGGAGAGTAAGTTTCTTGTACCAGTCATGTGCCTCTAGTATCCATAGTCAAGATAACAGATATGCAGACGCTGTTTCTATAATACAGAACAAAGGAGATTTAGGTACCCATTTCATAATGGGTCCTCTATAGTTAAACTTGTGATTCTGGGTTGATTTTTTATTTAATGCAGAAGAATTTACATGTGTTCCAGAGGCTTCTAGTTTAATTGATTTAGATTTAAACTACTTTTTCTTCTAGTTTTTGAAATTTAAGCGTTTATTGAGATCAGAAGTAAACCAATGTGGATTCAAGAAGAATTGTTTTAGTTTAAGCAAAAGAGAGAAGCATTCAGAGTTTTGAGACATAAAAGATTACTCCTACAGCACGTCCTTCTACAGTGCTTAAGGCTCTCGGCTGGGTAGCAGGAGCAACTTTTAATTATTTTGACAACAAGATGAATTCTAGAAATAGAAAAGAATGTTCAGAAATTCAAATGAAGTTGAAATTTGTAATAAGAGTCTTTGATTACCGCAAATCACTTTCATGCCCACAATTAGATATTGTAAGGGACCCTAACCTAATAAGGTCTTTCATTGATATAAGGAAAAATGAAGAAAGTAAGGTAGACAAAAAAAATCCTTCTTTTTCCGCCCAATCAAAAAATCCTTCAATTCTCAAAAAACCAGCGTTTTTATGGCCAATTAATCGGTAGAAAAGGGGGGAAAGCTCTCCGTTCCTGGTTCTCCTGTAGCTGGATCCTCTACTACAGATCATAAATTGTTGAAGAAACAACCCTAAAATATTAAAATTAAATATTTAACAATGATATCTATTTTTATGTTCGATTTTTCTAGAATGATAATTACAAAATTTCTTATTATTGTCTATTCTAGCATCAGTTGTTTGAGAGAACTTCTTATCTAGCCTAGACTTATGCGTCGAAACTGGTGAATTCTTCTCTGTTGATTTCTACTTGGGGGTCCACACTCTTTGGCTACTTTTATGATTTACTGAAATGGAAGAACCAATATCATTAAATTTCCATTTAGCTTTCTAATCTCTAGTAAACTTTATATCCTTCTGAGGTTTTGGGATTTGGATTTTTGCTCAAGTGTAGCTTTCTTTTTGATTTTTGCTTCTTTTTCAAGATCAAGTTTTAGCTTGAATGCACATATCAAGAAAATCTGGATGAATGGGAACCTCTTTTCTTTGTTCTTTTGGAGAAACAGAGAGTATTGGTATTCCATTTGGAAGTCTTTCAACCTCCGGTCCAGCTGCCCTTACTTCTTATGGTTCATTTGTATACAAAAAAGGAGCAAAGCTATCCTTTATACAAAGTTTTACCAGAACATAAGTACAAGGCATACGATTTTCAAATTTATCATAGCTTTGATTATCGTTCTCCCATGGATAGACATCAAGTTTATCATTGTCTTTATCTTGACAGAGATTCAAATCAATAATAGAACAGGGAATGACCTTTGGGTAGTTTTCAAAAGTAAAAGCTTGAACTTCGTGTTCCTTTTTAGCACACTCATCCAGAGTTTGAAGAAGATCTTTTTGAAATTTGAGTTTTAGTTCTTCTTCTATATGTATAGATATGAACTCATCAGCTTCTGGGTATAAAGTTATATGAGTGAATGAACCAAAATTAAAAACAGCATCCTTCTTCTGAATTAGTTTAGGACGAACTTGACTTTTTCTTTCAGAAGAATAATTTATGTTTTTGTATTTGAGTTTTCACACTTGATGTCCATTCTCATATTTTGACCTCTTAAACACTAACTGTTTGTATAAAATAGGAAAGTCAAGTTTTTGTTCTTTGCCTATACAGAAAACAGAATCTAAATTAGATCTCATTTTACAAGTGTAAGGATCCAGATCATCGAAACCAAGACTTGTCTTCCCAACATGTGTATTAATTTGTTCATGCACCTTCTGAGCATCTTGATAATTTTTAGTAATAGCTCCTTCTTTTGAAGATCAATGTGCAGAAATTCCCTTTCTTTTTTAAAATAGTTTTTAAGTGCTAAAGAGTTTAATATGTCACTTTCTTTGGCTTCAATTTCTTTATCCTTAGCTAACATAAGTTTATTTAGTTCATCAATTTTATCTTTTAAAGGACTTTCTGAAGAGGTTTTGAGATTTGAAATCATTTGATTTTCTACAAAAAGTTCTTATTTTTCTTATGTAAGAATTTCCATTTCTTGTTTAAAAATGTTTCTTTCTTTTTCGATAAGTGAGAAGGATTTTTCAAGATCTTTTCTTAATTTCTTCTCATATAGAAGCTTCTACTTCAGTTTTTCAAATTCAAAAGTTAAATTTAAGACAATTTTCTCAAGTTCAGAAGTTTCAGAAGTACTGCAAACCGGGGTTTCAGAAGGCTGATCCTCTGCGTCACTTGTCATTGTCATTCCACAAAACATGGCTTCGGCATCACTTGACTGGTCTAATAGCCAGTTTTCCTTTTCAGCATAGTGGGCTGTCTGATCAACATTATATTTGTATTTGTTTTTGTAGTACATATCATCTTTGACGAGAGCTCCCTTGTAGTCTTTCGAGTAATGACCCGGCTTGCCACATCTATAGCACACATCCTTCTTCTTCTTCTTCTTCTTCTTCTTCTTCTTCTTCTTCTTCTTCTTCTTCTTCTTCTTCTTCTTCTTCTTCTTCTTCTCATCTTCTGTCTTCTCAGCTCTTGGAGTTTCTTGTCAAGGTATGTAAGTTTGAGTTGGGCGTTCACTTCTGTTATCGTATCTGCCTTTGCTCTGAAATGAAAGATTACCAAACTTTCTTGTGAATTGTTTGGTAATAAGAGCCAAAGATTCAGCAAAAGCACTTATATCTTCATCTTCTTTCCGTGTCTGCTTCTGAGACCAACACTTTACTCTTCCGTCTCTTTTCACCTTCTCAATTTCTCCCCCCTGACCCTCTGGATTCTGAAATAAGGGCCAAGGGACCACCAATACTCACCTTCTTCAACACCACTTCCTTCTCATGAGCCTAAAGAGTTCCAAACACATTATGTAAGGACCACTGTTCCAGATCTTGGTTTGCTTGTAATGACATGGACAAATTTGACCATTCAGGATTCAGACGTTTAAGGAACAAAACACTGTTGTCTTCTTGTGATTAGATGATGTCACATCTTTTACATTGATTAATCAATGTATTGAACCTGTGATAAGTCTGCTGAAGAGTTTCTTCTGGAAGGGCCTGAAAGTTGTTATACTCATTTAATGCTTGAGCTCTTCTATTCTTCTTCATCTTGGAACCACCTTCAAGTTGATTTGCTAACTGATCCCATAGATCTTTAATAGAAGCACATTGATCTAGTGATTAAAAATTTCGTTTGGATGTGCCATTATGAGCAGTCTTTTCACCTTTTGATCAATTTCATTCATCTTTTTGTCACTTTCATTCAAGTCCTTTCTTGCTTCTGGGACCTGCCTTGCTGGAATTTCTTCAGTAGTGGCAGTTGCAGGTACTCTAGGAATAATGTTAACTGGAATAAAATGACCATTTAGTACAGAAGCGTATAGCTCAAGATCCAGACCTTCAAAGAAGTTGATCATGCGAATTTTCCATTGGGGATATTCATCCCTTAATAGAGTGGGGGGTTTTGTGAGAAAGTCGAAGCTGTACATGGCATTTAGATTAAGATTTTCCATTTTGGGAAAAACAGAGTATGAGAGTTTTGAGAAGAAATAAAAGGTATAAGAACGATATTCAATAACTGAACTTGAAGTCGTTTGTCGATGAACACTAAAACTCAGATTTCAGCTAGAAATACCATTGAATTTGAGAAAAATTGTATGAACACAATAGAAACTCGTAAACAGGGTAGAATGATGAACAATAGCGTAACATTTTTGAGAAATTCTAGTTGAGTAGGGATTTCTCCAAATTGGACTAGATCGAATAATCAATAGATTGATTATCTAGCTCTTATACCAATTGTTGGAACCCAGATCCCTTTAATACTCAAATCAAGTTGACTAAACATGATTAGTAAGAGTATATAGCGGAAGCAAGATAATCAACAATAAACTAGAATTATAAACAACAAAGGAAGAACACAGTGAAGATCAATAGTAATTTGAATTCCACTCAAGATCTCGATGATTATAGTAATACAAATTACTCTCTATGAATCTCTCCAATACAATTGACACATGATACAGTGAAGGCTATCTCTATTTATACTATTACAATGGAAAAGTCAATGATCTAGCCTATCAGGTATTGACATGTAAGCAAGACATCTAACAAATTCAGTTACGCACATGATGCATGACTTGCCACGTCATTGAAGCACGTGTGTAGTCCATAAAGTAGAATCCAGAAGATGTCCAATCTTCTGGATTGTCTTTGTATCTTCTGAACTACAGCTTCTGAAGAGAAGATCTTCTGAAGACACTTGCCTCTGGAGAGTTCAACTTGTTTCTTTAAGGAGAGTTCTGATTCATAATTTCAAAATAAGTTCTACTGAAAGGAGGATTTCCCCCAGGTCAAAACAGCAAAAAACAGCAAAAACAACCAAAGTCGGCGCCAAAACAACCTAATCAGTCCAATGCTTGGAAAGACAAAACCAAGCTACAACAAGACAAAATAAACACAAACAAATGACCCAAAAGCGAATACAAAAAAACTAACAAAGCCTCGCCACAAACACTCCACAAAACTGATCTTTACGCACTACCATTTATCTTCTTTCTTTTTTTGTCCGTCTTCCACGCCATACGTAATAGCACCTCTTTCTTAATATCCGAACACACTTGCTGTTCACTATGATGGAAATGATCGAAGTATTTTCTATTCCTCTCCATCCAAATATGATACACCGTGGTAGAAATTGCCACCTTTTGCAAGGTCGACCAGCGTCTCCAATTCCCATTCATCCAATGTGTGAGAATAGCATCCCAATTCTCCGGGCACATGGTTAGAGCAACTTCACCTTTCATTGTTTTCCAAATAGACCTCGAGTACCTGCATTCAAAGAAAAGAAGATTATGTGTTTCCATAGTCAAGCTACATAAAAAACATTTTAAATCAGGGGGATCATTCTTCCAGTTTGCAATTCGGTCTTGGGTTGGTAATCTTCTCAAACACGCCATCCACATACATAGCGTATGTTTTGGAATAAATGCTTTATTCCAAACAATTTTATGCCATTGTACAATAGGACCCGTTACCTCCAAAGTTTTCCATGCAAGATTAACCAAATACTCCTCTCGTGACAGATTCGGACCTAACCAAAGCATTCAATCTTCCTCTTCTTTGAGATCTGGAATAGCCACATGCCCAAGTTGTGGATATCTTTCTATCCAAACAGCCGACCATTCATTACCAAAAATTTCCATAATATAGTTCACCGTCGAATTTGTGAGCATGCCATTCCCATTAATGAATCGATAAGATACATAATTGGATAAAGGACCTTGACTATTCCAAACATCCTCCCCATGCATGAGTATTATTTCCGTTCCCAACTCTCATTATAAAGTTATTTCGGCATTGTGGTCTTATATCCAAAAGATTACGAATAAGCCAAGACCACTCCTTTCTCTTTTTAGCCAACCAAAAGTTTCTATTATGGATATACTTGGAGTTAATCCACTTAACCCATTATGTGTTCCTCTTCCTTAGAATATCCCAAATATGTTTGAGTAGGAGACATCTATTCCATAATCCCAATCTTTGTATACCAAGACCTCCATACTTCTCCGGCTTACATACATTCTCCCAAGAAATTCTACATTTCCTTTAGAAGCATCCCCTTGCGCCCATAAGAAATTCCGGAAAATACATTCCAACTCATGAATAACCGCCGAGGGGAGTTTGCATAGAACTCAACACTGAGATTATCATTTGTCGCCTTCCACCATAAGATAAGAATTTAATTTTCCAATTATTCACCCGCGCTCTCACTTTAGAAATAAGAGGGTTAAAATCACTTACCTTAAGACGGGCTGGAGATAGAGGAACTCCTAAATACCGAATTGGGAAGATCCCTTGACTAAATGGCAAACAATTAAGAATGGCGTTTTTGGTGTCCATATCAACATTCCCAAAAAACACTTCGTTTTTCTCCAAACTAGGTGCTAAACTAGACTTGGCCTTAAAAACTTGCAAGGCTTTCTTGATCACGTCAACCGACCGAACATCTCCCCTAGAAAAAATAAATAAATCATATGCAAAACATAAATGTGTAAGTGCACTATCCGCGCATCCACGATGATATGAGAAGTCTTCCACTTCCTCAATACATTTCTGCAGAATCATTGAAAGTCCCTCCATGACCACTGTAAACAAGTAAGGAGAAAGAGGGTCCCCCTGCCTTATTCCTCTCTTCCCTAAAAAGAAACCCTCAGCTTTTCCATTAACACATACCGAGAAAGAAGGAGAATAAATCAGAGCTTTAATCCATTTCACCATAACAGGGTGAAACCCCATCCCTTCAAGCATACCAATGAGATATGCCCAATTAACAGTGTCATACGCCTTCCTTATATCGATCTTAAAAGCACAACGAGGTTCACCTACGTCCAGATGATAGCCAACCACGAGTTCATGTGCCATCATAATATTATCTAAAATCCTTCTGCCAGGTATAAATGCTGATTGAGCCCTCCCAATCAAGAAATCAAGCGAGTCTTTTAATCTATCTACAATCACCTTGCTAATGCATTTATACAAAACATTACAGCAGGCAATTGGTCTAAATTTAGTAACTCTACTTGCATTAGGAACCATCGGAATTGGACATAAAGTAGTGTGGTTCAACTGAAATTCCAAACATCCTGAATAAAAGAAATTGTGGATAGCAATTTGAACATCTTTCCCCACAACGTTCCAAGCAGCCTTATAGAACTTGGCCGAATAGCCATCCGATCCCGGAGCTTTATCATCCCCCATACCAAATAAAGCAGACTTTATTTCATCATCAGTAATCGGCCAAATCAAGTGAAGAGCTTGAGAAAGGGACAACCACTTTTCAAACACAAAATCATCCAAAGATGGCACAACCGACGAGTCTTCCGTTCCAAGGATAGAAGAAAAATACTGAATAAAAGCCATAGGAACGTCATCCCTATCATACACCTTACCATTCGTGTCACAAACCAAAACAATTCGATTTTGATTTCTTCTTTCTCTAATTGCGTGAAAGAAGAACTTATACTTGCCATATCCTTCAATCAACCAAGCAATTTTACCTTTCTGCTTTGCCACCTCTTCTTGAATTCTCCTTGCATCCTGGTAAGCTTTTTTCCTCTTACCAGCTTTACAGGCAATTATTCCCGGGGAATGATCCGAAATTCCCCTCGGAAGAAAATTGACCGACGCATCATTAAACCTGTCAAAGTAGGTCGTATTGCACATAATTCTATCAAGTTTACGAAGAATGCCCCCTTCCCCGTCGGTTTTTGAACCCATGTATATTGACAACCCTGATAGTTTACATCACACAATTCCACATCCTCCATACAATTATGGAATTCCTCCATATCCTTATTTCTCCTAGACGGCCCTCCCAATGCATCATGTGGGAAAAGAATAGCATTAAAATCCCCTAGTACCAACCATGGATTACGATGTAACATGACTTTGAATCTTCTTAAACCTGACCACAATTCTCTTCTCCCCACTCCTGAGTTTTGGCCGTATACAAAAGTCAAAAAGACCGGGTACGTTTCACCTTTAATGTGTAGTTCACAATTAATGTATTGTGATGTGATTCCAACACTATTAGAGATACCAAATTTGGATCCCAAGCAACTAGTAAATGAGTGCCGTGTTCACAACAAGAAGAATTTGAAATCGAATCCCATCTATTAAAAACCTTTAAACAAATATCCCTTACACAGCTACTCTGAACCCTAGACTTCATAATACCACAAACCGACACATCATGCAAATGAATAAGATCACGTACCTCCCTTTAATTTATTGAGGCATTTAAGCCTCTAATATTCCATGTTGCAATCTTCATTGAGTAGAAATTTCTGTTACTCCGTTATCCTCTTCCTTTTGATCATCTTCCTCCTCCTCCTCACTAGGATCATCACTCGAAAGCTCCTCAAACCGATTAGAATTCACCAAGGGAGCTTGTAATGGTGCTCCACGTTTGGCTCTTTCTAACTGCTTGTACGAATTCACCACATAATTTAAAATAGAAGTAGGGTTAGAATTTGATTTATGTTTCGCCATATTACCTTCATAGCCAGTTTGTATGCTTGGTTCCCTTTCCACCACCTTCGGAATCACTTCTGAACTTTCCTTACTTTGATTTTCCACACCAAGATCTTTATTTTCAACCCCTCCTTCCTTAATTAGAATACCCATAGATGAAGACTTTACTTTTTCAATTCCTTCCTTACCACCCGGAGTTCGACCTGCATTCAACGTGCAATAATCTCCAATCGGAATAGCTGTCACACTATCTTGGGCTACAGTTGATTTGTTATCTCGAACCCCTGCATTTTGATCCTCTACAACCCCTTTTGGAACTTCCTGTTCAAGATTACATATTTCAGATTGACTCACCACTTGAATGGACTCTTGGATTTTCTTGCTTTCTATCTTTTCTTGATTTACATTCTCTTTGGGCTTCCCATTTACCTCTTCTGACATTACCTTCATAACAGTACCCACTCCATACATAGCATCACTCTTCTTACCCGGAATGGCTTTACCCAACTTAGAAGACTCACCGGAACCATCCCTTACATTTGTATCACTCGGTTTTGGCTTCCAAATCTTTCTACGTGGCTGTTGGAATCCATCCATATCTTGCTTTTGCTTTGGCTTCACAAGTTCTTGGGAAATTACCGCTTTGGCACAAGAACGATCCGTATGCGCAAAAACTTTGCAGGTCGAAAATTGGGTCGGTTCCCAATCATATTCAAGCACCACTTTAACAACATCTTCTCCCTCATCCGTAAGCTGAGGAATCACCACCTCCACCTCTCTTTGAAGTTCTCCTGTAGCCCATACATTGACCAACACCTTCGCAAAGCTAAGTCTACCCCATGCTTTATCACATGTTGATCCCGTACAAGCATCCATTCTTAAAGGCACTCCCACCACACTAGCAATCCGGCTAATATACTAGCATATTCAAGCGCTTAAAATAAGTTCTAACATGCACTCACTAGCAAAGTGACCTTTGCACTGACAATTATAACATATGGCAGAAACTTTATCAGTAGAAGAGATCTTTGACTTGTTAGAGTTAGTGATAGCAATATTTCTTGTGAAGTTGCTCTTTCTGGCAAACCTTCTAAATTGTTTGTTCGAATGGCAGAGAATCATCAAAATTTGAAATATCAACATCAGTGATGTCCTCAGAGTTGGAGTTATCGAACTCATTATCTGAGGTAATAGAAGAAGAAAGTATTCTAGAGGGACCAGTCTCTGATGTCACTAACGCCAAGGAAGAATGATGTGAAATCTTCAAGAAAGACTTCAATAAATGTCGAACCGTTCTTGTTTGATCTCGTGTACTTTCAAGAAAGGTATACCAAACCCAACACCTTTGGAATGTAAAGAAATAAGCAATCAAAGACTAAAGGAAGAAACACAAATTCTTCAAAGAAACTCAACACCTTACTATTTAAACTCAACAATGAGGGACATATGAAATCCAGCACTATTAGTCTTGTAAGACCCGAATTCGTTCAATCAAAAGAACTAACAAGTAAAGGAATAACCTCACAATATATTTATTTGATAAAAAGATGATTACAAATGCTTGAAGAAGCTCTTGTTTATAGGTAAAGACTAGACTCCTGTTAAGTACAAAATTTAAGGCCTTTAAAGACTTTATTTAAGACCTAGACTCTTAGGATTGCCCTCATAATGACTAAATTGAATTTTCAAGACTATTTATATTTTAATAAAAAAAATGAAATTGTCATCATGGGCCTTCAAAATAATTCAGGCATGGAAGAGTGAGCCCAACAACACAAGATAGTTTATCCAATTGGACTTGGAGTCTTGGATTTCTTCCAAATGGGTTGAGATAATGAGATTAGCACAAGCTTCTTGCATTCGTTTTCTCCTTGCACGCGTCATTGGATCATGCATTCCTTTAAATGACAACTTCATCCAAGTTTCCATCAAGTTCTGAATTTTCACCGCACTTGTCCCTTCTCTTTGATAAGGTTCACATCATCCTCTCCCTCTTCAAAATGATTCGTCCTCGAATCCAGACCACCTAGATCAGGTTCAAAAGGAGACACATCAGAAACATTGAAAGTTGCACCTATACCATAATAACATGGTAAATCAAGCTTGTAGGCATTATCATTAACACGAGCCACTACTTGGAATGGTCCATCACCGCGTGAATGTAATTTGGTGCGTCTTAAAGATGGAAACCTTTCTTTCCTCATATGAACCCATACCAATCACCAGGTTCAAAAAAAAAATTCTTACGCCCCTTGTTGGCTTATTTGACGTATTTTTCAGTTTTATTTTCAATATTTGCACGTACTTGCTCATGCAACTTTTTCACAAATTCAGGTTTCTTGGAACCATTTAGATTCAACTGCTCTTTGACAGGCAATGTTGTAGGCTTAAGCCATATACAAACTTAAATGGAGAAAAACTTGTGCATGAATGTATAGTGCGATTGTAAGCAAATTCAGCAACGGCCAAACATTCCTCCCAACTTTTCAAATTCTTTTTGATGATCGCCCTTAACAAAGTTCCCAATGTTCTATTTGTTACTTCAATTTGCCCATCAGTTTGTGGGTGACTTAGAGTAAACACCTGCAACTTTGTCCCTAGTTTTCCCCAAAGTGTTTTCCAAAAGTAGCTCAAAAACTTTACATCTCGATCAGAAACGATGGTTCTTGGAATACCATGCAAACGGACGATTTCTTTAAAAAACAAATCAGCCACATGTTTGGCATCATTCGTTTTTTTACAAGCAATGAAATGTGCCATTTTTTAAAATCAATCAACGAAAACAAAAATTGACTCCATTCCTCTTTGGGTTTTTGGTAATCCAAGTATAAAATCCATGAAAATATCAGTCCAAGAGGAATGAGGAGTGGGAAGTGGAGTATACAAACCATGAGGAAGAGATCTTGATTTTGCCTTTTTGCTTTCAAGGCAACTACTACAAATGCGTTCAACATCCCTTTTCATGTTAGGCCAATTAAAATGTTCTTTTAAAACATCTAAAGTTTTTGAAACCCCAAAATGGCCCATCAAACCTCCACTATAAGCCTCACGGGTCAAGAGTTCACGGAGAAAACATGACGGAATGCATAATTTATTTTCTTTAAACAAAAATCTGTCATGTCTATAAAACTTGTTGAAAGATGATTCTTCGCAAGAAGCAAACACATTGGAAAAACCGTTATCAGATTCACACTAGTCCTTGATGAACTCAAATCACATGATTTTGGAATCCAAGTGAGTGAGAAGAGCGTACCTTCTTGATAGTGCGTCAGCCACTATATTTTCTTTACCTTTCTTGTAACGCACAACATATGGAAATGTCTCTATGAAAGATATCCATCTAGCATGCCTTTTGTGCAGATTCCTTTGTCCTTTCAAATACTTAAGTGATTCATGATTGGTATGGATCACAAATTCCTTAGGCATAAGATAGTGTTGCCATGTCTCTAAAGCTCTCACGACCGCGTACAACTCCTTATCATAGGTTAGATAGTTCAAGGTTGCACCGTTTAACTTCTCACTAAAATACGCAATGGTTTGGCTTCCTTGAAGCAAAACAGCTCCAATTCCAATTCTTGAAGCATCACACTCAATCTCAAAAGTCTTAGAAAAATCAGGTAATGCTAAAACAGGAGAATTGGTTAAATCATGTTTTAATTGCTCAAAACCCCTTTGTTGTTTCTCTCCTCATTCAAACCATACATTCTTTTTAACCAATTCATTTAAAGGTGAAGCGTTTGTTGAATTCTTTCACAAACCTCCGCTAAAAACTTGCAAGTCCATGAAAAAACCTTACTTCCGAAATGCTTGTAGGAATTGGCCAATATACAATAGCCTTTATTTTTTTCTTCGTCAACTCGCAATCCATTAGCATAAACAATATAACCAAGGAAAACAACTTCTTCCACACAAAATGTGCGTTATTTCAGATATGCAAATAACATTTTTCACGCAAAGTAGCAAGAACAAGATTAAGATTCTCAACATGATCAAGCATGCTTCTACTATAAATCAAAATGTCATCAAAATACACAACGACCAATTTCCCAAAAAATGCCTCAAAACATGATTTAGAAGCCTCATAAAAGTGTTAGGCGCATTTGTTAAGCCAAAAGGCATAACAAACCACTCGTAAAGGCCAAACTTTGTTTTGAAAGCAGCCTTCCATTCATCTCCTTCTTTGATTCTAATTTGGTGATATCCAGATTTAAGATCAATTTTGGTTAAAAAATTTGCCCCATTCAACTAATCAAGCATGTCATCTAATCTAGGGATTGGATGACGATATTTGATGGTGATTTTGTTAACCGCCCGACAATCAATACACATTCCAAGTGCCATCTTTCTTTGGAACTAAGATGACTGGCACGACACATGGACTAAGGGACTCACGAATAATACATTTTTCCAAGAGTTCACCAAATTGTTTTCGAACCTCCTTTGTCTCCTCCTGGTTGGCTCTATAAGCTGGTCTATTTGGAATAGTGGCACCGGGAACCAAATCAATTTGATATTCTATTCCTCGATTTAGTGGCAATCCGATAGGCTCTTCCTCGGGTAGCACGTCTGCAAATTCATTCAAACATAAACAATCTCCAAAGGCAAATCATGAGGTAATCGTTAGTAGATAAGAAAACTTCTTTGTACATAAGTACAACAAGAAGCTTATGGGAAGATAACGCCCTATCTATATCTCTCATGCTCGCAAAGAAAGCACATTTTATCTCACTTGCTTTCGTTTTTCTCCTTTAATGTTCCCTCTCATATTTTCATTGAAAACATTTTTGTCACTTTCTTTCTTTTTTCTTCTCTACCCTCTTTTGACTTTTTCAAATTCTTATCTTTTTGTCTTTTCTCTCTCATTTTTATTTTCTCTTTTAACACTTGTTGCGGGGGCATTGGTACAAGGGTGAATGATTGATTATTAAGTTCAAAACGATATTTATTTGAACAACCATCATGAGTTGTTTTACAATCATACTCCCAAGGGGTTCCAAGAATGATATGGCTAGCAGTCATGGGTACAACGTCACAAAAAACTTCATCCTCATATTCTCCAATAGAAAACCTCAACAAAACTTACAACACAATCTTGAGTTCTTCTGATCATTAAGCCATTGTAAACGATACGATTTCGAATGCTTGATAGTGGACAAACACAACTTCTCCACTAGATAAGAACTAGCAATATTAATGCAACTTCCACTATTAATGATTAACATACATACCTTGTCTTGGATAAAACACCGAGTATGGAAGATATTCTAACGTTGTTAATCATCCTCTACTTTGGTTTGTATGTTTAACGCCCTCAAGGTCACAAGAGCCTCCCTTTCATCACCACTATCCACAACCTTTAGTTCATTATCATCTTCATATGGCATGTTGTTGCCATCATCCTCATCCTTGCTTTGGCTCAAATAAAAACAATCATCAAGCATAATCATAACTTTGGAATTGGGGCATTGTGAAGTTGTATGTCCCTTTCCATAACACTTGAAACAAGTCAGCCTTGAAGTATGAGAAGTTGAAGTGTTATTTTTATCACCTTTTGGTGGAAAAGTCTTCTTTGAGTCAAAATCCTTACCATCTTTTTTCTTTCTTTCATTTTCATTTTTATTCCACCGATTATTTTTCCAAGAAGAAGAAGAAGAAGAAGAAGATGCATTGGAAGAAAACTTACTTGAACCTCCTTTTCTCTTAAATTGATTCTCCACCTTTTTCAGCCATGTGAAACATTTCCTCCATATCCATGTAGTGTTGCAACTCCACCACATCGGCAATTTCTTTTCGAAGGCCTCCCAAAAATCTAGCCATGGTGGCCTTGGGATCTTCTTCAATATTCGCTCTTGTCATCGCCATTTCTAACTCTTGATAGTATTCCTCCGAAGATCTTGATCCTTGTGTAATGTTTTGAAGACGATTGAAGAAATCACGTAAGTAATGCGGTGGGACAAAACGCCTTCTCATAAAACCGTTCATTTCTTCTCATGTACTAATAGGTTGTTCCCCATTTCTCCTTCTAGAGAAAACCAACTTGTCCCACCATGTTAGAGCATAACCAGAAAATTCAATGGAAGCAAGTTTTACCTTTTTATCTATGGAATAGTTTTGAACTCCAAACACGTTCTCTACTTTTGTTTCCCACTCCATATATGCCTCGGTCACTCTTACCTTAAAAGATGGAATCTTCATCTTGATGCTACCAAGATTGTTGTCAACTAAATTTCTATCTCTCCGGTTCCCGTGACTTGTTTCAGATTTCTCATCTCCTCCTTTTTGCAAGGACACTTCTAGTTGATCCATTCTTTCCATCATAGTTTCCATCATTTTATTGAACTGACCCATCAATGTCTCTCTCCATGTATTTGGTTCCAATGTCTCCTTTACTCCCTCCATAGTGGCTAGAAACAAAACAAGTAAACAAATTGAAGATAATAAGTAAACCTCACACCCTTTGCCACCTAAGTTTGTTCCCCAAATCTATACTACTCTTCCCAAGTGTATCACTCTTTATAAGGCTTTTTTTATAAATGTATGACACTTGCCATTTTCCGCTCGGATTCCTCACTTATTGTCGTTCTAATGAGAACAAATCCAACCCTTACAAGGTGCTCAAACAATGACTCGATTGGTCGAAAAGAAATACGAAGTGGTTGGGCAACAAAACAAAAAAATATAAAGGAAGGGGGTATGCGAAATCAAATTAAAATACCAAACAAAATATCCATGATGAAGAATAATGACTTTTAAACTCTTTCTTGTCGGTTATTTTTTGTTGTATTCCTTTTTTTGTTTGTTTTTTTTTCTTCTTGCTTTTTTTTGCAAGTTTTTTTTGTTTTCTTGCTTTTGTTTTTTTGCAAGTTCTTTTTTTCTTTTAAGCGTTTTTTTTTGCAACGCTTTCCTATAAGACAAGAAATGAAGAATGAAGTAGAAGACAAATAGATAAGAAAGGATATCATCAAACAAGAAAGTTATCTTTGATACCAAATGATGTGAAATCTTCAAGAAAGAATTCAATAAATGTCGGACCGTTCTTGTTTGATCTCATGTACTTCCGAGAACACAATTGCTTACTCTTTAACCCAACAACGAAAGGTATACCAAACCCAACACCTTTGAAATGTAAAGAAATAAGCAATCAAATTCTTCCAAGAAACTCAACAGCTTACTATTTGAACTCAACAATGAGGGATATATAAAATCCAACACCTTTGAGTTGCAAGCGAGCAAGTTGTTAAAGTTAAGGCGACACACTAATCGGAAGAAACCTACTGATAAGCCAAGTGAGAATTCCAAGCACTCTTAGTCTTGCAAGACCCGGATTCGTTCAATCAAAAGAACTAACAAGTAAAGGAATAACTTCACAGTATATTGATTTGATAAAAAGATGATTACAAATGCTTGAAAGAGCTCCAATTTATAGGTAAAGACTAGACTCCTATTAAGTACAAAATTTAAGGCCCTTAAAGAGTTTTTATAAGCCCTAGACTCTTAGGATTGCGCTCATAATGACTAACTTAAATTTTCAAGACTATTTGTATTTAAATAAAAAGAAAAAAATGAAATTGTCATCATGGGCCCTTCAAAATAATTCAAGCTTGGAAGAGTTAGCCCAACAGCACAAGATAGTTTATCCAATTGGGCTTGGTGTCTTGGATTTCGTCCAAATGGGTTGTGAAACATCCTGATTTTTATCCCAGTAGAAGAAAATGTTGAACCGGGCGATCTAATAAGGAAGAGTTAATTTCAAAGTTTGAGTAGTGGTGCCATGAGATAGTGACAACTATCACTATAGCACCAATGGAACTAGGAGTATGGTCGTCTCGACTATCATGTCATACGGTTGTGACATTTATCACAATAGCACTACTGTCAACCAGGTTGGTGGTCCCGATAATGTGTCATGCATTTGAGAAAATGGCACAATGTGTCAATCGAGTCTTCAGTAAAGTGGAATCCCGAGTCCTCGTTGTGTGCCACTCTAAGAATCAATGAAACAAGTATTTTGAAGTTATTTATATTAGGTATCATCTACAAGACGAGAACGGGATCAAACGGGGGAAAATAGGAAAAACACCTCGGAACGGTCCATGCTATGGTCTCCGGCGATTAACAATGTGATAATCGCCTGTCATAATCGCACAGATGGTACCGTGGCTTATAAATGGAATCAGGTTGATGGTGTTGACACGGTCGATTATGCCATGCGATTATGACATGGCATAATCGCGTGTCATAATCGCGGACGACCTCTAGTGGTTAAAATCGGGATTTTCTTCATTTGACCATATCTCTCTCATTTATTATCCGATTTGGACGATTCAAAGTGTTGTGATTTCGTCTTTGGAAGCTCTTCAACATGGAAACAACATGACTACAGGTTGTTTGATGATTTTGGAGCTCATAGGAGAGGGAGGTAAGATCACCTCTCCGAAATCTTGAATCTTGGGTTTGGTTTATGGTTTTGATTTAGGGTTTTTTGAGGTGTGTTTTGGGTTTGTTTGTGTTATAGATGAAGGTTCTAGTGATGAATGTTGTGGATCTGAAGCCCTTTTTAAAAGAAACACGAGTTGTGGAGTAAAACCTAGATTTAGCCTAAATCTAGCAAAGTGAGTTCAAGATATTTTGTGAAAACTTTGTACATGCCAAAAACGTCCATTTTTGAAGTATTAACATGTTTTACTTGTTATTTATCAAATGTCTGAGTATTTGGGTAAGTTTGCATATTTGGTATAAAAGGATTTATAAATCATTTAAGAGACTTATACTTGGGTTTTAGACATTTTGACAAATAAAGTATAAGTGTGGGTCGTTTGGGTGCAATATCTTTTTAATGAAAAACATTTGGTTGTAGTTGCATCTTTAGAGTTTTCGAACTTATAAATCGTTAAAAGTACATGTTATTGCATTATGAGTCATTTTGGAAATACATGAATATGATTTCATTTGGAAAATGGTTCGTCTCAACAAATGTTTCGAGTAATTACATAAGTGTTGAGTTATAGAGCATTTGCTCAGTTTTGACTAAAATGAGTCTCATGGACATTTGTCCGATTTAAATAATATTTTACATGCTTTGAGTGCATTGTTCATTCATGTCGGAGTCATGTAATTTAGACTGAGTTGCATTTGGATCCATAGGCATATAAGTCGGTCCTAAAAATCGGGAATGTTGTCCTCTTTCGGTCACGTTTGAGTAATCGAGGGCCTGACACTTATTGTATTGTTAGTTGTTACCAATTGCCATTGACCCTAGCACGGGCTTTAATTGGAATCATCGAGGGCCTTGCATATATTGTACTATTGATGTGTTGTCAATACCCATTGATCTCAGCTAGGATCATCGAGGACCTCACAATTATGTTGTTGGTTGCTGTCAATTGCCATTGATTCCTTTCATAAACTTAACATTTAAAAGTGGCTTAGTTACGTGTTCCGTCACTATAAATGGTAAATCGGGTCTCCCACGTTATCTTCGGATATTTTTATCCCTTTCAGAGGTACACGTGAGTTAACGGTTTATAAAACTTGGTTAAAGTTATGTTTCTATCTTTACGTTTATAAACTTATTCATGGTCATGTGAGTATTGGGTTTGGATCATGTTAAATGGGTATTTCTACTTTTAAAACTTTCATTTCTAATGTCATTTGAGATTTATCTTTTATCAAGCAAATCTTTTGATTTCAACCAATTATAAATGTGTTATAAACTTTTGAACTAAACTAGGCGTTAAGCCTAAACCTTTTTCGTTGTCGGCATGTGCATCAGGTTATCGTTGCGGTTGGTACTAGCTACACGTGTAGACTTGAGTGCTAGGGAGTAACACGTTAAAGATTTAGCTCTTGGTGACGATTTCTGCATATGGAGATAGCAACTCTTTTGGGTATATTAACACCCGACCGTATTCATGTCTTTGTATAAGACTTGACCTATCTCAGTAGATGTTTTTATAGAATTATTATTTGAGGAATTTCAAGTATTGGTTTATAATAGAAAGATTTATTCCTTATTTGTTGTATTGATGAAAGTTTTAGTTAATCGCTCTTTCCAGATTTGAGGGTGTTACTGGTTGAGATGATTAGATTAGCACAAGCTTCTTGCATCCATTTTCTTCTTGCACGCGTCATCGGGCCATGCATTCGTTTAAGTGGATCAGCTTCATCCAAGTTTCCATCAAGTTCTGAATTTCCATCGCACTTGTCTCCTTTCTCTTTGATAAGGTTCACATCAAAGAACTCTTGGCTGATTTAGTGTCTTCTGAAAGATTTTTCTTTAAAACTTGAGATTACTCATGATTGAGCAATATCCCGTATAAAGCACTTAAAGAAAAATATTCCATGAACTTTGTCAGTACTTCTGAGTTAGAATATTCTCGACCAACTTTTTTCAGATCTATGATCAGACAGTTGAATCTTTGGTGAATTTAATAAAGTATTTCATTTTTACTGCACATGAAACTTTCATACTGTCTCATTAGACTGATTTTTCAGGTTATCTGAACCTCACTAGTTCCTTCATGCTGAATACAGAGAGTATCCCACATGGATTTAGAAGTTCTCATTTTCATGATTGATTGATACACATCATCTGGTAAAGACATTGCAATAATAGACCTAAATTTTGAATCAATAGATAGTTCTTCCTTATCTTCCTCACTCCATTGACGTGCAGATTTGGGAATACGTCTTTCAGGAATAGCAGGAGTAGTCGTAGTTGCAGGAACTAGAAGTGTAGGAACTAATGGTCTATTTTCTACATAGTATGGGATCTTAGGATCTGACCCTTCTTGAAATAGATTCATTCTTTCCTTCCAAACAAGGAAGTTATCTTTACTAAATCTAGGAGGCTTAGCAAGAGATCCATTGTCAATGTAGTTTTTATTAGTATTAGCCATTTTAAAACAACAAGATATTAGTTTTAAAGAGAGTAAGCAATAAACACTGCTCTGATACCAAATGTTGGTACCAAAGGAGTCTACAAGAGTGTATAAGTATATAAACAGTTTGTAGAAAGGGGGGGATGAATACAAACACAACTTTTAGGGTTTTTAAATGAGTTTATTAAAATAAACAAATTTACAGGTTGTAAGCGGAATAAGAACATGTATTAAACCTATACTGTTACAACCTTAGAATCACTAAGTACTTTGGATGCACAAGATATGAGATAGAAATAAGATCAGAGGTTAAAAAAGAGATGAGCATGCATGAAGATGAAGATAGAGGTCTTCATCTATTTATAACTGTTGCAATAAATGCAAGTCAGAAGGTACATGCCATGTGTCAATCTTCTATAGGAAACTTGTCATTTGTTTATAAAGCAACTAAGCTTTTAGCCAAATATGAATAGTGACCTAGTCAGAGTTGGTAAGCACGTGGGAGAAACTCAAGTTACTCTGTACGTCCTTTCTGACAGGGTATGGGGGTTTGACATTTGTGCATCTAGGATAAGATCAGCTTTGATCTTGCTGAGTAGTATTCATTTGATCGCTGACATTGAGTCTTCAAGGATGAATCCTTCAGGTATCACTGAGGCATACGCAAGATCTCACACTTCTATTAGATGAACATTACTATCACTGAACCGCTTAAGATCACGAGCTGTCCATATGTTTCTTCAGATAGGCCTTCGACTATCAATGAATGGTCGTTGGTGTGAGTGTTGTTCTTCAGATCTTCTAAGTCCAGATAGTCTTCCTGACTATCAGTGATAGCTAAATATAATCAGTGTATGCTATCACCGAATCTGAACAATAACTTAAACTTGGATTTTCACTAAGTAAAAATAGAGGAATCATATTCAAATCACTGAAAGCAGTTTGGATCAACAGTTTCATACTCCTAAAACGTCACCAAAAATAATGGACAAAACAATATACCCAAAACAACACCTTTCGGTGATGGGGGAGACTCGTTTCTGTTAGATGTGACGGAATAAAAAGGAAGCCACATAATCGTGTTTATTCATTAGGTCCAACCGCCCTATATCTTTTAGTTCAAGGAGTTAACAAGCTCAACAACACTATGTCTTTGCTTATATGGGTACCAAACTCAACAATACTATGTATGTCGCTTATACGGGTACCAAGCTCAACAATACTATGTATGTCGCTTATACGGGTCCCAAGCTCAACAATGCTATGTATGTTGCTTATATGCATACCAAGCTCAACAATACTATGTCTATCACTTATACGGGTGACAAGCTCGACAATACTATGTACGTCGCTTATATGGGTACCAAGCTCAACAATACTTTGTCTATCGCTTACACGGGTGCCAAGCTCAACAACAATATTTCTATCGCTTATATGGGTACCAAGTCTAAAATAGGGATTATAACCCATTTTGTAAACATTATATGCCTATGGATCCGTTACATTCTAGCCATAAAATTACATGACACTAAATGAATGACTAACACACCCACAACGTCTTATATAGCAAATAAATATGTCATAACTGCACCTAACTCCAAAATTCGACACGGATAAATTTAAATCGGACAAATGTCCTAAAGACTCATTTAAGTAAAGAAAAACGAACTAAAGGCCCAACAAAACAAATGACTAATAATTAACAAAAGAAAATCAACAGACATATTTAATCCATGCTTATGTCACGTATGTTCTAAAAGTAAGATTTACCCAAATCCGTTATTAGTTGAAAACAAACCATTTTTCCAATCATAACATTTTATGTTCGTCTTCTATATGCCTCATGGTATAAAATATGCATTTACCCAAATAATTTATAATGTTATCCACTTCAAATAATATATATATATATACACACACATAGACTTCAAATAATATATATATATATATATACACACACACACACAACAAATAATATATATATATATATATATATCACCAAATAATTTCCATTTATGAGATAAACTGTTTAAATCTCTCCAATCCATCATTTATTTAACATATAAATTAGAGGTCTCTAAAATATGTATTTTCAAATCATGATGCCTCTAAAATACGAAATACGTAATTTTATCAATTACCCAACACATTTGATAAATATTGGATAAAGCATATTAACACTTTAAAATACACATTTTTAGCATGTACATAATTTTCACAAAGCAAACTTGAACTCACCTGACTATATTTTGGCTAGATCTAGGGTTTACTCCAAATTTGAGCTTCCTTTGGTGAAGATTTCAGATCCGCAAAGTTCTCATACTAAAACCGTCATCTAAAATACCAACAACCCAAAATATACTAATATTAACTTTAAACTTAGTGTTAACTCAAGATATATTAGATAACGATGAATCTAATCAATAACATCAATGGATCTTCAAATCTCACATGTCCATTGATATTCTCTCTCTCTACAACAAGATACGAATATGACAATGAAGGTTAAAGTCAAAGTACATTGACAAAGGTATTTATACCCCTACTCTATACAAAGAGTAAAATACAATTAAGCATAATGTTGACATTGTTGACTCTCTATGTTGACTTTGTTGACTTCAAGCTTTGAGTTTCTCGTCTTCAATATTGTAATCTCGCATACAATATATTGATATCTAACAATCTTCCCATTTGTATTTGAGATAACAATTTGGCAAATTAGCTTTAACAATCTCCTTCTATCTTTGAAGACGAACAAACTTTGTCAACAAGCAATCTCCAACTGAGAAACAATATTTTCCTTTGTATTCAAGCATATTGAATCTAAAAAAAACAAGCTCCCCTTTTATACACTTCAGAATCTTCAGATCAAAATCCTTCTGCTTGAATAAATCATTAGAATCTTCAGAAAACTTCAACAATCAATCTTTAAACAGTAAGGCTCGAAGCTTTGGCACTACATGTACTAAGATTGTCACCTATATATCATGAAGTAATCAATCTCCACACATCTTCATCAATCTTCAAACATCTTCAAGCAACTTTGACTTGAAACTTTAATTCTTTTGCTCAACATCAAACCTTTTAAAACTGTGAATAATTCGTTAGTCTATGTCAGCTCTGATTGCTCCCTTTCAATATAAGCATTAAATCTTTGAATATATGTTCGCAAATGACCTTGTCATCAATTCTTTGCAAGTGACTTCATATGTATATCTTTTCGCATGTGACTTCGTGATCAGTTCTTTGCATATGACTTCATGTGTTTGCATATGTCTTTGATATATAATTTCTCCCCCTCATGATAATTAGGAGAATCCTGAGCATCATGGACGATCAAAGACTGAATATTTGTAGTCGTAGAAGCACATCTGTTAGCTCCCCCTCAGAAATATATCTCTGTCAAAACAATTTTCTCCCCTTTAAAAATTGATCTCCTCTAAACAAATTGCTTCGGTAGACCAAATGGGTAATCGGCTAACATAGAAGCACATTTAGCAACTATTAACACTATAATCGAAATTAAATTCAATCGAGTGGCCTATTTTCAGAGTTGGCAATGATGAGTCTCTAATAGGACTTCCTGTTATCACTGAAGTAAAGTTATAAAACTAACTTCTCAAACTGTTCCAGCAATACCACGTAGATATGCTTTTGAATCACGAAGACTCGTGCAATGTGTAGAAAGAATGAAGCATTAAATGCTATTTTTAAGACTCAAAATGTAAAAAAACATTCCACAAACTCAATGTGCATTGAATATGAAGTTCGAGAACGGAGATGTGTCTTCCTTTTTCAGTATCTTAATCTTCCGAGTGAAGAAAAGATAGCAGATATGCTAATTCTTCGTGATATATGAAACAAATATCTTTTGTGAGATACTTGAGTAGCTAGGTGGGGTGACACGAGTGATCAACACTGGTCCATGTCTTTTTCAATATTCATCTCCAAAGAATGAGAATGAATAGATTATGTGGCAACCCGGTTTACTGACTCAGTTTGGTGAGGATCTTTTTATTCTTTTGATCGTGTCTCACACTCACCAAATTCTTTTAGCTCACTAGTACTCATCTCCCAAAATTTTCAACAAAATCTCCCTCATTTTAGTCTCGTATTCAATCACTTTTGATAATGATTGTAAATCCAGAAATAATCTTTTCAGCTTGAGGCTCTACCCCTTCAAATTCCCTTTCATTTCCATTTTATCTCAGCTCACCCTTTTCAAGATCATCCTAATGATCAAGAAACTCAACTAGCATTTAGAACCTTTACTGATGACTAGCCTTGGGTATGTTTCTTGGGTAGGTCCTTCCAGTTCTGGATTGACCATAGAAACTCTAAAAAATTCTATCACACATGCGAAAATATCCTATGTTGAAAAATTGATGTTGTAAAGAGCATAAACATGTAACTCCGAGTTCTAAACTGAGTTGTTTAGAAGTCAAACTAGTAAAGTACAGGTTCTAAACTGAATTGTTTAGAAACTAAAACATGAATGTTTCTGTTTAGGAATGTCAATGAAACAAATACGAATGCTAAACAGATTGACTCAGTAAGCACAATGTTTAATGAAATAAATGTTCAATGATTATTGAGATTAATTATGAAGATCAAGTCACAATTATTATGTCGATAAGAATTGAATCATTGAAATGAATTAAAGACAAAAATTAAAACAATTAAAGAATATCAAACGAATGTATTTCCACCGAATGTGCAACAAATTTATGAGACGTGGAAATAACTTTTTCAATAAAGTATAACACGTGATAATCCAAAAATAGATTTTTAATAAGAAAAAAACGAACACAAGTAAGTTTCTCGGATTGAATTACCACGGATTTGTGAAATACAACATTTCAAACACAATAATATGGTATATAAAATTTCCCCCTCAAAGGTAGAAAAATATTTGACAGAGATACTAATATAGCTTCAAAAGGTACTGAGTTCTGAAGAGTAAGAAAGATCTGAAGAAAGAAAGACTCAGAACTCAGAAGACAAGCAGATAAAAGCCTAAGGCATAACTTCTGAAGTGGCAACTTCAGAAGTTCTGAAGATTCTGAAGATACTTCTGAAGAAGTTCTGAAGAAGGTTCTGAAGACACTTCTGAAGAAGTTCTGAAGAAGTTCAGAAGTAGTTCTGAACATGCTTGTCATTTTTGTATTGTAACTTTAGCATTTCTATTTCATGTATAAATAGATAGTTTGTTAGATAGTTAGAACTAACGTTTTCATAAGCTTGTAAAGACATATTTTGTAATACAGCTCATCTGATCAATACAATATACAACATTCGTTGATCTATTTCTTGTTATCTTTCTATATCTTGATTGTTTGGGATCTAACAATTGGTATCAGAGCCAATTCATCTGTTCTTGAAGGTTTGAGAAGAACTTGTCAGATCTGACAGTTCTTGTTGTGTTCTTGATCGACAAATTCAAGATTCAAATTCAGGTGAATTCTCGATCTTTTTCAAATCAAAGATGTCGAAAGAAATCGTCTCCATTGGATCAGAAACCAAACCACCAACTTTGTTTTTAGGGGAATATCATCAATGGCGAATCAGGATGATTCAATTCTTGGACAATATCGATGAAGCTTTAATGCAATCGATCATAAATGGTCCTCTGGAGGTCTATGTGAAAATCCCTGTAGTTCCAATAACTGAATCTACTCCTGAAATACCTGCATCAAGAATCAAGAAAAGCCCAGGTATGTACAGCACTACTGAGAAAGCTCAAGCCAAAGTTGATAGAAGGGCATTAACTCTACTCACTATGGCTATTCCTAATGAAATATTCAATAGGGTAGATAGTTTGACTTCTGCCAAAGCTATGTGGGATGAGGTGGAAGCCCAGATGCAAGGTAGCACAAAAGCTCAAGCACAACTATTAAATATCTGTGTGGGTACTTTTTCCTTTATAAAAACCCTGTTCTAAGTTCTTTCCTTAGAGCAGAAGACTAATTTTTTTAACTTTAATCCATTTACCTAAGCTTTTTATTATTCTTTATAACAACTATTAAATATCTGTGTGGGTACTTTTTCCTTTATAAAAACCCTGTTCTAAGTTCTTTCCTGTTCTAAGTTCTTTATTATTGTTCATCAAAATATTTGTTCTCTTTGATCTTAAATTTCGTATTCTTTATACCAAACTCTGGTTTATACATTTATGTATAAAACCATGATTTACCTCTTTGGACTCCTTGATGTAGGTTGCTGGGTCTAGTAGAACTTGCACGTTGTTTGGCTTCAAGGGTAGGCGAATAACAGGGGCACTATCGGCAGTGGAGTCAATCACTCTTTCATCTTCAACTTGGACATTCAAATTTTCACTCGGATTTGCCATTTGAATATTTCGGATTTGAAGGATTCGAGAATGCAGATTTGCGATTGGTAGTGAAAAGAAAGAACACCGTGACAATAGAAAGGTGGAAGGCAGTGAAAAGTGGAAATGGGGGTTTTTCGAGAGTTTATATAGTGAGGTTAAATATGAAAGGTTTAGGATATGAAGGGTTTTGAATATGAAGATAACTATATCTGTCTTGGAACGGGAAATGGTTTCTCGATGCGAACGATGGATTTTAATCGTGCAAACATGCAAACCATCGATTAGTGACATGTGGAAGAAGGTTCTAGATTGAGTTGCCAGATAAGTGACGCGTGTCTGGCTAGATGGGTCACTCGAGGGTTTTCTTGTTGGGTTTGGATGAGATTTAGTTCCGCATGTTTTATTTTGAATATTCCCAACAAAAATTAATTTAAAAAAAAATCAATTGATCAAAAAAAATTGTGGATCAAAAGAAAGTTTTAGAAATATTTGGGCAATATTAAAATATTTAAAATCAGTCAATTGGTCAAATAAATCATTTTTGGGACCAAAAGAAAGTTTTATGTCATGTGAATAATTTTTCAAAACAACTTCTATTGATTTAGAGAATTCTGGATATGTTAGACTTTTATTGATCCAGAGGACACCTAACATATGTTAGACTTGGTTTTGAAAAAAATGATGAATTCTCTTCCATGAACAATGCATGATTCTGTGCTCCCCCTTGAATTCTGCATTTGATGCTCCCCCTTGACCTATGCTTGGATCATGAATTGGCATCCAGAAACTTCTGGGTGCCTTTGACACTTGGTATCAATTGACAGACAGAGATATCCAGAGACTTCTGGACTTCTCTGGTTGATTGAAAGTTCAGAATCTGACTAAAGTAAAATGAGATTAAAGACATGCTAAATAAATAATTATGCAAAAACTATAAGATGCTTATTGGTTATTGGTTCTGTATAAGTTACATGTTTAGCATGCCCAACTTGCTGATTATATAATTGAATCTTTTCTCATCCAGAGCTTTAGTGAATATATCAGCAAGTTGGTAATCAGTGGAGACAAAATACATTTCAATTGTTCCTTTCTCCATATGATCCTTTATAAAATGATACCTGACATCAATGTGCTTGGCCTTCGAGTACATCACCGAGTTCTCTGTAATGGCTATTGCACTTTCTGAATCACAAAGGATGGGAATTTTGTCATATACTAGACCATAGTCTCTAAGTTGGGTCTTCATCCAGATTACTTGTGAGCAACAACTAGCATCAGCAACATATTCTGCTTCTGCTGTGGAAGTTGACACACAATTTTGCTTCTTGAATGTCCAACTAATCAGTCTATTTCCTAGAAGCTGACAACTACCGGAGGTACTTTTTCTGTCGAACTTGCATCCTGCATGATCAGAATCAGTGTATGCAGTTAAATCAAAACCGTAATTTGTAGGATACTAGAGGCCCAAGGGGGTGTTTCCTTTAAGTATCTAATAATTCTTTTCACAATTTTTAGATGAGACTCTTTTGGATTGGCTTCATATCCTGCATAGAGGCATGTGGCAAACATTATATCCGGTCTGCTTGCTGTTAAACACAGAAGAGATCCAATCATACCTATGTAGTTCGTAAGATCAACTGATTTTCCACAGGGATCAGAACCGTGTTTTGTACTAGGAAAGATTGGAAATTTCATAGTCGTGGAGTTATGAAGTTTGAATTCCTTTAACATGTCAAAAGCATACTTGGCTTGGTTTATAAAAATGGCAGAAGTAGTTTGTTTGACTTGAAGCCCTAGGAAGAACGACAATTCTCCCATCATGCTCATTTCAAATTCACTTTCCATTAGTTTTGAAGATATTTCAACTTTTGCTTTATTAGTTGAACCAAATATAATGTCATCCACGTAGATTTGAACAACAGTTAACGTACCTTTGCCTCTTATGATGAACAGAGTTGTATTAATTTTATCTTTTTCGTACAAGTGATCGATCAGAAACTTTGATAGACGTTCAAACCAGGCTCTAGGAGCTTGCTTTAAGCCATACAGAGCTTTGTCCAGAAGATATACAATTCATTGAAGGAACCGAAGTAAGGATTATAAATTTGGAATCCACTCTGCGAACCCTTCGTAACGGTATAAATTTCCTTCATTTTCGTTAAGTTTGTTTTGTTAGGATTATCGGGACCGGTTTATAATCAGGTGTTTATGTTAAATTTACGGTTTGTTATTGTTAAAATTAAGTTATCTTGCATGTTTAGTTTATTAGGATTGGTTTATATTGTTGTAGTAATTATATGGTTAGATTGTGGTTTTTAATATGGGTTGATTTTGTGTATGTGTTTAACCGTACCCCAAGTGTTCGGTTAAATGCCGGAAAGAATAGGATTGCATGATTAGTCTTAGCTTAATGATCATTAAGCCATATTGTAACATCAAGTATGTTAAGGTATGTTTTTGGGCCTTTAAAGGTGACATTTCATGAAGTTGAGATTATAAAAGTTAATTGGGCAAAACGGTGAAAATCGGACATACCAACTAGTGCAGGTCTGTACTTTGACCGTGCATATCTCACAAACGGCAATGTCGGATTAAGCTCATATTTTGCATATAAATAGAGCTTAATGTATACTACAACTCTCATGAAGGGTCTAAGACCCAGTTCTGGACCTAAGTACCTCAAAACAGATAATATTCTCTGTATTGGCCTCTAAGTGGGATAAAAATGCTCACGAAAAAGAGGTACCGAAGCTTTTAAAAGTCGAAAACGAATCTGCATTTGAGTCGATTTTCTAAATGCATCCGGCTGTTCCGTTTAAAGTATTAGTTGTTTATAAGCATGTAGGACTTAAGTACCTTATTAGTAGAATTAGGATATGTCTTTACATCGTTTATGTAGTAATCGATTTATATATTCGTTAGGCACACAACCAAATCGAACCTTATCATCAATCTGTCTAATCGTGCGTTGATTCCCAAATTTGGCTATGGTACAGATTTCACTTTCTTTTGACTCTCAGGAAAACTAGTTTTTCTAGTTGACCCTTTGTAACGGTGGTTCACCGCCTTATGATTGATCACTAAAAAGTGGTCAACAAAATACGTATTTATATATATAAACTATTGCACGTTTATTTGTAACACTTGAGTTTAATCCACTGATTCTTATTTTTGATGTAGTTGTGAATTTTATGAAATATATGAAAACTTGATGTTTTATGAACGCCATCCGGGTAGTGGCATATGTTTGGTTTTCTTGGTTTTCAGTATTACCCAATTGATGGGCACATTAGTTGGGATGCTTCTATGGCAGCTTTGTTGTCATAGCGTCCTGCAGGTGAACTCGGTCCACATGGTTAAGCCCAATAGTGGCTTACGTGAACCCACCTTGTGGACTAGGCCGATTTTATTGGCTCCAGGGCGGATGGATCGATCCTAGGACTTACCGATCTTGTGACTGTGGTTAAATTCACAGGAGACTCAAGGAATGTGCCCGCATGCCGGCCCGATAGTTCGTGTGATTTGGCCACCCCACGAACACAACAGGAATTGACAGACTTTATTTATATTATATTTTTGAATCAAGAATTATGAACCGAACACTTGAACAAGTCTTGACAAACTTTGTTTACTTTATTATTTGAATCGAGAATTGCGAACCATTTGGAATTTCTGTGAATTTATATTTATTGAATTATAAGTCTTCCGCTTTGTTATCGATTGTAAATTGTTATTTCGAATTTATATTATAATTTATTCACTGAGCCCTATAGCTTAGCCGTGTTTTTATTTTCTGACATGGCAGGTTCCAAGTGATCGATGGGGCGGGACTTGAGATCGAGAGTGCACTTTTGGAGTTTTCAGACTCGTTTTAAGATGTTGATATTATAAGTTTATATATACTTTTCGGAATGTAATCTTTTGCACTGTAACTATGCTTAGACAGTTAAAATCTATGTTTGGAGTTTATTAGTATATTTGCATTATTTGTGTCTTTACTTAAGTCTCGTTAGTGAGACCACCCGTCCAGACCACGCGGACGTGGGATGTTATAGTGCGAAGCACCGATTTGCTCTCTACCTGAAGGATCTGAAGATTTTGTTGTTTACAGCGATGCTTCAAAGATGGGATTGGGATGTGTGTTAATACAACAGGGCAAGGTAACTGCTTATGCATCAAAGCAACTCAAGGAGCACGAAAAAAATTACCCAACCCATGATTTGGAACTAGCAGCGGTGGTATTTGCATTGAAATTGTGGTGACATTTTCTTTATGGAACTAAGTGTACACCCTACACCGATCACAATAGTTTGAAGCATATTTTCGATCAAAAGGAGCTAAACATGAGGCAACGACGTTAGCTAGAGTTACTGAAAGATTATGATTGTGAGTTGCTATACCACCCGGGTAAAGCAAATGTGGTAGCGGATGCTCTAAGTAGGAAGGAGTACGGTAGCGGAATGCGGGTCGTGCTAAGAAGAATTGACATAGCGTAAAGTTTGATCGACCGAATCAAGGCTTCTCAAGTGGAAGCACTACTTGAGGAACATTTAAAGGATGAAGTCACGGTAAAACAACGCTTGTTGTTAACGGAGGATAGTCGCGGTTTGAAACTATTCTGAGGACGTGTTTGGGTGCCCAAGATTGGGGGTAACCGAGAACTACTATTGGAAGATGCTCACAAGTCAAAGTACTCCATACATCCGGGTAGTACCAAAATGTATAAGGATCTGAAGTTAACTTATTGGTGACCCGTCATGAAGTTGGATGTGGCTAGATACGTGGAAAGATATGTGACTTGTTTACAAGTCAAGGCGGAACACCAACAGTCGTATGGAAGTCTTCAATCATTGGAGATCCCGGAATGGAAACGGGATCACCTTACTATGGACTTAGGACTGCGACCGTAGCTCATCTCTGGAAAGTGCGACCTAGGACTACGAGCTGGCCAAGTCCCCGCGTCGCACATTTTGGTCGCAGTTCGGGTCTGAAGTATTAAAAGAAGGTTTATTGCTGATATATCATTTATTGCAAATATCAGATCTCTTCCTCTTGCATTTACTCCGAAGAAGAAACCCTAAGGGGCGATTTTAAGAGCATTTATTGCTCTCCATCAAGTGTTCAAGATCAAGCTTTGGAACTCACGTGTTAGAGTTCAAGATCTAGGGTTCAAGCCTCTAGTGCTCTTCATCCTTTCTTTAGAAGTTCAAGTGTAGTATGAAGTTTTCTAGGGTTTCCTCAAACTCTAGTATTGAGAGTTCGTTCTTACCTTTCTAAAACTTTATACATGTCAAAATGAAGTATTTTACCTCCTATATGATGTTTAAACAAGTATTTCAATACTTGGAAGATTTTGGTAAAACTAGGTCAAAATGTGTCATCTAGTGTTTTTTTTTAAATGATGAAATGAGTACAAATAACGGTTTTAAAACACCCTTATGAGTTTTTTGTCAAGGAATATGATGTATGTGACTAAATGCTATTTTGACCTAATTTTGGGAAGAAGGTTTTGGAAGTAATTTATCAAACAAATATTTTGTGAAGAGAATTCAATACATCGGAAATGGATGTATTAAGAAGTAAGCCTAGTGTAGATGGATCCATAGACACAATAGTCAAAAGTAGTTGAGGATCGAGCAAGTGATAGATCTTGGTTTGGGGTTGAGCTTGTTCAGAAGAGTGATAAGTAATGTGCCCTATTTTGGGGTTGAAATTATCACTAAAATAGCCGAAGATTGATATCTGGTCATGCTTATTTTCACTGACTAAAGATCCCGATTTGGGGTTGAGGTTAGTGCGATGGCGGGTCACTCCCGTATATTTTCCCCCAAGAAGATTGAAGGCGTATCTTTTAGGTGTAAATCACGGAAGAAAGAAAAAGAATTTGTGGAGAAGGTTTTGGTTAAATGTTTATTTACCGCTTTCGAAGAATTACTAGCTTTTCATATTTGAACTGTTTATTTTCACTAGGCTTCAAGCCTAACACTTTTTCTTATAATGACATGTATAACAGGTGAGCGTCCTAGTGGGGCTTGAATGTAACACCCTGCCTTACCACGACAAAATATTGTCCGCTTTGCCGCACTGGCTCATGACTTTGTTTTTGGCGACCTGGTGAGGACTTCCCAGGGGGTCACCCATCCTGGTACTACTCCCACCCAAGCACGCTTAACCTCCGAGTTCCAAGAACCTGCGTTGCGTGTGGCCCCAAAACGCGTTGTGTTTAGGAAGGCCAAGGTTTACTTATGAACTCAGCATCACTCCTGTCCACAGCCGATATGGGATCTGTCTAAGGTGTTACAAACACCCCCCCTAGGAACTCATCGTCCTCGATGAGGTTTGCCCCACATCCCGAACGGCACAAAAGCGGCTCTGATACCACTTGTAACACCCTGCCTTACCACGACACAATATTGTCCGCTTTGCCCCACTGGCTCACGGCTTTGTTTTTGGCGACCTGGTGAGGACTTCCCAGGGGGTCACCCATCCTGGTACTACTCCCACCCAAGAACGCTTAACACAGAGTTCCAAGAACCTGCGTTGCGTGTGGCCCCAAAATGCGTTGTGTTTAGGAAGGCCAAGGTTTACTTATGAACCCAGCATCACTCTTGTCCACAGCCGATATGGGATCCGCCTAAGGTGTTACAAAATTGTAACACCCGGAAAATTCGTATCTAAAGGATTATAAATTTGGCCTTGTAATATTTAAATTTACGGTTAAATGGAAGGGTTAAAAGTTTTTTATGTTGGGTTACTTTTGGATCGGAGAAAAACGAACGAAAACGAAGCAAAACGCGCGCGGGACTCCCTGCCTAGGCTGCCAGGCGATGCTGCCAGTGGCAGTATCGCAGGGCAGTATCGCCCTTGGCTCAATTTTGGGGTTTTGTGGATTTTACCTACGGTACACTCTCGGCTATGCTGCCGGCGATGCTGCCGTGGCAGCATAGCATGGCAGTATCGCCCGTTTTGGTCCAGAGGCATAATAAGGTGCGATTTTCAGCTTCCTTTCATCATTATTATCAGAAATCATTTTATCAGTTGTTGGAGAACAAGCCAGAGGCGATTTTTAGGGTTTCACCTTCTTCACCAACCCTTTTCCATGCTTTTAATACAGCATTGAAAAGGAGAGATCAAGTTGGGCATTGGGAGTTAAAGCTTCAAGTGATAGCATTCTTGGTTCCTTTCAGATTTCTTGATCACCTCCATCCTCGTAGGAGCTTTTCTAGGGTTCTCCTAACTCTAGCCTTGTGAGTTCAAATCTAAACTTATAAACTCAAATACTTGTTGTAAATGTAGCATTTTACTGATTCTTAAGCTTATTTTCAAGTAATTGTGTATTTGGGTAAGTTTGGAGGTTTTAGGTCAAAATGAGGTTTTGGAGTATTTTGTTGTAGATGATGGGATGAACATCTTTAATGGTTTAAAATACTTGGAAATGTTATAAAATGAAATAATCTTTGGTTTTGGAAACTCAAAATGGTTTGACCTAGTTTTTGGTAAAACTTGGATTTGAAAAGGAAATGGTTTATCGAAAGGGTTTTCAAGGAAAACTAGCGACACGTCTCGTTGATGTATTCGGTCGTAGGACTAGTATGTAATGGATCCATAAGCATATAGTCGGTTTAAAACGGGATTGTTGTCCCTTTTTGGTAGCATAGAAGTCATCGGGGGCCTCTTACCGTTGGGTATAATGCCGGATCATTACCGGATGCCATTGACTCTATGCATGCGCAATTTGGGGTCATCAGGGGGCCGTGTACTAAGGTGCATAATCGGTTATAGACTGGTTTCCAGTGACCGTTGCGCGGGCTTTCGTAAGAAGTCATCGGGGGCCGTGTACTAAGGTGCATAATCGGTCATTGACCGGTTGCCATTGGCTCTTACAGTTAGCTCCAACATCGTGTAGTGACCTACTTCTGGTATCCGTCATTAAGGATGGGACACCGGGTCTCCCCCGGTTGTTTTTAAAAGATCCTTGCTCATCAAGAGTAAGTTATTTCAAGTGAAGTTGAATGGGATAAACGCATTATATCTTATCTTTTAAATGTTTTAACTGCCTTATCCATTTAACTGTTTGTTCTCACTAGGCGTAAGCCTAACACTTGATTTTAAATGTGGTTTAGCAGGTAAACAGGTAAACGGGACTCTTTAGAGAAGAGGGGGTTGATGTGTCGAGAGAGAGGACACTTTTTGGAGATATGCTCATAGAGCACATACATTGTTGGAGCAATAGTATATTCTTTTGAGGATATTAGTAACACCCAATTGTAATCTATAGTGTAAATAGCATAGATTATTAGGTTGTTATTTTAATATTCATGTTTAGATGTAAACTCCCATACTCCATCCCCACTTATTGGGTGATTTTATTTATATTCCGCATGTTATTTCGGTTCATTTTTACTCTAAATTTTACGGTGTTACATTGAACGGTTGAGTGAAGTTAGATGCCGGTAGAGGCATCCTTTTTGAAGTACACCTTCGCGTGTATAGACGGAGTTACTTGGAAGTATAATTTGAGGAATTAGAGACACCCGATCTTAATCTGTATTCTAAGTTGTATAGATTAATAGGTTGTCATCTAATATCCATTTGATGTTGTAAATTCTATTACTCCTCCCTATGTTTATGGGTGATGTTTATTTATGAAGTAGTATTCCGCATTTATTTTGGTTTAAATTGACTCTCATTTTTAGGGGTTTTACATCACGTGAACCCAACCCTATAGATATATGTATTTATACGATATATATATATATATATGAGGTGTAAATATATATATATACATATATGAGGTGTAAATATATATATATATACATATATATAGGCGGGTTCATACGAGGACAGTACCAATTTATGAGAATACGAGGACAATCATCGGCCAATCATTTTGTACATGAAATTTTTCATGTACAAAATCACATATGATTTTATGTACAAAATCATATGTGATTTTGTAACCATCAAAAAGAACACAGACGACTTTTTCCGCGAGCAAGTCGCGGGAAAAGTTGCGGTTAATCATATATAATTTTGTACGTGAATCATATATGATTTTGTACATGAATCATATGTGATTTTGTATATGAAAAATTTCATGTACAAAATGATTGGCTGAGAATTGTCTTCGTGTTCTCATAAAAAGATACCGTCCTCGCATGAACCTCCCTCTATATATATATATATATATATTATAAATGTATATAGATATATAGATATATAGATAAATGTATATATAAATATAGAGCCTGGTTCAAATACAAACTAGTTGAAATGTACAAACTATACAAACTGGTTCAAATCAATATAAAAACAACTTTTTCATTATTTTTTTCATCAAATGCTATAATTTAAGAGACTCTTGGACATATGTTTGTTTCATCTTGTGAAAAAATTACATGTGAAACTTTTACATCATGAAACAAATACATATGGAACTTTTTCATAAAAATATATATGAGAAATTTTCAACTTATGAAAATAAATACATATGAAACTTTTACATTATAAAATAAACATATGTGTAATAATATCTTAAATCATAGAATTTGATGAAAAAGAAATCATAAAAAAAATTATTTTTATATTGATTTGAACCAATTTGTATAGTTTGTATCTTTTAACCGGTTTGTATTTGAACTTCTCTCTAGAAATATAAGTGTTATATGTATGACAGATATTTATATAATAAATATCTATACTATTATATAAATCATGTATTACGATTAAGCGGTTATTGTTTAGAAAAATTAAGACTTACAAGTTTTCTTGCCTTAGGTACAATCATTTGATGCATGCCCACCTCCACATTCAACGTTTAGAATTAGAATTAAAATGTAATTAATTTTGATTTTTAAATTACACTTTATACCTTTAAACTTTGTTATTTAATTTAGTTTATATTCCTTCCTTTTTCAATTTTCATTTCACAATTTTTCCATTTTAACAAATATAATCTTAAATTAGCTAAAATGTACTAAAAACATGTTTTCTTTTGTTATATTATACCATTATAATTGTGTCGTCAATACCTTCAAAATGAGCCCATTATTTAATTTTTTTTGATTTAATCATATTATTATATACATGAATACGCAACGAGTTGTTTTTAAAAAAAATTACGTTTTATACCCTATAATTATTTATTTAAAAAAATTACTTGAGGAAGTGTTTAGCGGATGAAGAGAGCGTAATACCGCTCTCGAAAATTAGAGTCGACAATAGTCGTTGTATGGAGGAACCGGGAATTATTTTAGAAAGGAAATCAAAGATGCTTCATCATGGTGAAAGTCCAATGGAAGCACCATAGAAGGTCAAACATGACGTGGAAAGCGGAAGAGGACATGAAGAGAAGATATCCTAACTTGTTTGGTTAGTTTGTAAATTTTCGAGGACGAAATTAATTTCAAGGGTGGGAGGATTGTAACACCTGAATTTTACATATCTCGACCCACTTTTATAAATACAAGTTTGGTATATCATTTAGCTAAGTGTTAAAGTCATTTGGAGCAACCAGGAGCAAACTGCAACCTAAAAAGTGCAACCTGTCTGGTGGCATCGTAGCAGTGTCATCGTAGCAGTTTTTGTACCGTAGGTTGAGAATGTAAACTGCAACCTAAAAAGTGCAACCTGGCCAGTGGCATCGTAGCAGCCTGCCGTAGCAGTTTTTGTACCGTAAGTTGAGAATGTAAAGCGCAACCTAAAAACTGCGACCTGACCATACTCAGGTAGCAGTCCATCGTAGCAGTTCGTGGTCAGAGTATAAAAATGAGACTTAAGCTGATATATCATTTATTACTCACTCCAACCTTTCTCCTTCAACATTTACTCTCTCCCAAAACCCTAAAGGGGTGGTTTTAAGGGCTTTAACTATCCTTCAACAACCACACAAGATCAAGCATCTATTTGGAGCTCAAGTTAAGGAATCAAGACCTAGGGTTCAAACCTTAGGTTTTCTTCATCTCCCCTCTAGAGTTCAAGTAGTGTTTGAAGCTTTCTAGGGTTTCTTCAAACTCTAGTATTGTGAGTTCAAATCCAAACTTTATAAACTCAAATACTTGTTATAAATGTTGTATTTACTTATCTTAAGCTTATGATTTCAAGTATTTTGTATTTGGGTTGAGTTTGGAAGTTTTAGATCAAAATGAGAAATTTGGGTATTTTGTTATAGATGATGAAATGAGCATCATAAATGGTTTATAACACTTGGAAAAGTTCTATGAGGAGTTAATCTTTGATTTTAGATCTAAAATGGTTTGACATAATTTTTGGTAAAATGTGTATTTCAAAGGGAAACATTTATATAAATGTTTTTCGGTAAATGGAAAACTATCACTACGTCTGGTTTAATGTAATTGATTTATAGACTAGAATGTAATGGATCCATAGGCATATAAGGTGGTCTTTAATCAGGATTGTTGTCCCCTTTCGGTCAACGTATAGGGTCATCGAGAGCTGTACATAAATTGTATTATTGGTTGACACAATAGCCTTTGATCTTTACGTGGGTGCTAACCTTGATCATAAAGAGCCGTACAGTATTGTATTATTGGTTGCTACCAATAGCCTTTGATCTTTAGCACGAGCTCTAAGAATGGAATCATCAAGAGCCGTACATTAATTTTATTATTGGTCGTTACCAATATCCTTTGATTCCTAGGGAAAGCCCTTAACATGAATAGTGACGGATATAATGGTATTATCGGGTCTCCCCCGATTACTTTTAAAAGAACCTTGCTTACCAAGAGTAAGCTTTCAAGTTGAGTTAAACGGGATAAAGTCTTTCACTCTCTTAACTAAATATTTTATGGCTTTATCCATTTAACTATTTGTTCTTACTAGCCGTAATCCTAACACTTGTTCTTAAATGTCATGTTTAGCAGGTGATCGGGATATTGGGGATTCTTAGAGAGGAGCGGAGTGGCATGCCGGTGAAGGCACTTTTTTTGGGATTACACTTTAGAGTGTGATTATTGGAGACGTTAGAATGATTATTTTTAGGAATATTAGCGACACCTGAACATAATCTACGTATTGTATTATGTAGATTAATAGGTTATTGATTAGTATTCTATCCATAGATGTAAACTTCTATACTCTTTCCCCTCTTTTGGGTTATTTTATATATTTCCGCATTTATATTTCGAATTTAAAATATTTTGCTCTAATTTTTACGGTGTTACAAGTAGGTATCAGAGCTCTAGTTTAAGTGAACTAGGTATGAACTTAAGATGCCTAGATTTAAGCTGAGACTTTAAGCATTGGATTGTGAGAATGGGTAGACACTTTTGAGATAAGAGAGCTTTAGAGTCGACGGAAATGCGCTAATCATGAAATGTGACTTCGGTAATAGAGATTCTTGTGTATATGATATATCCAAGATATCACGTAGCTAATGCTATTTTGGGTGCATTGTATTCTAAGTATGATTATTTTACTATTGTTGCAATGATTGGTAAACGTGTTATACGTATTTATGTTAGCTTTGTCTTACTCTCGTTTTATCATCTTGACAGACTAAGATGGTGAAAACTCGTACGAGGTCGCAAAACAAGCACGAGACAGCAGCGGCTAGTATTACCAATCAAGAAACGGCAGCGGAAACTACTCAACCACCTCCAATTCCTAATACGCTTAGGAGGTCACCAACCCGAAATGACCGACTTCCGGAGGTGAACCTTAATGTCGGGATCGGTCTCGCAATGGTAGTAACAGGCTCGCAAGATGAGCTCAGGCTTAGTATGGTGCAAGCAATGAACCCTGCGTTTACCCAACAACATGAAACTATGCTGAAAATGTTTGAAGATAGAGATGCCAATCATCGAAGGCATGAAGCGACTGCCGAGAACGCGGTAGCGGGTTCTGAATGAAATAGAACCGAACATGCTACTGAGGAGACACCCGTGACTGAGGTTAAAAGAGCGAGAAGAAGTTTCTCGTACAAGGACTTCATGGGTATCAAGCAACCCGAATTCTCAGGGTCGGATGTCCCAATAATGTGCATGAAGTGGCTACGAGAGATCGAGCAAGCTTTTGGCTCGAGCGACTGCGAAGAAAGGCAGAAAGTTAAATTTGCCTCGCAAATGTTTAGGGGTAATGCGCTAGAGTGGTGGAATGTCACTACGATCTCCCTTGGACCCGCTATAGTGTCCATTGTCACCTGGAGGATGTTCAAAGGAAAGGTAATGGAGGAGTATTGTAGCGAGAGGGCGATTGACTGGATTGTTGATGAGTTCTAGTCCCTCAAGAAGGGGGATAAGACGGTGAGAGAATACACCCGACTGTTCGTGGAAAAGTTGGGTTTAGTGGCGTATGTGGCTACAACCGAGAAGGAGAGGATAAATGGGTCTTCATCAAGGGATTACCATCCGAGATGATGGAGATGGTACGAGCTACAAATCCCTCTACTCTCCGGGAGGCAATTGAAGAAGCTCAGTATAAGGAGGATGCCCATAATTTAGGCATGGAAGAGAGGAAGATGGGAAGAGAGAAGAGAAAATGGGAAGGTAACTCTATGCCTTCCAAGAAGTCAAACTTTAATAACAACAATCGTGGGGGCGACCCCGGACGTGAGGCTAGTTGGTGTTCCCGTTGTCAGAGAAAACATCACAGCGGTTGTGACCCAAGCCTTAACAACTGTCGCAAGCGCAGGAAACCTGGTCATGCTCTAGAAAACTGTCCCGTCAAAGGAATCGTTTGCTTCAAGTGCAAGGAGCCGGGGCAATTCAAAAGAGGTTGCCCGAAGTGGAAAACGGGAGGGAACTCTGGGAGGAAGGAAGACACCCTAAAGCTAAGGGGAGAGCTTTGAAGATGACCGCGGATGAGGCTAAGGCGACGGCGGACGTTGTGTCGGGTAAGTTCCTTGTTAACTCCGTTCCCGCTCATGTTCTTTTTGATTCCGGTGCTACTTTTTCTTTTATGTCTTCTACTTTCTACCCAAAACTCCATACACTTGTTAGCATTTTAGAAGATGCTTACGTTGTTGAAATAGCCGATGGTAAACAAGTTTTAGTTCGGGATGTTTCAAGGATTGTAAGTTAGAAATAGCAGAGTAGTACAAAGATGTATAGGGATCTGAAGTTAACTTATTGATGGCCCGTCATGAAATTGGATGTGGCTAGATACGTGGAGAGATGTGTGACTTGTTTACAAGTCAAGGTGGAATACTAACGGCCGTATGGAAGTCTTCAATCATTGGAGATCGCGGAATGGAAATGGGATCACCTTACTATGGACTTTGTGACAAAGCTACCAAAGACCTTAAAGGGTCACGACACTATATGGGTAGTGGTGGATAGATTACGAAGAGTGCTCACTTTTTAGCAATGCGAGAAGTCGGCCTAGTTGACAAACTGGCTAAGTTGTACGTGGATGAAATTGTTGTCGGGCATGGTGTGCCTTTGACTCATGATGGATCGTGCTAGCCGATTCACTTCTCACTTTTGGAATGGGTTACAAACGGGGTTAGGCACCAAGATAAACTTAAGTACGGCCTTCCACCCTCAAACAAACGGCTAGAGTGAAAGAACCATTCAGACTCTTGAAGACATGCTTAGGTCGTGTGTTATCGATTTCGGTGGAAATTGGGATACACACCTACCACTGGTAGAGTTTGCCTACAACAACAGTTACCATTCTAGCATTTGAATGGCACCGTTCAAGGCACTTTATGGGCGGAAATGTAGGACACCGGTGTATTGGTTAGAAGCGGGCGAGAAGCAATTCTCCGGGCCCGAAATTGTGCAAGACACGACAGACAAGGTGAATATCATTCGAGAACGATTAAAGGCGGCACAAGATCGTGAGAAGAGTTATGCCGACAAGAAGAGGATCCCAATGGAATTCCAAGTGGGTGAGCGAGTTATGCTCAAGGTATCTCCTTGGAAGGGTATTATTCGGTTCGGAAAATACGGAAAGCTTAGTCCATGTTTCCTCGGACCATTCAAAATTCTTGATAAAGTGGGGCGTCAAGCCTATAAATTGGAATTTCCACCCGAGATGGCCGAAATTCAAACACGTTCCATATTTGTTATTTAAGGAAGTGTTTGGCAGAAGAAGAGAGTGTGATTCCTCTTACAGAAATCCGAGTTGATAATAACAATCGATGTATGGAAGAACCGGAAGCAATCTTAGCAAGAAAATCTAAGAAGTTACGCCACAAAGAAATCGTCATGATTAAGGTCCAATGGGAACACCATACAGGTTCGAACGTGACTTGGGAAGCGGAAGAAGATATGAAGAAAAGATACCGGAGTTTTTTTGTTTAGGTTGAGATTTCGAGGACGAAATCAATTCCAAGATTGGGAGGATTGTAACACCCTGAAATTTCGTGTCTCACGATCCTCTCTAATAAATACAAGCTTGGTATTTCGATAAGTGAGGTGTTAAGGTCGTTTTGGGTTTTCAGACGAGAAGTGTGACCATGGCAGGTGCGACCTAGCCATGGCACCATCGTAGTTTGGAGGTCGCAAGTGATACACCGTAGGTCGATAATAAGAAGTGCGACCAAGGCACTGCGACCAAACCAGTGTCATCATCGTAGTATGAGGTCGCAGTTGGTGTACCGTAAGACGACCAGGGAGAAGTGCGACCATGGCAGGTACGACCTAGCCATGGCATCGTCACAGTGATAGATCGCAGTTCGTGTACCGTAGCTGTAACACCCTCAAATCTGAAAAGAGCAACTAATTTAAAATTTCTAATATTACATCAATATTTAAGTTTCCTCAAACCATAATTAGTAATAAATCTCTACAACAAATAGATCAAGTCTTATACAAGACCTACATACGGTTGGGTGTTACTGAACCAATAAGAGTCGCTATCTCCGAATGCGGAAAAAGTCACCAAGGCTAGATCTTTAACGTGCTACTCCCTAGGACTCAAGTCCACACGTGTCGCTAGTACCAACCCCAAAGATAACCTGATGCACATGCCGACAAAGAAAAAGGGTTAAGCTTAACGCCTAGTGAGCTCAAGAGTTTTTAACATATTTTTAATTGATTTGAAACCAAAAGATTTGCTTGATAAAATATAATTCTCAAACCAGACGACTTCATTATAAAAGCAACATCTTTCCCCAAATTCCTTATTTCCATAATAAAAGCTTTAGACCAATGACATTTGAAATGAAAGCTCTAAATAGAAATACTTATTTAACATGACACCAAATCCAATACTCTTGAAAACGGTAAATAAACATTTGACCATAAAGTTTTCCCCTTAAATCCTTTCTTTTATCCGCGATTTACACCTAAAAGATACGCCATTAAATTCTTTCTTTTATCCGCGATTTACACCTAAAAGATACACCATTAAATTCTTTCTTTTGCGCGCGATTTACACCTAAAAGATACGCAATTGAGGGAAACATACGGGAGCGACCCGCAAATTGTACCGATAGAAATCAGTAAATCAGTAAGCTCGAAGGGATAGAAATCTCCGACTTACGGATAAAGAGTTCAACCCCTATCCAGGATCTATTACTCGATACCCAACTGAACAAGCTCAACCCCTATCCAGGATCTATTACTTGCCCCATCCCTAATATAAAATCGATTATTGTGCCTATGGATCCATTACACTAGTCTAGACATTTCATACAATCATTCCAATGTACTAGTCCAATCTCAATACAAAATCTTTGTATGATAAGTTCTTGTTCCAAAACTTTCTTTCCAAAATTAGGTCAAAATAGCATTTAGTTCCAAACATCATATTTCTCGACATTAAACTCACAAGAGTGTTTTAAAACCATTTCTTGTTCACATTTCATCCTTTCAAAGAGAAACCCAAGATGACACATTTTGACTTAGTTTACCAAAATTCTTCAAGTATAGAAATACTTGTTTAAACATCATATAGAAGGTAAAATACATCATTTTGACATGTATAAAGTTTTAGAAGGTATGAATGAACTCACACTCATGTATTTACAAAATGACCCATAATGCAATAACATGTATTCTCCAACGATTTATAAATTCCAATACTCTACAGATGCAAATACAACCAAATGGTTTTCATTTAAAGATATTGCACCCAAACAACCCACACTTATACTTTATTTGTCAAAATGTCTAAACCCAAGTATAAGCCTCTTTCATGATTTATAAATCCTTTTATACCAAATATGCAAACTTACTCAAATACTCACACATTTGATAAATAACAAGTAAAACATGTTAATACTTCAAAATGGACATTTTTGGCATGTACAAAGTTTTCACCAAGTATCTTGAACTCACCTTGCTAGATTTATGCTAAATCTAGGTTTTACCCCAATACCGAGTTCCATTCGGTGAAGACTTTAGATCCTTGAGCTAAAACTCTAGATCCATGGTGCAATCGTTCCAAGAACACCTACATAACTTCCAAAACATAAACAAAACAAACCCAAGAGAAAATGAGAGTTGTTGGTGCAAAACTCAAACCCTAGATCCTTGAGCTAAAACTCTAGATCCATGGTGCAATCCTTCCAAGAACACCTACATAACTTCCAAAACATACACAAAACAAACCCAAGAGAGAATGAGAGTTGTTGGTGCAAAACTCAAACCCTAGATCCAAGATTTCGAAGAGGTGATCTTACCTTCCACCCTATGAGCTGCCAAATCATCAAGTAACCTCTAGATATCATTGATTCCATGTTGAAGAGCTTCCAAAGACGAAACCGTAGCACTTCGAATCGCCCAAATCGGAGCTGTGATGAAGAAGTTATGGCCAAATGAAGAAATCCCGATTTTTAACCACTAGAGGCCGCATGCGAGTGTGACATGCGAGTGTGCCCTGTCACACTCGCCGGCACACTAGCCCGTGCCTAAAAACCAATCTGATTCATCTCCTAAGTCTCGGTACATTTGGGGCGATGCTGCCATGCGATGGTGCCCTGTCAGTATCGTCTGGCACTATAGCCGGGGGCCGTTTTGAGGTGTTTTTCCCACTTTTCACCCGTTTTGATCCCGCTACTCGCCTTATGGATGATACCCAACATAATTAACTTCAAAAATACTTATCTTGTTGATTCTGAGAGTGGAATACAAAGATGACACGGTTGATGCATTGTGCCAATGTCACTATAGCATGACATAATTGTTGGGACCACCAACTACTTGGTACCATCGGTGCTATTGTGACGGATGTCATAACCGCATGGCACAATAGTCGAGACGACCATCCTCTAAGTATCATCGGTGCTATTGTGACAGATGTCACTCTCATAAGGCACTACTGCTCAAACTCTGAAATTAACGTTCGGTTATTGAATCGCTCGGATTAACACTTTCTTCAACTAGGACGAAATTCAGGGTGTTACAGTAGCTCATCTCTATGAAGTGCAACCTAGGACTGCGACCTGCTCAAGTGCCCGCGTCGCAAATTTTGGTTCCAGTTCAGGTCTGAAGTATAAAAAGAAGGCTTTAGCTGATATATCATTTATTGCAAATATCAGATCTCTTCCTCTTGCATTTACTCCGAAGAAGAAACCCTAAGGGGCGATTTTAAGAGCATTTATTGCTCACCATCAAGTGATCAAGATCAAGCATTGGAACTCACGTGTTAGGGTTCAAGATCTAGGGTTCAAGCCTCGAGTGTTCTTCATCCATTCTTTAGAAGTTCAAGTGTAGTTGGAAGTTTTATAGGGTTTCCTCAAACTCTAGTATTGTGAGTTCGTTCTTACCTTTCTAAAACTTTATACATGTGAAAATGAAATATTTTACCTCCTATATGATGTTTAAACAAGTGTTTCTATACTTGTAAGATTTTGGTAAAACTAGATCAAAATGTGTCATCTAGTGTTTTCTTTGAATGGATAAAATGAGTACAAATAACGGTTTTAAAACACCCTTATGAGTTTTTTGTCAAGGAATATGATGTATGTGACTAAATGCTATTTTGACCTAATCTTGGGAAGAAGGTTTTGGAACATGGTAATTTATCAAACAAAGATTTTGTGAAGAGAAGTCAATACATCGGAAATTGATGTATTAAGAAGTAAGACTAGTGTAGATGGATCCATAGGTACAATAGTCAGAAGTAGTTGAGGATGGAGCAAGTGATTGATCTCGGTTTGGGGTTGAGCCTGTTCAGAAGAGTGATGAGTAATGTACCCTAGTTTGGGGTTGAAGTTATCACTAAAATAGCCGAAGATTGATATCTAGTCATGCTTATTTTCACTGACTAAAGATCTCGGTTTGGGGTTGAGGTTAGTGTGATGGTGGGTCGCTCCCGTATATTTTCACCCAAGAAGATTGAAGGCGTATATTTTGTTGGGGGAATCGTCCCAACTACCAAAAGGATTGTTGGAACCGTGTAGGCAAACAAGGGTAAGTCGATCACGGATTATATTGAGAATCGTGTGAGACACTTTTCGAATTGATATTTCGACCCTATGCGGGGGTTACACGAAATTCAATATGGGATAAGACTCAAAACACTTTCGTTCTTAGGCACAAAAAGGAGAGCAATTTTCTGGAGAGTATATGGGAGTATTGTTTAAAAAACCTTGTACAAAACCGTGTCTAAATCCATGAGTATAGATTCTTATTTATACTCAAAAATTGTAACTGAAATTATTAATCATGGCTGGATGAAATTCAGGAGTAATGGAGGTTACAAAATTTCTTGTAACTTCTCAATAACTGCACATTTAATGTGCAATAACCGTTTCAGAAAACTGACCATCTAGAGCTTCCGGTCTTAGTCCAGAAAATGAACCTCTGACTTTTCAAGCTGACTTTTCAAGCTGACTTTTCAAGCTCACTTATTCAAGCTCACTTATTTACTCCAAGTCCTATAACAGCACGACCGGGTTCATACTCGTCTTATAACAAGCGTGCACTCCGCACCACCTTACTTGAATTAGATCACAGTATAAAACTCATATAGACATCATGTTATTTCCAATCACATAAATGGACCGATGACACTAAAATCACCAACAATCCTCCCCCATTTTAGTGTGACCCATGAAATAATATCTTAATAATAAACAATACCAAACTTGCACATTAATGAAAATGTCGAAACGATTGAATTTCCATCTTAGTATTTTACACATTTTAAATATTCGAGAATCAAGGTGTCCCAAGGATTGAACCCATCAACTCATTTGAATACCTAAAGATAAAATACATACAAGTTTCACCTACTCGTCAAGAAAATAAATGTGACACAATTATAAAGCCGAGTGTCCTAATCCTCTCATGATCGTATAAAGGCCAAGTCCCCAACCTTCTAAAATGCGGCTACACTTCACGATCACATAGGTAATTCCTTTACTTCGTGTACCTACAAATACACTTTCTCAAAGGAATTATTAAGAAGATAAACTTCAACCTACCTTCTGTAGTACCGAACACATACCTAGGATGATTTATCATGTGTTCCAATATTATAAGTGTGAGCTTTCCTCATTGAATTCAGCCCCTAATGTCATATTAGAGGGGAATTGGGTATCTCACCATTATAGATTTATAAGGACTTTAATCCCATCCCAATGGCAGACTTGTGCACTAAGTCTCTTGCCAAACCCTTGGTCAGATGATCCGCCAAATTTTGTTGCGATCTAACAAACTCAACAAAGATTACACCATTCATGATTAACTCTCTAATCATACTATGTATAACACCCAAGTGTCTAGACTTTCCATTATACACTTGGCTATAAGCCTTAACCAAAGTGGCTGCCCTATCACAATGGATAGAAATAGGTGCAATCGGCTTCGACCACAATGGAATCTCATAAACAAGATTCTTTAACCATTCTGCCTCTTTACCGGCAGCGGCTAAAGCCACAAACTCATATTCCATCATTGAGTTTGTAATACAACTTTGCTTCTTTGATGCCCAAGAGATAGCACCACCTCCAAGCAAAAATACCCAACCACTCGTTGAAGAGTGATCCTCCATGTTAGATATCCAACTTGCATCAGAGTATCCTTCTAGCACCGAAGGATATCCCAAATAACTCAAACCATAATCCATGGTACCCTTGAGATATTTAAATACTCTTTGAATAGCTTGCCAATGTTGAGTGTTCGGATTACTAGTATACCGACTCAACCGTCCCACTGCATAAGCTATATCCGGCCTGGTACTTGTCAAGGCATACATCAAGCTACCAATAGCCTTAGAGTATTCTAGTTGTGAAATAGAAGTGCCCATATTTGGCATTAATTTCACACTAGGATCCATAGGAGTGCTTAAGGGAGAACAATCACTATAATTGAACTTTTTGAGAATTTTCTCAACATAGTGTGATTGTGTCATAACAATACCTTTGTTAACCCGCTTAATTATAATACCAAGAATTACATCAGCCTCCCCTGTATCATTCATGGAAAAATTAGATGATAACAACTTTTTAGTTTCATCTACCTGATTTTGATCAGTTCCAAAAATCAGCATGTCATCCACATACAAGCAGATGATAACACCCGTGCCTTTAGCATAAAATCTGCTATAAACACATTTATCACTTTGGTTTAAAGAAAAATACAAGATAAAATAACCTCATCAAACTTTTGATGCCACTATTTAGGTGCTTGTTTCAGCCCATACAAGGATTTTACAAGTTTACACACCTTGTGCTCATTACCAGGCATAACGAAACCTTCCGGTTGTTTCATGTAAACCTCTTCATGAAGATCACCATTCAAGAAGGTTGTTTTAACATCAATTTGATGGATAACCAGGTTGTGAATTGCAGCCAAGGCAACCAACAACCTAATAGTTGAAATACGAGCTACCGGAGCATACGTATCGAAATAGTCAATACCGGGTTTTTGTCGAAACCCTTGAATGACTAGCCGGGCTTTGAATTTATCAATTGTCCCATCAACTTTCATCTTCTTTTTGAAGATCCATTTGCATCCAAGTGGTTTAGAACCTAGAGGCAAATCAGATAACACCCAAGTGTTATTCTCAAGAATCGATGACATTGCGTCATCAATTGCTTCTTTCCAAAATGCGACATCTCGAGACTCCATCGCTTCTTGGAAGGTATTTGGGTCATCTTCAATACTATAAAAATAAAAGTATTTAAGCCCAAGTTCATCTCTTGAACCTTCAACCAAATAAAGTTGAAAATCATCGCCGAAATTTTTGGCGATTCGACCTCTTTTGCTTCTCCGGACCTGCTGTGTTTCTGGGGTTGAAACACCATCCATAATTTCTAGATTTTGCACTTCATTAGTGTTAGGAATCAGATCCTTAGGCCTTTGGATGGATGAAAATCGCATCTCATCGAAAATCGCATACCGCGACTCGATAACGGTATTTTTCGATACCGAATCACTAGATTCTATTACGTAGAACCTATATGCATTGGAATTTGCTGCATATCCAATGAATATACAATCAATTCCACGTTCACCCAAAGTCTTTCTTTTAGGCTCGGGTAGCTACACAACTGCCCGACAACCCCAAATTCGAAAATAACTCAAATTCGGAGTTTTCTTGAACCAAAGTTCATATGGGGTTGTTTTGTTCCGTTTGTTTGGAACTCTATTCAAAACATAACAGGCCGTCAACATAGCCTCTCCCCAAAATCCCTCACTCAATCCCGAGTATGAGAGCATCGAGTTTACCATTTCTTATAAAACTCGATTTTTCCGTTCGGAAACCCCATTTTGTTGGGGTGTGTACGGAGCCGTAGTCTCATGGACTACACTAACTGACTGGAAGTATTGAGGGTCTCATATATTCCCCTCCCCTATCAGTTCGGAGACGCTTAATTGAACCACCCAATTGTAGTTCGACCTCAGTTTTGTATATTTTGAATTTTTCCAAAGCTTCATCTTTGGCATGTAACAAGTACACATAACAAAACCGAGTGTTGTCATCAATAAATGTGACAATATATTTCTTATTACCCAACGAAGGAGTAGATTGAAAGTCACATAGATCACTATGTATAAGTTCCAAAACAACCGATTTTTTTTCGACATTCGGAAAGGGCTGTTTTGTGATTTTCGTAAGCATACATGTTTTACATGTTTCTGTATGAATATCAAAGGCTGGAATAAGACCATCCTTTGACATTTCATGCATTCTACTAAAATTCACGTGACCGAATCTAGCATGCCAAACCATTGATTCGTGAATTTTAGACAAAGAAGATGACAAAATAAATGTAGAATTTTCAAAATTGAAAAACTTGGATATAATATTCAAACGAAACATTTTATTATAAAAATATCCAAAACCAAAAAATTTACCATATCGAGATAGAATATATCTATCCGAATCATAAACTTGTCTAAACCCTAAACAACTCAATCTACCACTGCTAACTAAATTCTTTCGAATTTTAGGAACAAACAAAACATCAGACAACCTAACATAATTTCCAGAAGTAAACTCTAAATTAACTACTCCAAATCCACAAATCGGTGCGGTCGACTCGTTCCCCATATTTAGTACAGATCCATCTTCAACCGGTGTCAATTTCTCGAACCAGCGTTGATCTTTACAAACATGGCACGTCGCCCCCGAGTCCACCCACCATGCACAATCATCATCCTGTACATAGAAAGACTCCGGAATAAGTGAAACATAATAAATACTTTCAGATTTATTATCAAAGTTAGTCAAAAACTGACCTCCTTTCACTTGAGCTTGGTCTTTAGACCCAGCTCCACTTGTTCCAGCACCGTTGTTATACAACTTAACCCGGCAATCACGTTTGGTATGGCCCACCTTATTGCATCTCCAACAAACCAAATCCTTCTTCTTCTTGAAGGATTTATTGGGTCCATAAAACTTTCGTTTCTTGCCTTTTCCTTGATTATTGGAGTCGGTTTTCTTCTCTTCAACCATATTAACCGAGGGCTTTCCAGATTCAATTTTGGACTTGGATTTGCCATTTTCCTGCACCCGAAGAGATTCTTCGATGCGCAAGTGACTCCCAAGTTGAACCAACGACAGTTCCTCCTTTTGATGTTTCAAGTTGTGCTTGAAATCCTTCCAAGATGGAGGAAGTTTGTCAATTACACTCGACACAGCAATGGACTCATCCATGTTCATTTTGTGTAAAGTGAATTGACCCAAAATGCGAAGTATCTCATGATACTGTTCCATTACGGGCCTTGAGTCAACCATTTTATAATTATTAAAATCTCTCACCAAGAACTTCTTACTAGAAGCATCTTCAGCGATATATTTTGACTCAAAGGAATCCCATAACTCCTTCGCACTTTCAGCACTTTGGTAGATATCAAAGAGGGAATCACACATACCGTTTAGAATATGACCTCTGCAGATATAGTCATCGTTCTGCCACTTACTCCTTCTCCCAACCTCATCCAGCAGCGTCTCGTCCTCCAAGATTTCTGGAATGGGAGTGCTCAGCACGTACACCACTTTCAGAGTCATCAACAGAAAATGCATCTTTTTCTGCCAACATCTAAAGTCAGCCCCTTCGAACTTCTCCAGCTTTCCGAACTTTGAAGTCATCTCTTTCACAGATTCAGCCATGATCGACATCACAAAATATCAATTCGATTGTTGGGGGAATCGTCCCAACTATCAAAACGATTGTTGGAACCGTGTAGGCAAACAAGAGTAAGTCGATCACCGGATTATATTGAGAATCGTGTGAGACACTTTCCAAATAGATATTTCGACCCTATGCCCAGGTTACACAAAATTCAATATGGGATAAGACTCAAAAACTTTCGTTCTTAGGCACAAAAAGGAGAGCAATTTTCTGGAGAGTATATGGGAGTATTGTTTAAAAAACCGTGTACAAAACCGTGTCTAAATTCATGAGTATAGATTCTTATTTATACTCAAAAATTGTACCTGGACTTATTAATCATGGCTGGCTGAAATTCAGGAGTAATGGAGGTTATAAAATTTCTTGTAACTCCTCAATAACTGCACATTTAATGTGCAGTAACCGTTTCAGAAAACTGACCATCTAGAGCTTCTGGTCTTAGTCCAGAAAATGAACCTCTGACTTTTCAAGCTGACTTTTTCAAGCTGACTTTTCAAGCTCACTTATTTACTCCAAGTCCTATAACAGCACGACCGGGTTCATACTCGTCTTATAACAAGCATGCACTCCGCACCACCTTACTTGAATTAAATCACAGTATAAAACCCATATAGACATCATGTTATTTCCAATCACATAAATGGGTCGATGACACTAAAATCACCAACATATTTTAGGTGTAAATCACGGAATAAAGAAAAAGAATTTGTGGAAAAGCTTTTGGTTAAATGTTTATTTACCGCTTTCGAATAATTACTGGTTTTTCATATTTGAACTATTTGTTCTCACTAGGCTTTAATCCTAACACTTTTTCTTAAAATGACATGTATAACAGGTGAGCGTCCTAGTGGGGCTTGAAGGGTTGAATGAAGCTAGATGCCGGTAGAGGTATCCTTTTTGAAGTACACATTCGCATGCATAGACAGAGTTACTTGGAAGTATATTTTGAGGATTTAGAGACACCCGATCTTAATCTGTATTCTAAGTTGTATAGATTAATAGGTTGTCATCTAGTATCCATTTGATATTGTAAACTCTATTACTCCTCCCCATGTTTATGGGTGATGTTTATTTATGAAGTAGTATTCCACATTTATGTTGGTTTAAATTAACTCTCATTTTTAGGGGTGTTACATCACGTGAACCCAACTTATAGATATATGTATTTATACGATATATATATATATATATGAGGTGTAAATATATATATATATATATATATATTATAAATGTATATAGATATATAGATTAATGAATATGTATAAATATAGAGGCTGGTTTAAATACAAACTAGTTGAAATGTACAAACTATACAAACTGATTCAAATCAATATAAAAACAACTTTTTCATGATTTTTTTCATCAACTGCTATGATTTAAGATATTCTTGGACATATGTTTGTTTCATCTTGTGAAAAAATTACATATGAAACTTTTACATAATGAAACAAATACATATAAAACTTTTTCATAAAAAAATATATGAGAAATTTTCAATTTATGAAAACAAATACATATGAAACTTTTACATTATGAAACAAACATATGTGTAATAATATCTTAAATCATAGATTTTGATGAAAAATAAATCATAAAAAAAATTATTTTTATATTGATTTCATGATTTGAACCAATTTGTATAGTTTGTACCTTTTAACGTGTTTGTATTTCAACTTCTCTTTACAAATATAAGTGTTATATGTATGATAGATATTTATATAATAAATATCTATACTATTTGTTTAGAAAAAATAAAAGTTACAAGTTTTCTTGCCTTAGATACAATCATTTGATGCATGCCCACAATGTTTAGAATTAGAATGTAATTAATTTTGATTTTTAAATTACACTTTATACCTATAAACTTTGTTATTTAATTTAGTTTATATCCCTTCCTTTTTCAATTTTCATTTCACAATTTTTCCATTTTAACAAATACATTCTTAAATTAGCTAAAATGCATTAAAAACATGTTTTCTTTTGTTATAAATTATACCATTATAATCGTGTCGTCTATACCTTTAAAATGAGCTCAATATTGAATATTTTTTGATTTAATCATATTATTATATACATGAGTACGTAACGAGTTGTTTTTAAAAAAATTACATTTTATACTTTATAGTTATTTATTTAATTTCTAAACCTATTCATTTTACACTCTTATCTATACTATAATTGGTTTTTAAATTTCATTCACATCCGTAACTATTTTATTTTTCATTTTACACCCCTATCACATATATCTATACTATTATATAAAGCATGTATTACGGTTAAACGGTTATTGTTTAGAAAAATTAAGACTTACAAGGTTTTTTGGCTTAGGTACAATCATTAGATGGATGTCCACCCCCACGTTCAATGTTTAGAATTAGAATGTAATTAATTTTGATTTTTAAATTACACTTTATACCCTTAAACATTGTTCTTTAATTTAGTTTATATATCCCTTTTTTTTCAATTTTTATTTTGCAATTTTTCCATTTTAACAAATATAATCTTAAATCAGCTAAAATGCATTAAAAACATGTTTTATTTTGTTATAAATTATACCATTATAATCGTGTAGTCAATACCTTCAAAATGAGCACAATATTGAATATTTTTTTATTTAATCATATTATTATATACATAAATACGTAACGAGTTATTTTTAAAAACATTACGTTTTATAACCTGTAGTTATTTATTTAATTTCTAAACCTTTTCATTTTACACTATTATCTATACTATAATTAGTTTTTAAATTTCATTCACATCCCTAACTATTCTATTTTTCATTTTACACCCCTATCACATAAACATAAATAATTGTATATGAATCAAATTACATTAAAAAATATGTTTCTTTTTTTTAACTATACTGTTATAATCATATTATCAACATTTTCGAAATGAGTCAAATATTGAATATTTTTTGACTTACTCATATTATTAAATAACATAAATAGGTAATGAATTATTTTTAAAATTTACAGTCAATACATTATAGTTATTTAATTAACTTTTATATCTTTTAATTTTTTAATTTTCATTTATCACAATTTTTATTTAACAGGTACAAATGTTGATGTATTATGTGCAATTTTTGAAATTTTACAACTTCCACGATTCAGCATAATAATTAAATTTTTATTTTTAAATTATATTTTACACCGTTATAATTTGTATAGTTAATTTATAGCTTTTCAATTTTCATTTAACACAATTTTTATAATAACATTTATAAATCGTATATTAACTCAAATATATTAAAAAAACACTTTATTTTTTATAAATTATACGATCATAGTCTTCTTCAATACCTTCAAATTAGGCTAATATCAATATTTTTTGATTTAATAATAAGATTAAATATTATAAATACGTACCGAGTTATTTTTAAAACTTAATTTAACATCTTAATTTTTCATTTTTAGTTTTTTATTTTACACCATTATGGTTTTATCTATCTATAGCTATCCTATATTGTAAAGAATAATTATTGTTTAGATTTTTAATAGTTATAAATATTTAGATACTTGTTTTGTAAAAATCGACTAAAAATTAAATTCAATTTTATTCTAAATCCTACACACCAAACATTCCAAGTTTTTCCACAAAATCCAAATTATTAAGAAAGAACATTTCGTCAAATCAAATGGGTCTTAAATATGCTACTTTGTTCTTTTTAAATTAAAATTGTATTTGAGTTTTATAAAAATAATCGATGCCGATTTATAAGTTCATAACGATAGACAATTTGATATCTTAAAAGGGGTTCGAGAATTATAAAGTTATTGTTGATAAAATATTGAAATTCCGTTGCATTGCAGCGGATAGGTCTTCTAGTATTATACAAATTATATATGATAAATATACATATATATATATATATAGAAAGAGGTTCATGCGAGGACGGTAACAATTTACGAGAATGCGAGGACAATTCTCAGCCAATCATTTTGTACATGAAACTTTTCATGTACAAAATCACATATGATTCATGTACAAAATCACATATGATTCACGTACAAAATCATATATGATTAGCCGCGACTTTTCCCTGGACTTGCCCTCAAAAAAAATCGCGCGTGTCCTCTTTGATGCTTACAAATCACATATGATTTTGTACATGAAATCATATATGATTTTGTAAATGAAAATTTTCATGTACAAAATGATTGGTCGAGAATTATCCTCATATTCTCGTAAATTGGTATCGTCCTCGTATGAACCCGTCTCTCTCTCTCTCTCTCTCTCTCTCTCTCTCTCTCTATATATATATATATAGGGTTGATTTCCTTTACAAACCACGTCAATTCGTACAAACCGTACAAACCGCATGCAACCAATTTTTTTTTTAATTTTTTCACTTTTTCTTAATTATTAGGGTTGATTAGTCAATAATATATGAAAAAAAATTCATCAAGAATGCATGAAGGTTGGTGCATCAAGAATATGTGAAACAAGATTCATCAAATTGAGAGTTTCATGAATCAATTCATTTTCATGTAGAAAGAAAAATAATTTTATGAAGAAAAGAATTATATGAAACAAATTCATCATATTAAACACTTTCATGAAAAAAAATTATTCAAAAAAACAATGAAACACGCGGTTTGTACGGTTTGTACGAATTGACGTGGTTTGTATTTGAAATCTCCCCTATATATATATATTTGTTTCATATAATTATTTTCTTCATAAAATAATTTTTCTTTCTACATAAAAATGAATTGATTCATAAAACTCTTGTTTCATGTAATCTTGATTCACCAACCTTCATGTATTCTTGATGAAATTTTTTTATATATTATTGACTAATCAACCTTAATAATTAAAAAAAAGTGAATTTTTTTTTTAATTGCATACGATTTGTACGATTTATATAAATTGGCGTGGTTTGTAACGGAAATCAACCATATATATATATACACTTAGAAAAAAAAGTATATTTAGCAACTTATGACTATAAAGGGGGCATACGTGGCAACTCAAATGGTGTTTGGATGGCTAAGTGAGTGGGGTGACGTGGGACAAATTTTATGAGTGTGGTTTGTGTCTTTGTGGGTAGGCGCCGAAAGCATTCTCAGCATTCATTTTTTTATTTCTTTCATTTTAACGTTCTGTTATCGAGTTTTAGAAGGAAAAAAAAAGGAAAAGTAAAATAAAAGAAAAGAAACGAAGAGATATAAAAAGAATTTATCTGTGTTCTTGACATTGAATAGAAAGAAAAGAAAGGGAAAAAAAATATAAATATTTATGTTCTTGAGTAGGAGGGAAAGGAAAGGAGATATGTCATTTTTACAACTATACCCTTATTTATTTTGCAGTAGAATGTAATTGATGGGTAGATGTATAATTTTATAAATATTTTTAATTTTTATAAAAAAGATTCTTTCATTTCCTTCACTTTCTTCCCACATTTGGGAGGAGAGTTTTGAAAGGAAAATCAGCATAATTTTCCATCATTTTCCTTCCCCTTCCCTCCTTAAAAAACTCGAGAACACAAACATTTTTTTCTTTCAACCTAGTTTTCTTCCATTTCCCTTCCTTTCCTTCATTAAAAAAACTCAAGAACACATCGTAACTCTCTCTACGCTCTCTCTCGTCTACCACCTTTCTGTCTTCAACCTTCCCTCTACTTACCCACCATTTTCCCTTTCATTTTCACCTCTGTTTTCCTTCCTCTATCTAGAATCCGATTTTGGACTTTTCTTTTGGTACACTTCGAGAAAGGGCTAACCTAAAGGTTTTAAGGAAATTGTAGGGAGCTCTTTAAGTTCTACAAGAGGTATGATTTTGGGTTTTACTCTATATTTAAAGTTCTAGATTCGAAACTAAGTGTTAGATATCAATATATTGTATCCGAGATTACAATATCGAAGACGAGAAAGTCAAAGCTTGAAGTCAACATAAATTGTCAATAATGTCGACATTATGCTTAATTGGATTTTACTCTTTGTATAGAGTATGGGTATAAATACCATTTGTCAATGTACTTTGACTTTAACCATCATTGTCATATTCATATCTTGTTGTAGAGAGAGAGAGAGAGAGAGTCGTAGAGAGAGAAAATATCAATAGACATATAAGATTTGAAGAGCCCTTGAGGTGATTCTTGATGTTATTGGTTAGATTCATCGTTATATAATATATCTTGAGTTAACAATTGGTATCAGAGCAGGAATTATCTGATTAGAAGAAGATTTGAAGAAATTTTACATTTTTGAAGTTTTCTTGAAAATTTTGATTTCGATCAATTTTTTTTATTAACCTGGATATCCAACCCGCTATGCGAGCCGACTAATTTTAGGAGAGTTTGTGGATGGATTGATGAGAGTTTTGATTCATTAGATTCGTTTTTGTTAAGAGATTACTCGATTGTAATCAATTTGGGAATTGAAACAAGTTAGTTTGTATTTTAGGATCAAAATCGTAGTTTTTGGGTTTTGTAAAAAATTTACTGTTTTGGATCAAAGAATGGAATTCTAGGCTGATTTTGGTATAGATTCAAGAATTAAAGTTGTTCCTAGTGGTATTGCAAGCAACATATCAAAATATCAACTCAATTGGATAAGTTTTGAGGTGAAATTCAAAGATTTTGTGGTTTTTTTCTCGAAAAAGCTCGAAGTTACTACGCATGTTATTAGCCTTCGAATAGGCAAAAATCATAGCCTTTGGATAGGAAAAATTCATAGCCTTCGGTTAAAAGCTTGAAAGGGAACAATAACCTTCGGACAAAACTTATCCAAAGGTATCTGACCCTCACATAGTGTCATCCGAAGCTACCCGAGCCTCGCAAAGTGTCATCCGAAGCAACCCGAGCCTTGCACAGTAACCTTCGCACGAAGCTCACCCGAGCCTCGCAAGAAGCCTGATCCGAAGCCTCACATATCAAAAAATTCACATTTTATCCGAGATTCGCACGAACCCTCGGATAGGGGTGCTCACGGGTTGGGTTGATTGGGTTGAAAGCATTTCATCAATCCAACCCAATGTGTTCGGTTTGAAAAATCTCAACCCTACCCAACCCAAACCAAAGTGTAACCCACCCAACCCAAACCGTGCAGGTTGATCGGGTTGGTCGGGTTAGTCGTGTTGATACTTTTGTATATCAAAATATTCTCCCAACTTAGAATATATTGTTTTCTCTACTAATAATTTATTTTTAATCATCAACCATTTGGTATATCTTATCCATAATTCTTAAATCTCAAGTATATAACATTAATTAATTTTCTCAATTTGTATATATATTCACAATAGTAGGGGAGATTTCAAATACAAACCACGTCAATTCGTACAAACCGTACAAACCGCGTGTTTCATTGTTTTTTTTAAATAATTTTTTTTTTCATGAAAGTTTTTAATATGATGAATTTGTTTCATATAATTCTCCTCTTCATGAAATTATTTTTCTTTCTACATGAAAATGAATTGCTTCATGAAACTCTCAATTTGATGAATCTTGTTTCACATATTCTTGATTCACCAACCTTCATGTATTATTGATGAAATTTTTTCATATATTATTGACTAATCAACCCTAATAATTAAGAAAAAGTGAAAAAATTAAAAAAAATAATATTGGTTGCATGGGGTTTGTACAGTTTGTACGAATTGACGTGGTTTGTAACGGAAATCAACCCCACAATAGTAAATATATATACAAAGGTGTTATATAGAGATGAAGAATAGATTGAAAATATATGTATATGAAGAGGGTACGTGATGATATAATTGACTAATGGATATATATTAATAGAGACTCAATAATTATATTAAATCCAAAAAATAAAAGGATGTTGGGTTCGTCGGGTTCATCGGGTGGGGTTGGGTTCAAATAAACGTAACCCGATATCAACCCTATACCTACGGTTTGAAAATTTTACAACTCGGTTAGACATCAGGTTGTTTCGGTTTGAGTTATTTCGTATCGGGTTGGGTTGGGTTGATCGGGTTGGTCGGATTGATCGCTTTTCTGAGCACCCCTACTCTCGGATACTAAGTTTTTTACAAAAAAAAAAGTCAGGAAATTTCCAAAATTGCCCTTTCAAATTTTAACTTTTTGATTTATATTTCACATTTTATCTTCAAAAATATATTTCAAATTTTGAAATTTTTTTCTCGGGGTTTGACTTCTCGGTTGAATTTTTCCCAAGAGTTGACTTTCACTTTTTAACTTGATTTTTCTGCATTTGTTTGATAGTCAAAGTTTTTCAAATCTTCTACAAATCATTTGATTAAAGATCGTTAAATCCGATAACGATGTCTACTACTGATTTGGATTCTCAGGTATCATCTCTACAAGAACAGATTGCAAACCAAAAGAAAGAGATCTATAAGCTCAAAATCGATTGTAATGGATATATGGAGCTGATTAAGGATTTCAGAAATGTTTGCACAAACATGAAGGCGTTACATGCTCAACTAAAGGAATTCTATGAACATCCAACTTCTAACAGGTATCACGATTGTAGTCTAAATAGGAATATTGAGATGATAAAGAAAAATGTTGATCTTCAGATAAGGATTACTAATTTGGCATGATAAATGGATTTATTCTGAGTATGGGATTGTGTATAAATCTGATTTAGAAGAAAAGTTTGAGAAACTAAAAAATATTCTTACAAATGAAAATATCAAATTGGTGACTGAAAAGAGAAGTCTTGAAAGCAACATCAAATATTGTGAGATGAATATCAGAAAGTTATCTAAACAAGTGTATGATTTTGAACACGTCATTCAATCTGATAGAGAAAAGTTTGAGAAAGAAAGGAAAGAGTCGGTTACACAAGCTTCAAAGCTAAAATAAAAGGATTTCTGAACTTCAGAAATTATCAGCGGCTGAACAAAACAAATCTGTTCTACAGAAAGATTCAGTAGATGAGAAAAAGGTTGATTCTGATCAAAAGAATATTACTGAGCTAAAGAAGAACTTTATCTCTTGAAATTGCTAAAAAAGTGATACATGAAGCCATGTATCATATCGGTGGATACTTTGTAAGGCTGGAAATGATAAATGTACACTTTGCTTTTGCTTGATAAACTTCATCTTTCACTAAGTGTTGAAAGTGTACATCCTTGTGACTTGATATCACAGCCTTAAAAAATATACCTGCAATTTCGGTGACCAAGATTGTAATGTCGGTGACCATGACTTCAAACTTGATGTCCTCATCTTGTATTGATGTCATAGTACTTTGTTAACTTTTAAGTGTACCATCGGTGACCCATGGTGACCCAACAATCTTGACTTTGGCAAAATGATCTGAATATTGAAGTTAGTTGGTACATCCAAAATTCCACTTTTTGATGTACAACCCTTGATTGATTAGTCTTTGACTTTTCAATACTTGAAGTATATTTCAGACCTTCAAAAGACCCTGTAAAAGATCAAACAAATAATAGAGAAGGTTCATCACCAAATCATCGGTGACCCAACAGCGATAGTTGTTCCTATCCCTGATAATGCTGAAATGCACGCAGTCCAAATCTCAATATTGTTTAGACAATCTGAGTTTTGGAAGGCCAATTTCAAAGGACCTAAGAGTGTTTCTCTCAGACACCCTAAGACACTGGTTGGTGATCCTCAAGACACTATCTCTGCAAACGTAGTCCCTGAGAGTAATCCTCATGATACTCTCAAGGAGAAAAATAGTTTTTTTTCATCCATCTTCTAATCCAGATGCATTTTTGGCATCTTTATCTATGTCATCATCAGGTGTAGTTCCTCTATTCTCCTCAGCGACAACGACAACCACCACCACCAGCGCTCCTCTGCTCAGCAAGGAAATGGGGAAGTCTCCTTAGGGCCATCCTAGTGCTGCAAAGCTACGAGAAGTTAAGACAGAGATGGCAGCTCCCAAGCTTCCCACTCTCATCACTGAACTTCCTCCCATTGTCCTTCCTAGTCCTACATTCCCTGCTGTTGACTATCTGGTCAGGGAATGTGCTCTCACCAGGGCTAGGGTTGACAATCTTCAAAAGTCAGCTGGACTCATCTTCCACCGAGTTGTTGGGACACCAGCGATCAAGACCAACGTTAGCAATCTCATCTCTGACGTTTTCTCTCTGAAGGAAGACAACAGGGTTCTTGGCCAGAACCTGTCCAGCTTAGAGAAGAAGATTGCTGCTCAGGCGAACGTCCTTGAGTCTATTCAGAAGACTCAATCCGATATGATGCAGATGCTCACCAAGCTTTCTGAGGCTAGTTCCTCCTTCAATGCTGCTGATCGGACTACGCTTCAGGATAATGATACGAAGCTCAAGGACATTCAGTCCAATGTTCGCACTCTGATGGTGCATTGTCTACCTCCTGATAACATCGAGGGGGAGAGATGTGCCAAAGAGTTTGCAGATGAACTCATTGCAGAGCACAACCAGACATTCCCTGGAGAAATGATTTCTCGTTACATCTAGCGAACGGGATCTTCCCTCCCTGAAGGGTTGACTACTGAAGCTGAAGAAGATGATGATCAGGAAGAGGATGAAGAAGAAGAAGAAGATCCTATCCCTCATTATGGGGGAATGGATGATGATGAAGATGACGATGACATTGGAAGTGCCTTAGAGCACTTCAGAATGTCTAGGCCTGGAGTCTCTCATAAAGAGCCTTTGGGGGACGGACAATATCCCTCTCAGGGACTATCTGGTCCCTCATGCAAAGGAAAAGAAGTGGTAAATCTGGATGCCACTATCCCATTATCTGAGGGGGAGACCACTAATGAGGTATCTCCTCCTCTTATCCCTTATATTACACCTCTCTCTAAAATCCCCACACCTCCTTCACCTACAAAAACTCTCTCTGACAAATCTTTTTCCTCCTCTCCTTCCCTTAGTGATCCCCGTCCCCTAAAGGAGTCCACTTCATGGAAGGAACCTTCTTCCAAAGAGCAGTTTATGTACATAATAGAAACTGACTCTGAAGAAGAAGAGGGCCTTATTTCCAGGCGTCGTGTTCAAAAGCCGATCATAAGCAATCCTGAAGAAGAAGAAAGGTGAATAAAATTCCTTAGGGAATTCGAAGCAAGAAGAATAAGGGTGCCTCAAGCTGAACCCATAAACGCTGTACCAATAAGGATGGTAGATGAATTCTACTTTCTGTCTAGCGAAGAAAGAGAACAAGCATTGGAAGCACAACGTATCAGGGATGAGAATACAAAGCAAACTGAGAATGAACTTGCTTTAGCAAGGAAATTACTCAGGGAAGACTCTGCTAAAGACAAGGCGGCCAAGGAACAATTGAAAAAGAGTGAAAGGGTCGCTGAAGCTCTTGTATAGAAAGAACTTGCACAGGAAAACTTGAACGTAGATCCAATCCTTGCTCAACAGAAGATTCTAAGTGCACTATCCGCTGAAGCCAGAAATCAGAAAGACAAAGAGCTTGACTGGTGCACTGATAGACTGAAATTTCGAAGATCTGAGGCCAAAATCAATCATGCAACTATTCAAGGACGACACTCCAACAGAGGTGGTCCAAAGGTATATGTAAGAATGACAAGGACAAACAGAACTGAGAGAGAAGAAGCCAAGTTCTTAAGGATTTATGGATACACTGAATGGTAAGAAATTAGAGACGCCATTTAGGGTTCCAAATCCAAATTCAAGGATGTGGTGGAAAGAGTACTGGATCAGTTGCTGCAAAGGATGTCACAACACGTGCAAGTTCCCCCTCTCCCTGAGCCATCAAAGAAGAAAAGATCAACTGCTGAAGGTGGTTCAAGCTCTAAGAATGAGCATGAAACCAAATTTGATTATCAAAGCATTCTTGGTCATCTTGAAATCCCTGATATTTCAATGCTACGTACCTCTCTTCCCCAAGATCGAAGATACGAAGAAGATGAAATCATCTCACTACCTGAACCTGGTATGGTATTCTTGGATAATGAAGGGTTCTTAGGACTCTTCAGAGACCAAGAAATTCGCAAGGCCCCATCCTCTCTCATAAAGATCATGCTATGGCGCTGCTAGTCAGATACCCCTCTGATGAATCGACATAAAACGCTTTATGAGAATGAGCTACAAAGAAGAAACGAGAACATCTCTGATTAGTTATAGATTTCTATTTCCTTTGTAATATTCCTTCAGTGTACAAGTACTTCACTTTTGTTATTGTAATTTCATTACCCTGTAATTTCTTTAGATTATATTTAATGAAATTCAGTCAGAGTACTTTACTCCATCAATGTACTGAAAAGATCCCTGAAAAAAGTAAAAGGGACAATGAACATAAGAGTTCTATTTTTCTTCAAACTATACTTTACTCACTGATTCTTCTCTTTGAAAATTAATCAGTGAATGTACTTTATGCTTATTTACTTGTAAAATTATGTTTTCATATCCTTATAAATGAAACTCAATTCAAAGTAGACTAGCTGAAAAAGATTATACAGATTAGTACTTAGAAAATTTACTTCAAATTTTTCTTAAGTCCTTACTAGTCTCTTAAAGCAATTTTCCTATGTTGCTTAATCATAATCAAATAGGGGGAGATTGTTGATCATAACTCCTCTCGATGATTTGAATATGATTCCTTTTGTATACTTAGTGAAATTCCATTGTCTAAGCTTCTGTTAATATTCAGTGATAGCATACGCTGATTACCATCAGCGATCGCTGAAGATCAAAGAACAACAAGCTTATCTCTGAAGACCTGAAGATCAGCTATCACACCAGAAGACCATTCAGCAAAAGTCGAAGACCCTAGCTGAAGAAAGAGATAATCAACTAAGTGAACTAAAGCGGTTCAGCGATAGCAGCGATTATCTAATCAAAGTGAGAATTCTTGTGAAGCCTCAGCGATACTAAAGTTCATCCTTGAAGATTCAGAATCAGCGATCAAATGAAGCTTCCTTTACAAGATTAAAGATTGATCTTGTCCTCGATGCACAAAAGTCAAACCTAATACCTTGTCAGAAAAGGACGTACGAATTGTCTCTTATGTCCCCATCATATCTGATATGGTGCTGTTCATATTCGGCTAAAAACATGGCTGTCTTATTAGCAAGGACAAACTTCCTATCCAAGCTTGACACGTGGCATATATCTTTTGTATTGCATTAAATGCAAACGGGTATAAATAACATGCTTCCTTCTAACCTAAACCCTCTGTATTTCTTTCTTCCTTCTTCTTGTGCATCAAACTCAGTGTTTCTTAGTTACAATAGAATAGGTTTTAAACTTGTTCTTATTCCGCTTGTAACTGTAAATTTGTTTATGATATATAAACTCATTTAAAAACCAAAATTGGTGTGTTTGTATTCAACCCCCCCCCCCCCTACAAATTGTTTACTAATTACTGAAGTCTTGTAGACCCTTTAGGGGCCAACACTAACACTAACATGCAAGGATCCATGAAGGTATGTGTACTAAAATCTATTTAATTTGTTTTGCAGGTAGTCATGTGTTGTGCTGAGTTCCGCTTATTCCACACATGATCAGACTTGTTAATGGTTTGAAGGGAGTAAGTATTGTTAGATCCCAAAGAATCAAGATATAGAAAGATAACAAGAAATAGATCAACGAATGTTGTATATTGTATTGATCAGATGAACTGTATTACAAAATATGTCTTTACAAGCTTATGAAAACGTTAGTTCTAACTATGTAACAAACTATCTATTTATACATGAAATAGAAATGCTAAAGTTACAATACAAAAATGACAAGCATGTTCAGAACTACTTCTGAACTTCTTCAGAAGTGTCTTCAGAACCTTCTTCAGAACTTCTTCAGAAGTATCTTCAGAATCTTCAGAACTTCTGAAGTTGCCACTTCAGAAGTTATGCCTTAGGCTTTTATCTACTTGTCTTCTGAGTTCTGAGTCTTTCTTTCTTCAGATCTTTCTTACTCTTCAGAACCCAGTACCTTTTGTAGCTATATTAGTATCTCTATCAATCTCCCCCTTAGTTTCAAAAGTTCAGATCATAATTCCAAAAATTCAAGATTTGTCTAACATCATTCAAAATTAGACTTCTGTATTCCAACAGAGATTTTGCGATTCTGATCATCCCCTTTGCAAGCTTCTTATGCTTCTCCCAATCTTCATCATTCAGATTCTTTGGTCTTCTATTTTTCCTTTAAACCAAACGATCTCTGATAGCAATTAAAGTTCCACTGCAACATTTGTGGAGTTCTTCAAATCTTACAAAAAGTAATTCTTGAAAGCACTTGCATACAAATCCTGGAGGTTGAATCACCAAAGTACGTTTCTTCAGATTCTGAATATCAGGTAAACTTAAATTTGGTTTACTCAGATGAACTTGTTTCTTATTCAGCACATAAGCAACTTGGAAATCAGTGTTTGCAGCCCAGATAAATTCTCTATACAAACCATCTCTGAGAACTGGAAATGATTTTCTGAACTTTGTAATTGAATCATGAAAAGGATAAAGACTTCTGTATACTCTGAGCATATCTCTTAGGTGAACATTCTGAAAGTCAGCTTCTGAAAAAGTAAATATCTCACCATTTTTTCTTTCTACAGTGAAAAATGCACAATTATAATTTTTCCTGGTCTTTAAATCTGCATTAATCACTTTGATAACAGGACTTTCCTTTCTTGCTTCATTAACAGGAATCCTTAGCTTTCTAATGATATCAGAATACCATTGCTTCCATCCAAAGGATTTGTTGATCCAGCAATCAATATAATTGAACTTCTGTTCATATTCCACGAACATTTCTGGATGGAAATTTTCAAGGAACATGGTAAATGCATTTTCTTCAATCCTTTGTTCTTGTAGTTGTTCTACTTTAGAAACTTGCTTTGTAGGAACCAACTCTTCAGAAACATCTTCAGAAATTTTCTCCTTTTCTTATTCCTTTTCTTTTGGCCTTACTTCTGAACTTTCAAGATTCAGAGTGAACTTCTGAATTTCTTCCATGTCTTGTTTCTTTGTATGAATCTTGAAATCATAAGCATCACTTAGCAAATAGTCAGCTCCTCTGATTTTGTTTACCCTCTTGTGACCAGCAATATAGTTTTTCCTTATACATTCTCTGAAGTTGATTCTTTCCTTAATCAAATAAACTATCTCTTCCTTTAAATCTGATTCTTCAATAAAATATTTAGCAAAATCCATAATCCATTTCAGAGTTGATGTTGAATACTTTGGAATATCAGAGACAAGAAAAGTTCTGTATCCTTCCACATTATATATGAATCCAATGTCTGGATTAGTAAATACTCTTGTTAGCCCCGATCTTTCAATATTAACTGGCTCTAACAAGTTTACTTTGTTTATTCTGTATTCCATAGCCAACTGAAAATCATGTTTGATGAGATTCCTTATATAGATTCCCAAGATTCTTCTAATCTCTGAGACTAGTTCAGATTCACCTTTGTTAACACGGAAATACAAAGTTGCCAGCTTATCCTGCAGTCTTAACTTGTAAATATCAAACTGACTAAACTCACATAAAGTACCATCCCTTCTTTCTGCTCCAAACCTGACTATAAACAAGTCATCTTTGATTGACTTTGATAAGCATCTGATCTTCTTTATTAAAGTTGAATCATGAAAGTTCTGAACACCATGATTCTGAATATAGTTTCTCACTTTAGAAATATGATCTTCAGACCATTCATCATTCAGAAAATCTTCCAGAGTTGCACACTTCAGATTTTTTCTGTACATGTAGTAATAAGTATCTTCAAGAAATTCCAAACTACTTTCCCTAGGAATGAACACAATGTCCTTTTCAAAAACTTGATCCAAAACAGGTTCTTCAAGTACTGCAAGATCTATTGCAAGAATAACAATAGAAGGTCTGAACCTTACTTCAAATTTTTCTAAAAAGACAATAAGGATTTCATCTGCAATTTCAATTCCTCCCATATGATTTAGATCAAACTCTATTTCAAATCTCTCATCTGGTTGATTCAGAAAGTCTTTAAAATTGACAATCTGTTATCCAAAAATCTACACTCCAGATTTCTTGGATTGTTCAAAAATAAATGAACCCAACAGAATTTTCTCAACAAACTCCATAAATCTTCAGAAATTTTACTATAAACCTTATTCAGAAGTTGGTTTGGCTTCCAGATCACTAAATCTCTGACTTCATTAACTTTTGAGATTTCTTCCATATTAACTTCAGATTCATTATTTACATCTTCTTCAAACATGATCACATCTGAAAGATCACTTGGTACACCAATTACATCTTCAAATATAAGATATTTTCTTAGCATTTCTTCATTAGAATCTGGAGCTATATCTGTGTTATCTGAATTTAAGTTTCCTTCAGAGTCAAAGGAAATTTTCTCTGTTTCATATCCTTCATCAATAAACTGTTCAGAAGAAAGAACACCAACCTCTTGCCCTTCATTTTCTGAAAGAATATCTTCTATGGATTCTGAAACTCTGTTTGAACCTTCACCTATATTCTGAGCTTCTTCATAAGTTTTCTCAGAAGATTGACCTTGAGTATTTTCAACATTTTCAGCTTTAGATACTTTCTGTCTTTTCTCCCCCTCTTGATTATCAGGACCCTGATCATCAAGATTTTTTTTGTAAGTATCAGCCTGAGGTCTACACTCCAACGCAGATTATCTGTTATTCAATGCTGTCTGAGAAGTCTAAATAGAAGATAATTGATTCAAGATTTGATTAATATCATCCTTAGTAGCAAATTGAGAAGTATAAGGCTGAGAACATGAAGAAGAAGGCTGAGATGCTTTAAGAGAAGATACAAAAGAAACCACTTCAGAGAAAGCATTCAGAAGTGCATCTTTAACGGAGTTGAGATCATTTGAAGAAGATACTTGAAAATCATTCAATTTATTCACCATTGTTACCTCCTGTTTTTCCAACCTATCCTCCATCACCTTTTTTGATTTGTTCGTCAAAAATCATTTAAAATTACATACTTCTGAAACATATAAATCGTTTTAACTGTTCAGAAGTAGGTTTGAACAATAACAAAGATATTTTATCTATAGAAGCTTGTCCATACTACTTAGATTTGAAGTTCAAGACTTGTAACCAGCACGTCAGATCTGTTTGATAGAAAGGAATATTCATGATTTTGAAATTTAGCATCACTCCCCCTTGAATCATAAGCAATTATGATTCTCCCCCTTAAACAATGCTATTTATCAAAGAAATGAAAATATTAGAGAAGTGAAAATAAAATGAAAGTATTTGAAAGGCAATCAACTTTGAAGAAGAAATTAGAACTTCTGAATTTAGAAAGAAGAAATTTCTGAAAACAGAACTTTAGAAGATCTGAAGTTCAAATTATTCAGAATTTAGAAAAATTAAACTCAAAATATAATTTCTAAATACTTACATAGACATATTCATCATGCCAAAATTACTTACCAGAAATTTAAATCGTTTCTCATCAAGTGCTTTGGTAAATAAATCAGCCAATTGATAATCTGTCTGAACAAAAAACATTTCAATATTACCTTTTTCCACATGATCTTTGATAAAATGATATCTTACATCAATATGCTTTGTCTTTGAATGTTTAACAGGATTAGCAGTGATAGCTATGGCACTCTTTGAATCACAATACAAAGGAATCTTTTTGAAAGTGTAACCATAGTCCTTGAGTTGTGTTTGCATCCAGATCACTTGTGAACAAAAGATTGCAGCTGCAACATACTCACCTTCTGCAGTAGAAGTGGAAACGCAGTTTTGTTTCTTCGAAGACCAGCTTACAAGTCTGTCACCCAAAAATTGACATGATCCAGATGTGCTTTTCCTGTCCAATTTGTAACCACAATGGTCTGCATCCGTGAAAGCTGTTAGCTCAAAACCAGAATCCTTAGGATACCAAAGTCCCAATGAAGGAGAACCTTTGAGATATTTAAGGATTCTTTTAGCAGCAAGAAGATGAGATTCCTTAGGATTAACTTGATATCTAGCACAAATACATGTAGCAAACATTATATCTGGTCTACTAGTTGTTAAGTAAAGCAAAGATCCAATGATGCCCCTATATTTTTTTTGATCAGCAGATATGCCATTCAGATCAGGTGATAATTTGTTGCAGTGGCCATTGGAGTTTGAATACTGGAACAGTCAGACATGTCAAACTTCTTAAGTAAGTCAGAGACATACTTAGATTGATTAATGAATATGCCAGTGGGAAGTTGTTTAACTTGAAGACCAAGAAAAAATGTTAACTCTCCCATCATACTCATTTCAAATTCAGTTTGCATAATTTTCTCAAAATTTCTACAAAATTTTGGATTAGTAGAAGCAAATATAATATCATCTACATATTTTGTATTAATATCATATCATCACCTTCCTTTTTCAGAAATAAAGTGGTATCAACAGTACCTCTTTTGAATTTGGAGTTCAGAAGAAAAGTTGTGAGAGTGTCATACCATGCTCTTGGTGCTTGTTTAAGTCCATATAAGGCTTTGTCCAAAATATAGACATAATCTGGAAATTGTTTGCTAACAAAGCCTTCTGGTTGTTCAACATACACTTCTTAATGTAGAATACCATTCAGAAATGCACACTTGACATCCATTTGGAACACCTTCATATTTTTATGAGCAGCATATGCAAGAAACATTCTGATAGCTTCAAGTCTTGCAACAGGGGCAAAAGTTTCATCATAATCAATTCCTTCTTGTTGACAATACCCCTTAGCAACAAGCCTTGCTTTGTTTCTCACAACAATTCCATTTTCATCCTTTTTATTTCTGAATACCCATTTTGTGCCAATTATTGATTTACCTTTTGGTTTAGGAATCATTCTCCAGACTTTGTTTCTTTCAAATTGATTTAGCTCATCTTGCATAGCTAGAATCCAGTATGGATCTTGAAGAGCTTCAACTGACTTCTTGGGTTGCATGCTGCTTAAGAAATTCACATACAAACACTCATTGGCTGTTGCTGATCTTGTTTGAACACCTTTTGATGCATCACCAATGATTTGATGAATAGGATGATTGGATGTCCATTTGGTCACATTTGGTAATGGTTGAACAGATGAGACATTGTTGAAAGAATCGTAATCATCAATAATTGCTTGAGTGTCAGTATCATGGTTGATAGCTGAATGTAAATCTAAATTCTCTTCCTCAAATTGAATATTCTATACTGGTTCAGAAGTTGTCGACACAGGTTCAGAAACAAGAATATTCTGAACTATTTCAGAAGTCATGTGTACAGATTCAGAAATAGGAATTTCTGAATTTGAGATTGAGATAAATGGGTCTGAGTTATTTGATATTGGAATTTCTGAAATATCATGTACTATTGTGCTTCTGAGAAGAGATGGATTCTGATAATCTGCAAAAACATTAGCAGAAATATCAAATAAGTCTTGACATAAGATATCTAAGTTTGATTTAAGTAAAGTTTGAGATTTAGAAGTGTGATTTGTCTTGCTATGTTCTGAATCCAAGCTTTCAGAAATAGGGTTAAGTGTGAATTCTGAACTGTCTTGTTCAGAAGTCAAAGTTGGCTCATGCAATCGAATATTAGTAGTCTCAATGATCCTTTGAGTTCCTTTGATTAATACTCTGTATGCCTTGGACCTTTGAGAGTAGCCAACAAAGATACCAGCTACACCTTTTGGTGCAAATTTATCTAAATGTTGTGTATCATTTCTGAGAAAACACCTGCAACCAAATTTTTTAAAGTAATCAATAGAGGGTTTTCTTTGTTTAATAATCTCATAAGGAGTTTTAAGTAGTTTTCTGTTAAGAATTGTCCTGTTCTGAGTGAAACATGCAGTAGCTATAGCTTCTGCCCAAAGAGACAAAGGAAGTTCGGAATATGCTAGCATGGTCCTTGCAGCTTCTACCAAAGTTCTATTCTTTCTCTCAACCACCCCATTCTGTTGAGGAGTTCTCGCAGCGGAAAAATTATGTGAAATACCAATAGATTCCAAAAAGTTCTGAAGTGTAGAATTTGTAAATTTTGTGCCATCATCACTTCTGATCTTTTGGATTGGTAGTTGAAGAAGAACTTGAATTTTCTTCAGAAAAGGTATGAGCCTTTCAGAAGTATCAGATTTGAGTCTAAGAAATTCAACCCAAGTATATCTTGAATATTCATCTACAATGACAAGAATATACTTCTTTCCCCCCATGCTTTGAGTCTTCATTGGTCCACACAAATCCATATGTAGCATTTCGAGTGGAGCTTTGCAGGAAGATAACATTTTCAGAGGATGGTTGCTTCTTTTGATCTTCCCTAGTTCACAAGCAGAACATAAGGAATTCTTATCAAATCTGATCTTTGGTAGTCCTCTTACAGAGTGATGTTTTTCCAGTTCAGAAATGGCTTTGAAGTTCAGATGTGACATTCTTCTGTGCCAAAGCCAACTATCATTCCTCATTGTGGTGGAAATGTAACATACCCCTTTTAATTGACCAGTTGCTGAAAAGGTAGCAGTGTAGATATCTCCATCTCTATAAGCAGTTAACTCTTTCTTGTTTTCTGAACTCAGAACATGACAGTAGTCTATATCAAAGCTGACCTTCCAATACTTGTCACATAATTGACTTATACTGAAGAGGTTATGTTTGAGACCTTCAACATAGAAAACCTTCATCACTGTAACATCTCCTTTGATAAAAGTACCATAACCTCTCACATAACCTTTTGCATTATTTCCAAAGTTAACTGTTCCTCCATATCTCTCATGATAATAAGTTAGTAGTTCTTTGAATGGTGTCATGTGTCTTGAACATCCAGAATCTAAGACCCACACATGACATATCTGCAAAAATGATCATTAAGATTTAGGTACCCATTTTAGAATGGGTCTTTTGAGATTAATAAAATTTTTTGAAGTTCTGAACTTTGACTTCATATTTTTCAGTTCAGAAGTTTGTTCAGAAGTTTGAGATTTGTCAGTCTTAGGTTTATTTTTATTTTTCTTTTTATTTTTATTTGCCAATTTAGCTGAAAAATTCTGAATTGATTTCTTAAGATTCTTCTTCTTTGATTTGGAGTTTAGTTGAAAATTATGATTACCACATTTAATACAGTGAATATGATTCTTCAGAATATTTAATAAAGCAGTAGATGAACAAGAATCAACACTATTGGATTTATCAACAAAATTTCTTTTATTCACTTTATTATGTTTGGGTACGTCATGTTTCTTTGAAAATGAAAAACTATCTAATTTGTCAGTATTTGATAGTCCTTCACCTTTCTTTCTCCAAACTAAAGAGGACAGCTCTGTAAAAGATAAGAAATGAGGATTAGTATAAGTAGTCTTTTTACCAACTTTAGATTTATCTTTGGATTTAAGTTCTGTATTATGAACTTCAGAAGTTGAATTGGAAGACTGTCCTTTTTCAAAGAATTTGACTCTATTTATAAAGTCAGAAGATGATGTTGAAGATTTTTCAGAAGTTAAAGATGTATTTGGAGAAATAGAAGTATCATTAGATGATGTGGAAGAAATTTCAGTTTCAGAAACTCTTGTTTCAGAAAAACAGTGTTAAACTTTTCTAAAGACAACTTTGGTTCTTCAGATTTTAAAATGTCCCCATCAATCATAGATGATTGTAATTTGTATACCAAATATCCATCTTTATCTATAACTTGAACCATATGATCATCATCATCTTCTGAATCTGAAGCATTCATTAAATCCGAGAACTTATCTTGAGTCATGTTAGAAGCAAAAAAATTTTGATTTGAAATTATCTTTGACTCATTATCAGAATTATCAAAAATAATTTCTGAGTTCTCATCATTACCTTGAAAAGATTCAATATCTGAGAATTCATCATATTTTTCTTCATGTTCTGATTTTTTATTAAAATTATCTTCTGAAAGAACTTCAGGGTTTATCTTCAGAAAACAGAGTTTCTGATTTGACAAAGGGAATTCTTTCAGGCAAAGAGTAGTTAACAGGTTTGGATATTATACTTGTGTTGGTTTCATTAAAAATTTTCATTTTAGAATAGTCATAAAGATTTGTAGGTGCCTTTTGCAGAATTTGACTCTCATTATGTTCCAAACCTACTTTAATATTGTAAAATTTTGAATTCTGAGCCTGATTTGTCAAAATGTTCAGAGTCTGTTCAGTTTGACCTCTTTTAAAGTTTAGATCTTCTAATTTCTTAATCTTTTTGTAAAGATCAAGTCTTTCTTGGTTCAGAAAGTTCATTTTTACATTCAGAACTTCTTTTTCAGATTTCTCATTAATGATATCTTTCTTTAAACTGTCCATCTTTTCTTTTAATTGTAACTTTTCTTTAGAAACTTTTTCAAGAATTTGTTCAGCTTCTTGGCAGTTTTGTTTATAGATTTGGCTTTCAGCTCTAAATTGATTTACCAAAATTCTTTCACCTTTGATTCTGTTTCTGAGAGTTTCAAATTCAGAAAACATATTCTGAAATTGATTTTGCACTTCAGAATTTTCAGAAATTTGTTCAGAATTTAGTTTAGAATTTGGTTCAGAAAAAGAATTTAATTCAGAAGATGAAGAAGATACCTCAAAATCATGTGCTTGTTTTTCTTCTGGATCCATTTGGCACATGTAGCAATTTGAAGCATAATGAGCTACCTCTTCATCGTATTCTCCATCACTCCAGTTTAACCAATCTTCTTCAAACTTGGTTACTAGAGCTGGATTTTGTTCCTTTTTCTTTGCAAGAAGATGCTTCTTCTCATAGTAGCCTGAGTTCTTGACTTTGGGCATTTTGCACTGTCTTGCAATAATGACCAGGCTTACCACAATTAAAACACCTTGCTGGTTTAGATGACTCAGTTTGACCAGCATCTTGACCTTTCTTGGGTTCAACTTCAGACCTTGGTTTATTCTGATATTTTTGATTATATCTTTGAGTGAATTGCCTTGTCATAAAAGCAATATTATCAGAAATTCTTTTAAGTTCTTCATCTGATTCATCCCCATCACACAGAGTTGTCTCTTGAATTTCACAAACTTTGTTTTTACTAGAGATGGTCAAGGAGTTGTTGTACTTTTTGCTTAACTAGGCTACAGTTTCATTTGCCTTTTTCTGCTTATATTGTCTAGTTTTGATCTTGTCCTCTTGTTGGAACAAGATGCCATATACATCATTAATAGTCTTCCTAGACAGATTCCTTGTAACCATGTTATCAGAAAAGCTTGACCATTCATTTCCCAAGTTGTTCAGAAATTTATTATTTATCTCTGAGTTTGATTTCTGAACACCATTTCTTCTCAGATCATTCAGAATATTGTTGAATCTATGATATGTATCAGTAATTGATTAATTTTCTTTATATCTAAAATTCTCGTGTGATGAATGAGTTTCTTCAACATCACTCCCTAAACCGAGCCCGAACTCTCACAAATCCAAACGTTCCTGAGATATACATTCAAGAAGTATGGCAAAAAATGTTCATTAAGGATGAAGATACCCTTTCTGGAATTTTCGGTTACCCAGATGATACTGAGCGAGCTGTTGAAATACCAATCACAAGAAAGAAGATAGCCAAGTTCTTTAATTTGCCACTATCTGTCATTGAAGTTGAAGGACAAAAATTTCCCAATCCTGATCTGGCACTAAATCTCTTATCCGAAAGCTTACTGGAGTTCTTGAACTATCGAGGTACATGCTCCATCTCTTACCTCAAACCTCCTCTATCTTAATCGCTTATAGGAGCTCTCTAGTATTCTCAGAACAGAGAATACCTACCCCAGAGCATTTAGAAACCAGAGTAGTTGGTGAGGGGTCTGGTGAGACAGAGGTTGAAAAGAATTTGAGTGACCCACCGAGTGATTCTACCCATACAGATCGTTTATTAAGAGAGAGTGAAGAAGATGTCCATAGAGACACATTTGAGCGAATCCAACCGAGTCCAACCAGAGCACCCACATATGTTGGAGTAGATGCCAACACATCTACACCCATTGACCAAGGACTGCTCAGTCCAAACCCTAACCCTAAAACCACCCGTGTGGAAGAAAGTATTTGTTCCTCTAGCACAAGCATATCCGGGGAAGCCTCCTCATCATTATTCTCACAAAAGAATGATGATGCAAATATAAGAGTTCCATCAACCCAGAACTAGCCACCACAAACACGAATCATCAATGTCTCCGTGACCAATGAAGTAGACTGGATGGCTGTCGGCATGTCCATGCCCACTTCTAATCCAAAAGCCAATGATTCCAATCAGAGAGGTTATGGCGTCAGGATACACATCGTACCTCTGTCTTTGACATGTTCCAAGGTACGCACACGGTTATTGCCTCTCCACCCTTTGATGTTGAAGATAAAGACAATACTGTCAGAACATCGAAGAGGTGCCTTTTAGGAGCCCTCAAAGGAAGGATAGAAGTCTCACCACGCTCAACATCCAAATAGGTGTGAACGAGGGCCTCTCTGAACGCGAGAGACAAGGGGCTCTATGTGTTAGAGATACACCGGTTACCACCTCTGGTTTGGTCACAAATGCAACGTTTAAGGTATTTGTTGAGCAACTTCAGGGATCTATGGTGGACCTAAAACAAACCGTACAAACCTCTGAGTCAAATCTAAGATCAGTGGTCACGGCTCAAAACTTCTTAATATGCCAGGTTCAAGCCACACAAAAAGAACACTTTAAAGCTCCGGATGATATTAAGAAGTTGATAAAAGATACAACAGAAGCACAAAAGAATCTTGTCACTGACCAATTCAACAAGATTGATATAGGAATAAAGGCCAATGCAGAAGCCATTTTTAATCTGCCAGGTGACATTCCAACTCCAGAAGTGACTATCTCTGCAGAAGAATATGGATCTTTTGTTGCTGACATAAAGAAGTTGATTTGTGCTGCCGTTCCCTCAGAAGCCTCTTCCTCTTCTGGCCTTCTTACAATATCAGATTTGGCCACCATCCAGAAGGCAATGCTAGAAAAGTTTAACGATGTAAACGCCAAGTTTGTGTCCAAAATCAACACTACTTCAACAACTAACTTAGCACAGAATGTTTCTGCTCTAGATACTTCTGTAACAAATCTGTCCTCCATTGTTCAATCCATCACTGTAGATTTTGAGTTCAAGAAGAAGGCCAAGGAAGAACGAGCCTGTAAGAAAGTAGAACTGAAGCGGCAGAGATCTGAGGATCCTGCATCAACTTCTCAAATAGTGAAATTTGCTGATGCTTTTGATCCTGCATCAACTTCTCAACCACGTCAACAACAGCAACCACCATCATCCTCTGCTCAACAAACTTCAATACCCAATCCAACTCCGTTAAGTGTAAGTTATGGTCCTCTTCCCAGAGATCCGGAAATGGCTAAGTTCATACTTGAATTTGAGCAAAATCGCAAAAGACCAGAGGTTCCTATCCCAAGAAGACCAAGAAACACATCAACAAGACTTAGAACTTCTGGTCTTGATCTTCAATCAACATAAGTCAACACTTCAAATGCCTCTACCTCTACAAACCCGTAACATCCTATCTCTGTTACTCCTATTATTGTATAAAACAATGATGCATCTACCAGTCAACCTGATGGTGATCAACGGATGAAAGTTCCAATGGTTGATCTTTCTGAAGATCAAATCATAGGTGAATCCTCTCAACAAGCCAATCAAAGTCGAACTATAGCCTTTCTAGATCCAGAGCAACACGAAAGAATAACCAATACCCGTGTTATTACCAGCAGAGAGGTTCTATACAAAAATCTATACTCAAAGAGAGATGAACAAGTTCAAATCAATGCACCAAACTTCGCTGAAGGCTCAGACGAGCAAACAATGATCGATTTTGCAAGATTCAGACATCCAAGAGGAAATATGTTCTCCACCTCATCAATTCGAAGAGTAGTTCAGTTAAATACTCAATTTTTTCAAAACTCCAATGTGATGTATACAGTGTATAGAGTTCAAAGAGAAAATGGGCAAATACATAGTTTTACAAACAGTGATCTTCTGTCTTTGAATCCCGCTGATCTTATTCCTCTTGGAAGATTCATGAAGTGTCTAACAGATAGAAGTCCAGATGATAATATTGCTTTTCTAAGGATTTTGGTAAGCATGGAAGCTTTTGTCGAGTTCAGAACCAGAGTAGATTTCAAAATAGGTCTTGAAAGACTAGTGGACAGATTGTCAATATCTGCTCTAAATGAAGATTTGGAAGGGATCTCTTTAAAGAGAATTGGTGATCTATAACTGGAGCTAGAGAGGGGCATTATCTTTCACAAAACAACAGGGAAGAAGTTTCTCAGACTGAAAGAGGCTTTCAAATATACTGATGAAACTTTACTTATGATTAGCGGACTCATACCTCTGAAGAAAGATGACGTGGTCAGAGAAATCAAGATTGCGTCATTTGAAATGGAAACACATAATGAAGGAGTCTTCAAAATAAGAGAGATTACTAGAAAATATCATAGTGCTGTAAGAGGGCTTTCAGATGCTCCTTTCTAGTTAATCTCTTTAATAGCATTTGTACTTTTTCTGATAATGAAACGAATTTCTATTTTTCCGTACTGTAATGCACACTTCTAGATTCATACTTAGGGGGAGAATGTTAGAAAGTATTTTTGTAAAAGTATGAACCAAAAATTTACCAAGTGTCTGACTCTAGAAGACGTTCCAGAAGTTTATCTTCTGAACAAAGATGTCCAGAAGAGCCCTAAGCTAACGCATCACACGCGCTTCAAGTGACGTGGCATGTCTCGCTTCTTGTGCGTAACTAATTCTGTTAGAAGTACAAGTGACCTGTCATTTCCTGATAGGCTAGCTTATTGACTTTTGAGATGTAAAAGAATAAATAGAGCTAGTCGTTACGGTATTGAATGTCGATCAATTAAGAGATAATATAGCACCCATTGTTCTTAAGTATTGTAATCGTTAGTGTTGATATTCAATACAATTACCTTTCGATCTTCATACTGTTATTATAATTGCTTAATATTCTAGTTAAATAGTAGAGTGAATTGCTTCCGCTCATCTCTTTTATTTCTATTAATCTACTGTTCTAGAGTAATCAAAGGAATTTGGGTTCCAACACACCCATTATGGATAAAGAGCATGATAAGGAAATGAACGAATGATATCAATATTAGAGGAACTCCCGTGTTGATGTTTATTTAGTTTATGAGGAATTTCAAAATTCGAAAATCCATGTAGTCCGTTGGGTGTAGTTTCAAGTTTTGAATCAATGACAGATTTCGAGGACGAAATCATTCTAAGGTTGGGAGGATTGTAATGCCCGGAAATTTTGGTGTTCCTAAATTCAAGTGTTATTATGATATTCATAAATGGAATGGTTTGGCTAAGTAATAGGGGATTTGGTCCACAGTCAGATGTCGAAAATAAGCAAGAAAAGCCCAAAGTGCGCGAAAAATGGTAAACTGCGACCTAGGGTCGCAATTCTTGCACCTGGGGGCCACGGTCGCACTTTATGTACTGTAAGTGGTGTTTTCGGGAAGGTGCGACCTCAAACTGCGACCTGGGAGTGGGAGGGTCGAACTCCACGGTCGCACTTCGCGTGCTGGGTTTAAAAGCCGGATTTCGTGGTTAAACTTCATTTGGTCATAACTCTCTCATTTCTCAGCCGATTTGGGCGATTCAAAGTGCTACGGTTTTGTCTTTGGAAGCTCTTCAACATGGAAACAAAGATATCTAGAGTTTGTTTGATGATTTTGTAGCTCATAGGAGTGGAAGGTAAGATCACCTCTCCGAAATATTGAATCTACGGTTTGGGTTTTCACCAACAACTCTCATTCCCCCTTGGGTTATCTTTTGTGTATTTTTGGAGGTTATTTAGGTGTTCATGAAAGACTTACACCATGGATCTAGAGGTGTAGCTCGAGGATCAAAAGTCTTCACCGAATGGAGCTCGGTATTGGGGTAAAACCTAGATTTAGCCTAAATCTAGCAAGGTTAGTTCAAGTTGCTTTGTGAAAACGGTGTACATGCAAAAAATATCCATTTTAATTTATTAACATGTTTTGTTTTTTATTATCAAATGTGTGAGTATTTGGGTAAGTTTTGCATATTTGGTATAAAGGAGTTTATAAATCATGTAAGAGTCTTATACTTGAGCTTTTAGACATTTTAATAAATGAATTATAAGTGTGAGTTATTTGGGTGCATTGTCTTTCAAATGAATACTATTTTGTTTTATTTGCATCCTTGAGTGTTTGGTTTATAAACCGTTGGAATTACATGTTATTGCATTATGAGACATTTTGGAAGTATATGAATATGATTTCAATTGGGAAAATGGTTTGTCTCAACCAATGAATCGAGTAAATTGCATAAGTGTTGAGTTATAGAGATTTGCTCAGTTTTGACTAAAATTAGTTGCGTGGACGCTTGTCCGATCTAAATGACCAAATGTTACATGCATTTATAGCATAAATATATTGTTAGAACTTATTTTATGAAAGTATGAACCAAAATTGTCTAAGTCCTAAACATCAGAAGACAAACCAGAAGTTCATCGTTCGATCTTTCTTATCTCAGAAGCGCCTAGAGACTTGAAGATCCTCTGGATTTCAACTTCCATTCCACAAGCGCTTTTGATGACGTGGCAAGTCACGCTTCTCGTGCACAACTGATTCTGTTGGAAGTACAAGTGACGTATCACTCAGTGATAGGCTAGCTCATTGACTTTTCATCTTGTAATAGTATATATAAAGTTAGTTATCACTGTAATTGGAACGATTATCTTAGAGAGAAATAGTGCATTTCATTCCACGTATTGTAATCGATCTTTAGGTTATTCAATACGAATTCTCATTTGATCTTCATATTGTTCTTACTGTCCTAGTTATAATCATAGATTTATATCGCTTACCCTTATATACTGTTCTTTGAATCTATTGATTAATTGAGTTTAAAGGGATCTGGGTTCTAACTATTGGTATCAGAGCTGGATAATCAATCTATTGGTTATTCGATCTCGTCCAATTTGGAGAAATCCCCACTCAACTAGCAGTTAACTTCAGTTTTTAAACTATTATTCTTCATTCTACTCTGTTTTTCGAGATTTTGTCGATTTCATATAAATTTCTCAAAATCAGTGGTAATTATGGTTTAATTCTGAAATCAGTAAGCTAAACGTTTCGTTTCAATTCAATTGAAGTTTAATTGATCTAAATTTCAAAAGTATTTCCTGCAAATTTTGAAACTCTGTTTTCTGCAAAATGGCGAATCAAAATCTGAACGCCGTATACACTTTTGGATCCTTAACTAAACCTCCTACTCTAATTCGAGACGAATATCTTCAATGGAAAATGAATGATCAATTTCTATGAGGATTAGATGTAGAACTATACTCCACTATATTAAATGGTCCATTCGTACATATGACCACCATTCCAAGGGTCCCTCCTACCACCACTACAGAAGAAATTCCTACTAGGCTAGTTCCTAAAGAAAGAAGAGATTGGAATGACGATGGCAAGGCCAAAGTCGAAATTGCCAAAAAGGAAAAAAGTCTACTGATCATGGCAATTCCAAATGATATTTTTCAATCACTCGATTCCCTGTGAAACTGCCAAGGAATTATGGGATCAACTCACCAGTCAACTAGAAGGAGGTATCAAAATGAAGACAAACAGAAGAGCTCAGGCCTTGAATGAATACAACAGTTTTCAAGGACTTCCAGAAGAGACTCTAGAACAGACTTATCACATATTTAACACTCTAATAAATCTGTGCAAGAAATGTGATATCATCAGATCAAAAGAGGATAATAATATTTTATTCCTCAAACTCTTGAATCCGGAATGGTCAAATCTTTCTATCTCTCTTTAGGCCAATTAAGATCTGGAAATGTGGTCATTACATGATGTGTTTGGAACTCTTCAAGCACTTGAGAAAGAGGTTATTAAGAAGAAGACAAGTGTTGGTGGACATTTGGCCCTCATCTCTGAATCCAGAGGGTCAGGCAGAAGACGTAGAGAGACAGAAAAGAAAGGGAAGAGTAAGCCACTTATTTCGGAGACCAATCTAGAAGATCTCTCTGATTCTGAAGATGATGAGATCACTTCGTTTGCTGAATCATTGGCTCTCATTACCAAACAGTTCACTAAAAAGTTTGGTAATCATTCATTTAAAGGGAATAGAAGATTTGATAGTAGAAGTGAACGCCCTACTCAGCCTTATGTTCCAAGGCAAGAAGTACAGAAGACAGAAAAGTCGGAAGTAGAGAAGAAAGAAGAGGAGTTGAAAAAGAAGAAAAATGTTTGTTACAGATGTGGAAAGTCGGGTCATTACTCAAAAGACTATAAAGGTGCTCTCGTCAAAGACAAACAGTATTACAAGAACAAATACAAGTACAACGTAGTTGAAAGAGCACACTATGCTGAGAGAGAAAACAGGCTGGATGACCAGTCAAGCGGAGATGAAGCCTTGTTGTTGGTTCCAGATTTCTTCTTCAATGATTAATCAACAATTCATATATCATAAAGTAAGCGGAAGCAAGTAATATTGAGTAATCAACAGTAATAAGAACAGTAGAAGAATTGAAGAACAAATCAACTTTGAATAACCTGAGGATCGATTACATGTAATTAGGAATTGTGCGCAAAACTATTCTTCATTAATGATCTTCAAAATCGACACCTTTTACATCAGTGAAAAGATCTATTTATACACATAACAGAATGTAAAAGTCAACATCCTAACCTATTACAAACTGACACGTAAGAGATGGGAGCGTGTAACAAACTAATAAGTTGTAAAAGGGTAGACATGCTGGATGTATGTGCCATGTCATGTTCTTCATCTTATGATTCATACTTTCAATGTGTAACAATCTCCCCCTAAGTATGAAATCAAAAGGATGAAGTTTATTCAGAGAGGAGCAACATCAGATACGATCTTTGCAATTTTGTTGATGACCTCTCTGATTGATAATAGGCTGTCAAGTCTTTTGATTATCTTTTCAAGTACTTCTGGATCGTGATCATTTGCACTGGTAGATACGTAACATTTTGCAATGTATACAACTTCTAAGGGGTATCGATGTGCATCCTTTATTCTGAAAAAGCTTCTTCTGTCTGGTCTTCTAAAGATGACCCCTTCTTCTAGTTGTAGTAAGAACTTACCAACTCTGAACGAATTTATGTTTCCTAATTCTTCATTTGGTGCAGAGATGGCAAGATTATCAACGTTGAAATTTAGCCCTATCTGGAAGTTTGTATCTTAACAAAGACTTCATGCATTCAATGATTCTTGAATAGGCAACTTTGTCTTGGCTATCAATACCTCTGGCGACTTGGGCTTTCATAAAGATTTCCAGAAACAGAAGATCAGAAGGATGAACAAATAATAAATCATTATCACAGAAGTACCTGGTTTGATTGTTGTCTCTGATTACTTCATAGATCGTGTACCAGATCTCTGTATCTTCAAATTGTGAGTGCTTTATGGCAGAGATCCGTTTGATAGGCACAGAAGTGTATACATCTTTTCTTGCTTGTCTGTGTGCCATGAATTTGTCTTTTACAACATCACTCACGTTATAGGCATTGGAGAAGTTGGGCAGCATTAAATAAATCTTTTGATCGTTTGGAGCATACATGCTGTTTCTGATAATTTCGAGTTTTGGAAGATCAAGATTTCCCAATCTCTGGGCTGCTTCTTCACGGATAGCCCTTCTCTGTGCTTTTTCTTGTTTTGACTTTTCTCTGGCTTCCTTTTCTCTCTCTCTCTCTCTTCTTCTGCTTTTGCTTTTTCTTTTTCAATCCTTTCTTTTTCCAAATCTGCTCGTCTTCTGGCTTCTTCTGCTTCAGCTCTTAACTCGTCTTCTCTCCTCTCTTTATTTAGGGTTTCGACTCTAGCTTTTGATGCATCAGCTCTTGCCTTAGCATCCTTTTCTTTGGCTATTGTTGCGTGAGTAGATGATGAGTATGGCTCTTTCCTTGTATTGCCAATTACTTCTAGAATAAATTTGGCTATTTCTGGGTCTTTTGAAAGAGGCCCAGAGTGAGTGGCTAATGGGGTTGGAGTTAGAGGATTTTGTGTGTATGAAGGTTGAGCAAAATGAGTTTGCTGCTTGGAAGATGATTGGGGTGTGTCAGAAGTAGATGGAGACTTCGTTGGATTTGAGCTTTCAGCTTTGGTAGTGGGTTTGGTTTTCTTGGCTTCTTGGGCTTTCTCCCCCTTCTGAGAATCAGGATCCTAATCCTCAGACATTTTTCGTTTAAGCTCTGCTTTTCTGCAAGCACGCTCCTCCTTAGCCTTTTTCCTGGCGTTAAATGTATCAGAGAGAGAACTTACAAGACCTGTAAGTTGAGAGAGAGAGGTTTCCATAGATGATAGCTTCAAATCCACATTTGAAGTGCTTGCAGTTGTTTTGAAGACATATTTAGAGGAGAGAGAGTTGATTCTGTCAAGCATGGCCTTTTGGAAAACAGCCATGTCTGATTTCTTTACCAGAGAGGACTCAGAAGTGTCTTCAGAGGGATGAACAACTTTAATAATTTTGTTGAGATCTGCCTCTAATGAACTATATTCATCAACCGAGATAGTGACCTCTAGAGTTGGGATTGCATCAGGTATAAAAAAGATAGCCTCAGAGTTAGCCTGGATGCCTTTATGCAGAGAGGATAAATGAGTAGAAGCTTGGCTCTGATGAGTTTCTGCAGTTGTAGAAATAAGCTCTCTGAGTGCCTCCAGAGTTTGTGTATGCTGTCTTTGTTCGTTCTAAATGGCCAAAAGTATGATATTTTGAGAATCGAAGGAAAGTTTTAGATCCTTCACAGATCTCTGAATTTTATCACCAAATGCCTGAAACGCTGCATTGGTGACATATTCAGAATGTGTAACCTGTGTTTCTCCAACACATGGATCCCCTTCACTCTCGCGTTCAGAGAGGCCCTCATTCACACCTGTTTTGACGTTGAGTGTAGAGGGACTTCCAACCTGTCTTCGAGGGCTGTGATTAACAGGCACCTTTTTGGTTCTTCTGATTGTCTCAACAGAGTCCTCATCATCAGAGGATGAGGTGCTGAAGACAATGTGCTTACCTTGATGAAGTGTAAACACTCCGGTAAGTGGTGCGTCCTGTGGCTGTAACCCCTCTGATGGGATTTCCTCATCATCTAAACTATCAGAAGATATGGACTTATCTTCTGAGGTTCCTATGACTTTGTTGGTCACAGAGACAACAACATTGTGTGGGGAGAGTGGCGAGTTCTGGGGCAAATGAACTCTTATGTTATCATCATCATTTTGTTGAGAGAATGATGAAGAAGAGGTTTCCCCGGTTGTGCTTGTTGCAGAGGATGAAGAATTATCCTCTAATCGGATGGTTTCTGGGTGGTTTGGACTGGGTGGTCCTTGGTCAATGAAAGTAGATGTGTTGACATCCACCTCAGCAAATGTGGGATTCCCTTTGGATAGAAGGAGAGTTACGCTCAAATGTGTCTCTATGGACATCTTCAGTACCCTCTTGCATTAAGAGGTCGGCATGGGTAGAAACGCTCGGATTTGCACTCGTATTCTTTTCAACCTCAGCCTCACCTGACCCCTCACTTCCTAAAACTGGCTCTAAATGCTCTGGGGTAGAAATTCTTTGTTCTGAGAAAATCATAGAGCTTCTATAAGATTGGAAATAAGAAGAGCTAGATGGATTTTAAAAGGGTAGACATGCTGGATGTATGTGCCATGTCATGTTCTTCATCTTATGATTCATACTTTCAATGTGTAACAATCTCCCCCTAAGTATGAAATCAAAAGGATGAAGTTTATTCAGAGAGGAGCAACATCAGATACGATCTTTGCAATTTTGTTGATGACCTCTCTGATTGATAATAGGCTGTCAAGTCTTTTGATTATCTTTTCAAGTACTTCTGGATCGTGATCATTTGCACTGGTAGATACGTAACATTTTGCAATGTATACAACTTCTAAGGGGTATCGATGTGCATCCTTTATTCTGAAAAAGCTTCTTCTGTCTGGTCTTCTAAAGATGACCCCTTCTTCTAGTTGTAGTAAGAACTTACCAACTCTGAACGAATTTATGTTTCCTAATTCTTCATTTGGTGCAGAGATGGCAAGATTATCAACGTTGAAATTTAGCCCTATCTGGAAGTTTGTATCATAACAAAGACTTCATGCATTCAATGATTCTTGAATAGGCAACTTTGTCTTGGCTATCAATACCTCTGGCGACTTGGGCTTTCATAAAGATTTCCAGAAACAGAAGATCAGAAGGATGAACAAATAATAAATCATTATCACAGAAGTACCTGGTTTGATTGTTGTCTCTGATTACTTCATAGATCGTGTACCAGATCTCTGTATCTTCAAATTGTGAGTGCTTTATGGCAGAGATCCGTTTGATAGGCACAGAAGTGTATACATCTTTTCTTGCTTGTCTGTGTGCCATGAATTTGTCTTTTACAACATCACTCACGTTATAGGCATTGGAGAAGTTGGGCAGCATTAAATAAATCTTTTGATCGTTTGGAGCATACATGCTGTTTCTGATAATTTCGAGTTTTGGAAGATCAAGATTTCCCAATCTCTGGGCTGCTTCTTCACGGATAGCCCTTCTCTGTGCTTTTTCTTGTTTTGACTTTTCTCTGGCTTCCTTTTCTCTCTCTCTCTCTCTCTTCTTCTGCTTTTGCTTTTTCTTTTTCAATCCTTTCTTTTTCCAAATCTGCTCGTCTTCTGGCTTCTTCTGCTTCAGCTCTTAACTCGTCTTCTCTCCTCTCTTTATTTAGGGTTTCGACTCTAGCTTTTGATGCATCAGCTCTTGCCTTAGCATCCTTTTCTTTGGCTATTGTTGCGTGAGTAGATGATGAGTATGGCTCTTTCCTTGTATTGCCAATTACTTCTAGAATAAATTTGGCTATTTCTGGGTCTTTTGAAAGAGGCCCAGAGTGAGTGGCTAATGGGGTTGGAGTTAGAGGATTTTGTGTGTATGAAGGTTGAGCAAAATGAGTTTGCTGCTTGGAAGATGATTGGGGTGTGTCAGAAGTAGATGGAGACTTCGTTGGATTTGAGCTTTCAGCTTTGGTAGTGGGTTTGGTTTTCTTGGCTTCTTGGGCTTTCTCCCCCTTCTGAGAATCAGGATCCTAATCCTCAGACATTTTTCGTTTAAGCTCTGCTTTTCTGCAAGCACGCTCCTCCTTAGCCTTTTTCCTGGCGTTAAATGTATCAGAGAGAGAACTTACAAGACCTGTAAGTTGAGAGAGAGAGGTTTCCATAGATGATAGCTTCAAATCCACATTTGAAGTGCTTGCAGTTGTTTTGAAGACATATTTAGAGGAGAGAGAGTTGATTCTGTCAAGCATGGCCTTTTGGAAAACAGCCATGTCTGATTTCTTTACCAGAGAGGACTCAGAAGTGTCTTCAGAGGGATGAACAACTTTAATAATTTTGTTGAGATCTGCCTCTAATGAACTATATTCATCAACCGAGATAGTGACCTCTAGAGTTGGGATTGCATCAGGTATAAAAAAGATAGCCTCAGAGTTAGCCTGGATGCCTTTATGCAGAGAGGATAAATGAGTAGAAGCTTGGCTCTGATGAGTTTCTGCAGTTGTAGAAATAAGCTCTCTGAGTGCCTCCAGAGTTTGTGTATGCTGTCTTTGTTCGTTCTAAATGGCCAAAAGTATGATATTTTGAGAATCGAAGGAAAGTTTTAGATCCTTCACAGATCTCTGAATTTTATCACCAAATGCCTGAAACGCTGCATTGGTGACATATTCAGAATGTGTAACCTGTGTTTCTCCAACACATGGATCCCCTTCACTCTCGCGTTCAGAGAGGCCCTCATTCACACCTGTTTTGACGTTGAGTGTAGAGGGACTTCCAACCTGTCTTCGAGGGCTGTGATTAACAGGCACCTTTTTGGTTCTTCTGATTGTCTCAACAGAGTCCTCATCATCAGAGGATGAGGTGCTGAAGACAATGTGCTTACCTTGATGAAGTGTAAACACTCCGGTAAGTGGTGCGTCCTGTGGCTGTAACCCCTCTGATGGGATTTCCTCATCATCTAAACTATCAGAAGATATGGACTTATCTTCTGAGGTTCCTATGACTTTGTTGGTCACAGAGACAACAACATTGTGTGGGGAGAGTGGCGAGTTCTGGGGCAAATGAACTCTTATGTTATCATCATCATTTTGTTGAGAGAATGATGAAGAAGAGGTTTCCCCGGTTGTGCTTGTTGCAGAGGATGAAGAATTATCCTCTAATCGGATGGTTTCTGGGTGGTTTGGACTGGGTGGTCCTTGGTCAATGAAAGTAGATGTGTTGACATCCACCTCAGCAAATGTGGGATTCCCTTTGGATAGAAGGAGAGTTACGCTCAAATGTGTCTCTATGGACATCTTCAGTACCCTCTTGCATTAAGAGGTCGGCATGGGTAGAAACGCTCGGATTTGCACTCGTATTCTTTTCAACCTCAGCCTCACCTGACCCCTCACTTCCTAAAACTGGCTCTAAATGCTCTGGGGTAGAAATTCTTTGTTCTGAGAAAATCATAGAGCTTCTATAAGATTGGAGATAAGAAGAGCTAGATGGAATTAGGTTTAGCATGTACCTGGAAAGCTCCCTTGGAGAGGGATAGTCGTTGCGGTCGATGGTTGGTCGATGAGAGCTCATTGAAGCGATTTTGCAGAAAGGTTGAATTAATGGAGCCTTGAGTGCACCAATTGCAGGGTAGGTAACCAGAGATAAAAATCGAGGAAACATTAAGGCTGGGAGAGATTTTCCTTGGGTTTGATGAGTTACCTTAGTGTGCACAGCAGCTTTGATTTCTTGGAAAATGAGGCTTGCATAGTCAAAAGGGCGGTTGAAATACATACCATACATGATGGTCAGAATGTTTCCGCTAGCTTGATCGAGGGACCCAATTTTACAAGTAAGACTCTTGTTCAGAATGGAAACAAGGAGATTCCACATTGGGGGTAACTGCTTTCTCTTAAATTCAGATAATTTAGTTAGGGGTTCATTGTATCCAAGGAAATGAATGAAGGATAGCAAAGCTTCAGCAGATGGATTTGATTCTAGGGCTGGATTTGGCACAAAATCACTGTACCTGTGATGGGGATAAATGAAAATACCTGGCTAATTTTTTCTTGGTGATGGGTATTTCCACAGCATTATCAGGTTGATCTGGATGGCTGAAATTTCCAAGTAAAGTTTCTTCATCACGAATGTACATTGATTGCCACACTTCTTGAACATAAATTTCAGGAACATTTGGGTTTGTTAGAGTTACGTTTAGTGGATGCTTTTGGAGAAATTCGACCATGATTCTGAACTCGGCCTGGTAGGTTGTAGGATCAAGAAGAACCTGCACATTGTTTGCTTTTAATGGCAGTTTGACAAATGAAGCACTATATGCAGTGGAATCAACGAGACGTCATTCGTCATCGTTGAGAATTGGATTTGCAAGACGAGAAGCCATTGATGAGAGTTGGGTAAGCTGATGAGTAGATTCGTGAGTAGGAGAGTTTGAGCAGTAACAGCTGTGAAGAAGAAGATGAGTTTCTGAAATTTGGGGTTTTATATGAGAGAGAATGTGACCCATTAGGAATGGGAAGAGGTTTAAGTGTTGGGAGTAGGAGAAAACGATTCAGGAGGGATGATGTAAGCACGCAGGCGTGGATACATGCAGTCACACGTTGAAAGACACGTGTAAAGTATAAATCGTGTGATGAGTCACTGAAAGTTTTATCAAAGATAAACCGTTTGATTATCCCAAAAAAAAATTAGAAAGAGAATAATAAGAAAATTAAATTAAATTTGATTAAATCAATTTTGTTATTAATCATTTCTAATAAATTTAAAATCAGACATTGGAAAAAAAAATTGAATCCAAATGAAAGTTTAATTTTCCATGAAAAGAATAATAAAAAAAATTAAAATTGAATATATAGATGTTGAATAACCTTGACGACAAGAGTTAATAATATATACATATTCAATAGAAATTTTAGAATACATTGATTCATAGAAAAGTATTTTGAAAACCAATGTCAACTTAGAATTATCATCTAAGCTAAGTTTGAAATGAATCATAAAAATTCTGAGAGACCTTGACGGCAAGAGAAACATAGAATAAGAAGATTAAGAAGAAACTTAAGTAGATGAAAAATTCAGAAGACAGCTAAGCAGCGTTAGACTTTGAAAAACCCTTTTAATAAGTAAACTCCACCTGGAATGGTAAACCCCCCCCCCCCCCCCTTGAGAAGTGAACTCCCCCTTGAATGATAAACTCCCCCTGGAATGATAAACTCTTTTTTTTAAGAATTGCCTCCTTACCGGTGTTACTTGGATGTAAAGGAGTAAAGAGCACAAGAAATAGGATAAAACTTACATCAGAGGCGATCAGAGGTCTCTGAGTGCTTCTGTATAAAACCCAGAAACGATCAGAAGTCTCTGATCAACTCTGAAAAATAAGATTTACATATTTATCATCCCCAACTTGCTGATTAAAAAATTAAAACGCTTCTCATCCAGAGCTTTTGTAAAGATATCAGTCAGTTGGTAATCAGTAGAGACAAAGTATATTTCTATTGTGCCTTTCTCTACGTGATCTTTGATAAAATGATACTTGACATCAATATGCTTCGTTTTTTAATGCTGAACTGGGTTTTCAGTAATGGCAATTGCACTTTCAGAATCACAGAGTATGGGAATCTTATCATAAATCAGACCGTAGTCTCTGAGTTGGGTCTTCATCCAAATAACTTGAGAACAACAGCTAGCAGCAGCAACATATTCAGCTTCTGCGGTAGATGTTGAAACACAATTTTGTTTCTTGGATGTCCAACTGATAAGTCGATTACCCAGAAGTTGACAGCTACCAGAAGTACTTTTTCTGTCCAGCTTACAACCTGCATGATCAGAATCTGTATACGCCATTAAATCAAACCCATAATTTTTAGGATACCAAAGACCCAATGAAGGAGTTCCCTTTAAGTATCGAAAAATTCTTCTAACAGCGGCCAAATGAGATTCTTTTGGATTGGCTTGATAACGAGCACAAAGACAGGTGGCAAACATAATATCAGGCCTACTAGCAATTAAATACAGAAGCGATCCTATCATACCTCTGTATCCCGTGACATCTACTGGTTTCCCAGAAGGATCAGGACCTAGTTTCATACTAGGAGAGATAGGTGTTTTCATAGGTGATGAATTCTGAAAATGAAATTTCTTTAACATTCCGAGACATATTTCGCTTGATTAATAAAAATACCAGAGGTACTTTGCTTGACCTGGAGTCCTAGAAAGAATGTTAGTTCTCCCATCATACTCGTTTCAAATTCAGTTTCCATCAGTTTAGAAAACAAATCAACTTCTGTTTGATGAGTAGAACCAAAAATTATGTCATCCACATAAATTTGAACAATAGTTAACATATCTTTGCCTCTTTTGATGAAAAGTGTGGTATCAATTTTACCTTTTTCATACCCTTTGCTAATCAGATACTTGGATAAACGTTCATACCAGGCTCTGGGTGCTTGCTTGAAGCCATACAAAGCTTTGTCAAGGAGATAGACGTATTCTGGATGTCTTGAATCTTTAAAGCCAGCTGGTTGTTCAACATACACTTATTCTTTGAGATTTCCATTTAGATATGCACATTTAACATCCATTTGATAGACTTTAAAGTTTTTGTAAGCAGAGAATGCCAAAAAAAGTCGAATCGCCTCCAATCTTGCAACAGGAGCAAAGGTTTCATCGTAATCAATGCCTTCTTCTTGGCAATAACCTTTTGCCCCCAGACGAGCCTTGTTTCTGATCACAATTCCGTCTTCATCCTTTTTATTTATGAATACCCACTTAGTACCAATTGCAACTTTGCCTTTTGATAATGGTACTAAGTTCCAAACTTTGTTCCGCTCAAATTGAAGTAACTCCTCCTGCATTGCTTCTACCCAACTTGGTTCAACTAAGGCTTCATGAACTTGCTTGGGTTCGATCATACTAAGAAAGTTGACATAGAAAAGTTTTTTTGCTGTAGTAGATCGTGTTTTGACTCCCTAAGAAGGATTACCAATGATAAGATCTGTAGTGTGTGATTTAGTCCATTTCTTCATCCTTGTTTGTGGTATTGGTTGAGCCTGAACTTCTGTATCAGAAGATGAAATAACTTCTTCTGGAGATACTAATTATGAGTTTCTTGCCTCTGTCTCCCCCTCAGATGATGGACCAGAAGAAACTTCTGGACAATCAGATGGAACAGAAGGAAAGAAAGAGTTTAGTTTAGAAGAACTAGGACCAGAAAGAGTTATGCCAGAGGTATGAAGAACATCAGGTATGCTTAAGGATGAAGTTGGTTCTGACAATATTTCTTCGCCCAGAAAATCTTGAAAAATAGCATCAATCTATGATTCTCTGGATCCTGAAAGATAGTCAGAAGTGACAGTATTAAGTTTGAGTTCTGAAGAGGAATATTCAGAAGTCAGCTGTGTTTGATCATCAAAATCAACATTAATGCTTTCCATAACAGTTTTTGTTCTTAAGTTAAAAACACGAAAAGCTCTGGAATTTAATGAATATCCTAAAAATTTAGCTTCATCGGATTTTGGATCAAACTTGCCAAGTTTATCCCTGTCATTTAAGATAAAACACCTGCAACCAAAGATATGAAAGAATTTAACAGATGGTTTTCTTTGGTTAATAAGCTCATAAGAGGTTTTGAGATGCCTCTTGACGATTATTTAACGATTTTGAGTAAAACAAGCAGTGGCTACAGCTTCTGCCCAAAAGTGTATGGGAAGACCAGAGGCTGCAAGCATCGTTCTGGCTGCTTCGACCAATGTTCTGTTGCATGAACCATTCTGTTGGGGAGTGCGTACAGCAGAAAAGTTCTGAGTAATTCCATTTGCAACAAAGTATGTTTCAAGCGTGGCATTCTTGAACTCTGTACCATTGTCGCTTGTCAGTTGTTGAATCTTTTGTTGAAGACGAACTTGAATTCTGGTCATCATATTTTGAAGTATAATAGGTACCTCTAACTTCTGTCGAACAAAAGCAAGCCAAGTATATCTGGAAAATTCATTAATAAGTACCAACATATACTTTTTACCAGAAAGACCCTGAATTGCAATGGGACCACAGAGGTCAACATGTAACAATTGCAGAGGTCTAATGCATGAATGATCACTTTTTGTTTTATGGGATGCTCGTTTGATCTTGCTCATTTCACATGCAGGGCAGAGGTGATCTTTTTGAAAATGAACTTCTGGAAGTCCAGATACCAAATTATGTTTTACAAGCATCTCAAGATTATCAAAGTTTAAGTGAGACATTTTATGATGCCAGAGCCATGCAACTTCACTCTTTTTGGAAATAAGACATAAGGTTTCCTTACCATCCTTGGAGGTAAAATTCATCATGTAGAGATTACCTTTTCTGTCTGCTCTCCAAAGTTCCTCACCTGCCTTAGAAAATAAGTAACAATGTTTTTCATCAAATACGACAAGTATCTTAGAATCACAGAGTTGACTTACACTTAGGAGGTTATGTTTCAAACCTGAAACATGAGCTACTTTAGATAAGGTAATCTTACCATCCTGTAAAGTACCATAGCCCTTAATCTGACCCTCACCATTATCACCAAACGTTACAGCTCCACCACATTTGTCTTTAAACTTGTAGAGTAAGTTTCGTGAACCAGTCATGTGCCTCGAGCATCCAGAGTCAAGATACCAGATATGCACACGCTGTTTCTGCAATCAAGATCAGAGTTTCTTAGGTACCCATACCATTATGGGTCCTTTAACGTTAGTTTTTGTTTTATCAGCCTTTTGTATTTGCTTTTGATTTGATTTAACAGAAGGTAAAGACGGATTGTTTGGATTTTTTGTTTTTCTGTTTTTCTTTGTTTTATTCTTATTGAAGTACGAATGGTTGGCAGTGAATGAATTTGAAGTTCGTGAGAAATTTTTTTGTAATTTTAAGAATAGGGAAAAACATTCAGAATTCTGAAACATAGAAGATTGTATTGAATTTTCATTAGGATAATGATAATTACAATTAATTTCGACTGTCTTTTCTAGTATCAGTTGTTCTAAAGAACTTCCTATCTAGACTAGACATATGTTTAGAATCTGAGATATTCTTCAACTGAGATTTCTTCGGAATTTTCTTCACAGAAGCTTTTGGATTTACTGAAACAGGAACAAACAGATTAGATTTTCATTTACCTTTCTGGACATAGGAATATTTTGGAGCAGAAGATTTAGGAGTTTGGATAAGGATCTTCTTTTAAGTTTTTCTTCTTTTTCAAGTTCAATACAAGTTTTAGCTTTCAGACACATTCCTATAAAGTCTGGATGTATAAAAGTTTTTCGTTTTTCAGAAGGAACAGAGAAAATTGGAATTCCATTTGAATGTTTCTTAACATTCATTCCAGATGCTCTTATCTCTAGAGATTCATTCGTAAATAAAAATGGGGCATCTTTATTTTTGATAACCTCTGGAATTTTAGCATAAATAGGAGAATTGGTGTTCAAAGTGAGAAAGATATGTTTCTGAATTGTCAAAGAAATCCTCACTCTGATCATCATTTTCCCAGGGATATGTGACTTCTTCTAATTCCTCTTGAACTTCATTTAGATTTAAATCAATTATGGAACAAGGAGATATCTCTGGATTATTTTCTAATTCCTTTTGTTTGTCATTCTCAAGTTTAAAACAATTATCCAGAGTCAAGAGAAGGTCATTTTCAAAACTAAGTCTTAATTCTTCCTCTGCTTGAATAGGAATAAACGCATCAGCCTCTGGATTCAATTTTATAAGAAAACTTGAACCAAACTTGAAAATATCATCCTTCTTCTGAATTTTATTTAGATCAATGTTAGTCTTTTCAGAAGAATATATAATATTTTTAAACTTGAGTTTTCGTTGATGATGACCATTTTCAAATTTAGATTGTTTAAAGCATGATTGTTCATAAATAATTGGAAACACAGGCTTCTGTTGTTGTCCCATACGAAAAACAGAGTTTAAACAAGTCTTCTTTTCACACGTATAGGGATCTAAATCTTCAAAACCGATTCCAGATCTTCCTACTTGTGTACTTATTTTCTCATGAACTTTTTGAGCATCCAGATATGTTTTGATCTGGTGCGTTTTGTTTTGAAGTTCAATGTATAGAAATTCTCTTTCTTTTTGAAAGTAGTTTTTAAGTGCTACAGAATTTAATCTGTCACTTTCCTTAACTTGAATTTCCTTATCCTTTTCTTCCAGAAGTTTCTTATAACTTAAGTGCTCCTTTTTTAACAAAACTTCTGTGTCTTTCAAGGTTTTAGAAATCTTTTCTTTTTCAGTGTCAAGTTCCAGTTTCTCTTCTGTTAAGATATCCATCTCTCTTTTGTAAATCTCTTTCCCTTTGTATTCTGGAAGGAGTTTTCTCAACGTCTTTTCGTAACTTCTTTTCAATTGTAAGCTTTTGTTTAAGTTCCTCAAAATTATTTGATAAAAGCACTATTGTATTCTTAAGTTCAGATGATTCAGAAAGAGTACTAACCGGTGATTCAGAAGGCTGTTCTTCTGATTCATTTGTATTTGCCATCCCACAGAACATGGCCTCGTCACCACTGGACTCATCTCCGAGCCAGTTCTCTTTCTCAGCATAGTGGGCTCTTTCAGTGACATTATACTTGTATGTATTTTTGTAATATATTTGGTCTTTATCCAGAGCCCCTCTGCAATCTTTCGAGTAATGTCCAGGCTTGCCACATCTGTAACATACATCTTTCTTTTTTCTTCATTTCTTCTTCTTTCTTCTTTGTTTCAGTCTTTTCAGATCTCTGAACCTCTTGCTTAGAAATTTTGAGTAGAAGAACAATCAAATCTTCTATTTCCTTGAAAATTCCTATTTCCAAACCGATTTGTAAATTGTTTGGTTATAAGATCCAAAGAATCAGCAAATGCCTTTATATCATCATCAGAATCAGAATCTTCTTCTGGAGCAGCTTCTGATATGAATGCCTTGCTTTTCACTCTTCTATCTTCACTTTTTCTTCTGATCGTTCCCTTTGATTCAGAAATCAAAGCCAGAGGACCACCTATTGTTGTTTTCTTTTGTACAACTTCCTTCTCATGAGCTTGAAGTGTTCCAAAAACATCATGTAGAGACCATTGCTCAAGATCTTGATTGGCTTGTAAAGACATGGAGAGATTTGACCACTATGGAGTTAATCTCTTCAGGAATAAATGATATCACATCTTTTGCATAGATTTATTAGACGGCTAAATCTATGAAAAGTTTGTTCCAGAGATTCCTTGGCAGTATCACAGGAATCCATAGATTGAAAAATCTCATTTGGAATGGCCATGATAAGAAGAGTTTTAGCCTTTTTAGCTAGTTCAACTTTGGCTTTTTCTTCATCAGATCAGTTTCCCTTTAGCTTTGGAACTTGTCTGGCAGGAATTTCATCAGTATTGTCCGTTGCTGGAATTCGTGGAATGATGGACATAGGAACCAGAGGACCATTTTGAATGATTGGAAATAGATCAGCATCCAGTCCCTCGTAGAAATTCACCATTCGAATTTTCCATTGAGGATATTAATCACGAATGAGAGTAGGAGGTTTCATCAATGATGCAGAAGTATAAACAAAATTTAGATTTGAATTTTCCATTTTGCTCGTAGAAAGCAGAGAATTGAGAGGAAGAATTGATTTGAAATTTAGAACGATTAAACTTCAATTGAATTGAATAACCAAGAGATCGGCTTACTAATTCTTCAAAATTTTAACTACAATTACCACTGTTTTTGGAGAAAATTACTATGAATTAATAAAATCTCATAAAACAGGGTAGAATTATGACCAGTAGTTAAAACAGGAAATTACTGCAGGAATGAAGAGAGAAATTTCCAAATTAAGGAGATCTAATAATCAACAGATTGATTAGATGGCTCTGATACCAATTGTTGGTTCCAGATTTCTTCTTCAATGATTAATCAACAATTCATATATCAGAAAGTAAGCGGAAGCAATTAATATTGACTAATCAACAGTAATAAGAACAGTAGAAGAATTGAAGAACAGACCAACTTTGAATAACATGAGGATCGATTACAAGTAATTAGGAATTGTGCGCAAAACTATTCTTCATTAATGATCTTCAAAATCGGCACCTTTTACATTAGGGAAAAGATCTATTTATACACATAACAGAATGTAAAAGTCAACATCCTAACCTATTACAAACTGATACGTAAGAGATGTGAGCGTGTAACAAACTAATCAGTTGTAAAAGGGTAGACATGCTGGATGTATGTGCCACGTCATGTTCTTCATCTTATGATTCATACTTTCAATATGTAACACTTGTTCTGTGGAATGGCTATGGCGGATGACTCAAAGGATCAACCTTCTGAAACTCCGGTTTGCACTATATCTGAATCCTCTGAACTTGAAAACATCATTATGATTCTAACAAATGACTTTGAAAATCTGAAGCAAAAACTTTTATAGAAAGAAACTAAGAAAGAATCTTGAACAAACATCTTCTAATGTACAGAAGGAAAGAGGTATTTTCAAAAGAGAGATGGAAATAATTTACAAATGAGAAACTTGAACTTTCTGTTGAGAATGAAAAGATTTTAAAACGTCTAAAATCAACAGAAGTCAAACTCAAAGAAGAGAACAAGAATTTTAGTAAACTTCTGGAAACTAAAAACAAAGAGATTAAAGCTAGGGAAAGTGACAGATTTGTTAGGGTTTATTTAATTGTTTCAAAATAAGGAAACTATGCTTTATTGTAAATATGGCAAGTATATGATGTCATTCTCCTTGTTTCCTTTTCTCATGTAACCCTTTCAATATAAGTAGGAGCCTTAGGGGCATTCATTAGGAAGAGTCGAGAAATTAAGAGCTTATGAGAGACTCGATATATTCAGTGTAATTAACTTTATAATACAAGCTAGATATGCGACTTCAGATCTTCATCATATTCCTGTGTTCTTCATGTTCTTTGATTAAATCATACGTACTTGATCATTAATTTGGGGTCCAAATTGGTATCAGAGCCTCACGATCTAATTTTTGAACTAATTCTGGTTGAGTTCGAAAATTAAAAGGTTCAAATCTTGTCACACCCCGCTAAAGCGGAAACACGGGGTAAGACAGTTCAAGTTCACAGCAGTAGGAATATAAACACCAACCATACATTTATAAATAAAACATCAACGTTTACAGTTTAAAAGTTTATAATTCGACAACTTTGTCTTAACAACAAATTACATCAAACTAAAAAGATACATATAAAATCTTGATTGGTGTTCCACAAAAATAAACTAAGCTGGATCGGTTACCTTCTTATCTTCCTGTAAAGCATGTTAAAACAAAGTGTCAACTACAAAGAGTTGGTGAGTTCACAGGTTTTTCATATGCACAAATCATTTTATATGCAAGGTATAGAAATAGTGAAGCAAAAGTCCGCATCAACTTTAAAGTTTTAAAAATTCATGAGAAAAAATACAAATTTACCATTACACATGATATATAAATATTGAGCCACTACTAAGCCTACTCGACATTCTACGCCCCACGAACTACCTCAGCGGTGGACCTAAAGTCCACATGTGTAGAGCATTCTTAATTGATAAAGTGCACCCCTACTTGCCAGTTAGGTGGGTATGTCAACCAAATAGCGCTATCCACAAATATCATCGGCTCATTTAGAGTTAAATAGTAGTGTACCACGGGGACTTTACATAACTCAACATACCATTTTGTGTAATAAAAAGTTGCTCATCACAATGATTTATATACTTTTCATTAAATCAATATAAATCAATTCAATTTCCATTAAAACAACATGCTTTACACCCCAAACGTATAAACATCTAAAAAGAGGGGCCGTGAATACTCACCTTTGTGCAAAGCTCCGCTACTCCGAAACACGATCCGATCCCACCCAAAGGCCTAACGATTCCCTAACAAAGAGAACATGCTCAAAACCATCACTTATGGGTCTAAAACTACTTATGGAGGTGAGTAAGTTTTAAGCTTATAAATGTCCACATGCATCCAACTTGATTGTCTATAGTCCAATTATACATAATGCACCTATGCTCGTTAATATAGTAATTTATACCGTAAAGTGTGTTATAAACCATCAAATGATCAATAATTGTTAAAATCAAGAAATTCCAGAATTTCACTTCTGGACAGAAACTTATAGTACTCAAAATGATCAAAATATGGATAGTTCCAGAATGACATAGCTTCCCATATTTTTATATGTGATATAGTACTGGGTTGTGGTGATTGTGACCAAATTTGATGCATTTTAGACATGTAAAAATGATTCAAATAATTTATGCAATGCAAAGGGTCACAACTGGCATGGCAGATTACACCATGTTAGTAAATCACACATTTGAGAAGTTCTACTTAGTGTTTTCTAGAATTTCCAGTTGGATTGGAATCATGACTCATAAAGGAAATTTTGAGATAAGAATCACTGATTTTGAAGAAGTTATGAAGGAGATATGGCACCACAAAGTTGCATGCACAATTCTGTCATTAGCTAACAGATTGCACACTTAACTTTAATAAATTGGTTTATGAATCCTAACTCATAAAATAAAGTTTTAGAAGAAGAATCATGCATTAAAGACAAATAACAAAGGAGATACTAACACACAAAGTAGAGTTTAGCTGCTGGTGGTTTCACAGATTGCACACCTAAAGTATTTTAGGTGTTTGGAGGGTCAAAACTCCATATTTTTAAGTGATTCCACTTGCAAACTGAATATAACTCATAATAATAACTCTCAAAAGAAAAATCATCCTTTTTCATTGAGTTTTGAAAGAAATATGGCCATTTGAACATGCATGCACAAATCTGTCATTGGTTGACAGTTTGCACACTCATTTTGTTTCAATTAGTTGGAACCTCAAATCACCATATTTTTGAATGAAGTCAGTGGCATATGAAAGGTAACACATTAAATTAACTTCCAGAAGAAGAATCAAGTGATTTGGAAGAATATTCAAAGAGTTATGGTCGTTCAAAGTAGGGTTTACCTACTGTTGAACTTCCAGATGCACATGCATCTTGTTATGAGCATTTGGGGGGTCAAAACTCAATGTTTTTGAGTGAGACCACTTGGATTAGAACCCCAAGTCATTTGAAGGAAATGGACGATTTATGTACATGCAATGAATCTGTCAGCACCAAAAATCTCCATTGTTGTTCAAAAACACATAAAATCATGATTTTTACCCATTTTCTTGAGTTTCATTGTTTGGGTCATAGATTAACACCATTATATGAACATTTTTACATGTTTTTGGTGTGTAATCTCTCCATAAACTCAGAAATGGTGGAGGTTTAGAAGAAGAAAGCTCAAAATACAAGAAATAATGGGGTTTTCACCCATAAAATGGTAAGAAAAAGAATGAAATGATGTTTGTACTTACTTGGATGATGATCTGTGTTGATTGTCTTCAAAAATACTTGCTCTTAGGTGGATTTTAGATGGAAAATGTGGTTGGAACTCTTTTGAGAGAAAGAAAAGAAAGAGAGGGAGAAGAGAGAAGTAAATAAGTCCCTTTGTTTCTAGAGAGAGAGAGAGAGATTTGAATTTTGAGTTTGAAAATGAGCAAAATGAAGAAAATTTGGTTTTTATATGTGGATTTTAGGGGGGGGGGGGGAGCGGCCATGGGGCCCTACCCAAACCAAATTTAAAAAAAAAAAACTCATCTTAAGCCCAAAATGATAAAATTAAAAGTCCATTTCTCAATTTTTGGCCTTTTTCCTTCAAGTATGAGTCCAAAATGGTTAAATTCAATTAAAAATAAAAAGTTTTATTTTTGAAACTTTAAAAGTTCATATTTTATAAAAATTGGGTATAAATTACAGCATTTGGCACTGTATTGGACGTTTCAGACAGTTACGGGTCGGAACCGGACACTTTAAGCGACTACCGGAATTGCTAGGGATTTTTTGGCCATTCTAAACCAACTAACTCCTATTCTTAAAATTAAACTATATAAAAACTACTAAACTTAATAGAAGCTAACCTGAAAGCTCGAATTTTGACAGTTGTCACAAATCTCGATTTTCTTTTCTGTTCAAAAACTTATCGATCCAAGCTTCCTCAGTCTGGATCGACAAGAATTTTTATCGCACCTTCATATATCGACAAGAATTTTTATCGCACCTTTATATATCGATAAGAATTTTTATCGCACCTTCATATATCGACAAGAATTTTTATCGCACCTTCATATATTGGTAAGAATTTTTATCGCACCTTCATACATCGATAAGAATTTTTTTGTCGTACCCTCATATATCGATAAGTTATTTTTATCGCACCATTAATATCGACAATTTTTTTCTCGAAATTCTTATGTTTAAAATCCTCTTAATTACTATAGTTTAATATGCGGTACTTTTGCTTCTCTTTTATTAGAAAACTCAGGAACGCTGACTCCTGCAGCTTTTCTGGTTTAAGGATTCTCAAGTACACACCTTAAACTTTAATAATTCCTTTTTACTTTATTTTGATATTTTTGGAGACTCGGGAACTTACTTCTTCTCTTCCATAAAAAGACTTGTTTTTTTTTTCTCGAGCCTTTGTTCCTACTCTTCAATATTTCAAAATAAAGATAAAACAAAATTTCGATATCTTGTTTTGAATTTCTATCTCGTCCTTTAAGACCCGATAAGAATTCTTGTCGACTCATTTAGACCCGATATAAAAACTTGTCGACTCCCTAACACCCGATATAAAATCTTGTCGATACATCTTCACCCGATAAGTATTCTTGTCGCATCTTTATCTATCAACATTTTTTTTCTGTCAAAATCGAGATTTTATTTTATTTTTAAAAGAACTCTTAGAATTTGTTTCATAACTCCTCGATCGAGATCACTCTGTCAAGTACAATGACTTCACGTGAAGCAATGTCCATTGGTTCGGACACAAAACCCCCAATTCTTTTTCAAGGTGAATACTCTCAATGGAGAGATAGGTTTCTAGACTTCGTTGAACGCCCCGATTACGCCGATGAAATCATGCGTTCCATTAGAAAAGTACCTCCAATCGTCTTTTATCAAGACCTTCCTGCCATGCCAAATGCTACTCCTCCTCTTCCAGCCCGAAAAGGGATGCCTTTGATGATAATGAGAAGACAATTACAAAAGATGATCAACGCGCACGATCATACCTTCTTATGAGCATCCCAAATGAGATCAATATGAGCATTGACAGCCACAAAAGAACACCAAAATAGATGTGGGAAGAAATTGAAAAATTCATGCTCGTCACAAAGATCAGGACTCAACTAAAGATCACCAATTGTATCTCACAGTATTAAGAGTTCAAGGCAAAAGAGGGTGAAAGTCTTACGAACACTTTCACCCGTTTTGTTCAATTAGTGAACGAGCTAAGTAAAAACGATATTCTTAAAGATTGAGAACAACGTGAAGTTTGTAAGTAATCTTCAACCGGAATGGCGTCGCTTTGCCAAACAAATTAAACATAGCAAATTTCTCGCTGAACTCGATCTTCACGAAGTGTACGAGACCCTACAACAAGATCAAAAAGACTTCCGATCCAATCGCTCTAGTAGCAAAAGAAAGCTCACCTTTATCCCGAAGCGCACCACAAGACGCCTTTCCTGAATTAGAGGACGAAGAGTTCGACTATGATCTGGAGATTGCCCAAGTCCATCAGCAATTTGTTCTACTCACAAAAACATTTCAACAAAAATTCTCTCTTCGCTCAAATCCCAATCAACAACGTTATGCTTCGGGACCAAAGAATCATGAGCGTAAAGCAATGTTCGAGCCAAAACTAAGGAGAGAAGAACAACGTCCACCAACTAAACTTGAAGAAAAATTCAAAGGAGATATGAGTTTGTGCTACAACTGCGGAAAATCCGGCCACCACGCCCGTGAATGCAAGAAGCCAATAGTCAAAGACTCCAACTATTTTACTTACAAGTTGATGTTGGCTAAACAAAAGGAGGCCGGAAAAGTACTTATGGCAGAAGATGAACAATGGCTCAATCATGGTAACGAAGATGATGATACGGAAAACGAGATCCAAGCACACTTCAGTTTAATGGCTTATTCCGACCCGACTGATGATTCCACTTCCAACGCTTCCGACTACTCACCCGACGTAAGCCATTTTGACTATGATAGTTTTGTTTCCCAAATGCATGACTTGATGAGCCAATTGCAAGAATTACAATCCAAATTGAAAACCGAGAAACTTTTGGTTTCCAAATTTGAAGCATGTCTAGAAAATAATTGCTACCAACTTCTAATTTTCTCATCCGAACTTGCTACTTCTCAAAGTATTGCCCAAAACTTTCAAAAGGAGAAAACCACCTTTCAAAATGAAAACATGGATTTAAAACAACAAATCTCGGATCTCTCAAATCAACTTACCAAATTTAAACGTGAGACCGAAGAATTTTCATCAAAATATGAGTTTGCCACAATTCAAAGACAAGATCTTTTAGAAAAACCCAAGGATTTGGAACTCAAACTTTACAAGATTGGTCAAACTGAGCAAACGATTCACTTAAACACTCCAAAGGATTTAAGTTCAAAAGCTGGATTAGGTTTTTGATAATCCAAAACGCATAGAAAAGGCCATTTACAATACACCGACTATTTATAACTTTGAATATCTAGGCCTTGGTGCGGAATACAAAATTCAATTTATGAAGTCACATCCCAAAGTCGAGAGTAAGGATGATTGGAATAGGAAAAATAAGCAATATCACCAAATTCCATTTCGCTATCCTATGCAAGTGGAAAAAGAATCTTCAAAAGAAACCTTCCAAACGACTATTTTCCATCTTACACCGACGAAGAACTTCAAACTCAAACTCCCGAATTTAAACCATATATTCCCACCTTATTTTTAGAAAAGAAAATTGTTCAACTAGAAAAGCTGTTGGAATCTAAACGTTCTTTGTCAGAAAAGGAAAAGGAGGCATTAATCTCTAAAATTCAAATACTTGAAAACGAAGCATTACACGTCAACAAAAACCAAGAAATTGATATAACTTCAAATATTTCTTCATCTAAAGCTTTCGTTGGCCCTTATTTAGATGATTGTGAAGAGATGTTCAAATTTGATCCAACTTATTGCCCTCCTAAATACCAAACTTCCCTTACTCCCGACCAAATTAATGCGAAATTGGATGACCTTGAGAAAATGATTTTTCTGGATGAAAATTCTAATCCTTCTCAACTTAAATCCGACGAATGTTTACATGAGATGAATGCTAACTTTGACTTCAATCCCATACTTCCAAGTCATACGAAATTTTTAGACAAAGGCAAGAAACCAATGGAAACAGTTTTGATTCCGGAGGTTCAGAATAATGTTCCACTAGTAAAACTAACACCACTCATTCTAACCAAACGAATCAAACCAATTTTTTCCCAAGAAGTACTAACCGCGGTCCTGTTGATGTTTCAGCTATTCATACTTTAAAGTCAAAGCAAGTTTGGGTTGAAAAAGGCAAAAGCACTCCAAAGTCGTCATCCAGCAATAAAGACAATTTTACTTTTTCAAATTCTACAAATGTCAAAAGAACCAATCGTCATTTTCTATTTCCGTATACTATTCGTTCGTTTCGACATTTAATTCAGTTTTCTCGTAATCAAATTTATTGCTCAAATTGCGGTGTGAATGACTTTATGCGCTTAAATTCTTTTGATTATGGTTATGATTATTATCCGGACACACCTTACTCTTTCAATTATCATCAAGTCAATTCTTTTCAAAACTATCCTCTTTATAAATGTGTTCCTAAAAAGACCATGACTTCTGCACCTAAGTCCCACTACAAATGGGTACCGAAAGGTGCCAAGTCAACTAACCCCGAAGGACCCATTTACAAATGGGTACCTATATCTGCCTGATTTTGTGCCGATCGGACATGTGTGGTACTTAGATTCTGGATGCTCCAAACACATGACCGGACAAAAGGAGCTTGCTTGCCAACTTCAAAGAGAAAAAGGGTGGATATGTACGTTTTGGCAACAATCACTTAGCATCTATCAAAGGACATGGAGACATTATTCAAAATAACATCACAATTTCTAACGTCTCATATTTTCAAGGACTAAGCCACAATTTACTGAGCATTGACAAATTCTGTGACAAACAACTGGAAGTCAACATCCGACCCGAACGATGCTATGTGCGAAATTTTGAAGGAAAGGAGTTGTTAGCCGGCTCTCGCAAATCCAATTTATACACCACCGACCTTTCCCAAGTTCACCCTCCTTCAAATGTTTGTCTACTCTCGAACGTGACTAATACCAAAAGCTGGCTTGGCATCGACGATTATCTCATCCGAACTTCAAAAATATCAGTCGTCTCTCCGTTGGCGGATTAGTCACTGGTTTACCAAAGATCAAGTTTGATAAACCCCATTTATGCGAAGCATGCGAGATGGGAAAGAAAAAGAAAGTTACGCACAAACCCAAGGTGGAACATAGCACAAAAAGACCTCTACAGCTCATCCATATCGATTTGTGCGGCCCAATGCAGACACAAAGCATACATGGCAAAAAGTACATCCTCGTTATGGTCGACGACTTCTCCCGATTTACTTGGGTTAAATTGCTTCGCACAAAGGTCGAAGCTCCCGAGATGATCATCAATTTCTTGTAGGCTATTCAAGTTAAATTGGAGCTTACCGCTCAAACAATCCGCACTGATAATGGGACTGAATTCAAAAATTGCGCGCTTGACAGCTTTCTCGAATCTGTTGGTATCGCCCATACATTCTCTGCGGCTCGGACTCCGCAACAAAATGGTGTGGTCGAACAACGAAATCGTACGTTGGTCGAAGCTGCCCGCACTATGCTCGCCTATTCCAAACTGCCACTCTTCCTTTGGGCCGAAGCAATCAATACAACTTGCTACACTCAAAACCATTCCATTATCAACAAGCGCTTCAACAAAACACCTTATCATTTGGTCTACAATCGCATCCCATCTCTCCATCATCTTCACACTTTTGGTGGTCGCTGGATCATTCTTAATGAAAAGGAAGATCGTGGAAAACTCAAGCCCAAAGCCGATGAAGACTACTTTCTTGGCTACTCTCCAAACGCCACAGCTTATCGGATCTACATGAAAAATGCTCGATGTGTCATACAAAGTGTCAATGTCCAATTTGATACTAGGGCCGAGATGGCTCCTGAACAAGACAGTTCTGGACCCGCACTCACTGGTATTTTAGCTTCCAAACAACTTCGTTCGAAACCTGCTCCAATACCCGCTCATTCAAATCAAGCTTCCACTTCCAAACCCGCTACCTCAGATATGGATGATTTATTCGAGCACTTTTACTCGGATTATTTTTTCCCCTACATCGAAATACCTAAGAGCATCACCCCGCCTACCTTTAAGGTTGCCGAGACCACAAATCTTTCTGGACCGCCATTATCTATGGAAACTGTCTTAACTGCTGCAACTCCAACATCTACAACTTCTGCTCTAATCCCTCCTCCTATGCAACCACGTTCAGAACTCGCAAACCAAGTTACCCCCATTATTTCAAACACACCGGACCCACTTCCTGCAACTCAACCTCATTCGGAACCAGCATCCTCTCCCCCACCATCGACCACAACTCCCAAGGATGTCTCAAGTTCCACTCGGTCTTCCGAAGTGGCTCCAGCCTTAGAATCAATTCAAGGTCTTCCACTCCGCACATATGAGGACGATAATCCGAACCCCAACACCTTTCAACCTCATCCTCACACCACTAAATGGGTCCGTTCTCATCCAACCGATCAGATAATCGGAGACCTAACAAAACCAGTCATAACGAGATCCGCCTCGGCCAATGACTCCATGTTCTCTTCATTTTTAAGCAAAATTGAACCTACATCCATGCAAGAAGCCATGACCGACCCTGATTGAATTGTGGCCATGCAAGAAGAGCTCAATCAATTTAAAAGTTTGAAAGTATGGCGCCTCGTTCCCCGTCCGCAAAACAAAACCATCATCGGCACCAAATGGATCTTCAAGAATAAGCAAGATGAAGATGGTATTGTCATACGCAACAAAGACCGATCGCAAAAGGATACCGCCAGCAAGAAGGTATTGACTATGACGAGACATTCGCTAATGTCGCTCGCATTGAAGCTATTCGAATGTTCTTAGCATACGTGGCACACAAGCACTTCGTGGTTTTCCAAATGGACGTCAAAACAGCCTTCCTAAATGGCGTATTATGTGAAGAAGTGTATGTCTCTCAACCCTATGGGTTTGTCGATCCTTCCAGGCCAAATCATGTGTACATTCTCGATAAGGCTCTCTACGACTTAAAACAAGCCCCACGCGCATGGTATGACAGTTTTTCCGATTATTTGGGGAAAAACGGGTACTCACTCCAAAGGTAAGATCGATCCAACTCTATTCATTAAGAAAAAAAATGGTGATATTATGCTTATTCAGATTTATGTAGACGACATCTTTTCGGTTCGACTAATCCAAAACAATATAAGAATTTCTCCAAACTCATGATTGCTAAGTTCAATATGAGTATGATGGGAATGATGAATTTCTTTCTTGGTCTTCATGTAAAACAATTTTCAACGGGAAAATTCATCAACCAATCAAAATACATCTTGGATATGTTACATAAATATACATGACGACATGTACTCCGATTGGAACTCCCATGTCTCCAGGTTCGAAACTACACACTGATCCCTTGGGAAAAGCGGTAGATTCCAAAACCTATCGGGGAATGATTGGTTCATTAATGTATTTAACGGCTAGTCGACCGGACGTAATGTTTGCTACATGCGTGTGCGCTAGATATCAAGCATCTGCTAAAGAATCTCATCTCAGTGTTGTCAAACGAATTTTTTGATATTAAAAAGGTACTACTGATCTTGGCCTATGTTATCCCAAGGATACGGGTTTTGAGTTGACTGCTTTTTCAGATGCAGATCACGCCGGATGCATGCTTGATCGAAAAAGCACGACGGGCCACATTCAGTTATTAGGAGACAAATTAGTGAGTTGGTCCTCTAAGAAGCAAACTTGCGTGTCCACATCCACTGCGGAAGCCGAGTACATTACTGCCGCAAGTTGCTATTCCGAAGTCTTATGGATGTGCATGCAACTCAAAGAGTATGGCTTCTGGTTCAACAAAATTCCAATTTACTGTGATTCAAAGAGTGCCATTGCCATATCTAGCAATCCTGTCCAACATACCAAGACAAAACACATCGGTTTCCGGTACCATTTTATTAAAGACCATGTCGAAAGAGGTACGATCAAATTATATTTTGTCAATACAGAACCACAGCTGGCCGACCTGTTCACAAAGGCATTGGATGAAAAACGCTTCCAATTCTTAGTGTCCAAGTTGGCATGCTGAATCTCAAAACCCGATTTACAATCAGTATTTTCAAAAATACACAAAAAGCTCATTCAAGCTTTATGAGCATTCCCCTTCTTAAAGTGAAGTTTCATCATGCTTGAATTCTCGTTTTTTGGATTTTAAACTTTATTTAATGTTCTGTATTTTCAATATATCTTTGTCTCGTAAAATTTTCGTCATGTCTGTGTCTTTTTCATTTGTCTCGATGTTTTTATCTAACCTGTCAACATTCAAGGGGAGCGGTCAGGTAAGTTTTTCTTAACACTCACACTTCTAGGGGGAGCTAAGTTTTTCTTACCTTAAGCACGAATCAAGGGAGAGCACTTGGATTTTTTTTTCCCATCAACTTAAACTTTTCACAATCGGTTCCATCTTGTCGGCTCTTTATCACCAGACAAATATTCTTGTCGTACGCCAACGGCCCAACAAGTTCTCTATCGACATCTTTTTGATGATGTCAGCTCCCGATAACATTTTGCCATGTGTCATCCTCTGATGACCCCACTATTTAAACTCGGGGCCCCACTTGCACTATTCACAATTTCAAAGTATTCTTCCCTCTTTTTCCCTCCAAAGCCTACTCGATAACTTAGGCTTCATGGATTGTTATTCAAATCTTCGAGTTTTTCAAATCCAAAGACATCACTAGGTTCACAATTAGGAATGGCAACGGGGCGGGTTCGGGCCGGGGATCGGTATCCCCGTCCCCGAAACTGAAAAGGAAAACCGTTCCCATCCATGTCTCGATCCTCGTCGGGTATCTTATCGGAGAACCCCGTCGGGTCCCCGCGGTTTCCCAGATCCCCGTTGGGGAAGCCGTTAAGCAAACAATTCACCGTTACCCGTTGGTTTTACGCGAACCCGAAACCGAATAGAAAAAAAGTATTAAATTGGGCTTTTAATTATTAGTATACTTAGCCCATTTATTATATATTTAAAATTATTTATATTATATATTATTAGTATATAAATACATATATAAAAATATTATATATATATATATATATATATATACACTATCGGGTCGGGCCGCGCCGGGCTGGTGAGTACCATCCCCGTCCCCGTTAAGATGCCCGATAAGATCCCCGATCCCCGCCCCGTCCCCGTTAAGACGTCCCGGAACCCGACCCAAATTTTTCGGTTTTCGGTTTTCACCGTCAGTTTCGGGGTTTTTTGCCATCCCTATTCGCAATCATTTTCTTAACAACTTTAATACTTGCGATTTTTGATTTTAAACACTACATGATAGTCTATTTGATGCTCAACTGTTCGGATTCCATAACCCTTGGATTTTCGATTTTTTATAGAATCTGGATGTTTATGGCATAATTTGCACTTAGGATTAGTTTTAAGTTTGTTAAGAAAACACTCATCGACCCTCAATTTAGGCTTTAAAATGTTTTTTCGAACTTTGTGGATCTGGGTTAATCTGTTGAACCTTGTCGGCTGGATAAACACTTAGAATATTCTTTAAATTTTTTTTGAAGACTTATCGAGACCCGACAAGATTTCTTGTCGAGTCACAGAGGATCGACAAGTCCATCTTCAAATTTATCTGGTTTTTTTATCGCATCATCTAGACCCGACAAGATTGCCTTCACTTTGTCCAAATGGTTTTATCGCATCTTCCAAACCCGATAAGCTTACTTGTCGACTCATCTTTGATCAACATGTTTGCTTAGTTGCCAATTTTTCTAAGTACTTATCTCGAGCATGCTTCACTCGACATCTTTTTTGTCGCCCAACACAGGTTTGATCTTTAAAAATTCATAAGTCTTCTTGTCGAGCCAATATCACTCGACATAAAATCTTGTCGACTCATAGGAATCCGATATAATCACTTATAATTCTTAGAAATGTCCAAGTGTTTATGTCGATCCCCTTTTACTCGACATCTATGTATATCAACCTATTAAGAATCGACATCCTCACTTACACTTTTCTTAAAAATACAAGTATTTATATCAATCCTTATTGACTCGACATCTTTTTATGTCTATCCCTCTTCCCTCGACATCCAGACTTAGCATTTTTTTGTCACATCTATCAAGCTAATTTCTTCTCTGTATTGCTAACATTGTGCTTTCTCAATGGCGAATTTTCAAGTTCCAAACATGTCTGATGATGACAACCCGATGCCTTTTGAGCGATCCATTGCACCTAGCATCAACGCGGCCAACCGAGATGAAATCATGCAGCCCCCTGGTGCAACGCGGGAACTCAAACCAAACCACCATCGTCCTAACTTATACATGAAGCTGGAACACCCCGTTATAATGGAGATAATACAAAACCACCCACTTCGGTTTGCTTTCGCTCTCGAACACCAGGTTCCAGTATTCTATTTACAACAGTTCTGGCACACAATGGAGTATCACCCGCAGGAAGGCAACCACCATTTCACTGCACAAATCGATGAATTTGTGACCAAACTCACGCCTACCAGACTCCACCGTATTCTACAACTTCCAGCTGAAAACTCAGTTCTCGGCCTTAAAACATTTGGATCCACCCAGCGAGGAGGAAATGTGTCGTGACTTTCGTGCCCTAAGATATGATGACGATCTCACCTTCCTTGGCCAGTTCAAGAACTTGTTTCTTCCCCAAATATACATCACCGTGTTTTCACTGATCAACCGACGCCTTACAGGAAAGCATATGAGAATGGATTGGGCTAGCGTGGCTGTTCTACGCATATTCCACAAGATCATATATAGTCGTCATTACGACTACGCTACTCTCATATGGAACTATCTCGTTGCATTTGTTGCCGATAAAGCCAACGACCGCGACCATGATTTTATTCCTTTCCAAAGATTTCTTCAGCTAGCCGTCCACCGCACTATGGCGGTACGTGAGGATATTCCAAGATGCAACGGCACACCCCTTGGACCATCATACGTTCAAAAGTACTTAAAGCTCAACAATCGTCCTTTTCCATTTGTCATGCCTCTGCCTGAAACCATACTATCCCTGGTTGATCAGAATGCACCAAGTGAGATAGATTATAGGGAGAGCATCGGCTTAATGGCTCCCCAACAACCGGACAGCCTGCGCAAGAGCCAAACCAAGAGGAACAAAATGAGTTGGGCGAGGGTCATAGGATAGATGAGCAGGTTCAGGATCACGGGGATCCTGAACAGGGCGTTGAGAGAATAAATGTTGTGAGGGGACAAGACTAGGGTGGTGCATATGATGAGCCTGCCATTACCACTTCTGCACCCATTATCCCCATTCCACCTCCAACCGGTACATCAACGGCTTCTTCTTGTCAATCTACGCAGCGTCAACCCCGAATGAAATTCCTAGTAAGTCGTCGTCGCGTTCGTCCTCGACCATCTTCATCCGACTCAGACACAAACTCCGATAATCAACCACTACAACGCCGCTGAAGGATCTCTACTGCCGAAGCAGCACTACAAAGAATTGGTCCTCAAACATCCATCCAAGATTCTTCGTCCGACGCTACTGCTTCCGATGACGCTGATGACCTCTATACTTTTGATTTTGAGCCTTTCACTGAACCACAATCTGACCCATTCTTTGAGCCGAATTTTGGTCATATAAGCAGAGCGGAGGGAGTCTTAGTCGAAAATGAGAATGTAAGCATGAATGAAGGGGGAGCAAAATATTACTGAGAGTGAGATACCTGTCACCTCTGCCCGGGTAACCGAGTCTGTTGTTGACACTAATCCGTTAGGTGCCAACATTGGACAAGAGGTTGTCAGCCCAACAAAGCAAGTGCACGCCTCTCATAGCCACTCCGTAAGCTTACAACAGCCTACGGTTTCAGATATACTTGTGAGTCTAGCTCCTACTCTAGTTCCCCTCCTTTCGAAAGGCATAACTATTGAACCAAGAGGTAGTATCTTACCTACTTCGACTTCTATTCGGAGCACATCGAGTCTAGATCCTGCTAGGGGACACGAGTATTTACATACTGAGAGCCTTTGTGGCCCATTCGGAACTTCCATAGTTATGTCCATTCCGGATATTTCACGGGGATTGGAAGGAAATCCTACAAGCGCTACATCAACGCCAATGCTGAATGTAGGTCACACAGTTGATTCAACTGTGATGTCAACGGGTAATCTATGTGATCCCGATGTTTACCGTACAGGTACCTCAACTACGCCCTCTTTCACTATCAATCCTGCCACTCAAGCGTTCGTTGAGTATCATTATAAGAAAGCTCAAGACTCTATTCTCGCTCATGAATAACGTATGAGATAAATGATCCGGAAAATGATTGAAGCTCAATCCCGTCAATTCAATCCAAATCAAGCTAGTTCTTCCCAACCTAGCTACAATCATGCTCCGCCTCCGCCACCTAGCTCAAACTGCTCTGCTGATCCGAATCTACCTCCCTCACCTCAAAGATATCCGTATAACAATGATGAGCTCATGTCTATGTTGTATGCAAATTTGCTTGCTGAAGCTACCGCTCGTGGTCTGCCTGAAGACGAACTGATGGGTCTTCTTCGCCGAAATCTTGTGATTCCCCATGACACTCGCCATGAGTTCGATCTTTTTAAAGATGATATAGAGATGAAGCTCCATGACATGGAGACTAAGCAAAAGCAATCCACTAAAGACATTCTTGGTGCCATTACTGCTCTTCGTACTGAAATCCAACAATCTTGTCGTCCCGCTGCGTTTGTACAACCACGTCGACTTGATCAGGACGATCCGGCCGCTGGTCCTAATTGCCCTGAGGGGGAGACACGCCGCTGAATTACAAGAACTCAAGATCAATCCCGACCTTCTGCTACAACAACTTCTGGTCCATCTTCTACAGCTCCGTCGACTCGACAACCAACAACCAATTGCTCCATCTCCCATGCAACAACAAGTTAATCCACCAATGATTGAAAAGCCCACAGTAGATTTTGATATTGGGAGTGGATCGCAATTTGTTGAACCAAAAAATGAAGAAGAGGTCAATGTTCGGCATTTGAGAGATTCTGTCAGAAACTGGTTTCGTGATCCATATAAACTTGTGCTGAAAGAAGAAGATTATGTGAATCTAATGCACGAAGAAGTTTCTACCAACAAATATTAATCAAACACCGTTGTTGTATCACCAAATTCATTGGGAATGAATTCTTTCAAATAGCAAATGGGTAAATCCACAGGTCAGGATTCCGTATCTAGAAGAAACCATGCAAAGATCTTTGTGGAGAAGTAGAAACCAGAGGACCAGTCTCGTATACATCCGATCATGGAAATGGATCCGCTACAAGTGACTGAATATGTGAGCATACTGAAGACTAAAGCAAAGGATCCTAAAGAAGTTTCAAGACACAGGATTGTAACTATCATGGAGATCGGATGTGATAGAGCCTTTCAAGTAGAATTTCCGACATTTAAAATAAGAAGATTTGATGGAAAGGTTTACTATTTCTCTGAGGCAGATTTTGCGAGACTAGATGTGTTGGATATTGAAACGCTATACATGGAGCTTAAAGACAAAACAAGAAGATTTGAAGATGAACAAAGAGCGTTAAGAGAAGTTGTAAGGCATGTTCAGAAAGAACTCAAATATAGTTACCTCCATGATTTTCAAAGTGCGAATGAAAGCAAATAAAAGAAGGTTTATCTGCTTAAACATGATCAAAGTGTCCCTGGTCTAAAGAATATGAAAGTTACTCAAGTTTTGACACGACCAGCATACAAAGTTGTTTACATGAAGAGTAATGGAGAAATGAGATTCTTAAGATTCGGTGAAATAGCTTCTTATTCTGATGGAACGTTATTGGGAATACGAAACAGACTAGCTGCAGAAGTATGTGCTGACCAGAAAAGAGAAAAGAAGAAGCAATTAAAGGCCAATGAAAGAGATTATTTGTTGAATGCAATAGAATTGATTGACAAACACGTTGTCTACCGCCAGACCTTTAGACGATTCGAAGGCATGTTCGAGCTCAAACGTTGAAGAGTTATTTTGCCCCAAAGGGGGAGATTGTTAGGGTTTATTTAATTATGTCAAAATAAGGAAACTATGTTTTATTGTAAATATGGCAAGTATATGATGCCATTCTCCTTGTTTCCTTTTCTCATGTAACCCTTTCAACATAAATAGGAGCCTTAGGGTCTTTCATGAGGAAGAGTCGAGATATTAAGAGCTTATGAGAGAATTGATATATTCAGTGTAATCAACTTTATAATACAAATGAGATATCCGACTCCGGATATTCATCATATTCGTGTGTTCTTCATGTTCTTTAATTAAATCATACATAGTTGATCATTAATCTGGGATCCACAAGATTTAATTCTGTAGCACTTAAAAACTATTTTCAAAATAAAAGGGAATATCTGCACATTGAATTACAAAAGAAGGGGCTCTTGATTAAAAATTATCTTGATGCTCAGAAGGTGCAAGATAAGAATAATACACAAGTAGGGAAAACAGCCTTAGTTTCGAGGATCTGGATCCTTACACGTGTAAAAAGCGGTCTACTCTTGACTCTGTGTTTTGTATAGGAAAAGAACAAAAACCTGTTTTTTTTCTATCTTAAATGAACAATCAGCTTTCAAAAAATCAAAATATGAGAAACGACATCATCTTAAAAAACTCAAATACAAAAATATCAAATACTGAAAGGAGGAATTCCCCCAGGAAATTTTATAAAGAAGAGGTAAAACAATACAAAGGAAAAGGAACACCAACGAGTCCAATGCTTATGCAAACAATACCAAGCATAAATAATCCAAAATAAACAAAGACTAATTGAGTCAAAATAAGCAACAATCGAAATTGAAAAAGGCTCTAGACCACCAACCAGCAAACGACACTATCCAACCAAACATCTAAATGGGTAGACTCTTCATGATAAATTACCCTTTTTCTTTTCTCCTTCCAAGCAATCCGCATCAACACTTCTTTCTTTATCACGGCAATAATCAAATCCTCATTCTGGTTTCGGTTTTCAAAAAACCTATTATTTCGTTCGATCCAAAAGTGGTAAACCGACTTCGAAATAGTAAGTTTTTGAATCATAGACCATCTTCTCCCATTGCCAAGCGACCAATCATTTCGAATGGCTTCCCAATTGTCCAGACTTGTATTTAAATCAACTTCACAATTCACTTTGTTCCAAACCTTCTTAGAAAAATTGCATTCAAAGAATAAGTGATTGTGGGTCTCTAACGTGCCTTGACGAAGAAGACACTTCAGATCCGTATGATCACTTCTCCATTGAATAGTGCGATCTTGCGTAGGTAACCGCTTATGACACGCCATCCACCTACACATGACATGTTTTGGAATATAAGACTTATTCCACACAATTTTGGGCCATGGAACGAGTTCTCCAGTTTCCTCCATAGATCTCCACGCTCCTTGAACCGAGAATTCATGTAACATTAGATAATTGTGGGTACCTTATCCGACCATCTTATCCGATCACAAGTATTTGTAGTCAAAGGAATCATAATATTAGATAATTGTGGGTACCTTTGGATCCAATCATTAGGCCAATTTCCTCCAAAACTATTCAATAGCTCCCTTAACGTAGTGTTGCAATGAAATCCAAAGCTATGAATAAACCGATAGGTGATGATATTAATAAGGGGACCCGTATTAATAAGGGGACACGTATTGGTCAAATTACCATTCCCCACTTGCGTAATAAAGAAATGGCGACATCGAGGTCTTAGATCTAGAATATATCTTATAAGCCAAGACCAATTTTTCCTACCATGCATGTAATTAGAATTAACCCATTCCACCTAAAAGGAAGTCCTGTTACAAAGAATATCCCACATATGTTTTAATAGCAAACAACGATTCCATAAAGCTAGCGTCTTAATTCCCAAACCTCCATTTATAAGAGGTTTGCATACCATCTCCCATGCAATACGACCCTTGCTACTACCATCTTCCTTATGGGACCAAAAGAAATTCCGACAAAGTTGCTCAATTTCATGAATCGTTGAGGAAATATCAAATAATCTTCTGGAAAGAGAACTCAAGTCGATCTAAAACTTATTTGTAAGAAGGGTGATATTTTTAATTTTTGTTCATTCACTCGTATAACCTTAATTCCAGAAGCTGATGAGTTCATATCTGTACAGGCAGAAGAAGAGCTTAGACTCAATTTTCAAAAAGACATTCTTACAACTCTGGAGGAGTGTTTTAAATCTGATCAAACAAATCTCAAACAAAAAAATTCTGAAAACCATCCAGAGATTTTTCCTTGCTTTTTTGTAGATTTAAATCCTTATGGAGTCGAAGATAATAATGAGTTTATTACTCATAACTGGGAAAATGATAATCAAAATGTTGATGATTTTTTTGAAAATTCAGAAATATATATTTCAAATCTTGAAAATCTTTTGCCTCCTAATTTTACAAAGGTTCCAGAGGTTATAAAGGCTAGAAATGCTCCATTTTATACACAAATGAACCTTTGGAAATTAGAGCTGTTGGATCAAATGTTGCAAAACTTTCAAGTGGAATACCACTGATCTCTGTTCCTCCTAAAGAACAAAGAAAAGAGGTTCCTATCCATCCAGATTTTCTTGGGATGTGTTTACAAGCTAAGACCTGTCTCGAACTCGAAAAGGAGGCAAATCTCAAAAAGAAAGAAAATCTTCAGCACCAGTCTCTGAAATCTCAGTCACATAAGTTTACTCGTCTTGAAAAAGGAAAATGGAAAGCTCACTCTTATACTTCTGTTTCAGTAAAACCCAAAGTTCCATAAAAGTCACCACAAAAGAAGCCTCCACAGAAGAATTCATGTGTTCCAAAGCATAAGTCTAGGCTAGATTAGAAGTTCACTAGAATAACTGATACTAGAATAGAGAGAAATAAGAACAATTGTAATTATCATTCTAGTAATGAAAATTCAATGAATTATTTTATGTTTCAGAACTCTGAATGCTTCTTTTTATTTCTAAAACTTAAACAATTTTTCTCAAGGCATTCTGGTTATTTCTCTGATAATCGTAAGCACTCAAACTTTAAAAATCAAAACAAAAGAAACATTTCAAACAAAGCAGGAAAACCCGTAGTCTCTAGAAAACCTTTACATCATTCTGCTAAAAAAGAAAAGATAAATCAAAAAAACTTAAACCTAACATCAAAGGACCCATTATGAAATGGGTACCTAAATCTCTCTGATTTTGATTGCAGAAACAGCGTGTGCATATCTGGTATCTTGACTTTGGATGCTCGAGGCACATGACTGGAACGAAAAACTTACTCTCCAAATTCAAAGATAAAATTGGCAGAGCGGTAACGTTTGGTGATTATGGTAAGGGTGTTAGATCCCAAACAATCAAGATATAGAAAGATAACAAGAAATAGATCACTGAATGTTGTATATTGTATTGATCAGATGAACTGTATTACAAAATGTGTCTTTACAAGCTTATGAGAACGTTAGTTCTAACTATCTAACAAACTATCTATTTATACATGAAATAGAAATGCTAAAGTTACAGTACAAAAATGACAAGCATATAGAATGAGCGTGTGGTAATAATTCCATATTAATCCGAATCAATCCATACGCTCCCATTGAGATGAATTGGTTCCGGAGTATGCCTGTCGAGGTAGGCAGGGCAATAAGGGCAAGGCTGCGGGTGGCTCGTGCATCTTTTCTTAGACACGTCTAGTAGGCAAGGGAATTGTTATAGCAAGCATGAGCGGGAATGAGCAATTTCAAAACCCCTTAAGAGGTTGAGGAGGCCTCCGATCCTCTTTCGTGTGCAACGGTTACTGAACTTCTTCAGAAGTGTCTTCAGAACCTTCTTCAGAACTTCTTCAGAAGTATCTTCAGAATCTTCTTGTCTTCTGAGCTTGCCACTTCAGAAGTTATGCCTTAGGCTTTTATCTGCTTGTCTTCTGAGTTCTGAGTCTATCTTTCTTCAGATCTTTCTTACTCTTCAGAACCCAGTACCTTTTGAAGCTATCTTAGTATCTCTATCAATCTCCCCCTTTGCTTCAAAAGTTCAGATCATAGTTCCAAAAATTTAAGATTTGTCTAACATCCTTCAAAATTAGATTTCTGTATTCCAACAGAGATTCTGTGATTCTGATCATCTCCTTTGCAAGCTTCTTATACTTCTCTCAATCTTCATCATTCAGATTCTTTGGTCTTCTGTTTTGTCTTTTAACGTAACGATCTCTGATTGCCATTAAAGTTCCATTGCAACACTTGTGGAGTTCTTCAAATCTCAGAAAGATTAATTCTTGAAAGCACTTGCATACGAAACCTGGAGGTTGAATCACTAGAGTACTTTTCTTCAGATTTTGAATATCAAGTAGATTTAAGTTTGGTTTACTCAGATGAACTTGTTTCTTATTCAGCACATATGAAATATTTTCCTCTACAGAAATTTGCTTTATAGGAATCAACTCTTCAGAAATATTTTCAGAAATGTTCTCTTTTTCTTTTTCTTTTTTCTTTTGGACTTACTTCTGGACTTTCAAGATTCAGAGTGAACTTCTGAATTTCTTCCATGTCTTGCTTCTTTGTATGAATCTTGAAATCATAAGCATCACTTAACAAATAGTCAGCTCCTCTGATTTTGTTTACTTTCTTGTGACCAGACAAATAACTATTTCTAACAAATTCTCTGAAATTTATTCTTTCTTTGATCAAATAGACTATTTCTTCTTTGATATCAAATTATTCAATAAAATCTTCCATATAGTTCAGAAGCCATTTGAGAGTAGATGTAGAATACTTTGGAATATCAGATGCAATGGATGTCTTAGTGACTCCTTCCACAAAGTATATAAAACCAATGTATGGACTAGTGAATAATCTTTTCATCCCTGACCTTTCAATAAAAACAGGCTCTAACAAGTTTACTTTGTTTAGTCTGTATTCTAAAGCCAACTGAAAGTCATGCTTAATGAGATTCCTTATATAAATTCCCAAGATTCTTCTAATCTCTGAGACTAGTTCAGATTCACCTCTGTTAACACAAAAAGACAAAGTTGCCAGCTTATCTTGTAGCCTTAGCTTGTAAAAATCAAACAGTGTAAACTTACATAAATTACCATCGCTTCTTTCTGCTCCAAATCTGCCTATAAAAAAATCATCTTGAATTGACTTTGATAAGCATCTGATCTTCTTTATTAAAGTTGAATCATGAAAGTTCTGAACACCATGATTCTGAATATAGTTTCTCACTTGAGCAACGTGATCTTCAGTCCATTCATCATTCAGAAAATCTTCCAACGTTGCAAATTTCATACTTCTTCTGTACATAAAACAATAAATGTCTTCAGGAAACACCAAGCTATTCTCTCCAGGAATGAACACATTTTCCTTTACAAAAACTTGATCCAAAACGGGTTCTTCAAGAACTGGAAGATCTATTGCAAGAATAATAATACAAGGTCTGAACCTTACTTCAAATTTTTCAGAGAAGACAATAAGAATTTCATCTACAATTTCAACTCCTTCCATGTGACTCAGATCAAACTCTATTTCAAATCTCTCATCTGGTTGATTCAGAAAGTCTTCAAAAATTGACAATCTGTTATCCAAAAACCTACACTCCAGATTTCTTGGATTGTTCAGAGATAGATGAACCCAACAGAATTTTCTCAACAAACTCTATAATTCATCAAAAATATCACTATGGGCCTCATTTAGAATTTGTTGTGGCTTCTAGATCACTAAATCTCTGACTTCATTAACTTCTGAGATTTCTTCCATATTAACTTCAGATTCTTCTTCAAACATAATCACATCTGAGAGATCACTTGGTTCACCAATTACATCTTCAAATGCAAGATATTCTCTTAGCATTTCTTCATTGGAATCTGGAATTACATCTGCTTTATCTAAACTCAAGTTTCCTTCAGAATCAAAAGATAGTTTTTCTGTTTCATAACCTTCACCCATAAAAGTTCTTCAGAAGAGACAACATCAACCTCTTGGCCTTCATGTTCTGCAAGAATATCTTCTATAGCTTCAGAAACTCTGTTTGATCCTTCACCTATATTCTGAGTTTCTTCAGAAGCTTTCTCACAAGATTGACCTTGAGAATTTTCCACATTTTCAGCTTCAGATACTTTCTGTCTTTTCTCCCCCTCTTGATTATCAAGACCCTGATCATCAAGATTTCTTTTGGAAGTATCTTCCTGAGGTCTACACTCCAATGCAGATAATCTGTTATTTAATTCTGTCTGAGAAGTCTGAATAGAAGATAATTGATTCAAGATCTGATTAATATCATCCTTAGTAGAAAATTCAGAAGTATGGAGCTGAGAACTTGAAGAAGAAGGCTGAGATGCTTTAAGAAAAGATACAGAAGAAATCACTTCAGAGAAAGCATTCAGAATTGCATCTTTAAAGGAGTTAAGATCATTTGCAGAAGAAACCTGAAAATCATTCAATTTGTTTACCATTGTTTCCTCCTGTTTTTCCAACCTATCCTCCATCACCTTGGTTGATTTGTTCGTCAATTCCTTTAATTCCTTCTGAATCTTTTCAAATTCAGAAGTACAAAAATCCTTGAATTCTAAGAATTCAAAAGATGTGCGTAAATTGCCAAGACCAACAGATGGTCTTGTTTGCAGTCCTTCAGAAGAAGGCTGGCCTGCAGATGCCATAGCATCATGAATCATAAATGACTCTGTGAATGGAGCTTTAGTAATGTTCACTCCACCAGGGCTTCCAACTAATCCTTGGTACCCAATATTAGGAATATCTATAGTTGTTGAGGCAATGTGACACACACTTTTCTTATGTACATCTGAAAGATGTGTGTTGGTGTGAAGGAATTCCACATTTAGTGGTTCTGTAAGCTCAAGATTGAGTGGACTCTCAGACTCTATGTGCTCGAAACAGTGAAGGGGGGACATATGTCCTTCTTTTTCAACAAAAGGATCCTCCAAATGAGGTCCTAATGGTATATGAGCTGCTTGCCCCAATTGTGTTAATGAAACACCCTTCTGTTGAGAGATGGATGAGTGGCTGGGGGGTTAACAAGTGTTGCCATGGGATCACTGGCCTTTTCAATATTACCCACCAAACAATGTGGAGTAATAGATGATGTGGGTCCCCGACTAGTAACATTTGGTTCACAAGTTTCTTTATTTTGTACTCGTGTTCTCCCTTCATCAATTCTTTTTCTCACCCTTCTACCCAATCTCTCATTTACATTTTTCCTTTTCAGACTTTGAGGTTGTTCTCCTCCTTGAACAACCTCCCCACTCTTCCTAGATAATCTAGACTCCTTAGCATGCTCACCACTCTTGTGGGAATCAGGGGAAGAGACTACTGGTTTTGGTAGTCCCATTGATTCATAATACTCACTCACAATCCTATTTTCTGAACTTACAAGTTCAAGTAAGTAAGTAGGTAATGGAATGACATTTGGAAATTTTAATTTTGCATTTGGTGGACGAAGATTATCCATGGTAAAGATAGGAACATGTACCTCATGGGAAAGATTAGGAATAACAGGAACAGCCTTCATTGCACCTTTGATAAATGTTTGAAAGAATCGTTGGAAGGGAATGTAGTTGTATGTGGATTTCTTCAGAACAACAGTGTTCAGGTCTTCAAATATTAGTGATGCATAGTCATAGTGTTTGTTGAAAACCACCCCATGAAATATAATCCTTCCATTTGTAGATGCTTGGTCTAAGCTAGAACTTTTTCCAGAGAGGCAAGTGTTTAAAATGGAGAATAGGCAATACCAGATTGGGGGTAGACACTTCCTTCTGAATGAACTTAAGGCAGTTAGTTGTTCAGAATATCCCAAGCTCATAAAATCTGAAATCATCTCAGAAGATGATGGAATTGGATCATTTGAAGTTTTCCCAAGAACTTCATCTTCTTTTGGAAGGAAATGTATACTTCTGACATCTTCCACAGAAACACAAACCCTGTAGCCATGAATATATGAGGAAATGTCATCTTCAGCTTCATCGACCTCAGCATAATACCACCATTACTGTAAGTAAGAAGCAGGAACAGAAAATTTCCTTGAGAGCAATACACGAAGTGGATGTTTCTTCAGAATTTCTATCAAAATCATTTGATCATCAATAAAATCTGTCGATTTGAAGTTCAGAGCACAGTTATTCCTTTTGATTTCGAGTAATTTTTCTTCAGGGACATACAGTTTGGACAAAATCAGGTCCATCACTGCTCTCAGCACGAGATTGAGACTCACTTTCACCAGCATTTGATTCAGATACCACCTCAATGGGTTTGAGTTGATTTTCCCCAATTGTAGCAGAACTAGGGTTAGGGTTAGGTTTAGAAATTGGATTTGAAGGACCGGCTTCATCAATAGCAGTTGTGGCAGTGTCTTGTACTACTTGATCATCATTTAGAGGGATCTCCATGGATCCAATCACTATTTTGTTAGGCACAATTTTGAATGATGCTTCACTAGATGAATCATTGTTGTTGCTGAAACTCGAAGAAGCAGAAACCATCACATTCGATGTCGACATCACTGGTAGTGAATAAGGATACGCACTTGATTGAAAATGAATAAGCACAGAGAGGTTTTGGAGGGAAAAAGCACTAGAAAATGAAGAAGAAGGTGATTCCATCTGTTTTATATGACTAAATAAGCATAGATGAACACGTGGCCAAAAATTAAACAAGATTAAATGAGTAATCATCATTTATTTGGATTAATGAACCGTTTAATCGACGTGGGTTAAGGATTTTCCAATGAAATTAAAACACGTGGCACACGCTTAAAAATGAATAACGGGAAGTAAAGTTCTGAGAACAAGTTCAAAAACTTCAGAAGAAATTCAGAACTTCTGAGAAAAAGTTCAGAAGTCGAAATGAAGACATTCAGAAACACTTCAGAACTTGCAATGAAAGTTCAGAACCAGACATATATTCCTCCAAAATGACAAAAATCATTTAAAATTACATACTTCTGAAACATGTAAGTCGTTTTAACTATTCAGAAGTAGGTTTGAACAATAACAAAAATATTTTATCTATAGTAGCTTGTCCATACTACTTAGATTTGAAATCAAAACTGGTAACCAGCACCTCAGATCTGTTTGATAGAAAGGAGTATTTAAGATTTCGAATTTTTAACAACACTCCCCCTTGAATCATAAACAGTTATGATTCTCCCCCTTAAACAATGCTATTTATCAGAGAATTTTTTTTAACTTGAAGACCAAGAAAAAATGTTAACTCTCCCATCATACTCATTTCAAATTCAGTTTGCATAATTTTCTCAAAATTTCTACAAAATTTTGGATTAGTAGAAGCAAATATAATATCATCTACATATATTTGTATTAATATCATATCATCACCTTCCTTTTTCAGAAATAAAGTGGTATCAACAGTACCTCTTTTGAATTTGGAGTTCAGGAGAAAAGTTGTGAGAGTGTCATACCATACTCTTGGTGCTTGTTTAAGTCCATATAAGGCTTTGTCCAAAATATAGACATGATCTGGGAATACTTTGCTAACAAATCCTTCCGGTTGTTCAACATACACTTCTTCATGTAGAACACCATTCAGAAATGCACATTTGACATCCATTTGAAACACCTTCATATTTTTATGAGCTGCATATGCCAGAAACATTCTAATAGTTTCAAGTTTTGTAACTGGGGCAAAAGTTTCATCATAATCAATTCCTTCTTGTTGACAATACCCCTTAGAAACAAGTCTTGCTTTATTTCTCACAACAATTCCATTTTCATCCTTTTTATTTCTGAATACCCATTTTGTGCCAATTATTGATTTTCCTTTTGGTTTAGGAATCAATCTCCAAACTTTGTTTCTTTCAAATTGATTTAGCTCATCTTGCATAGCTAGAATCCAGTCTGGTTCTTGAAGTGCTTCAACTGGCTTCTTGGGTTCCATGTCGCTTAAGAAATTCACATACAAACACTCATTGGCTGTTGCTGATCTTGTTTGAACACCTTTTGATGCATCACCAATGATTTGATGAATAGGATGATTAGATGTCCATTTGTTCACATTTGGTAATGGTTGAACAGATGATATATTGTTGAAATAATCATAATCATCAATAATTGCTTGACTTTCAGTGTCATGGTTGATAATTCAATGTAGATCTGAATCCTCCTCAAATGGTATATTCTGTACTGGTTCAGAAGTTGTAGGCACAGTTTCAAAATCAGAAGGCATGTGTACAGATTCAAAAATAGGAATTTCTGAATTTGAGGTTGAGACTGGTGGTTCTGTGATGTTTGATATTTGAATTTCTGAAATTTCTTGTTCTATTATGCTTCTGAGGAGAAATGGATTCTGATAATCTGCAGAAACATTAACAGAAATATCAAATAAGTCTTGACATAAGATATCTAAGTTTGATTTAAGTAAAGTTTGAGATTCAGAAGTGTGATTTGTCTTGTTTTGTTCTGAATCCAAGCTCTCAGAAATAGGGTTAAGTGTGAGTTCTGAACTGTCTTGTTCAGAAGACAATGTTGGCTCATGAAATCGAATATTAGTAGTTTCAATGATCCTTTGAGTTCCTTTGATTAATACTCTATATGCCTTGGACCTTTGAGAGTAGCCAACAAAGATACCAGCTATACCTTCTGGTGCAAATTTATCTAAATGATGTGTATCATTTCTGAGAAAACACCTGCAACCAAAATTTTTAAAGTAATCAATAGAGGGTTTTCTTTGTTTAATAGGAGTTTTAAGTAGTTTTCTGTTAAGAATTGTCCTGTTCTGAGTGAAACATGCAGTAGTTATAGCTTCATTCTTTTAAAGTAATCTATTCTTTCTCTCAACTACTCCATTCTGTTGAGGAGTTCTTGCAGTGGAAAAGTTATGTAAGATACCAACAGATTCCAAAAAGTTTTGAAGTGTAGAATTTGTAAATTCTGTGTCATTATCACTTCTGATCTTTTGGATTGGTAGTAAAAGAAGAACCTGAATTTTCTTCAGAAAAGGTATGAGCCTTTCAGAAGTGTCAGATTTGAGTCTAAGAAATTCAACCCAAGTATATCTTGAATATTCATCTGCAATGACAAGAATATACTTCTTTCCACACATACTTTGAGTCTTCATTGGTCCACACAAATCCATGTGAAGCATTTCAAGTGGAGCTTTGCATGAAGATAGCATTTTCAGAGGATGAGAAACTTCTCTTGATCTTCCCTAGTTCACAAGCAGAACATAAGGAATTCTTATCAAATCTGATCTTTGGTAGTCCTCTTATAGAGTGATGTTTTTCCAGTTCAGAAATGGCTTTGAAGTTCAGATGTGACATTCTTCTGTGCCAAAGCCAACTATCATTCCTCATTGTATTGGAAATGTAACATACCCCTTTTAATTGACCAGTTGCTGTAAAGGTAGCAGTGTAGATATCTCCATCTCTATAAGCAGTTAACTCTTTCTTGTTAGCTGAACTTACAACATGACAGTAGTCTATATCAAAATTGACTTTCCAATACTTGTCACAGAATTGACTGATACTGAAGAGATTATGTTTAAGACCTTCAACATAGAAAACTTTCATTACTGTAACATCTCCTTTGATAAAAGTACCATAACCTCTCACATAACCTTTTGCATTATTTCCAAAGCTAACTGTTCCTCCATATCTCTCATGATAATCAGTTAGTAGTTCTTTGAATGGTGTCATGTGTTTTGAACATAAGGAATTCTTATCAAATCTGATCTTTGGTAGTCCCCTTATAGGGTGATGTTTTTCCAGTTCAGAAATGGCTTTGAAGTTCAGATGTGACATTCTTCTTTGCCAAAGCCAACTATCATTCCTCATTGTATTGGAAATGTAACATACCCCTTTTAATTGACCAGTTGCTGTAAAGGTAGCAGTGTAGATATCTCCATCTCTATAAGCAGTTAACTCTTTCTTGTTTGCTGAACTTAGAACATGACAGTAGTCTATATCAAAACTGACTTTCCAATATTTGTCACAGAATTGACTGATACTAAAGAGATTATGTTTAAGACCTTCAACATAGAAAACTTTCATTACTGTATCATCTCCTTTGATAAAAGTACCATAACCTCTCACATAACCTTTTGCATTATTTCCAAAGCTAACTGTTCCTCCATATCTCTCATGATAATCAGTTAGTAGTTCTTTGAATGGTGTCATGTGTCTTGAACATCCAGAATCTAAGACCCACACATGACATATCTGCAAAAATGATTATTGAGATTTAGGTACCCATTTGAGAATGGGTCCTTTGAGATTAGTAAAAGTTTTTGAAGTTCTGAACTTTGACTTCAGATTTTTCATTTCAGAGGTTTGTTCAGAACTTTGAGATTTGTCAGTCTTAGGTTTTTTTTATTTTGCTTTTTATTTTTATTTTTATTTGCCAATTTAGCTGAAAGTTCTGAATTGATTTCTTAAGAGTATTCTTCTTTGATTTGGAGTTTAGTTGAAAATTATGATTACCACAATTAATACGGTGAATATGATTTTTCAGAATATTTAATAAAGTAGTAAAAGAACAAGAATCAACACTATTGGATTTATCAACAAAATTTCTTTTATTCACTTTATTATGTTTGGGTACATCATGTTTCTTTGAAAATGAAAAACTATCAAATTTGTCAGTCTTTGATAGTCTTTCACCTTTCTTTCTCCAAACTAAAGAGGACAGCTCTGTAAAATATATGAAATGAGGATTAGTATAAGTAGTCTTTTTATCAATTTTAGATTTATCTTTGGATTTATGTTCTGGATTATGAACTTCAGAATTTGAATTGGAAGACTGTCATTTTTCAAAGAATTTGACTCTATGTATAAAGTCAGATGATGATGTTGAAGACAACTTTGGTGCTTCAGATTTTAAGGTGTCCCCATCAATCATAGATGATTGTAATCTGTACACCAAATATCCATCTTTATCTATAACCTGAACCATATGATCATCATCATCATCTGAATCTGATGCATTCACTAAATCTGAGAACTTATCTTGAGTCATGCTAGAAGCAAAAAAATTTTGATTTAAAATATTTTCAGACTCATTATCAGAATTATCAAAAATAATTTCTGAATTCTCATTTTGTAAAGATTCAATATCTGAAAATTCATCATATTTTTCTTCATGATCAACATTATCTTCGGATTCAATAGTTTGTTCAGAAGATAATTCAGAAATTTGTTTAGTAGTTTTCTCAGATTTAACAGATGATTCAGATTTTTCTTCAGAAATAATTTTAGATTCAGAAGTAATTTCAAAAGGTTTTAAAACATTATTACTTATTACTTCTGATTAAGAAATTATCTCAGTTTTATCAGAATCAAATGATTTTTCTTCAGAAAACAGAGTTTCTGATTTACCCGTGTTGGTTTCATTAAAAATTTTCATTTTAGAATAGTCATAAAGATTTGCAGGTGCCTTTTTCAGTATTTGACTATCATTATATCCCAAACCTGCTTTAATATTGTAAAATTTTGAATTCTGAGTCTGATTTGTCAAAATGTTCAGAGTCTGTTCAGTTTGACCTCTTTTAAAGTTCAGATCTTCTAATTCCTTTATCTTTTTGTAAAGATCAAGTCTTTCTTGGTTCAGAAAGTTCATTTTTACATTTAAAACTTCTTTTTCAGATTTCTCATTAATAATACCTTTCTTTAAACTGTCCAGTTTTTCTTTTAATTGAAGCTTTTCTTCAGAAACTTTTTCAAGAATTTGTTCAGCTTCTTGGCAGTTTTGTTTATAGATTTGACTTTCAACTCTAAATTGATTAACCAAAATTCTTTCACCTTTGATTCTGTTTCTGAGATTTTCAAATTCAGAAAACGTATTCTGAAATTGATTTGCACTTTAGAATTTTCATAAATTTGTTCAAAATTTGGTTCAGATTTTGGTTCAGAAAAAGAATTTAATTCAGAAGATGAAGAAGATACCTCAGAATCATGTGCATGTTTTTCTTCTGGATCCATTTGGCACGTAGCATTTTGAAGCATAATGAGCTACCTCTTCATCATCATCTCCATCACTCCAGTTTAACCAGTCTTCTTCATACTTGGTTACTAGAGCTGGATTTTGTTCCTTTTTCTTTGCAAGAAGATGCTTCTTCTCATAGTAGCCTGAGTTCTTGACTTTAGGCATTTTGCACTGTCTTGCATAATGACTAGGCTTACCACAATTAAAACACCTTGCTGGTTCAGATGCCTCAATTTGACCAGCATCTTGACTTTTCTAAGGTCCAACTTCAGACATTGCTTTATTCTAATATTTTTGATTATATCTTTGAGTGAATTGCCTTGTCATAAAAGCAATATTATCATAAATTCTTTTAAGTTCTTCATCTGATTCATCCCCTTCACACAGAGTTGTCTCTGGAATTTCACAAACTTTGTTTTTAGTAGTAATGGTCAAGGAGTTGTTGTACTTTTTGCTTAACAAGGCTACAGTTTCATTTGCCTTTTTCTGCTCATTCTGTCTAGTTTTGATCTTGTCCTCTTGTTGGAACAACATGCCATATACATCATAAATAGTCTTCCTAGACAGATTCCTTGTAACCATGTTATCAGAAAAGCTTGACCATTCATTTCCCAAGTTGTTCAAAAATTTATTGTTTATCTCTGAGTTTGATTTCTGAACACCATTTCTTCTCAGATCATTCAGAATATTGTTGAATCTATGATATGTATCAGTAATTGATTCATTTTCTTTATATCTGAAATTCACATCAGTACCCACACAGATATTTAGGCGTTGTGCTTGGGCTTTTGTACTACCTTGCATCTGGGCTTCCACCTCATCCCACATAGCTTTGGCAGATGTTAGACTATCTACCCTATTAAAGATTTCATTTGGAATAGCCATAGTAAGAAGAGTTAATGCCCTTTTGTCAATTTTTGCTTGAGCTTTCTCAGCAGTACTATACATACCTGGGCTTTTCTTGATTCTTGATGCAGGTATTTCAGGAGTGGATTCAGTTCTTGGAACTGCAGGGATTTCCACATAGACCTCCAGAGGGCCATTTATGATTGATTGCATTAAAGCTTCATCAATATTCTCCAAGAACTAAACCATCCTAATTCGCCATTGATGATATTCTCCTAAAAACAAAGTTGGTGATTTGGTTTCTGATCCAATGGAGACAATTTCTTTCGACATCTTTGATTTGAAAAAGATCGAGAATTCACCTGAATTTGAATCTTGAATTTTTCGATCAAGAACACAACAAGAACTGTCAGATCTGACAACTTCTTCTCTAACCTTCAAGAACAGATGAATTGGCTCTGATACCAATTGTTAGATCCCAAACAATCAAGATATAGAAAGATAACAAGAAATAGATCACTGAATGTTGTATATTGTATTGATCAGATGAACTGTATTACAAAATGTGTCTTTACAAGCTTATGAGAACGTTAGTTCTAACTATCTAACAAACTATCTATTTATACATGAAATATAAATGCTAAAGTTACAGTACAAAAATGACAAGCATGTTCAGAACTACTTCTGAACTTCTTCAGAAGTGTCTTCAGAACCTTCTTCAGAACTTCTTCAGAAGTATCTTCAGAACTTCTTCAGAAGTATCTTCAGAATCTTCAGAACTTCTGAAGTTGCCACTTCAGAAGTTATGTCTTAGGCTTTTATCTGCTTGTCTTATGAGTTCTGAGTCTATCTTTCTTCACATCTTTCTTACTCTTCAGAACCCAGTACCTTTTGAAGCTATCTTAGTATCTCTATCAAAGGGTCAAATAAAAGGCTACGGTACTATTCAAGAAGGCAATATTATCTTATCCAAAGTAGCTCATGTTTCTGGACTGTAACATAATCTGTTAAGTGTAAGTCAAGTCTGTGATTCTAAAATGCTAGTTGTATTCGATGAAAAACACTGTTACTTATTCTCTAAAGCAGGTGAAGAATTACGGAGAGCCGACAGAAAAGGTAATCTATATATGATGAACTTTACATCCAAGGATGGTAAGGAAACTCTCTGTCTTATCTCTAAGAAGAGTGAAGTTGCTTGGCTATGGCATCATAAACTTTCACACTAAATTTAGAAAATCTTAAGCTTCTTGTCAAACATAACCTGGTTAAGGGCCTCCCAGAGGTACATTTTCAGAAGGATCACCTCTGGCCTGCTTGTGAGATGGGTAAAATAAAAAGAGCATCTCACAAAACCAAAAGTGATCATTCGTGCACAAGGCCTCTGCAAATGCTACATGTTGACCTCTGTGGTCCCATCAAATTTCATATTTCTTAAACTTGCTATATCATTTATTTTATGCATATGAACATTAACTTAGCTTGGTGCAACATGTCAAACTTAGCATAGGTGAAACAAGTCATATAAGACTTAAGGGTCTTTTTATCAAACGATTATCTGGGTAAGTGTTTACTAAGTCACATTCCCCGACCGGATATTATGACTAGGGCCAAAAATCTTACCCGGTAAATGAGGGCGACAACTCTTACCTTGGTTACTGCTTACGGGGTAAATTGTTGCATAGAATGCCGTTTTTGTTGTCTAGAATCTTATATATATATATACATATATATATATATATATATATATTAGTAGTGTACCCGCGCGATGCAGCGCGGGTGAATCACAATCCCGAACCATTAGTTTAGCCCGGAATCATGTTTCTTTATCACTTTCGATTTTATTTCATGAGTTTGTGTGGTTATTTTACAAGTCAACTAATATATACAATTGAAGGTTAATATGGTGTATTAGCAAGATCGAATGGAATTGCACACTTATTGGGTTTCTAAATATACTTAGAACTCATTATAACACTTGAAATTCCTGATTGAACAAAGAAATACACTCATTTTTAAATAATTCTCATCCGTACATCCAAAATGTTGTTTAGTTTTTGTGATGCACTCATCCGTAAATATTTCCTGCAAAAAATGGCACGATGATTTTAATAGAAACATATGGTACCAAATGTGTAATAATATAATTGTTGATTATACCTTATTCATCACGTAAAACTTCTTGATAGATGACGTTTGAGGTGTAGACTCCGACATGATTGAATTTTTTCACAGGCTTCAATAACACCTTTGTATTGCCCCGTCATATTCCTCTGGACAATGCCACATAAAGTTGCCCGTGTGAGAATACTGATTCTGGTAGATAAACACCTACATTTGGAATTCTGGAAACAGTTTTCTCTTTAGCTTAAATGGGAACATGTTATCTTTGGACGGACATAAGGGAATTCTCGGCAGAAATACTCTTTTTCCAGCATCCTGACCAACAGTTATTTCCGCATCAATGACATTTTGTTGAAAGCCTCTGCATATCCGTCTATTGCCATTACATAATCAATTCGAGGGATCGATATTCCGCAACAATATTATTGGGCATCCAATCTTGAGACGAAGGGAGGCAAACCACTAACAGTTAGAGAGTTTAAGAACTCCATCGGATAGATGTTATTCTTATCATCTTCTGCTTCGTCAAAACTGTAGTATATTTTCTCATATCCAGCAAACTTGTCGATCAATTAATCATTAATCTCATCAACATTCTCATTTTTAGTTGATAGTACCGCCCTCGAAATTATATAATTCAAATCAGCTCCGTTGATTTGCAGAGATGGAAAGATTGCGTCAATCAACGCATCTTAAAGCTTACATCCACCGCTTCTTCATCTCCATGACCGACTCTTAATAAAGAGTCTGAAAACCATGGATCAATGCGTGCTCTCATATTGAGCGTTAACCGTATCTTTTTAATCGTTGACCAAAGAGGTGACATTCGTAGGCTAGAATCTACAATCTATGCTCGGGTTCCACGCCTCATGACCGGAAATACTTGCCTAAAATCACCCCCCAAAACCATTATCTTTCTACCGAATGGGAGTGCTACCCCTATGATGTCTTGCGTTGTTCGATCGAGCGCCTCAACCTCTTGCCTCTTTTCCATTGACGCTTCGTCCCGAATGATTATTTTTGCATCTCGAATCAATTGAGCAGCCCCACTTTGTTTTTTTATGTTGCACATTGAATTATTGTCAAGGTTGAGAGGAATCTTGAATCTAGAGTGAGCTGTTATCCTTCTAGGCATATTATTGGCAACAACACCCGACGAAGCGGTTACGATAGAAATTAAACCACGTGAATGGATGTTGGCAAGCAAAGCTTCGTACAAAAACGTCTTCCCGGTTCCACCCGAACCATCTATAAAGAACACTCCAGACAATCATTGTCTATGTGCCTCATGATCTCAGCATATGCGAATTTTTGGTCGGAATTGAGAGAGTCTCAGGCACGCAAGTGTTCGTCTTCCACAACTATAGAGCTTTCCTCTTGTACCTCACGAAACACACCAGATTGAAAATTGACATCTGCATCTACCATTAGAAGATCGAAATCATCAAGACTCTTACCCAGAGATTGTAGAATAACCATTAAATCAGTTAGAACCATATTACGGGATCGATTAACACTTCATATTGTCGCGTATACTCTTCAGAAAGTGAATCATAGTGGTTATCCCATAACTTGCGAACATCTCTTGGCTAACAATAAATCATCATCGTCGCAAACAACCTCCTATGAGCATCTGGAAATTGAAGTAAGGAGGCCTCGACATGTCATTGGGAATAGTTATCATCATTCTTTATTAACCCTCTCTCAAGAGATGCTTTACGAAATGTAGGGTGCAATAAACCATTGAAAGTGTATAGAACTTCAAAGCAAGTAGGCACAGTAATATGCGACAAAAATTGGCGTAAGTAGAATCGTTCTCCTTCAGTTGGATTTGCAGAAACCCGTCGCCCTTTCATTGATCCTTGTTGTCGGGTATTCCATCGATGTAAGCTCCAATTCCATGTGTAGTGTTTCAGAAAAGTTTTGTACAAATATTGCCTCGCACCACTATCTGTTTTATTTCTATCAAAAAAATGCAGTCAACATAGTTCGCTTATCTCTCTCTCTATCAACAATTTCTACCATTACATCATCATCTCTAAACCTAACCATCTGTTTGTTAGGGAGATGGAGTTGCAATGCCATCACGTAAGGGTGCATTTGAGAAAGTGTGAAGCTAAAAATTCGCCATATCGCCTCAGGAGGGGAGACATAACGTGCATCTTGGAACCTTTTAATTTTTATTAATAACGACCCTTTCTTCCTCTGAATCGATATGAACAACTTGTTTGTCGTGACCCTTGTAAACATACTTGAAGATATACTTCACGGATGTTATACTCGAGCAAGCCTCAACATTGATATGACAATTGAACATCATTAGGCAGCTTTGGGTTATACGGGACCACCCATCTATTATCTAGGATATTGCCTCGTACACTCACATTTATTCCACTATTTCTACGTCGATATATGGATATGAGTCCTCAGCCTGCATCGTCTTGTCGTTGAATTATTTAGGATATTTGGAATGATATTTTTTTGGGTCGCCTTGCATACAAGGACTGGACTGTCGTAAATGACCACAAGGACCATGAATCATGTGTTGGATGACCAGTTGGTGCATTTGGGGATACCTTGTTGGGTCCGGAATCTCAGCACATACACTCTTGTCATAATGATCTCGATTGGTCATTTTATATTCGAGTGTCATTATTAGAAGAAAATGTGCATGCGGCAAACCACGCTTCTGAAACTCGATGACATAAACATATGCCCCGACTTTACCAAGGATGTGTTTCTTGAAGAGTTGGTCTTTCATATCTTCTAGTTTGGCACGAAAAACTCTTGCAACAAGGTCTGGCCGATCAGGTGCGGTCTGACCGGGCAATAGCTCTCTTAGGATTTCAGGCCACTTTGGATTGCATGTCATGGTAAGGAATATGTCGGGCTTCCCATCATCTTGCACTAAAGTCATGGCATCAAGAAATCGTCGTCGCATATCACGTGGGCCTCCGATGAAACTTGCAGGCAACACAACCCGTTGACCGATTCTACTTGGTATGACCTCACCAGCATTGACGCAATCCACAACACCTTGGTATATATCTGCTCTTATTTTGGCTTGGATTTTTTTGACAGAATCCAAACGTGAAGTCTCGATCTTGATATAGATATCTACCACGAACTGTTGTAACAACCTTCCCCCAATAGAATTACATTATCGTTCGAAAGAATCTTGAACTTATAACAATAGTATTCTTGCATCGTTACAGTATTCTTGTTGCTTCTCACCTCAACCTCTATGTAATATGTATGTTATGAAGTAAATATAAACGGTTGACATGTATGGTGAAGTTGATATTTGGTTAATTAAAACGTAAAAAATTGAAACATGGTTCGTACCTTCTGGAACTTCCTCCATGTTTTCATCATCATTAACACTTTGATTCATTCACACTCCATGTCTAGGTGTATTAGAATGCCATCCAGGTTCACCGTTGGGAAAGAACAAAGGATAGGACAACGGGTCATAACAACTGTAGTAGTTGAATATTTTGGCTATAGTCAGACTTTCCATACACAACAATACTTGTCATATATGCAGTTATGTTGTCATTGCCTTCAACCCAAATACCAGCAACCTAACATAAATGTAGAACTCAATATATTTTGTGTATAATCTAATATTATTTTAAAAAAGATAAACCAAATAGTTGTATTCAAACCTCTGATGTGGTTGGTCGGTTGTACACCTTTGGTCAAGTTCCACTGAAGCATTCAAAGTGACTCTATAGTTCTCGAGTGGTCCGAGCTCACCAAGGCTTCGAAATGTTCTCACATATGGGTTCATAGAAAGAACACGAGTCAAAATTTTAATGACATTTCTATCAAGATTTGGCCACTGAAGTCTATGCGATAACTCTGATTCTGAATCATAAAAGTACAACTGTAAAAACCTAGGTTGTCCATCCCTCGACACTAACTGATCGATTTTATGATATACAGCTCCGTGCGCACGAAATGTATATACTCCAAATTTCATGTTTGCCATTGAACTATCCAAGTTTACACCCATTGATGTGAACGAAAAGTTCGTATTGTATGCACGTAATAATTCAGATTGCGTTGAGAAAAGACTGTATAATTCTTCAGGAATGGGTGAGTATGCTAACTTTGTCTTCCCTTTCATGCAACAAAATGAAGGAAATTCGATATTTGCATGGATTTTGTTCCTTCCAGACACGATGTTCTATACATATACCATTATAAACAAAATCGTACGGATCCCCATGGAGGATGTCTTGTTGGCTCGAAGTATTGACATTAGTCCTAGTATAACCTCCTACTTGAATGTTTACAATAGTAATTAATGATTTTTTCTCTACAGGACGTGAAATTTAAAAATAACTCTAACCTCTGAATACTTGACTGGTAACTTCATCAAAAAGGGGTAGGAGTATCCACGCTTACTTCGAATGCCTATGTAAGAAAGAAAATGTAATTTAAAGACGATTTTAATTAATAAAATTGGTAGAAGAGTTTATAAAACGCATGGCTTTACCGTTAAAGTTTTCATGTGTCAAATCCGAACATATTGGATTCGTACCTTCTTTGCCTGTAACACTTGTTCCTTGTGTGTTAACACTTGCTCTATATGTGTTATTTTCTTTATTACGATGATAATAATTTCTGTTAACAATTTTTCTCTTTTCAACAATAGTCACCGCACTTACAGGGGTTGTTTCATTGACATTCACGGGCGACATCTCCATAAGGGTCGTAGATTGACTATTTCCTTTACCGTTAGCTATTTTTCTCATTTTGTTGTTTTCCTTATGTTGTTCATAATGTCGTCTGTTATATTCCTTTCTTTTTTCTACAACAATATTTTTTTATATAAATATATATACCAAATATTGTGACATTTACAATGAGTGTTTCATATAACTTTTGCTACATCTACATCAACTTGCATTACATCACCGTTTACAATTTTGTCATCACCCATCCTCATTAGACACTATATAATGATAGAAATTTAGTAATATGGTTTTATCTATGAAATGAAGTATAAATGTTGGATTTGGAATGAACAAAGTTAAGGTAACAGATTTCGAGATTGAACAAAAGTTAACTTGTCATTCTTATTTTTTTATCTTGGTTGTCTTAGATAAAAGTTTAGTAGATAGATTTATCAAACACACCACTCATTCTTTATTAGGCATCTAGTAATTTCCTTAATCATTTTAATGAATAATTAAAAATATATCATCAATAGACAATGAAGAGACAACAATTAAACTTAAACCAAGATAATAAATAATACATATAAAAGATACATATAAGTTCTCAAACAAAAAAAGACAAAAAATAAATGCTAACACTAATCACATATTTTTATGTTATCAAAATTCTAACGACATCTGTTTCCGGCATGTGTGGTTCTATTACGACTCCGTAGAACTCAAAAAGGTATATCAAAATAATCAAATATACATTTTTAATATAATACAATATGTAAATAATATAATAGAGTATTAAAAAATAAAAACATCTCGTTACATACTTTTAGGTGCAGGCAAATGGACGAGTTTAACTCGAGATGCCTATATTATAGAATTATGTACGATTACACGAGCTATGTCCACAAAACGGAATCGTGTAGAATCATACAGCTTCAACTTTATTGTATTTCCCCTATTATGATTAATAGAAAGGTTACTTACTATAATAATTTGTTAATGGGTTAATAATATACACACTTACTGTCCATCTTGGAGAAATATTTTAAAGTGTGCAAATTGCAAGAAACCATAAATTCCTAAGTATCTTACTCGTTGACACGAGATGATTTTTCCAACAACATCTAAAACAAATATTATCATAGTTTAAAAAATAGATTTACATTATCAAACTTGATTTAAAAAAAATATAAATGTATCATATAAATTATATGTACCGATCATGAATTTTTGATTACTTCGATCTTCTACAAGAATTCTTATAGAAGGCACCAAAGAATAGAACGGAAAGCCATTTTCGACATCCCCCATCAACGGTATGAAGGTTGTGTTTCGACAAATTGAGATGTAAAATTCACCGGAGGAGACCATATAACATTCGTTCCTCACATCATTACAATCATATCCAATTGCAAAATGATTCAAAGAGAAAACACCCCCCGCGAAGTTCATTTGGTTGTATATTCGAATTAATGGGATATGATAAACAATTGCTACCATTTTTCTCCTCTAAAATATAATAAAATAAATGTTAAATAGATTTAAAGGAAAAAAATTTATCGTGCAATTAAAATGAGAATATTTTTAACTTTCGTTTTGATCAATTAGAAAAATGAGTAGTATTGGTACCCTAACATCTTCCCAAAAGAAGTCCACACGAACTCTTGTCAAGCTCCATCGTGCATGTACATCGTCTAGCAATGAAAACTCATCAACAATATATGGATTGTTCATTTCTACAAGTTTGTTACACTAAGCATAATATATTTGAAATATATAAATATATACTTATATTAGTACTATTAGAAAACATGTATATATTTAAAAAAGTTGAGAAGGAAATGTTATTGTTGAGCATCAAAGTAGCATACAAAGGACCAGACAATAATAGTTGATTCCATAAACCCGAAAATGCAGAAAATAGGATTGGTTTGGCCATTGCATAGAAAAAACCTTGCTCCAAGAGGTATATATATATATATACATACACACATATACTAACTAATTATGCTACGTCATTAATAAAACAATGGTTTCAAACTAGAAGATGTGCATAAAGGAATATTACAAGTTGCTATGGATGTGCATAAAAGAATATGACAGTGTACTCGGGATCAGTCCCTATACTTTTGTAAATTTTGTATAAAATCTATGGATGATCCAAATATGTTTATTCCAATTCTAGTATTTAGACATTTTAATCTATGTTGGTCTCTAAGTAGGAGAAAAATGCTTGAAAAGAAGAGGGTCGGGAGTTGGTATATTGTGGTCTACCATTTATGAGCCAAAGAGCTCCCAAGTCATGTATGGAATTTTGGATAAAGTTGACTGTGTGGATATGGATTCATTTAGTTTTTATGATTCTCAATTGAGCTTTTGGAGTGTTTTTCTTGATGTTTATATCACCAAATAAGCCACTTTCTATATCATCAAGCTACTAACAACAGTCATGGTTTTATGGAATAAAGCTCCCCCTAAAGGCTTACTGAATAAGCCACTTTTTATATCATTAAGCTCCTATCAAACATCCATGTATAGCTGACCAGTTCTAATAAGTTGTAAGTCTCATTAAGCTCGTTAAGCTGCTAACAAACAGGCCTTTGATAATATAGGAAGTGGATTATTAGTCGCGTAATAATATAGAAAATATAGAAAGACAAATTAGAACGACTCGATTTTTGGTTTCTTGATGAGTGAACTACAAACTAAATAAGGGCCAAACTGATAACTGACCAGGTCTATTTGTTAGCAGCTTAATGAGCTTAATGGGAGCACATCTTATTAGGTCAGCTATACATGGCTTTTTGGTAGTGGCTTAATGATATGGAAGAGGCTTATTCAGTAAGCATCAAGCTACTGCCAACAGTCATGGCTTTCTGCATAAAGCTCCCCCAAGAGACTTACTAAATAAGCCACTTTTTGTATCATTAAGCTACTTTCAAACATCCATGTATAGCTGATCAGACCTAATAAGTTTTTAGTCTCATCAAGCTCGTTAAGCTACTAACAAACATGCCCTAATATAGAAAGCGGCTTATTAGTCGCTTAATAATATAGAAAGTATAGAAAGACAAATTTAAGTTACAATTAGAAGTCTTCGAGTGGGTGACACGTAGGATTGCGGGATGCCAATCTCTTTTGTATTGGGCTGTTTGGATGTTGTAGGGGTTGTTTGGATGTTGTAGGGGATGTTTGGGTGCTGCAGGGGCTATTTGGATGGACTGTTTAGGTGGCTGTGTGAGACTGCAGAGGGCTGTTTGGTAGAAAAATGTGGATGTCATCTGTCTTATTCAAATAAGCCACTTTCTATATCATCAAGCTACTACTAACAGTCATGGCTTTCTATATAAAGCATCCCTAGAAACTTATTGAATAAGCCACTTTTTATATCATTAAGCTTCTATCAAACAACCATGTATAGCTGACGAAACCTACGAAGTTGTAAATCTCATTAAGCTCGTTAAGCTGCTAACAAACAAGCCTTTGAAAATATAAAAAGTGGCTTATTAGTCGTTTAATAATATAGAAAGACATCATTTCTGGTTTCTTGATTAGTGAACCACAAACTAAATAATGACCAAATTGATAACTGACCGGTCCTGTTTGTTAGTAGCTTAATGAGCTTAATGGAACCCACATCTTATTCAGTCAGTTATACATGACTATTTGGTAGTGGATTAATGATATAAAAAGTGGCTTAAAGAAGGATGAGAGAGATCCAAAAGATGTAATGTTGATGGATCTTGCCAAGAGAAAGCAGTGGAGGAGGTACCCAAGCTGCAATTTTTTCCAGAAAAAGTGCAGGGTTGTCTGCGTATTTCTTGCAGGTTAGTCATATATCATGATTTTTATGTTATATATATATATAAATAATTTAGTGATTGATGAATTATGTTTATGTTGTAGGTGTGGGTATGATTTTTGTTATGGGTGTGGAAAGCAAAATGAAGGAATTGGAAATCATGTCTGTCGAATTGCTTGAATATTTGTTCTAAGAAATTAATGAATTTGTTTCTGATTTTCAGGATGTAAAATTTTCTTGTAACTGAGGATAAGCCACTTTTTATATCATTAAGCTTCTATCAAACAACCATGTATAGCTGACGAAACCTACGAAGTTGTAAATCTCATTAAGCTCGTTAAGCTGCTAACAAACAAGCCTTTGAAAATATAAAAAGTGGCTTATTAGTCGTTTAATAATATAGAAAGACATCATTTCTGGTTTCTTGATTAGTGAACCACAAACTAAATAATGACCAAATTGATAACTGACCGGTCCTGTTTGTTAGCAGCTTAATGAGCTTAATGGAATCCACATCTTATTCAGTCAGTTATACATGACTATTTGGTAGTGGATTAATGATATAAAAAGTGGCTTAAAGAAGGATAAGAGAGATCCACAAGATGTAATGTTGATGGATCTTGCCAAGAGAAAGCAGTGGAGGAGGTACCCAAGCTGCAATTGTTTTGCAGAAAAAGTGCAGGGTTGTCTGCGTATTTCTTGCAGGTTAGTCATATATCATGATTTTTATGTTATATATATATATATAAATAATTTAGTGATTGATGAATTATGTTTATGTTGTAGGTGTGGGTATGATTTTTGTTATGGGTGTGGAAAACAATATGAAGGAATTGGAAATCATGTCTGTCGAATTGCTTGAATATTTGTTCTAAGAAATTAATGAATTTGTTTCTGATTTTCAGGATGTAAAATTTTCTTGTAACTGAGGATAAAAGATTTTTATTTCCCGTTAAAAAAATGAAAGCTTATTAAGCATTTTACATTGTTATGTAGGATTCATCGTCTATCTTTTAGTTGAAGGTGTTTCCATCAATTTTTATGAAGTTTAAATATAAAGTCTTAAAAAATTATATATATGTAATAAGTTGTATGCTTTAATTTTAATAAATTTTTATCATAAACCAAGAACGAAAAATTAATTTAATCTATTATTTCTGGTCACTTGGCTCCCATTCTTATGCAGTTTCCAAAGTTCAAGACTTATTGTCTCTATTTGAGATGGTGTAAATTAAGTTAAGGTTCTTAATTTTGAAGCGTGATATTTAGAGCTTATGGTATTAATGTTTTCTGATGCTGGAGAAATGGCATCTTGGTCGGTGATTACGGGCTTTATATGCATTTTTTATGCAAGTGGTTTTATAAATAGTTATACCATCATTCAAGTTCAATCAACACTATGATCATAGTTTGGTAAATAAACCAAACTCATTTCTAAATCCAATACACCTAGCATTACAACAAAATATATTACTTACAAAATAAACCAAACTCATTTTTTATGCAAGTGGTTTTATAAATAGTTATACCATCATCCAAAATGTTTGAGCTTGGGTGGGGATTTCTTTTGAATTTGTATGTTTTATTTTGTTCCTGCTTCGTTGGAGCTGAGATTTCTTCTCTCTCACCTTTGAATACCACATTAGACTTCCACCTATACAATCAACTAAGTTGTTTACACAAATGCCTACCCGGTAAAACTCAATGCTCTAATTTACTTTAACATATAATATTGTAGTCCATTAACATAGTATCATATGCGTTTACCTAGTAAGAGTCATCACCTCACTTATCGGGTAAGACTCTCCATCCTTATTATCGCTTTTACAGGATATAGATTTTCGACTCTTGCCATGTTGACCTGGTAAGTAGAAACCGGGTATTAGGCCATTGTAATCTATCTTAGACAACTCCTTCCTACAATAATTTCATAAAAAATCTAATGACACCTAAAACTGATTCAACCCACTTCAACCTACTTCCATCCTTATTATCGCTTTTACAAGATATAGATTTTCGACTCTTGCCATGTTGACCTGGTAAGTAGAAACCGGGTATCAGGCCATTGTAATCTATCTTAGACAACTCCTTCCTACAATAATTTCATAAAATGGTTTGTAGAAACTTCGGTTTACAAGAGTGATTATAAGAACCTCACCCATTTAAGTTCTTGTACAAGAACTTTGGTTGTAACCATAAAGTTTGTGTGAAGTGACAATTCCCTAATTCTTTCATATATTTTATTGACTTTATCATAATTATCGATGTTAAAAAAAGTACATAGGTCCTGTATAAAAGAGGTTCTTATAAGCACTATCGTTATGTAAGTTCTTAATTTGATGAGTTGGAATTGAGGCGACAAAAAAAGTTGCAACAGGAAGGTTCTAATAAGAACCTCCACCATTTTTGATTTGAGAATAATTAGCAGGCTGAGATATGTGTGGCGGTGCCATCATCAACATGTGACCGCCAATACAAGAATACAAGACCAAGTTGAACCCAACTCTTTTATTTTCTCTGGTATCATCTTTCTTTCTTTCTTTCTTTCTTATAATGGGTATTCATCATATTGGATTTAGTTCGGATTTTCTTTAAATCTTAGTACCTCTTCTTGATAATTATCGCAAAAAAGGTGTTCCTTTTTTATTCTATCTTAATAATGTTGAATTCACAAACAAGTTGTGTCTCCTTCCATGGCACGTGCTATTTCTTGTTTTAATTAACATCAATTGATGGGTTTTAGTTGGATAAAGACTAAAGTCTGCTGAGTTGGATGATTATAATTGTAAAGACTGTTTACCATGTTGCAAATTTTGGGTACCGGTGCAATTTACTAGATGTCTTCTTATACCCGTGCATATATATGGTTCATAAGGTTACAACTTTTTATTAGATTATTGTTTTGGAAAATTTAAGTTGGATTTTTATATTTTTGTGGAAAATCCCAAACATAATTAGATGTGTTCTTGATTTTAGAACTTAAGAAAATGGAAGGTTCGTTCGGAGCCATATCAGCCCTCTTGAGTGTTAGATGTGTTGGCTTTAGAAGTAAATAAGATTTTGTCCATGTTTCTATCTCATAGGTGGGGAGCAGTACACTTTCAAACCATAGGTATTATTGGAATGATGACTATTGAGGTTGAAATCACTTTGAGATAGGCAACACTTATTAGATTTTGAGTTAGTTTGATTTTATGCCATATACGAATAGGCAAAGAGGTTTAAGATAATAGGTTATAAAGAAGATAAAGGGAGAGTTGATGGACCGGAAGATTAACAATTTTACGTTCAAAATCCCCATAATGAAATCCCAATACACCTTTCTTTCTTTTTCCCTTTCACAGCTAGGAAATTGTATTCTTATGCAGATGACTACATTTAAGATAAGAATTGCAGATCTGACTCACACCATATAAATAATGCACTTTGTCCAAATCTTGGTGTTCATCTTAAAACACATATGTGTTCATTAATCAATATTGAGCTTTTCAAATTAATGTGATTTTTAAGATGAGATTTTTAAGATGGTCTTTTCAAATTAATGTGATTTTTCATGACACACCATCACTGTTGAGCTTTTCATTCACATTAATTTCTAACTTGGCTTTTCTCATTAACATTAATTTCTAACTTGGCTTTTCTCATTAACAACTTTTATCGAACACTTGGTGTTCATCTTAAAACAAAGTAAATAAATTTTTCATTCACATTAGTTTCTAACATGGCTTTTCTCATTGACAACTTTTATCGAACACTTGGTGTTCATCTTAAAACAAAGTAAATAAATTTGAGACAGTATGTTGAAGAATGGAACAAACCAGTATAGAAATTGATGAAATCAAACACGTCAGTAGCTGAGTTCAAACTTTGTTGCTTAGTTCTTCAATCGCCTGAGGCAGGAACCGAGAGGTTTGTTCAGTCATTCCTTAAAAATACAAGAGTTATGTTTTTTGATAGAATACCTGAAATCTAATTAGAGAGGAGAACTTGATGTAGGTTTCTTCAAAAATTGATGCAGGTTTCTTCAAATCAAAATCAAATTGATGTGTTTGGGAGAGAGGGAGAGAGAGGAGATTTTACAAGTTTTCACACTGCAGTTAGTATGATTTATAATTTGAAATCTTGGGAACGAGTAGCAGATAAAAGTAATCTTCCTTTCAGTATGGTGTGAGTTTCAGACTGGGAGCCAGTAGCAGTAGCAGGTAGAAGTAATCTTCATTTTTTAGTATGGTGTGAGTCTGAGAGGTGAAATGGCAGAGAAGAAGAGGCGTGCGTGAGTCTGAGAAGTGGAATGGCAGAGAAGAAGAGGCGTGTGGTATTGCTGGTATGGGCTGGACTGAATGTTCAAAAGAAAAAGGAGTTTTACTTGTACATCATGCTATATTACTTGTAATTAAGAGATTTTAATAATTCAAGCTTAAATCACTTGTACATAATGCATAAATAATTGTCTTTAAGACTTTTGGTCTAAATCAATATTAAGGTAGTAGTAGTAGTAGCAGTATATATATATATATATATATATATATATATAAAGTAATCAAAGGAAATAGGAATATTCAAAAAGTCTATTTTTTGAAAGATGAAAATTTAGGTCTAAAAATGGTCATAGTTAGGTATTTTCCTCAAATTATTATTTAGCCAAACTTTTATATATTTTAATTTAGTAACTCAGGGAACCTTTGACATTAATACCACCAATTTTAGAGGTGGTTAGGTATTTCAATCATTTCATTAAACTTTATTGGTCACAAATAACTAAGCAGCCTGCACACTCTTTTTGTTACAATCATTTGAAAGGTCAAATCTTAGTATTTTTCAGTGATTCAAATTGGGTTTTAAACCTAGCACGTTGCCTTGGTCTTGGTTTCCCGTTCCTAGCATCATGGCTTGGCCTCCTAGCACGTTGCCTGGGTCTTGACCTATGCCTTGGCTTGCCCGCACGACGTTGCACGTTTCTAGCATATTGACTTGGCCTCCTAGCACGTTGCCTTGGTCTTGGTTTCCCGTTCCTAGCACCATGGCTTGGGCTCCTAGCACGTTGCCTGGGTCTTGCCCTATGCCTTGGCTTACCGCACGACGTTGCACGTTCCTAGCATACTGGCTTGGCCTCCTAGCGCGTTGGTCGCCCGCATGACGTTGCCCGTTCCTAGCATCATGGCTTGGCGTCCTAGCACGTTCCCATGGTCTTGCCATATGCCTTGATTTGCCCACATGACGGTACACGTTGCCTTGGTTTTAGTTTCCCGTTCCTAACATCACGGCTTGGCCTCCTAGCACGTTGCCTTGGTCTTGGCCTATGCCTTGGCTTGCCCGCACCACGTTGCACATTCGTAGCATATTAGCTTGGCCTCCTAGCATGTTGCCTTGGTCTTGGTTGCGCGTTCCTAGCATCATGGCTTGGCCTCCTAAAACGTTGCCATGGTCTTCGCTTGCCCGCATGACGTTGCACGTTCCTAGCATATTGGTTTGGCCTCCTTGCACGTTGCCTTGGTCTTGGTTGCCCGTTCCTAGCATCATGGCTTGGCCTCCTAGCCCGTTCCGTTGGTCTTGGCCTATGCCTTGGCTTGCCCGCATGACGTTGCAGGTTCTTGGTGTATCGGCTTGGCCTGCTAGCGCATTTCCTTGGCTTGCTCGCACGACGTTGCAAGTTCCTAGCATATTGTCTTGCCCTCCTAGCACGTTGCCTTGGTTTTGGTTGCTCGTTCATAGCATAATGGCTTTGCCTCCTAACACTTTGTCTTGGTCTTGGCCTATGCCTTGGCTTTACCGCATAAAGTTGCACGTTCCTAGGATATCGGCTTGGCCTCCTAGCACGTTGCCACGGTCTTGGTTGCCCGTTCCTAGCATATTGGATTGGCCTCCTAGCACGTTGCCTAGGGTTTGGTTGTCGGTTCCGAGCATATTGGCTTGGCCTCGTAGCACGTTGCTTTGGTCTTCGCCTATGCCTTGGCTTGCCCACACGAAGATGCGCGTTCCTAGCATATCGTCTTGGCCTCTTAGCGGATTGCCTTGGTGTTGGGTATCCGTTCCTAGTATATTTACTTGGCCTCCTAGCACATTGCCTTGGCCTTGGCCTATGCCTTGGTGACCCACACGACGTTTCCCGTTCCTAGCATCATGGGTTAGCGTCCTAATACGTTGCGTTGGTGTTGGCCTAACCCTTGGCTTTCTCGCACAATGTTGCACGTTCCTAGCATATTGGCTTGGCATACTAGCACGTTGCCTTGGTCTTGGTTGCCTATTCCTAGCATCATGGCTTGGCCTCATAGCACGTTGCCTTGGTCTTGGCAATGCCTTGGCTTGCCCTACGATGCTTCACGTTCCTAGCATATTGGTTTGTCCTCCTAGCGCGTTGCCTTGGTGTGGGTTGCCCGTTCCTAGCATCTTGGTTAGCCTCCTTGCACGTTGCTATGGTCTTGGCTTGCCCGTTCCTAGCATATTGGCTTGGCCTCCAAGAACCTTGCCTTGTAGATGTTGCCCTCTCCTTGCATCATGGCATGGCGTCTCCTAGCACGTTGCTTTGTCTTGGTTTCCCGTTCCTAACATCTTGGCTTGGCCTCGTTGCACGTTGCCTTGGTCTTGGCCTCCTAACACGTTGCCATAGTCTTGGCCTATGCCTTGGCTTGCCTGCACGACGTTGCACTTTCCTAGCATATTAGCTTGGCCTCCTAGTATGTTGCCTTGGTCTAGGTTGCCCGTTCTTAGTATCATGGCTAGGTTCTTGGCGTATCGGCTTGGTTTTCCCGCACGACGTTGCAGGTTCTTGGCGTATCGGCTTGGCCTCCTAGCGCGTTTCCTTGGACTTTGCCTATGGCTTGGCTTGCCCGCACGACGTTGCACGTTCTTAGCATATTGTCTTTCCCTCCGAGCACGTTTCCTTGGTTTTGGTTGCCCGTTCATAGCATAATGGCTTTGCCTTCTAACACTTTGCCTTGGTCTAGGCCTATGCCTTGGCTTTACCGCATGACGTTCCTAGGATATCGGCTTGGCCTCCTAGCACGTTGCCACAGTCTTGGTTTGCCCGTTCCTAGCATATTGGCTTGGCCTCCTAGCACGTTGCCTTGGGTTTGATTGTCCGTTCCGAGCATATTGGCTTGGCCTCCTAACACGTTGCCTTGGTCTTTGCCTATGCCTTGGCTTCCCGCACGATGTTGCACGTTTGTAGCATACTGACATGGGCTCCTAGCACGTTGCCTTGGTCTTCGTTTCCCGTTCCTAGCATCATGGCTTGGCCTCCTAGCATATCGGCTTGACTTCTTAGCTCGTTGCCTTCGTCTTGGTTGCCCGTTCCTAGCATCATGGCTTGGCCTCCTAGCACGTTGTGTTGGTCTTGGCCTATGCCTTGGCTTGCCCATACGACATTGCAGGTTCTTGGCGTATCGGCTTGGCCTCCTAGCGCGTTTCCTTGGACTTTGCCTATCCCTTGGCTTACCCGCATGACGTTGCACGTTCCTAGCATATTGTCTTTCCCTCGTAGCACGTCGCCTGGTTTTGGTTGCCTGTTCATAACATAATGGCTATGCCTCCTAATACTTTGCCTTGGTCTAGGCCTATGCCTTGGCTTTACCGCACGACGTTGCACGTTCCTAGGATATCGGCTTGGCCTACTAGTACGTTGTCACGGTCTTGGTTGCCCGTTCCTAACATATTGGCTTGGCCTCCTAGAGCATTGCCTTGGGTTTGGTTGTCCGTTCCGAACATATTGGGTTGGCCTCCTAGCACGTTGCTTTGTACTTGGCCTATGCCTTGTTCGTCCGCACGACGTAGCCCGTTCCAAGCATCATGGCTTAGCATCCTAGGACGTTGCCTTGGTCTTAGCCTATGCCTTGCCTTGCCCGCACGACGTTGCACGTTTCTAGCATACTGGCATGGCCTCCAGGAACATTGCCTTGGTCTTGGTTTCCCGTACCTTGCATCATGGCTTGGCCTCCTAGCACGTTGGGTCTTGTCCTATGCCTTGGCTTGCCCGCTAGAAGATGCGCGTTCCTAGCATATCGACTTCGCCTCCTAGCGCGTTGCCTTGGTGTTCGGTGTCCGTTCCTAGTATATTTGCTTGGCCTCCTAGCACGTTGCCTTGTCTTGCCCTATGCCTTGGTCACCCACACGACGTTTCCCGTTCCTAACATGATGGGTTGGCGTCCTAGCACGTTGCCTTGGTGTTGGCCTATGCCTTGGCTTTCTCGCACAACATTGCACCTTCCTAGCATATTGGCTTGGCCTACTAGCACGTTGCCTTGGTCTTGGTTGCCTATTCCTAGCTTCATGGCTTGGCCTCATAGCACGTTGCCTTGGTCTTGGCAATGCCTTGGCTTGCCTTACCACGCTTCACGTTCCAAGCATATTGGTTTGCCCTCCTAGCACGTTGCCTTGGTCTGGGTTGCTCGTTCCTAGCATCTTGGTTAGCCTCCTAGCACGTTGCCATGGTCTTGGCCTATGCCTTGGCTTGCCTGCATGACGTTGCAGGTTCCTAGCATATTGGCTTGGCCTCCTAGAACGTTGCCATGGTCTTGGTTTCCCGTTCCTAGCATCATGACATGGCCTAGCACGTTGCCTTAGCTTGGTTGCACGTTTCTACCATATCGGCTTGGCCACCAAGAACGTAGCCTTGATATTCGTTGCCCGTTCCTTGCATCATGGCTTGGCCTCCTAGCACGTTGCCTTGATCTTGGCCTATGCCTCCTAGCACGTTGCCTTGATCTTGCCCGCATGACGTTGCACGTTGCTAGCATATAAGCTGGGCCTCCTAGCACGTTGCCTTATTCTTGGTTGCCTATTCCTAGCATATTGGCTTGGCCTCCTAGCACGTTTCCTTGGTCTTAAGTTTCCTTATTTTCACATTGTTTCCTTATTTTCTATTTCCTTATTATCCATTATAAATAGGATCAATCATGTAATATCAATATTCATTCAATGAAAATTTCGTTTTCTTATATATTTCTTGTGCATCGAGCATAAGTTTTATTTTTCTTATCTTTACTTCAATTACTGGATTGTTTTGAAGTTTAGAGTTGTCAAACACCATAGTTTCTGGATTGATCTAAGTGTTTGGGATTCAAAGTACACGTTTCTGGATTGACCGTGTAGGGTTGAAATATCGGTTCGTTTTGAAGCTTAAGGTGCAAGAAAACATCAAGATCTGATCATTATCTCAAAGTTTTCACTTAAAAAAGGCTGAAATCCACATCAATTTGGTATCAGAGCACGGTTAGCTGTTTTCTTATAAAAGCACGTTTCCAAGATTTGTTACGTTCTTGATTTTCTTAATTTTCTTGATTAATTTGTCAAGAAATTTCTGTGTGGTGCTGTGATTGCGGTTTTCTTGTGTTTCTTAGGCTGCAAGCAACCTAGCTATCATGCCTACCACGGACGAGTTGTTGGTTGAAGTTCTTGAGCGTATGAAGCTCCAAGAGAAAAAGCTGGAAAAACTCGAGTTACTAGAATCTTCTATGGGTAGGCAAGATTTGCGTATGAATGCTATATATGATGAGTTCCAGAAAAAGCTTGATCCGAATTCTACCCACTTTGTTCTTAATAAATCTGAAGACGAATATTCAAGTGATGAAGATTTCTCTGTTAAATCAACCCCAACTAAAATAAAGAGGCACAAAGACAAAATTGATGATCGGGGCATAAAGTTGGATGATTTTACATGCTTAGGAAGTCCTGATGTTTATCTTGAATGGGAACGCCAAGTAGAGAAGATTGGTGACTATAAGGGTCTTAATGACAAACAACAATTTAAGATTGCATATATTCGTTTGACAAAGAATGCTGGTTTATGGTTTGAGAATCTTAAAGCTAGTAGGGCTAGAACTCAAAAGGAGAAGATCAAAACTTGACGGTTTTGAAAAAGCAGCTCCGCAGCAAATACCTCCCGGATGACTATGAACAAACACAATATTTGAAACTCACAACTTTGAATCAAGAAGCCATGAGTGTAGCTGAATATGTGGCTGAATTTGATAATTTATGCTTAGTTTGTGATTTAACAGAAAAGGAAACTATGAAGATTGCACGGTTCATTCGTGGGTTAAATCGACCTATTGCTAAAAAGGTTGAACTCAGTCCATATAGCACATTTAATGATGTGTGCAAACTCGCTGCAAAGATTGAGTCTCATATGCATGAAGAAAAATCAAAATATAGTTTTCAAGGCTCCGGTTCGGGGAATTCTAAAGGATTTAGTTCATTAAGACCCACTGCTTCTCAAAACTCTCCACAAACATCTTATAAATATCAATCATCAAAATTTCCGCAAAAGAAAGATGATTCATCGTTCAAGGATTCATCAGTTGATATGGTGAATAAACTTCAGCTACCTACACGTGATCATGTTAAACCTTACAAGCTGAATTGGCTTGATGATTCAAAAGGTTTAAATGTGAAGAAGCAAGCTTTGGTAAATTTCTCGATTGGAAACTATAATTATGGTGCAATGTGATTCCTATGAGTGCATGTCATCTCTTACTTGGGAGACCATGGCAGTTTGATAGGAAGGTGATTCATGAAAGTGACACAAATGTTTATTCTGTTAAGGTTGGTAATAAACAAATTAACCTTCAACCATTATCTCCCAATGAGTACTATGCTAATGTTCGCAAATCAAAGAAAATGACTAGTTTGTTTTTGTCAGCTAAGGATTTCGAGATAGAGATGGAAGAAAGTGGTGGTATGGCTTACGCGTTAGTAGTGAAACAGGTGACTCCAAATCAGCCTCAACATGATCCACTACTTAACGATTTGTTGGGTGAATTTAGCGACGTGTTTCCGGATGAACTACCTATAGGATTGCCTCCTTTAAGAGGAATTGAGCATGCCATTGATCTTATACTTGGTGCTCCATTACCCAATAAACCTGCTTATAGATGTGATCCCGAGGCTTCAAAAAAACTCTAGAGGCAGATTGAAGATTTGATGGAAAAGGGTTATGTTAGAGAGAAAATAAGCCCTTGTGCGGTTCCTGCTTTATTAGTTCCAAAGAAAGACGGGACATGGAGGATGTGTATCGATTCTAGGCGGTGAACAATATTACTATCAAATATCGGTTTCCCATGCCTAGATTGGAGGATATGTTGGATGAATTACATGGTGCCACAATTTTTTACAAAATTGATCTTCGGAGTGGATATCATCAAATGCGGATTCGTGAAGGTGATGACTGGAAAACTGCTTTCAAAACCAAACAAGGCTTGTATGAGTGTATGGTGATGCCTTTTGGTCTCTGTAACGCCCCTAGCTCGTTTATGCGACTCATGAATGAGGTACTTCGTCCCTTCTTAAACAAGTTTATCGTAGTTTATCTTGATGACATCCTGGTTTATAGTAGAGATAGAACCAAACATGCATTTCACCTTCGAAGATTATTTGAAAGATTGCGTGAACAAAAGCTTTTTGGTAAGCTAGAGAAATGTTCATTTATGGTGCCTAGTATTTCTTTCCTTGGATACATAGTTTCTGACCATGGAGTTAAAGTTGATCCAGAAAAGGTCCATGCAATTTCCTCTTGGTTAACTCCTAATAACATACATGATGTACGGAGTTTTCATGGATTGGCTTCGTTTTATCGAAGATTTATAAAAAATTTCTCTTCTATTATGGCGCCTATTACGGAATTGCTGAAATCCAAAACCACATGTGACTTTGAATGGTCTAAATCAGCTCAAAGGGCGTTTGAGGAGATTAAGGAGAAGCTTTGCGGAGATTAAGGAGAAGCTTTGCAACACACCTGTTCTAGTTTTGCCCGATTTCAATAAGTTGTTCGAGGTAGAATGTGATGCAAGCGGAGTTGGTATTGCTGCTGTTTTGCTACAAGAAAAGAAGCCCGTTTCATTTTTTAGTGAGAAGCTAAGTGGTGCGAAATTGAATTGTTCTAACTATGATCGTGAGTTTTATGCCATTGTAAGATCATTGGATCATTGGTCTCATTATTTGCGTCCTAAACCATTTGTGCTACATTGTGATCATGAAGCATTGAAGTTTATACACGGGCAACAAAAGTTAAATTATCGTCATGCTAAATGGGTGGAATTCCTTCAATCCTTCACTTTTTCTTCAAAATACAAGGAAGAAAAATCAAACGTGGTGGCAGATGCTCTTTCAAGGAGGGCATATTTGTTGGCTATGGTAGATACTCGAGTTCTTGGTTTTGAACATATTCAAGGTTTGTATGAATCTGATAAAGATTTTGCAGAAGAATTCAAGTCTCCTCCTCGTAATTTCACAATACAAGATGGGTTTCTATTCATAGGAAATAAGCTTTGTATCCCTAAATGTGGTGTTCGAGAATTACTTGTTCGTGAAGTGCATAGTGGTGCAATTGCTGGTCACTTTGGCATTCACAAAACTATGGATATACTAACTGAAAATTTCTTTTGGCCTAAAATGTTACAAGATGTCCAATCGGTGGTTTCTAGATGTGCCACATGTCAAAAGGCAAAAAGTACTTTTTCTAAAGGGTTGTACACTCCTTTGCCAGTTGCTAGTTCCCTATGGGATAGTGTGAGTATGGACTTCATTATTGGGCTACCAAGAACACAAAGGGGAAAGGACTCTATCATGGTTGTGGTTGATCGTTTTTCAAAGATGGCCCATTTCGTTCCGATAAATATGACGGATGATGCACAACATGTTGCAGATATCTATTTTCGAGAAATCGTTCGTTTGCATGGTGTTCCAAGAAGTATTGTGTCTGATCGAGATTCCAAGTTCTTGAGTCACTTTTGGAAGTGTACGTGGCGTTTGTTGGGGACGAAGTTAATGTTCAGCACGTCTCATCATCCACAAACGGATGGTCAAACAGAAGTCACTAATAGGACATTGGGTACGTTGCTTCGTGGATTGGTAAGTAAAACTCAAAAGAATTGGGATATTAAGCTGTATCATGCCGAGTTTGCATACAATCGGTCTCATTCATCCACTACTTCTCGTTCTCCATTTGAGGTGGTCTATGGTGTCAATCCTTTCCTTCCAATTGATTTGCTTCCTTTACACAAAGATGACATCCATGTTGATGCACAAAAACGTTTGGAGGTGTTTAAAAAGACTTGCGAGCAAGTGAAAGAAAAGATTGAGAAAATGAATGCGGTTTATAAGGCACGAGCAAACAAGAATCGTAGACAACCTGTTTTTAAGCTTGGAGATCTTGTTTGGGTTCGTTTGAGGAAAGAGAGATTTCCAAGTAAAAGAATAAATAAGCTTATGCCAAGGGCCGATGGTCCTTTTGAGGTACTTGAAACATATGGAGATAATGCTTATAAGATAGACTTGCCAAGTGATTTTGGAAATGTTAGTGCTACTTTCAATGTAGGTGATCTCTCTCCTTATTGGGATGATGTGAATTTGAGGGAAAATTCTTCTAAAGAGGGGGAGAATGATGTGAATTCAAAAGGAAATGCATATGAAGAGCCTATCACATTGTTGCTTAACTTAATGGGATTCGATTTGGACAAAAGAAATACATGATGTCAGTCTTTGAAGTTTCCTTTCTTTGAAAACCAAGGATGAAGCTAAAATGTGGAGTACGGACTTATCACAGTATAAAGAAGAAAGCGATTGCATCCTTCTTCTTATCATAACATAGTATGGTATAGTAAGGTAATAGCGGAGTGGAGCTGTTTGTGGGTGACGAATCTGACTTGGAGAACAAGCAATGAGCATGGTGAAGAAGCCTAAGGCTAGATTTCTTGGAGAACAAGCAAAGAAACCCTAGATCTATATCTAGGTTAGAATTTGATTTCCAATCAATTTCTACTCTATCTATTTATTTCTTTAATGTAATTTTTGCCCCAAGGTTTTGGGATTCAGTTGAATTCGTTTTACTTGGTTTGGCTTTAGGATATTTTATTAAGTTTATTTCTTTCCTAGTTTACATTGTTTCCTTATTTATAGATATCTCTTAGGTTTCCTTATTTTCGCATTCTTTCCTTATTTACTAGGTTTCCTTATTTTCTATTTCCTTATTATCCATTATAAATAGGATCAATCATGTAATATCAATATTCATTCAATGAAAATTTCGTTTTCTTATATATTTCTTGTGCATCGAGCATAAGTTTTATTTTTCTTTTCTTTACTTCAATTACTGGATTGTTTTGAAGTTTAGAGTTGTCAAACACCATAGTTTCTGGATTGATCTAAGTGTTTGGGATTCAAAGTACACGTTTCTGGATTGATCGTGTAGGGTTGAAATATCGGTTTGTTTTGAAGCTTAAGGTGCAAGAAAACATCAAGATCTGATCTTTATCTCAAAGTTCTTCAATTCTTCTCAAAGTTTTCACTTAAAAAAGGCTGAAACCTACATCACGTTGCCTTGGTCTTAGCCTATGCCTTGGCTTGCCAGCACGACGTTGCACGTTTCTAGCATACTGGCATGGCCTCCTAGCACGTTGCCTTGGTCTTGGTTTCCCGTTCCAAGCATCATGGCTTGGCCTCCTAGCACGTTGTCTTAGCTTGGCCGCACGTTCCTAGCATATTGGCTTGGCCTCCAAGAACGTTGCCTTGGTATTGGTTGCCCGTTCCTTGCATCATGGCTTGGCCTCTTAGCACGTTGCCTTGATCTTAGCCTATGCCTTGGCTTGCCCGCATGACGTTGAACGTTGCTAGCATATAAGTTGGGCCTCCTAGCACGTTGCCTTGTTCTTGGTTGCCCGTTCCTAGCATATTGGCTTGGCCTCCTAGCTCGTTTCCACGGTCTTGATAATTTTTTCCTAGCCTATTGGGTTGGCCTCCTAGCACGTTTCCTATTTCACCCGCACGATGTGTCCCTCTCCTAGCATCATGGCATGGCGTCTTAGCACGTTGCCTTAGTCTTGGCCTATGCCTTGGCTTGCCCGGACAACGTTGGACGCTTCTAGCATATTGGCTTGGCCTCCTAGCACGTTGCCTTGTCTTGGTTTCCCGTTCCTAACATCATGGCTTGGCCTCCTAGCACGTTGCCATAGTCTTGGGCTATGCCTTGGCCTGCCCGCACGACTTTGCACGTTCCTAGCATATTAGCTTCGGCTCCTAGCATGTTGCCTTGGTGTTGGTTGCCCTTTCCTAGCATCATGGCTTGGCCTCCAAGCACGTTGCCATGGTCTTGGCTTGCCCGCATGACGTTGCACGTTCCAAGCATATTGGCTTGGCCTCCTAGCACATTGCCTTGGTCTTGGTTGCCCGTTCCTAGCATCATGGCTTGGCCTTCTAGCACGTTGCGTTGGTTTTGGCCTATGCCTTGGCTTGCCTGCACGACGTTGCAGGTTCTTGGCGTACCGGCTTGGCCTCCTAGCGCGTTTCCTAGGTCTTTGCCTATGCCTTGGCTTGCCCGCATGACGTTGCACGTTCCTAGCATATTGTCTTGCCCTCCTAGCACGTTGTCTTGGTTTTGGTTGCCCGTTCATAGCACAATGGATTTGCCTCCTAACACTTTGCCTTGGTCTTGGCCTTACCGCACGACGTTGCACCTTCCTAGGATATCGACTTGGCCTCCTAGCACGTTGCCACGGTCTTGGTTGCCCGTTCCTAGCATAGTGGCTTCGCCTCCTAGCATGTTGCCTTAGTTTTGGTTGTCCGTTCCGAGCATATTGGCTTGCTTCCTAGCACGTTTCTTTGATCTTGGCCCATGCCTTGTTCGTCCGCACGACGTAGCCCGTTCCTAGCATCATGGCTTAGCATCCTAGGACGTTGCCTTGGTCATAGCCTATGCCTTGGCTTGCCCGCACGACGTTGCACGTTTCTAGAATACTTGCATGGCCTTCTAGCACGTTGCCTTGGTCTTGGTTTCCCGTTCCTAGCCTCATGGCTTGGCCTCCTAGAACGTTGCATGGGTCTTGGCCTATGCCTTGGCTTGCCCGCACGAAGATACGCGTTCCTAGCATATCGGCTTGGCCTCTTAGCGCGTTGCCTTGGTGTTGGGTGTCCGTTCCTAGTACATTTGCTTGGCCTCCTAACACGTTGCCTTGGTCTTGGCCTATGCCGTGGTCACCCACACGACGTTTCCCGTTCCTAGCATCATGGTTGGCGTCCTAGCACGTTGCCTTGGTGTTGGCCTATGCCTTGGCTTTCTCGCACAACGTTGCACGTTCCTAGCATATAGCCTTCCTTGGTCTTGAATGTTTTTTCCTAGCATATTGGCTTGGCCTCCTAGCACGTTTCCTTTGTCACCCGAACGATGTTGCCCCCTCCTAGCATCATGGCATTGCGTCTTAGCACATTTCCTTAGGCTTGGTCTATGCCTTGGCTTGCCCGGACGACGTTGCACGTTCCAAGCATATTGTCTTGCCCTCCTAGCACGTTGCCTTGGTTTTGGTTGCCCGTTCATAGCATAATGGCTTCGCCTCCTAACACTTTGCCTTGGTCTTGGCCTATGCCTTGCCTTTACCGCACGACGTTGCACGTTCTTAGGATATCGGCTTGGCCTCCTAGCACCTTGCCTTGGTTTTGGTTGTCCGTTCCGAGCATATTGGCTTGACCTCCTAGCACGTTCCTTTGGTCTTGGCCTATGCCTTGTCCGTCCGCACGACGTAGCCCGTTCCTAGCATCATGGCTTAGCATCCTAGGATGTTGCCTTGGTCTTAGCCTATGCCTTGGCTTGCTCGCACGACGTTGCACATTTCTAGCATTCTGGCATGGCCTCCTAGCACGTTGCCTTGGTCTTGGTTCCCATTCTTAGCATCATGGCTTGGCCTCCTAGAAAGTTGCATGGGTCTTGGCGTATGCCTTGGCTTGCCCGCACGAAGATGCGCGTTCCTATCATATCGGCTTGGCCTCTTAGCTCGTTGCCTTGGTGTTGGGTGTCCGTTCGTAGTATATTTGCTTGGCCTCCTAGCACGTTGCCTTGGTCTTGGCCTACGCCTTGGTCACCTACACGACGTTTCCCGTTTCTAGCATCATGGGTTGGCGTCCTAGCACGTTGCCTTGGTGTTGGCCTATGCCTTGGCTTTCTCGCATAACGTTGCACGTTCCTAGCATATTGGCTTGGCCTACTAGCACGTTGCCTTGGTCTTGGTTGCCTATTTTTAGCATCATGGGTTGGCCTCATTGCACGTTGCCTTGGTCTTGGCAATGCGTTGGCTTGCCCTACGACGCTTCACATTCCAAACATATTGGTTTACCCACCTAGCACGTTGCCTTGGTCTGGGTTGCCCCTTCCTAGCATCTTGCTTAGCCTCCTAGCACGTTGCCATGGTCTTGGCCTATGCCTTGGCTTGCCCGCATGACGTTGCACGTTCCTAGCATATTGGCTTGGCCTCCTAGCACGTTGCCTTGGTCTTGGTTTCCCGTTCCTAGCATCATGGCATGGCCTCCTAGCACGTTGCCTTTGCTTGGCCGCACGTTCCAAGCATATTGGCTTGGCCTCCAAGAACGTTGCCTTGGTATTGGTTGCCCGTTCCTTGCATCATGGCTGGGCCACCTAGCACGTTGCCTTGATCTTGGCCTATGCCTTGGCTTGCCCGCATGACGCTGCACGTTGCTAGCCTATAAGCTGGGCCTCCTAGCACCTTGCCTTGTTCTTGGTTGCCCGTTCCTAGCATATTGGCTTGGCCATCAAGCACATTTCCTTGGTTTTGATTGTTTTTTCCCTGCATATTGGCTTGGCTTCCTAGCACGTTTCCTTTGTCACCCGCACGATGTTGCCCTCTCCTAGCATGTTGCCTTAGTCTTGGCCTATGCCTTGGCTTGCCCGGACGACGTTGCACGCTTCAAGCATATTGGCTTGGCCTCCTAGCATGTTGCCTTGTCTTGGTTTCCCATTCCTAACATCATGGCATGGCCTCGTAGCACGTTTCCTTGGTCTTGGCCTCCTAGCACGTTGTCATAGTCTTGGCCTGTGCCTTGTCTTGCCCGCATGACGTTCCACCTTCCTAGCATATTAGCTTGGCCTCCTAGCATGTTGCCTTGGTCTTGGTTGCCCGTTCCTAGCATCATGGCTTGGCCTTCTAGCACGTTGCCATGGTCTTGGGTTATGCCTTGGCTTTTCCCGCATGACGTTGCACGTTCCTAGCATATTGGCGTGGCCTCCTAGCACGTTGCCTTGGTCTTGGTTGCCCGTTCCTATCATCATGGCTTGGCCTCCTAACACGTTGCGTTGGTCTTGGCCTATGCATTGGCTTACCCGCACGATGTTGCTGGTTCTTGGCGTATCGGCTTGGCCTCCTAGCGCGTTTCCTTGGTCTTCGCCTGTGCCTTGGCTTGCCCGCACGACGTTGCACGATCCTAACATATTGTCTTGCCCTCCTAGCACGTTGCATTGCTTCTGGTTGCCCGTTCATAGCATAATGGCTTTGCCTCCTAACACTTTGCTTTGGTCTTGGTTTATGCCTTGGCTTTACCGCACAACATTGCATGTTCCTAGCACGTTGCCTTGGATTTGGTTGCCTTTGTCTTGGCCTATGCCTTGGCTTGCCCGAACGACGTTGCATGCTTCTAGCATATTGGCTTGGCCTCCTAGCACGTTGCCTTGTCGTGGTTTCCCGTTCCTAACATCATGGCTTGGCCTCGTAGCACGTTGCCTTGGTCTTGGCCTTCTAGCACGTTGCCATAGTCTTGGCCTATGCCTTGGCTTGCCCGCACGACGTTGCACGTTCCTAGCATATTAGCTTGGCCTCCAAGCATGTTGCCTCGGTCTTGGTTGCCCGTTCCTAGCATCGCCGTTAGGCCTCCTAGCACATTGCCTTGGTCTTTGCCTATGCCTTGGCTTGCCCGCACGACTTTGGACGTTCATAACGTATCGGTTTGGCCTCCTATCGCGTTTCCTTCGTCTGTGCCTATACCTTGGCTTGCCCGCACGACGTTGCACATTTCTAGCATATTGTCTTGGCCTCCTAGCACGTTGCCTTGGTCTTGGTTGTCCGTTCCTAGCATCATGGCTTGGCCTCCTAGAACTTCTGCTTGGTCTTGGCATATGCCACGGTTTGCCCGCAGGACGTTGCATGTACATAGCATATCGGCTTGGTCTAGCACATTGCCGTATTCTTGGATGCCCATTCCTAGCATATTGGCATGGCCTCCCAGCACGTTACCTTGGTCTTAGCCTATGCCTTGGTCGCCCGCAAGACGTTGCCCGTTCCTAGCATCATGGCTTGGCGACCTAGCAAGTTGCCTTGGTCTTGGCCTATGCCTTGGCTTTCCTGCACGATGTTGCACGTTCCTAGCATATTGGCTTGGCCTCCTAGCACGTTGCCTTAGTCTTGGTTGCCCGTTCCTAGCGTCATTCCTTGGTTGCCTTGGTCTTGGTTTTCCGTTCCTAGCATATTGGCTTGGCCTCCTAGCACGTTGCCTTGTTTTTGGCCTATGCCTTGGTCGCCCACACGACGGTGCCCGTTCCTAGCATCATGGCTTGGCGTCCTAGCATGTTGCCCTGGTCTTGGCCTATGCCTTGGCTTGCCCGCACAACTTTGCATGTTCCTAACATATTGGCTTGGCCTCCTAGCACGTTGCCTTGGTCTTGGTTGCCCGTTCCTAGCATATTGGCTTGGACTCCTAGCACATTGCCTCTTGATTGTTCGTTCCTAGCATATTGAGTTGGCCTCCTAGCACGTTACCTTGGTTGCCCACACGACATTGCCCGTTCCTTGCATCATGGTTTGGCGTCCTAACACGTTGCCTTGGTCTTGGCCTATGCCTTGGCTTGCTCGCACGAAGATGCAAGTTCCTAGGATATTGGCTTGGCCTCGTAGCACGTTGCCTTGGTCTTGGTTGCTTGTTCCTAGCATCATGGCTTGGCCTCCTAACACGTTGCCTTGGTCTTGGCCTATGCCTTGGTTTACTCACATGAAGTTGCGCGTTCCTAGAATATCGGCTTGGCCTCCTAGGACGTTCCCTTAGTCTTGGTTGACCGTTTCTAGCATCATGGCTTGGCGTCCTAGCACATTGGCTTGGCCTCCTAGCAGGTTGCCATGATCTATGTTTTCCGTTCCAATCATATTGGCATGGCCTCGTAACACGTTGCCTTGGTCTTGTCATATGCCTTGGTCGCCCGCATGACGTTACACGTTCCTTGCATAATTGTTTGGCCACCTAGCACGTTTCCTTGGTCTTGCTTGCCCGTTCCTAGCATCATGGCCTGTCCTCCTAGCACTTTGCCTTGGTCTTGGCCTATGGCTTTGGTTGCCCGCACGACGTCGCACGTTCTTAGCATATTGGCTTCGCCTCCTATCACGTTCCCTTGGTCTTGGTTGACCGTTCCTAGCATCATGGCTTGGCATCCTAGCACGTTGTCTTGTTCTTGGCCTATGCCTTGGCTTGCCCGCATGATGTTGCATGTTCCTAGTTTAATAGCTTGGCCTCCTACCACGTTTCCTTGTCCTTGGTTTCCCGTTCCTAGCATCATGGATTGGCCTCCTAGCAGGTTGCCTTGGTCTACGCCTATGCCTTGGCTAGCCAGCACGACGTTGCACGTTACTAGCATATTGGCTTAGCCACCTGGCACGTTGCCTTGGTCATGGTTACCCGTCCCTAGCATCCAGGCCTTGCCTCCTAACATGTTGCCTTGGTCTTGGCCTATGCCTTGCCAGGTGCGCACGACGTTGGACGCTCCTAGCACGTTGCCTTGGTCATGGTTTCCCGTTCCTAGCATCATGGCTTGGCGTCCTAGCACGTTGCCTTGGTCTTGGACTATGCCTTGGCCTGCCCGCCTGATGTTGCACGTTTCTAGCACATTGGTTTGGCCTCCTAGCACGTTGCCCTGGTCTGGGTTGCCCGTTCCTAGCATCTTGGTTAGCCTCTTAGCACGTTGCCATGGTCTTGGCCTATGCCTTGGATTGCCCGCATGACGTTGCACGTTCCTAGCATATTGGCTTGGCATCCTAGCACGTTGCCTTGGTCTTGGTTTCCCGTTCCTAGCATCATGGCATGGCCTCCTAGCACGTTGCCTTGGCTTGGCCGCACGTTCCTAGCATATTGGCTTGGCCTCCAAGATCGTTGCCTTGGTATTGGTTGCCCGTTCCTTGCATCATGGCTTGGCATCCTAGCACGTTGCTTTGATCTTGGCCCATGCCTTGGCTTGCCCGCTTGATGTTGCACGTTGCTAGCATATAAGCTGGGCCTCCTAGCACGTTGCCTTGTTCTTGGTTGCCCGTTCTTAGCTTATTGGCTTGGCCTCCTAGCACATTTCCTTTGTCACACGCACGATGTTGCCTCTCCTAGCATGTTGCCCTCTACTAGCACGATGGCATGGCGTCTTAGCACGTTGCCTTTGTCTTGGCCTATGCCTTGGCTTGCCCGGACGACGTTGCACGCTTCTAGCATATTGGCTTGGCCTCCTAGCACGATGCCTCGTCTTGGTTTCCCGTTCCTAACATCATGGCATGGCCTCGTAGCACGTTGCCTTGGTCTTGGCCTCCTAGCACGTTGCCATAGTCTTGGCCTATGCCTTGGCTTGCCCGCACGACGTTGCACGTTCCTAGCATATTAGGTTGGCCTCCATGTATGTTGCCTTGGTCTTGGTTGCCCGTTCCAAGCATCATGGCTTGGCTTCCTAGCATGTTGCCATGGTCTTGGCTTATGCCTTGGCTTGCCCGCATGACGTTGCACGTTCCTAGCATATTGGCTGGGCCTCCTAGCACGTTGCCTTGGTCTTGGTTGCCCGTTCCTAGCATCATGGCTTGTCCTCCTAGCACGTTGCGTTGGAATTGCCCTATGCCTTGGCTTGCCCGCATGACGTTGCAGGTTCTTGGCGTATCGGCTTGGCCCTCTAGCGCGTTTCCTTGGCCTTTGCCTATGCCTTGGCATGCCCGCACGACGTTTCACGTTCCAAGCATATTGTCTTGCCCTCCTAGCACGTTGCCTTGGTTTTGGTTGCTCGTTCATAGCATAATGCCTTTGCCTCCTAACACTTTGTCTTGGTCCTGGCCTATGCCTTGGCTTTACCGCACGACGTTGGACATTCCTAGGATATCGCTTGGCCTCCTAGCACGTTGCCACGGTCTTGGTTGCCCGTTCGTAACATATTGGCTTGGCCTCCTAGCACGTTACCTTGGTTTTGGTTGTCCGTTCCGAGCATAATGCCTTTGCCTCCTAACACTTTGTCTTGGTCTTGGCCTATGCCTTGGCTTTACCGCACGACGTTTCACATTCCTAGGATATCGCTTGGCCTCCTAGCACGTTGCCACGGTCTTGGTTGCCCGTTCCTAACATATTGGCTTGGCCTCCGAGCACGTTGCGCGTTCCTAGCATATCGGCTTGGCCACTTACCGCGTTGCATTGTTGTTGGGTGTCCATTCCTAGTATATTTGCTTGGCCTCCTAGCACGTTGCCTTGGTCTTGGCCTATGCCTTGGTCACCCACATGACGTTTTCCGTTCCTAGCGTCAAGGGTTGGCGTCCTAGCACGTTGCCTTGGTGTTGGCCTATGCCTTGGCTTTCCCGCACAACGTTGCACGTTCCTAGCATATTGGCTTGGCCTACTAGCACGTTGCCTTGGTCTTGGTTGCCTATTCCTAGCATCATGGCTTGGCCTCATAGCACGTTGCCTTGGTATTGGCAATACCTTGGCTTGCCCTGCGACGCTTCACGTTCCAAGTATATTGGTTTTCCCTCCTAGCACGTTGCCTTGGTCTGGGTTGCCCATTCCTAGCATCTTGGTTAGCCTCCTAGCACGACGCCATGGTCTAGGCCTGTGCCTTGGCTTGCCCGCATGACGTTGCACGTTCCTAGCATATTGGCTTTGCCTCCTACCACGTTGCCTTGGGCTTGGTTTCCCGTTCCTAGCGTCATGACATGGCCTCCTAGCACGTTGCCTTGGCTTGGCCTCACGTTCCTAGCCTATTGGCTTGGCCTCCAGGAATGTTTCCTTTGTATTGGTTTGCCCGTTCCTTGCATCATGGCTTGGCCTCCTAACACGTAGCCTTGATCTTGGCCTATGCCTTGGTTTACCCGCATGACGGTGCACGTTGCTAGCATATAAGCGGGGCCTCCTACCACGTTGCCTTGTTCTTGGTTGCTTGTTCCTAGCATATTGGCTTGGCCTCCTAGCACGTTTCCTTGGTCTTCATTGTTTTTCCTTAGCATATTGGCTTGGCCTCCTAGTATGTTGCCTTGTCTTGGTTTCCCGTTCCTAACATCATGGCTTGGCCTCGTAGCACGTTGCCTTGGTCTTGGCCTCCTAGCACGTTGCCATAGTCTTGGCCTATGCCTTGGCTTGCCCGCATGACTGTGCACGTTCATAACGTATCGGCTTGGCCTCCTAGCGCATTTCCTTCGTCTTTGCCTATGCCTTGGCGTGCCCGCACAACGTTGCACGTTCCTAACATATTGTCTTGGCCTCCTAGCACGTTGCCTTGGTCTTCGTTGCCCGTTCCTAGCATCATCGCTTGTCCTCCTAAAACTTTGCCTTGGTCTTGGCATATGCCTTGGCTTGCCCGTAAGACGTTGCATGTACATAGCATATCGGCTTGGTCTAGCACGTTTCCGTATTCTTGGATGCCCATTCCTAGCATATTGGCATGGCCTCCTAGCACGTTACCTAGGTCTTGGCATATGCCTTGGTCGCCCGCAAGACGTTGCCCGTTCCTAGCATCATGGCTTGGTGACCTAGCAAGTTGCCTTGGTCTTGGCCTATGCCTTGGCATTCCCGCACGATGTTTCACGTTCCTAGCATATTGGCTTGGCCTCCTAGCACGTTGCTTTAGTCTTGGTTCCCCGTTCCTAGCGTCATTGCTTGGCCTCCTAGCATGTTGGCATGGCCTCCTAACACGTTGCCTTTGTCTTGGTTTTCCGTTTCTAGGATATTGGCTTGGCCTCCTAGCACGTTGGCTTGTTCTTGTCCTATGCCTTGGTCGCCCACACGACGTTGCCCGTTCCTAGCATCATGGCTTGGCGTCCTAGCATGTTGCCCTGGTCTTGGCCTATGCCTTGGCTTGCCCGCACAATGTTGCACGTTCCTAGCATATTGTCTTGCCCTTCTAGCACGTTGCCTTGGTTTTGGTTGCTCGTTCATAGCATAATGGCTTTGCCTCCTAACACTTTGCCTTGGTCTTGGCCTATGCCTTGGCTTTCCCCACGATGTTGCACGTTCCTAGGATATCGCTTAGCCTCCTAGCACGTAACCTTGGTTTTGGTTGTCCGTTCCGAGCGTATTGGCTTGTCCTCCTAGCACGTTGCTTTGGTCTTAGCCTATGCCTTGGCTTGCCCGCACGACGTTGCATGTTCCTAGCACACTGGCATGGCCTCCTAGCACGTTGCCTTGGTCTTGGTTTCCCATTCCTAGCATCATGGCTTGGCCTCCTAGCATGTTGCGTGGGTCTTGGCCTATGCCTTGGCTTGCCTGCACGAAGATGCGCGTTTCTAGCATATCGGCTTGGCCTCTTAGCGCGTTGCCTTGGTGTTGGGTGTCCGTTCCTAGTATATTTGCTTGGCCTCCTAGCACGTTGCCTTGGTCTTGGCCTATGCCTTGGTCACCCACACGACGTTTCCCGTTCCTAGCATCAAGGGTTGGCATCCTAGCACGTTGCCTTGGTGTTAGCCTATGCCTTGGCTTTCCCACACAACGTTGCACGTTCCTAGCATATTGGCTTGGCCTACTAGCACGTTGCCTTGGTCTTGGTTGCCTATTCCTAGCATCATGGCTTGGCCTCATAGCACGTTGCCTTGGTCTTGGCGATACCTTGGCTTGCCCTGCGACGCTTCACGTTCCAAGCACGTTGCCTTGGTCTGGGTTGCCAATTCCTAGCATCTTGGTTAGCCTCCTAGCACGATGCCATGGTCTCGGCCTATGCCTTGGCTTGCCCGCATGACGTTGCGGTTTCCTAGCATATTGGCTTGGCCTCCTACCACGTTGCCTTGGTCTTGGTTTCCCGTTCCTAGCATCATGGCATGGCCTCCTAGCACGTTGCCTTGGCTTGGCCGCACGTTCCAAGCATATTGGCTTCGCCTCCAAGAACGTTGCCTTGGTATTGGTTGCCCATTCCTTGCATCATGGCTGGGCCACCTAGCACGTTGCCTTGATCTTGGCCTATGCCTTGGCTTGCCCGCATGACGCTGCACGTTGCTAACCTATAAGCTGGGCCTCCTAGCACGTTGCCTTGTTCTTGGTTGCCCGTTCCTAGAATATCGGCTTGGCCTCCTAGCACGTTTCCTTGGTCTTCATTGTTTTTTCTTAGCATATTGGCTTGGCCTCCTAGTATGTTTCCTTGTCTTGCTTTCCCGTTCCTAACATCATGGCTTGGCCTTGTAGCACGTTGCCTTGGTCTTGGCCTCCTAGCACGTTCCCATAGTCTTGGCCTATGCCTTGGCTTGCCCGCACGACTTTGCACGTTCATAACGTATCGGCTTGGCCTCCTAGCGCATTTCCTTCATCTTCGCCTATGCCTTGGCTTGCCTGCACGACGATGCCCATTCCTAGCATATTGGCATGGCCTCCTAGCAAGTTACCTAGGTCTTGGCCTTTGGCTTGGTCGCCGCGAGACGTTGCCCGTTCCTAGGATCATGGCTTGGCGACCTAGCAAGTTGCCTTGGTCTTGGCCTATGCATTGGCTTTCCCGCACGATGTTGCATGTTCCTAGCGTATTGGCTTGGCCTCCTAGCACGTTGCCTTAGTCTTGGTTGTCGTTTCCTTGCGTCATTGCTTGGCCTCCTAGCATGTTGGCATGGCCTCCTAACACGTTGCGTTGGTCTTTCTTTTCCGTTCCTAGGATATTGGCTTGGCCTCCTAGCACGTTGCCTTGTTCTTGGCCTATGCCTTAGTCGCCTACAATCATGGCTTGGCGTCCTAGCTTGTTGCCCTGGTCTTGGCCTATGCCTTGGCTTGCTCGCACAACGTTGCACGTTCCTAGCATATTGGCTTAGCCTCCTAGCACGTTGTCTTGGTCTTGGTTGCCCGTTCCTAGCATCATGGCTTGGCATCCTAGCATGTTGCCTTGGTTTGGCCTATGCCTTGGTTTGCCCTAATGATGTTACACGTTCCTAGCATATCGGCTTGGCCTCCTAGCGCGTTGCCTTGGTCTTGATTGTTCGTTCCTAGCATATTGAGTTGGCCTCCTAGCACGTTATCTTGGTTGCCCACACGACATTGCCCGTTCCTAGCATCATGGCTTGGCGTCCTAACACGTTGCCTTGGTCTTGGCCTATGCCTTGGCTTGCACGCACGAAGCTGCACGTTCCTAGGATATTGGCTTAGCCTCCTAGAACGTTGCCTTGATCTTGGTTGCTTGTTCCTAGCATCATAGCTTGGCCTCCTAACACTTTGCCTTGGTCTTGGCCTATGCCTTGGTTTACTCACATGAAGTTGCGTGTTCCTAGAATATCGGCTTGGCCTCCTAGCGTGTTGCCTTGGTCTTCGTTACCCATTCCTAGCACATTGGCTTGGCCTCCTAGCACGTTACATTGGCTTGGCCTCGTAACACGTTGTCTTGGTCTCGGCGTATGCCTTGGTCGCCCGCATGACGTTACACGTTCCTAGCATAATTGTTTGGTCACCTAGCACGTTTCCTTGGTCTTGGTTTCCCGTTCCTAGCATCATGGCTTGTCCTCCTATCACTTTGCCTTGGTCTTGGCCTATGGCATTGGTTGTCCGCACGATGTTACACGCTCTTATTATATTGGTTTTGCCTCCTAGCACGTTGCCTTGGTCTTGGTTGTACGTTCCTAGCATCATGGCTTGGCGTCCTAGCACGTTGCCTTGGTCTTGGCCTATGCCTTGGCTTGCCCGCATGATGCTGCACGTTCCTAGTTTATTAGCTTGGCCTCCTAGCACGTTTCCTTGTCCTCGGTTGCCCGTTCCTAGCATCATGGATTGGCCTCCTAGCACGTTGCCTTGGTCTACGCCTATGCCTTAGCTAGCCAGCACGACGTTGCACGTTACTAGCATATTGGCTTGCCCACTTGGCACGTTGTCTTGGTCATGGTTACCCGTTCCTAGCATCAAGGCCTTGCCTCCTAACACGTTGCCTTGGTCTTGGCCTATGCCTTGCCTAGCCCGCACGACGTTGTACGCTCCTAGAATATTGGCTTGGCCTCCTAGCACGTTGCCTTGGTCTTGGTTTCTCGTTCCTAGCATCATGCCTTGGCGTCCTAGCACGTTACCTTGGTCATGGACTATGCCTTGGCCTGCCCGCATGACGTTGCACGTTCCTAGCATATTGGTTTGGCCTCCTAGCACGTTGCCCTAATCTTGGTTGCCTGTTCCTGGCATCATGGTTTGGCCTCCTAGCACGTTGCACCGTTCTTAGCATATCGGCGTGCCCTCCTGGCACGTTGCCTTTGTCTTTGCCTATGCCTTGGCTTGCCCGCACGACGTTGCATGCTCCTAGCATATTGGCTTGGCCTCCTAGCACGTTGCCTTGGTTTTGGTTGGTCGTTCCTTGTATATTCGCTTGGCATCCTAGCACGTTGCCTTGTTCTGAGTTTTCCGTTCCTAACATATTGGCTTGGCCTCCTAGCAATTTGCTTGGTCTTTGTTACCTGTTCCTAGCATATTGGGTTTGCATCCTAGCACGTTGCCTTGGTCTTGGTTTCCCGTTCCTAGCATCATGGCTTGGCCTCCTAGCACGTCGCCTTGATCTTGGCATATGCCTTGGCCTGCCCGCAGGACGTAGCACGTTCATACCATATCGTCTTAGTCTAGCACATTGCCTTGGTATTCGATTCTCGTTCCTAGCATATTGGCTTTGCCTCCTAGCACGTTGCCTTGGTCTTGGCATATTCCTTGGCTTTCCCGCACGACGTTGCACGTTAATAGCATATCGGCTTGGTCTAGCACGTTGCCTTGGTCTTGGTTGTCCGTTCCTAGCATATTGGCATGGCCTCTAGCGTGGGTTAGTCGATCCTAACGGACGGATGAAGCCCGTCAGATACCGCCTTTCGCCCGTACTTCGAAAGGGAATCGGGTTTAATTTCCTGAACCGAGACGTGGCGGCTGACGACAACGTTAGGGAGTCAGGAGACGTCGACGAGGGCCTCGAGAAAAGTTATATTTTCTGTTTAATAGCCTGCCTACCCTGAAATCAGTTAAGTCGGCGATGGCATGTCACACGATATTCACTGGGCCAAGAGCACCCCCTCGAGTAAAAGCTTCTACAGCCAGTTGACCAAAATGAGGATCCCAAATTGCATGAGCAATAGGTCTTACATGTAAAGGGTCCTGTAATCTTCCTCGTCTTGACTGGTGATAGTTCATCATGTTCCAACTCCCGATAGTCTTCATCCAAGAAGATAAATGAGTCCCGTTCGGCGGAAGGGCTCTCTGGGGGGGGGGGGGGCGGCGGTCCCATGGACATAGTCCTTTCAGGCAGTGGCCGTTTAGTCCATGGTCCATTGGATGCTCGGTGCAAGGCCATAAATTGGAACAAGATCAATCTATACTTTTTACACTTGCTCAATCTGTAAAGCTAATTCGGAAACTTTGGAATGGGAGTAACCAAGCACCTCTCTTACCTACTCACTATCTAATAAACCGGACTCAACTCGGGAGAGGAAGAATCCACTCCCTGAGAAAGAAGGAAGTGCTTGCGCCTTTAGGAATCTTGCGATAAGGCTTGAACTCGCCGCATTCTAGTTTCCAGGAGCGCGTTCCGCTACTGACACTTGAAAAAGCTGCTTTCAAGGTCTCGTCGCTTTGAGCCCTGATACATTTTCGGTGCCATGGAGGAATTCTGTCACTTCAAGAAAGAAGGAAGGAATTCCATCAATAATTGCCAAATCCTAAATTCAGTCTTCACTGATAGATAGAAAGAGAAATTCTGTAAAGCAAAGAGAAAACTTTCTTTATTCTCATTGGAGAAAGACTCTCCCTCTACTTTATTTGACAGGGGCGGAGAATACCACTCTATCAATAACAAGAAAAACGTAGCAATTCCGTTTCAAATGGTTTGAGCTTGGAAGCAACCTGCTATCTATCGATAGCCGAGAACAGACTGCTATTGGCTGCTTCGCCTATCGATTCTAGTATGGCCGGCTTGGCTGTTCGGGTTAAAGGGGAGGGCCTCGTCGAAATCATCGGCTTTCTGCCCAACGCCACCTCGGGACGACTGCACGTTACATCATAGCAGCACGACCGAGCCGATTGGTCAGACGACGACTACTTCACTTATTAGGTTAGTATTAGCTGCCTGTCCCGGAATGGAATCAGATGGAATAGAAAAAAGCGGGATGAATTAAAGTAAAGACCCGATATTTGTGTTTTTTGAAGAGCAGAGAAAGCGAACTTCTTTTGAATCAAATCAAAGCATGCGCTGGTGAAAACCACCTCGACCGGATCAGAGTAAACAACAATGTCGAATCAGGCCGCCCCTTGCCTTGAGATTCTCGCGGATACAAAACATTCAATTAAAAAAATTAACCAAATTTGCCTGATGTAGAGGCAATCAAGAAAACTCTTGATACTCGCTTTAAGGTCACACAATCAGTGATTTCGAGTATCATCTACGACATTTTCACTTACGGTTCCCCCGGAAGATCAAGTTGATGAGCCGTGTGATGGGAAACCTTCCCGCACGGTTCGGAGAGCACTGAATTAGAATGCTTTTGTGGTTCTTCACTCTAGCCCTTAAGTATTCTGTTCAAAAACCTCATCCTCATTAAAAAAACAAAGAAAATCAGACTTAGAAGTCCTCCGACACGAGTCCTAGTCGTTGCGCTGCGGTCCGTTTCCCGGCTTCGCTTGCGCGATTTGCACTTTTGATTGGTTCCATCTTTGAGGAGCTTTCTAAGCTGTCTAACTCTCTATTACCATATGCAGAGGGAAACCAGGTTCAATAGCCGGATAGAGTAAGAAAACAACTAAATAGAAATGAGTACTTGCTACTGCTTTGGGCCCAGGAAGCGAAGGGAATGAGCTCGGCTGCTTCTCCTCCAAACTTCCTTTTCTCCATGCCCGTTCCGCATGCGCTTCACGCGCCATTGGCGCTTTGCTCTCTTCTTATTCTTCATTGGACGGTTCAGATGGACTTCCCCCGGACAATCGTGTCGGGTGAGCAACAGCCGCTTCGTCACAGTACTTACTTATGGGCTAACAGGTCACACTTTGGCCAAGTATCCTACAAAGAGACTCCCGAGAGCCAGAAGTATTAAAGGAATGGCCATAGGAATGGGATAGTGACTTATTTCGGGGCGACGAAAGGCTACTTCAATCTAGAAAACAGCCGGAAACTAGAGAGGGTCGCCTTTGGGAGCGTTCGCCGGTAACCATCACGACAACATAAAAAGGACCGCTGATCCATTCTAGATAGCCAGATGGAAGTTCTAGTAGATTTAGAGATTCTAACGGGGTTAATCGTCCGTTAGCGTCAATCTTGTTCAGAGACATTCAAGGTGAAAAATGGGGTTGATGGTGTTGGCTAAAAAAGAGGGAGAGAGGAGAGCCTCTCCTTCTTGCTTGCTTACCTAGCTCCTGTCTTAGTGACTCTTCCTCTTTTCTAGGTTTGTCTGGGAGGTGGTGACACACAACGACCAATCCTGAAAGACCACTCTTTCGTCTAAGGATGCCTAACCGTCCACACCCCCCAAACTGACTTGACGAGGAATCCATTCTCGCGAACAAACAAAACCCCTGCACACACCTAGGAGCAACCCTTCCTGCATATCCATACAAGACCCGAGTAGGCGGGATACGGAGGCAGCCTCACAAAAAGAACTGGGTCTTGGGAATGAGGGCTTGCCCACATTAACATTCTTTGGTCGAGTTGAGGACAAGTCCAATAAGAGCTAACGGGAGAAGTTCACTAAAGAACGTCTCTAAATAATAGAGAGTTCCTAGTGAGGGTGAATCAGCCATTTCCTTTGCTTGCTTGATCAAACACAACTCATGATTGGGTCGACCAGGCCAGATCATGAGTGAAATATCATGATCGGGACGACTAGGCCAGATCATGAGTGAATAGAAAATCGAAAAAGTCATTTAGGGGCCTTAGCTGGTGATCCGGGCTGTTTCCCTCTCGACGATGAAGCTTATCCCCCATCGTCTCACTGGCCGACCTTGACCCCTGTTCACAAAGACGTGGCCAAATGAGCTACCCAACAGATGACGCCTTAATAAGATCTTTCTGGTACGGCAGGTTCCAATGAAGAAGAAGAGTAATTCTGGCCGCCTTTCCACTCCTCACGTTGCTTTCCACCAAGCCAATAAAATCTGCCTCTTGTGCTCTAAAAGGCCTCTCTATGTTATGCTTCTCGACTTTACCGATCCTTCTGACATTCCATATAAGGACCTAGTAGGCAAGGGAATTGTTATAGCAAGCATGAGCGGGAATGAGCAATGACTTGAGTTTCGTTCTGGAGTTCGAGCGTTGAAAGTGAGTTCGAGCGGGGGTAGCATTCCGGTCTTAAGCAAAGCCGTCCTGCCCGTCCATATGTCCTGTTTAGTTAGTCTTTGACTTTTAGTTCATTAATTTATTCAGGTCGAAAAGAATGACGCGGATCATGGAGCAGGTTCTCAACAAGAAAGAACCACCAGTGTTTGGTGCAGCACCTGCATTTTGGTGCATTCTTCTTTCTTTCCTTGGTCTTCCGTTCCGTCATATTCCTAATAACTTATCCAATGAGAAGGGTGTGATACCACCACCTATCAGGCCCGACGAGCGGTCCACGGAGCTGCATCCCTACTCACCTGGTCCATGCACATCGCTCTCTCCAGGAGGTTGGCCGCCTATCATCGGGCCGTAAAGCCCTCACCCCGCAAGCACTTTGATGAATCTTCTATCAGGTTTGATTTCTCTCGAACTCACTTTCAACGCTCGAACTCCAGAACGAAACTCAAGTCATTGCTCATTCCCGCTCATGCTTGCTATAACAATTCCCTTGCCTACTAGACTTGTCTAAGAGTGTTTGGATGCACGTCTTTTGTTCATATTCCTGCGCAGTTAAGAGAGAAATTGTCCCCAAGGAAACCACTTGTGTCTTTCTTGGATATGGTCAGTCCGGCGGTACCATACCAAGAGGTAGAGCACTCACTTAAATGTGGCGAACCGTACCTAGAGAGAAAGATCCCGAGACTGGGAAAATCGAAAATGTACATAGCAGTTCCAGCTGAAATACTTGGAATAATTCTACCACTTCTACTAGGAGTAGCCTTTTTAGTGCTAGCTGAACGTAAAGTAATGGCTTTTGTGCAACGTCGAAATTGGCTGAATCCCGTGAAATCATTTCATAGAAGTTCATTGAGATCTTCTTTTTATAAAGCAAATCAACTTCGATTCTTGAATAATCCGCTTGATTTACTAACCTCGTGTTCTCATCCACTTTAAGGTCAGGTCGAAGCAAAGCGTTTTCCTAAAGCAATCCCCTCGCCCACTACCGGTTGATCCTTAGACCTGCCCCCCTCTTCTTCCATCAACTAAATCGATTCTTAGATCTTGTTCATGAGATTAAGAAAAAGAGCTTGTCTGATTGATTCACCTTCGATTATTAAATCAAGGAAGCAGAGTCAACGGCCTTTGAAGAAAGATAATTCGAACCAACACCTCTTGCATTCAAAACACTACCACATTCTTAATGTCGTGAGTTTTGGTATCAATATATCAAATCAATGATGGGGTCTGTTTGGCACCTAACTGGGCACCTAAATCGGACCGAACCCTTGTCAGGCTATTGTTCTCTTCTTCCCTCAAAGTTATGGAGTAAGACATAGAAAATAAATAAATTGGAGGTTGTACACCTCATTTTCCTGGGATTGTAGTTCAATCGGTCAGAGCACCGCCCTGTCAAGGCGGAAGTTGCGGGTTCGAGCCCCGTCAGTCCCGACCTAGGATCCGAAAGCCCCCCACCTCATTAAGATCATATTGGCATACTCTCCCAAAAAAAGAAAGAGCAGACCCCATTGAAGACGAGAGTGAGGTACAACAAGGCCATTTCTGTCCACCGCCCTTCTCACGGAGCCAATCCGTCTTTAGATCAGAAGTAGATGCCTCTTCCAGGGCTCTGTTTAGGCCTTTCTCGTATAAGCAGATGTGTGGGATTCCAAGATGAAAAGGAATCAATCCAATTACAGCTGTCAGCTAGATAGACGAAATGAGGGAATATCCAGACGTTTCAGTGGTTTCCATTTCGATGGTGACATTAACATCCTTTACCATCTTAGTTGAATCTTAACGAGAGCATATGAAGACTTTGGAAATGGATTGCAGCGAGTTACCTTACGGTAAGGAAAGTGCTGTCTAGCGGGTCTCTTTTACCCGCTAAGCTTACATGATTTCCATTTTTTAGATACTTGTTACAGGCCTAACCAAGAGCGCAAAAGAGCTTTATTTAGAATTAGAGTAAGGGCACGCCATTTGCAATGCCTTTTCTTGCTTTCGACAGGACCCCCTTCCGACAGGAGAAAAAAGATTACAGTTGTACACTCCCTTCATTCTACGAACCCTTGTTGATTATGAACTTCGTTCTCGAAGGCATCGGGCTTTTGACGGGCCAACCCTTTTTTATGCGCCGTTTTCCCAAATAAGCTTTGCTCCTCTGGGTGCTAGGCGCTTCCGTGGTTCGCGAGCCGCATCTCTACCCGCATTAGCGGAATCAAAATCCAATGGGCAGGATCTCTCTTGTATAAAACCCGCCCGCCTGTTCCTTTGTTCGCAAATTAAAAAATGAAATAAAGTAAAGTGAAGCAAAACTCAGAGTATTCAGGGTCTTAACCCAGGGAGAAATCTTTCTTCATAGATACAAGACATTCGTTGCTGATCTAAAAAATATCTTCTCCCGCGGTCCAAGGCATAGGAAAGACAGCAACTTGAGTGCGGAGGAGGGGAAAGGGCGCTCGAAGCAAAAGGAACGAAAAGCACACCATATAGGTCAGCGGCACATCCATATACATAGCCAGACACAAAGGTGTACAATCCGGTCAAAATCTGCGGTTCTTTAAGTTCATTCACTGTAGGTTCGAGGGCCTTTGCTTGACCCTCAACCGTTGGGTCCTTCTCGTTCCTCACCCTCAGCTAGGAGTTGCCTGCCTAACCGATCAAATAGACGGGAACCGCCCTGGTTGTAATAGATCGACTTTCATGCTAGTTCTTGCTCCAGCATGAAAGTTCCATTTCAGGGAAGGTGCAAAGCAAAGACAGGTACGTGCTAGCAAAGAAGGGAAGTGGCAAGGATTTCAAAGAAGAAGAAAGAAGAGAAAGTTAGTACATAGAGTCTTCCCCTGCCTAATTGATCAGCCAAGCGATTTTAGATTCTCGGAACATGGGTGAAGGTGATCTCCCTAAAGCGCTTGATCAGGTCAATGGCAAGTTCTTGGTACGATATGAGTTGGGTCTGTTTGGAACCTTCTTTCTTTGATTCTTTGATCGGAATACGGATGAGATCAGAAAGGCCATCATTGGGGCAAACGATGCAATAGCTTCGGTTAGAGCAAAGCCCAAAATGGCAGGTTTTATCCTTTTCATGTATAGATAAATCGTTTATTCCAAAACCCAATAAACCTGGGAAGCTACGTCGTCTTACTCAACCACATAAAAACGACCACGAGGCTGTAAAAAGAGAGAAAGGGGCGGCTATCTAGCGGGAGTCGTTTCGGTTGTATGCCACGAGGTCGCTATGGACAAGGGGACAAATGAATGCCCTCTTTTATTTTCCGCACCAATCCTTATTTACTACTACATCTTTTTTGGGGTGTATAGCTCAGTTGGTAGAGCATTGGGCTTTTAACCTAATGGTCGCCTCCCTAATACCTAATACATAGTTCCGTCTATGGAGCCTAAAGCTTCAACCATGACATAGCAGTAAGCAGTAAGTTGGCCTAGTCTCTCGCCAAGCCTTTGCCTTCTTCAGTGGCCAAGTACTCGTGATAGAGTACTCGTGCAAGAGCGCTTACAGCGGCTCGTAGCTATTATATCCATGGGGGTCGGCGGGGCTACTTCTTCTTCTTTCGAAATGAGAAGAATAGCGTAGTCAAAGTAGGCCAAGTCGGTAGCCTTTTTTGACACTTGGGAGAAGGGCTGTAGGATTAGAAAAAGATCCCTTTTACTTTTTCTAGGGTATAGTCCTCTTAAATGGATTACTAGTTCCTTCCTTCCCAATCAATGCTAACTCGATCTTCCTCGGCCCGGTAACCTTCGTTACCGTCAGCATTTGGTACTCTCTCGATAGCTTCAATAGTTCACTGAAAGCCTTTGGTGTAATGAACCGTCAGATGCACCCCCGGCGGCCCTTGAAAATCTGGAGGACCAGGTGCCTCCCACGCCCTGTCGTACTCATAACCTTAGGTCTCGAAGGTGAACAACCTCTGGTCGATGGAACAATGTAGACAAGGGAAGTCGGCAAAATGGACCTGTAATCTCGAGAAAAGGATTGGCTCTAAGGGCTGGGCAGGGGGGTCCCAGTCCCGAACCTGTCAGTTCTCGGCGGACTGCTCGAGCAGCTTCCGCGGCGAGAGCGGTCGCCGTGTGCCGGCCGAGGGACGAACTGGGAACGACCTTTTCGGAGGCCTTCCCCAGGCAATGAACAACCAAGTCAGAATTGGTACAGACAAGGGAATCTAACTGTTTAATTAAAACAATGATTTGCGATGGTCCCTGTGTGATTTCTGCCCAGTGCCTGAATGTCAAAGTGAAGAAATTCAACCCAGCGCTGGTAAACGGACGGAGTAACTATGACTCTCTTAGGGTAGCAAAATGCCGCGTTATCTAATTAGTGACACGCATGAATGGATTAACGAGATTCCCATTGTCCCTGTCTACTATCCAGCAAAACAACAGCCAAGGGAACGGGCTTGGCAGAATCAACGGGGAAAGAAGACCATGTTGAGCTTAACTCTAGTCCGACTTTGTGAAATGACTTGAGAGGTGTAGTATAAGTGGGAGCCCTCAGGTAAGAGTGAAATACCACTACTTTAATCGGTATTTTACTTATTCCGTAAATCGGAAGCGGGGTAATGCTCCTCTTTTTGGACCCAAGGCTCGCCTCGGAGGGCCGATCCGGGCGGAAGACATTGTCAGGTGGGGAGTTTTGCTCGCCTCGCAGGCGTCCTAAGATGAGCTCGACGAGAACAGAAATGGCGTGTAGAACAAAATGGTAAAAGCTCGTTTGATTCTGATTTCCAGTACGAATATGAACTGTGAAAGTGTGGCCTAACGATCCTTTAGACCTTTAGAAATTGAAGCTAGAGGTGTCAGAAAAGTTACCACATGGATAACTGGCTTGTGGCAGCCACGCGTTCATAGCGACGTTTCTTTTTTATCCGTCGATGTCGGCTCTTCCTATCATCGTGAAGAAAAATTCACCAAGTGTTGGATTGTTCACCCTATAATAGGCAATGTGAGCTGGGTTTAGACCGTCGTGAGACAGGTTAGTTTTACCCTACTGATGACTGTTTGGACCAAAATCTTCGCCTAACGACAATCGAATGGAATCATGAGATCATCGATACCAAGGTACAGAGAATGAACGACTCGTGGCATGACAAAGGGACATCGTGTCTATCAGTAATTATATCGTACGACCAGGCTCTTATCATACGACATAAGACATAAAGGATCGACCAACGATACGATCCGGCGTAAACGCATCTCTCCTTCGACCATTGAATGTATCGTTAGACGTTCATCCAATAAACGGTGTAACATATGTTTCAAATATGTTATTTAATGCAGGACCATTATCGTTAACGGATATAACGGACACCAATAAAGCCTCCATTATTATCCCACCATTTAAATCTCATCTGGTATAAATAGAAGAGCATATGGACGCGAAAGGAACACGCATCGAACACGATACTCATGATAGAGAGCATACTCAAGCGTTATTCATTATTATACTCTAATTTATACACGATCATTGTACTACGAGGACGATGTCCCTTATTGACGTAATTTTTACTAGTGCATCGATGATACAAACCATCGTCTGTGGTTTTTTTTCCTTTAACCAAGGGTTTTTCCGCCTAACCAAATATCATTTGCTTTCGTTTATTTACGTTTATGTTGTGTTTGTCGTTTGATTCTTTCTTTTGTCGGATAAACTCCACACTAACATTAAGTTGATTTTACTAAACCAATTTTTGGCATAAACAGTTTGGTGCCATCCGTGGGATCCGACTTAAAGAAAATGTTTCGACATATTCTTTTGTTACTAACATTTGCTACTTAGATTTGCATGGATGTCAAATCAGCTGTCAATTGAGCAATTGGTAGCTGAACCCGAAAACGCCCGTCAACGCATCACCCAGTTGGAAAACCTGCAGGGACCTCTGGGCTTTGAACGACCGTATATCCCTCTCAAATATGTAGCAACCGGGAATCAAACAGGCTTACCACCATTTAATCCAGGACAAACTTGGTTTATCCCTATGCCTCCGTCGTTCGTCCCAAATTCACCACAGACGACCGGAGTATAGATATCCCAACAAGAAATACTTCGATTGACGGATGGAACGCAAGTATCCCAGCCGGGAACGTTTCAAACAACGTTTGTAACGCAAGTATCCAAGCCGGAAACGTGTCAACCGTCATCCATAATACAAATATCCCCGCAGGAAACATTCCAATCAACGACCGGGACACAAGTATCTCAACAGGAAGCGCTCCGATCAACGATTAGCATACCAATATGGAACATAAATGTTGGGCGTTTAGATCCCAAATGGACAAATGTATCCAACGTACAAAGTGGGTTTCATGGGCAAAGCATGGGAAAGAGTACATCCGGCTTCCAATTTCAAAACGTGTCCATCGACCAAAACTCGCATGTGTCTGCGGAATTACATCAACCTCTGTTAGATCCTAAAATATCAACAATGTAGAAAGATTAAAGAACAAGAACAAGAATTATGTAACTGAAGTTGTATATCGTATTGATTACTGAACAGTATTACAAAGTATGTATCTTTACCAGCTCTATGAACGTTAGTTCTAACTACCAAACAAACTATCTATTTATATACAAACGAAAATGCTAAAGTTACAGTACAAAAATGACAAGCATGTCCAGAACTACTTCTGAACTTCTTCAGAAGTATCTTCAAAACGATCTTCAGAACTTCTTCAGAACTTCTGAAGTAGCCACTTCAGAAGTTATGCCTTAGGCTTTACTTTGCTTGTCTTCTGAGTTCTGAACCTTTCTTTCTTCAGACAGTACCCAGTCTTCTTTTGAAGCTATCTTCTGATATCTATCAATCTCCCCCTTAGCTTCAAAAGTTCAAGTCATAACTCCAGAAGTTTAAGATTTGTCTGACATCTTTAAGAATAAGACTTATGTATTCCTACAAAGATTCAGTGATTCTAAGCGTCTTTTTGGCAAGTTTTTTGTACTTTTGCCATTCTTCATCCCTTAGATTCTTTTGTCTTTTGTTCTTTCTCCTCTCCAATCAATCTCTTATAGCCATCAGAGTTCCATTGCAACATTTATGCAATTCTTCAAATCCAAAAGACCTCTTGATCTGAATACCATTGCTTCCATCCAAAAGACTTCTTGCAACATTTATTTATCTCTTACAGGGATTCTGATATTTCTGATTATACATGAATACCATTGCTTCCATCCAAAAGACTTCTTGATCCAGCAATCAATGTAATTGAACTTTTGTTCATATTCCATGAACATTTCTGGATGAAAATATTCAAGAAACATTGTGAGAGCATTTTATTCAATTCTTTGGTCTTGCAGATGTTCAGATTCAGAAACTTGAGTGACAGGAGCATTTTCCTTCCCTTTTTCTATTTCTTTTAAACATGCTTCTAAACTTCCTATCTTCTGAGAAAGTTTCAGAATTTCTTCAATATCTTGTTTCTTAGTATGAATCTGAAAATCATACATATTGCTTAGAATATAATCAGTTCTTTTAATTTTATTCACTCATGTATGTCCAACAAGATAGCTCTTTCTAATACAATCTCTGAAATAGATCCTTTCCTTGATCAAATAGATTATCTCTTCTTTTACATCAGATGCAGCACTGAACCATTCAACATAATTCAAAAGCCAGTTCATAGTGGAAGTTGAATACTTTGGTATGTCAGACACAATGAAAGTCTTGTTATTAACACCCTCTGTTTCATACATAAAACCAATTTCTGGATTTGTAAACACTTTGGTTAGCCCATGTCTGTCCATATGTACTGGCTCTAAAAGGTTTACTTTAGATAATCTGAATTCCAAAGCTAGCTGAAAATCCTACTTGATAAGATTTCTAATATAGATTCCTAAGATCCTTCTTACTTCAGAAACAAGTTCAGAATCTTCTTTCTTCACACAAAATGCCAGAATAGCAAGTTTATCCTGTAGCCTCAACTTGTATATGACAAATTGAGAGAACTCTGTTATAGTACCATCTCTTCTTTCAGCTCCAAATTTCACAATGAATAGATCATCTTCAATGGTTTTAGTTAAGCACCTAATCTTCTTAATCAAAGTAGAATCATCTAATTCCTGAATTCCATGCTTTTGTACGTACATTCTCACTTTTGAAATTTGATCTTCAGACCATTCATCATTTAGAAAATCTTCAAGAGTTGCATACTTCAGATTCCTTCTGTACATGTAACTATAAGAATCTTCTGGAAAGATAAGCTGACTATCTCCAGAATTATCAAACAGTGTCTCTTTTTCATATACTTGATCAATAATAGGTTCTTCAAGAATAGGAAGATTGCTTGAAGAAATAGTAATACATGCCCTGAATCTGACTTCTAATTTTTCTGAAAAGACCATCAGAATTTCATCTGAAACTTCAACATCATGCATATGACATAAGTCCATCTCTATGTCAAAATATTTAGCTGGTTGATTTAGAAAATCTTTGAAAATAACCAATCTTTCATCCAAGAATCTACACTCCAGATTCCTTGGATTATTCAGAATTATGTATACCCAACAGAATTGGCTTATTAACCTCCATAATTTTTCAGATATTTCATCATTATCCACTCTATTCAGAACTTGTGGTCTCCAAATCACCACTTCTCTATGTTCATTTTCTTCTTCATCATTCTCCTCCATCTCCACATCATCATCAAATACTATAACATTTGAGAGATCACCAGGTTCTTAAAGTACTTCTTCAAAGGCCAAATATTCATTCAACATTTATTCATTAGAATTTGGAATAACGTCTGTATCTTCTGAACTTTGATTTCTTTCAGAATCATGAGACACCTTTTCAGTCTCATATCCTTCTTCAACATTTGCTTCAGAAGTAACATTTTCAGCCTCTTGCCCTTCAGTTTCAGCATATAAAATATCATCTATAGCTTCAAAAACTCTGTTAGTATCTTCACCAACAGCATTCTGAACTTATTCAGAAGATTTTTCAGAATTTTGAACAACATCTTTAGATACTTTATGTCTCTACTCCCCCTCTTGATCATCAGGACCCTGATCATCAGGACCCTGATCATCAGGATTTCTTTTCAAAGTATCTGCTTGAGGCCTGCACTCTAAGACAGAGAGTCTTTCATTTAAAGATGACTGAGAATTCTGAATTGCAGACAAATGAGTCAAAATCTGATAATTATCTTCCTTTGTAGCAAATTTGGAAGAATCCGGCTGAGTAGAAGAAGAAGAAGGCATTGAAGTCTTCAGAGATGCAACTGTAGAAACCACTTCAGAAAAAGCTTTCAGAATTTTCGGCTTCAAAGTTTGTAGATCATTGGAAGTTGACAACTGGAAATCATTCAACTTATTTACCACTTTTATCTCTTGCTTATCCAACCTATCCTCTATCACCTTGTAAGATTTATCCGTCAAATCCTTAATGTCCTTCTGAATCTTTGCAAATTCAGAAGTACAGAAATGTTTGAATTATGAGAATTCAGAAGATGAGGGAAAGGTTCCAAGACCAACAGATGGTCTTGTTTGCAGTCCTTCAGAAGAAGTCTGGCCTGTAGATACCACAACATCATGAACCACAAAAGATTCTGTAAATGGGGCTTTAGAGATGTTCACCCCACCAGGACTTCCAACCAATCCTTGATATCCTGTACTAGGAATATCTATAGTTGTTATGGCAATGTGACAAACACTTTCGATTGGGACATCTGTAAGATGTGTGCTTGTGTGAAAGAAATCCACATGTAGTGGTTCATTAGATTCAAGATTAAGTGGACTCTCAGACTCAATGTGCTCAAAGCTGTGAAGGGGGGACATATGTCCTTCTTTTTCAACAATAGGCTCCACCAAACGGGGACCTATTGGTAAATGAGCTGCTTTCCCCATAAGTGTTTTTGAAACACCCTTCTGTTGAGAGATGGGTGAGTGGTTGGGGGTGTTAACAAGAGTTGCCATAGGCTCACTGGCTAGTTCAATATTACCCACCAAAGAGTGTGGAGTAATAGATGATGTGGCTGCCCGGCTTGTAACATTTGGTTCACAAGTTTGTTTTTCTTTTACTTGTGTTCTCCCCTCTTCAATTCTTTTTCTAACTCTTCTACCCAAGCTCTCATTTACATTTTTCCTCTTCACACCATGAGGTTGTTCTCCCCCATAAACAGGCTCCCCACTCTTCCTAGGAATTCTAGACTTCTCACAATGCTCACCACTCTGGTTAGAATCAGGGGAAGAGACTACTGGTTTTGGTAGTCCCATTAATTCATAATACTCATTTAGAATCCTATTTTTGGGATTTACATGTGCAAGTAAATGATCAGGTAATGGTAATGCATTGGGAAATAGCAATTTTGCACTTGGTGGCCTTAGATTATCCATAGAGAAGAGTGGAACATGTACCTCATGAGTTAAAACTGGAATAGCTGAAACAACTTTCATGGCACCTTTGATGAAAGTCTGAAAAAATCTCTTAAAAGGTATGTAATTGTAGGTAGATTTCTTCAGAACTGCAGACTTGAGTTCTTCAAAGATAAGGGAAGCATAATCATAATGTTTATTATATGCAACACCGTGAAAAATGATCCTCCCATTTGTAGAAGCTCGATCCAGGCTTGAACTTTTCCCAGAAAGAAAAGTGTTCAGAATGGTGAATAGACAATACCAGATTGGGGGTAAACACTTCCTTCTGAAGGATCTTAAGGCATTTAAATGTTCAGAATAGCCCAACTTCATAAAATCAGAAATCATTTCCGAGGATGATGGAATAGGGTCAAATGAAGTTTTCCCAACAACTTCATCTTTTTTAGGAAGAAAATGAATGCTGCGAACATCTTCAACAGAAACACATACCTTGTATCCATGAACATATGAAGAAATGTCATCTGCTTCTTCATCAACTTCAACATGAAACCACCACTGTTGTAGGTATGAGGCAGGAACCAGAAATTTCCTTGATAAGAGAGCACGAAGGGGATGTTTCTTCAAAATTTCAATCAAGATCATTTGATCATCATTGAAATCAGCCGATTTGAAATTCAGAGCACGGTTGTTCTTTTTGATATCCAATTACTTATCTTCAGGAACATACAATTTTGACAAATCAGGACCATCACTACTTTCAGCACGAGAATGAGAATCACCTACTCCAACATTTGATTCAGAAGCCACAACAATAGGCTCAATTTGTGTTTCCCCAGTTTTGTCAGTATGCAGGTTAGGGTTAGGGTTAGCATTTAAAGGTTCAGCTTCAGGATTACCAGTTGTAGCAGTGTCCTTTAACATCTGTGTAACATCTAAGGCAGATCCCATATCGGCCGTGGACATGAGTGATGCTGGGTTCATAAGTAAATCTTGGCCTTCCTAAACACAATGCGTTTTGGGGCCACACGCAAGGCAGGAAATTGGAACTCTGTGGTTAAGCGTGCTTGGATGGGAGTAGTACCAGGATGGGTGACCCCCTGGGAAGTCCTCGCCAGGTCGCTAGAAACAAAGCCTTGCGGCTTAGGCCAAAGCGGACAATATTGTGTCGTGGTAAGGCGGGGTGTTACAAATGGTATCAGAGCCGCTCCTGTGTTGCTCGGGATTTGGGGCAAACCTCATCGAGGACGATGAGTCCCTAAGGGGTGGGGGGTTTGTAACACCTTAAGCAGATCCCATATCGGCCGTGGACAGGAGTGATGCTGGGTTCATAAGTAAATATTGGCCTTCCTAAACACAACGCGTTTTGGGGCCACACACAAGGCAGGAACTTGGAACTCTGTGGTTAAGCGTGCTTGCGTGGGACTAGTGCCAGGATGGGTGACCCCCTGGGAAGTCCTCACCAGGTCGCCAGAAACAAATTTGTGCGGCTTAGGCCAAAGCGGACAATATTGTGTCGTGGTAAGGCGGGGTGTTACAAATGGTATCAGAGCCGCTCTTGTGTTGTTCGGGATGTGGGGCAAACCTCATCGAGGACGATGAGTCCCTAAGGGGGGTGTTTGTAACACCTTAGGCAGATCCTATATCGGCCGTGAACAGGAGTTATGCTGGGTTCATAAGTAAATCTTGGCCTTCCTAAACACAACGCGTTTTGGGGCCACACACAAGGCAGGAACTTGGAACTCTGTGGTTAAGCGTGCTTGGGTGGGAGTAGTACCAGGATGGGTGACCCGCTGGGAAGTCCTCGCCAGGTCGCCAGAAACAAATCCGTGCGGCTTAGGCCAAAAGCGGACAATATTGTGTCGTGGTAAGGCGGGGTGTTACAATCTGATCATCTTCTAGAGTTATCTCCATTGATCCAACCATTATTTTCTTAGGAACAATCTTGAATGAATCATCACTTGATGATCCATTACCGTCACTGAAGCACGATTTGGCAGATTGAATAGGTAAATCCACATTTGAAGTCGACATTGTTAGAAATGAGTAAGGATTTGAGTTTGAATGAAGATCAATGATCACAGAGAGATTTCGGAGGGAAAATTGCTAAAAAATGAAGACGACGATGAAGCCATGGATTATATATGACTGGATGATCGTGGATGGACACGTGGCCAAAAAGTAACGGTTATTAGAGTAGAAATCATCATTTATTTAGATAAATGAACCGTTTAAGTGACGTGTTTAGGAGTTGACCGATGAACCTAAAACACGTGGCACACGTTTAAATGAAGTACAACGGGATGTAAGTTTCTGAGAATAAGTTCAGAACTTCTGAGAATAAGTTCAAAAGTTTGAATGAAAAGATTCAGAAATACTTCAGAACTTTCGAATTTAGTTCAGAACTTAACTTTTTGATAGGTATATCAGAATAGCTTCAAAAGAGACTGGGTTCTGAAGATATGCAGATCTGAAGATAGAAGCTCAGAACTCAGAGAAAGTCAGAAAACACCTAAGGCATAACTTCTGAAGTGTCAACTTCAGAAGTTCTGAAGGTTCTGAACATGTTTCTGAAGATACTTCTGAAGGTGCTTCTGAAGAAGTTCTGAAGAAGTTCAGAACTATTTCTGAACATGTCTGTCACCAATGTACTGTCTGTTTAGCATTTTCTCTCTTGTATAAATAGTTGTTAGATAGTCTGTTAGAACTAACGTTTCATAATCTTGTAATACAGTATTGTAATATCTTTCATTTGATCAATACATATGACATTTGGCTATCAGATCTAATTCCATATTCTACTTTCTTCATTATACTGATTGTTAAGGGTCCTAACAATTGGTATCAGAGCCAATTCATCTGTTCTTGAAGAAGATTTGTTGTCGGATACGACGGTTCTTCTTGATCTACAAAATTTAAATTCAATACGGTGAATTCTCGATCTTCTAACAATCAAAGATGTCTAAAGAAATAGTCTCAATCGGATGCGAAACGAAACCACCAACTCTCTTCTTAGGGGAATATCATCAATGGAGAATTAGAATGATACAATTCTTGGATAACATAGATGAAGCTTTAATGCAATCTATTACAAATGGTCCACTAGAGGTATTTGTTGAAATTCCAAATAGTTCCAAGAACTCGAATCCACTCCACGAGATCCCCGCTTCAAGAATTAAAAAGAGTCCGTGGTATGTACAATGCAACGAGAGAAAGTCCAAGTCAAAGTTGACAAAAGAGCTTTAACTGCGCTCACAATGGCAATTCCTAATGAAATTTTTAATAGGGTTGATAGTCTTTCATCAGCCAAAGCCATGTGGGATGAAGTAGAGGCTCAAATGCAGGGGAGTACCAAAGCACAGGCACAAAGGCTAAATATCTATGTAGGTACTTATGAAAATTTCAGATACAAAGATAATGAATCTATTACTGATACATATAATAGATTCAATAACATTCTGAACGATCTAAGGAGAAATGGAGTTCAGAAATCAAATTCTGAAATTAACAATAAATTTACGAATAATGGGTACTGAATGGTCAACCTTCTCTGACAACATGGTCACTAGAAATCTTTCTAGAAAGACAATTCATGATGTCTATGGGATTTTATTTCAACAAGAAGATAAAATCAAAGTTAGACAACATGAACAGAAAATGGCAAATGAAGTTGCTCTGTTAAGCAAGAAGTTTAACAATTCTATGACCATGTCAACAAAGAAGACTGTTGATATTCCTGAGGTTAAGGTTTGTGATGGTGATGAATCGGATGAAGAACTCAAGAGAATTTTTGATAATATTGCATTCTTGTCAAGACAGTTCACACATAGATATAATCAAAAATATCAGAACAAAGCAAGAATTGAAACTGGACCTAAGAAAGGTCAAGAAACTGGTCAAACTGAAACAACTGAACCAGCAAGATGCTTCAATTGTGGCAAACCTGGGCACTATGCAAGACAGTGCAAGATGCCTAAAGTAAAAAACTCAGGTTACTATGAGAAGAAGCATGCATTAGCAAAGAAGAAAGAAATCAACCCTGCTCTAATTTGTGTGAGATGGATTCTAAAGAAAAACAACAAGCTGACACAGAGGTATTACCTTCATCTTCTGAATCAAAGTCTGAAAATAATTTCTCCTCTGAACTAAATTCTGAATTAAATTCTGAATTAAATTCTGAACATAACCATGATTCTGAAACAAAAATTCAAGTTCAAAACATGTTTTCTGAATTTGAAATATTAAGGAACAGAATCAAGGGTGAAAGAATGTTAGTGAATCAATTTAGAGCTGAAAGTCAGATCTATAAAGAAAATTGTCAAGAAGCTGAACAAAATCTTGAAAAGATTTCTGAAGAAAAAGTTTCTTTAAAAGAAAAATTGGACAATTTACAAAAAGAGATAGTTAATGAGAAATCTGAAAAAGAGATCTTAAGTGTTAAAATGAACTTTCTGAATCAAGAAAGAATTGATATGTACAAGAAGATTAAAGAACTTGAAGATTTAAATTTCAAAAGAGGACAAACTGAGCAAACTCTGAATATTTTAACAAACCAGGCTCAGAATTCAAAATTTTATAATATTAAAGCTGGTCTGGGATATAATGATAATCAAATTCTGAAAAAGGCACCTGCAAATTTATATGATTTCTCAAAAATGAAAATTTTTAATGAAACAAATGTAGGTGTTATCCCTAAACCCGTTGAATTTTTTTCTGCGAAATTTGAAAGGATACCTTTTATTAAATCGTAGACTTTGTTTTCAGAAGAAGTTCCTCTAAAGTCTGATGAATCAAAAATTAAATCTGAAGATTGTTCAGAAATAAATTCAGAGATAAATTCTGAATTCAATTCTGAAGTTACTTCAGAAAATATTTCTGAGAATATATCAAAATCTTAAGAAAAGTATGATGAATTTTCAGAAGCTGACTCCTCAGAAGATGCTGATGAAAATTCCAAAATATTTTTTGATGATTCTGATAATGAGTCTACTACTACAAAAGATTCAAGTATTTTTACAAAAAGTACTACTCCCAATAAATTTTCAGAACTTATGAATGCTTCTGACTCAGAAGATGAAGATGATTAAATGATGCAAGTTATTGACAAAGATCGTAATGTTGTGTATAAACTACAATCTTCTATGACTGAAGGAGATAAACTAAAATCTATATTTGGCACATCTTCTGACTTTAACACCAGAGTTAAAATTTTTGAGCAAGGTCAATCTTCAAAATCTGCTTCAAACATTCAGAAAATTAACTCAATTGATTCAGAGATAAAATCTAAAAAGCATAAAAGAATCTCTTATACTAATCCTCATTTTTTGTCTGTTTCAGAGTTGTCCACTCTAGTTTGGAGAAAGAAAGGAGAGAGACTATCAAATTCAGACAAATTAGATAGTTTTCCTGCTTTACAAAAATGTGTTGTACCAAAGATTAAAACAGTGAATAAAAAGCCTTTTTTTGATAAATCAAATGTTATTAACTCCTCTATGTCTTCTGCGATTGTTAATACTTTAAAGAAACATATTCACTGTATTACTTGTGGTCATCATAATTTTCATATAATCTCCAAGACTAACAAAAAGAATTTGATAAACTCTATTAAAAAATGTTCAGCTATATTGACAAATAAGCTTAAAAATGAAATTAAAAAGAAAAAGCAAAACAAAGTTAAAAGTCATGTGTGGGTCATCTCAGAACTTCTAAATTTTCAACTAATATCAAAGGACCCATTCAGGAATGGGTACCTAAATCTCAATAATCTCTTTTGCAGATATGTCATGTGTGGGTCTTAGATTCCGGATGCTCAAGACACATAACTCCTTTCAAAGAACTCCTAACTGATTATCATGAAAGATATGGAGGAACAGTTAGTTTTGGAAATAATGCAAAGGGATTTGTGAGAGGATATGGCACATTCAAAAAGGGAGAAGTGACAGTAATGAAGGTTTTTTATGTTGAAGGTTTAAAACATAATCTTTTCAGTATTAGTCAATTCTGTGACAAAAATTGGAAAGTGAATTTTGACATAGATTACTGTCATGTTCTGAGTACAGCAAATAAAAATGAATTAACTGCCTACAGAGATGGAGATATCTACACAACAACTTTTACTGCCTCAGGTCAACTGCAAGGTGTATGTTACATGTCTACATCAATGAGAAATAATAGCTGGCTTTGGCATAGAAGAATGTCACATCTGAATTTCAAAGCCATTTCTGAACTAGACAAACATCACTCAGTTAGAGGTCTACCCAAGATCAGATTTGAAAAGAACACTCTTTGCTCTGCTTGTGAACTAGGGAAAATTAAGAGAAGTTCCCATCCTCTAAAAATTTTATCTTCATGCAAAGCTCCTTTAGAAATGTTAGACATGGACTTGTGTGGACCAATGAAGACACAAAGCATGGGAGGAAAGAAATACATCCTGGTTATAGTTGATGAATATACAAGATATACATGGATTGAATTTCTTAGACTCAAATCTGAAACCTCTGAAAAAAGTTGATACCTTTTCTGAAGAAAGTTCAAGTTCTTTTTCAACTACCAATTCAAAAGATCAGAAGTGACAATGGAACAGAATTTACTAATTCTACACTTCAGAATTTTTTGGAATCTGTTGGTATTTCTCATAATTTTTCCGCTGTAAGAACTCCTCAACAAAATGGGGTAGTTGAAAGAAAGAATAGAACTTTGGTAGAGGCTGCAAGAACTATGCTTGCATATTCAGAACTTCCTCTGTCTCTTTGGGCAGAAGCTATTGCTACTGCATGTTTTACTCAGAACAGAACCATTCTTAACAGAAAATTTCTTAAAACTCCTTATGAATTGTTAAAACAAAGAAAACCCTCTATTGATTATTTTAAATTTTTTGGTTGCAGGTGTTTTCTAAAGAATGATACTCCACAGCATATAGACAAATTTGCACCAAAAGGTGTTGCTGGGATATTTGTTGGCTACTCTCAAAGATCTAAAGCATATAGAGTCCTTATCAAGGGAACACAAAGGATCATTGAGACTACAAATGTCAGATTTCATGAGCCAACATTGACTTCTGAACAAAACAGTTCAGAACTCGTACATAACCTAGTTTCTGAAAGTTTGGACTCCGAAAACAATAAAAAATCTTTTTCTAAATCTCAAAAGACAAATCCAGATGAATTGTGTAAAGACTTATTTGACATTTCTGTAAATGTTTCTGCAGATTATCAGAATCCTTCTCTTCTCAGATGTTCTAATGATTCAAACATTTCAGAAATACAAACTCCAAGCACTTCAGCTCCACCCCTCTCAACCTCAAATACAGAAAATTCAACTACTGAACATACACATTCAACTTCTGAACCAATTCCTATTCATTCAGAACAAATTCATATAAATTCTGAACAAGTTCAACCAACTTCTGAACCCGGTTCAGAAATTCCAATTCTTTCAGAATTTATTCCTTCTAAATTTGAGAATGTACATAATGTTCCTTTTGAGGGGGATACTTCAGATTTACATTCATTGATCAATCATGATACTGACACTCAAGCAATTATTGATGACTATGACTCTTTGAATAATGTCTCATCTGTTCAACCACTACCAAATGTGAACAAATGGACATCAAATCATCCAGTACATCAAATAATTGGAGATCCATCAAAAGGTGTACAAACAAGATCTGCAACAGCAAATGAATGTCTGTATGTGAATTTCTTAAGCAATATAGAACCCAAAAAGACATATGAGGCACTTCAGGATCCAGACTGGATTCTAGCTATGCAAGAAGAGTTAAATCAGTTTGAAAGGAACAAAGTCTGGAGATTGATACCAAAGCCTAAAGGAAAATCAATCATTGGCACTAAATGGGTCTTCAGAAACAAAAAAGATGAAAATGGTATTGTTGTAAGAAATAAGGCAAGGCTTGTAGCAAAGGGGTATTGCCAACTAGAAGGCATTGATTATGATGAAACATTTGCTTCTGTTGCTAGACTAGAAGCAATTCGAATATTCCTTGCTTATGCTGCTCACAAGAACATGAAGGTCTACCAAATGGACGTTAAATGTGCATTTTTGAATGATATTCTTCATGAAGAAGTTTATGTTGAGCAACCAGAAGGATTTGTAAGCAAAGAATTTCCAAATCATGTTTATATTTTGGATAAAGCCTTATATGGTCTCAAGCAAGCACCAAGAACATGGTATGATACTCTTACAACTTTTCTTCTGAATTCCAAATTCAAAAGAGGTACTGTTGATACTACCTTATTTCTGAAAAAGGAAGGTGATGATCTGATATTAATACAAATGTATGTGGATGATATTATATTTGCTTCTACTAATCCAAAATTTTGTAGAAATTTTGAGAAAATCATGCAAACAGAATTTGAAATGAGTATGATGGGAGAGTTGACATTTTTCCTTGGTCTTCAAGTTAAACAACTTCCTACTGGCATATTCATTAATCAATCTAAGTATGTCTCTGACTTACTTAAGAAGTTTGACATGACTGATTGTTCAAGTATTCAAACTCCAATGGCCATTGCAACTAAGCTAGAATCTGATTTAAATGGCAATTCTGTTGATCAGAAAAAGTACAGAGGCATAATTGGATCTTTGCTTTACTTAACTTCTAGTAGACCAGATATAATGTTTGCTACATGTATTTGTGCCAGATATCAAGCTAATCCTAAGGAATCTCACCTTCTAGCTGCAAATAGAATACTTAGATACCTAAAAGGTTCTCCTTCATTGGGACTTTGGTATTCTAAGGATTCTAATTTTGAGTTAACAGCATTTACAGATGCAGATCATGGTGGTTGCAAATTAGACAGGAAAAGCACTTCTGGATCATGTCAGTTTCTGGGTGATAGACTAGTTAGCTGGTCTTCAAAGAAACAAAATTGTGTTTCTACCTCTACGGCGGAAAATTTGAATATGTAGCAGCTGCAATATGTTGCTCACAAGTAATCTGGATGCAAATTCAACTAAAAGACTATGGTTACACTTTCAAAAAGATTCCTTTGTATTGTGATTCAAAGAGTGCCATAGCCATCACTGCCAATCCTGTTCAACATTCAAAAACCAAGCACATTGATGTAAGATATCATTTTATCAAAGATCATGTGGAAAAAGGTAATATTGAAATGTTTTTTGTTCAGACAGATTATCAGTTAGCTGATTTATTTACCAAAGCACTTGATGAAAAACGATTTAATTTTTTGGTAAGTAAATTGGGCATGATGAATATGTCTATGTGAGTATGAACCACAATATTTTTTTTTTGTAGGTTATATTCTCAATTTTTTTTTCATTTCTCTAACACTTGTATCTTTTTGTGTTAAAATGTGCATTATTCAAGGGGGAGAATCATATTTGTTTTTGGTTCAAAAGGAGGTGTTTCTAGAAAGTTGAAACCCAGTCTTACACACCAACACTAAGAAAACTGAACAAACTTCTTAGATAAAATTGTTTTCATTGTTCAAACCTACTTCTGAACTTTCAAAAAAGATTTATATTGTTCAGAAGTTTGTAGTTTTAAATGATTTTTGGATGATTAAAGACATGAATGTTTAGTTCTGAACTAAAGGTTCTAGTTCTGACGTTCTTATGAACTATTCTTTTCTTCAAAACTTCTGAACTTCTTCTCAGAAGTTATGACCTACTTCTGAAGTTTTTGAATTTTCTCTCAGAACTTCTTTTTCCGTTGGATTTTTGCATTTACGCGTGTGCCACGTGTTTTAATCTCATTGGCCAAACCTTAAACACACGTCGCTTAAACGGTTCACCTATCCAAAATAAATGATGATTAGTTGTCTAATCTCGAGTGCTTTTTGGCCACGTGTCATTAGAACGTATAATTTGAACGTCTAAATTCATTCTTTCTTCACCTTCTTTATTTTTTTCCCCGATTTCTGTGTTCTATACTCATCAATCTCATTCGACTTTCTGTTTCTAATCAACAATTTCTAATCAACAATGTCGTCTTCGAATGTCTTGGCTTCTACTTCTTCAAGTATCAATGGTAGCAATGGATCTTCAGGAAAACAAAAATTAATGGTGGGACAGATTGAAATTCCTCTGAATGATGATCAATCAATCCAGGATACAGCTACAAATGTGATTTCTCAAGCCGGACCTTCAAACCCTAACTCTAGCCCTAACTTACGAACTGGTAAATTTGGGGAAACTGAAAAGGCACCCATAGAGGTTGCTACGGATCAAATCTTGTTTCTAGTGAATCTCAAACTCCAACCGAAGGTAGTGATTTTCTCAAAATTGTATGTTCTGAGATAAATTACTTGAAATCAAAAAGAACAACTGTGCCCTAAACTTTAAGTCTACGTATTTCAATGAGGATCAAATGATTTTGATTGAAATTTCGAAACATCATCCCTTAAGAACCCTTCTCTCAAGAAAATTCTCTGTTCTCGCTTCTTACCTACAACGGTGGTGGTTTTATGCCGAGGTAGATGAATGCGAAGATGTGATAGTGTCCTATGTTCATTCTTCAAAGGTTTGTGTTTACGTGGATGATATAAGAAATCTTCATTACTTATCCAAAGCGATGAAGTTCTTGGGAAAACTTCATATGATCCTATTCCGACTTCTTCGAAATGATTTCGGATTTTATGAGTCCGGGTTACTGCGAACACTTGAATGCTTTAAGCTCATTCAGAAGAAAATGTTTGCCTCCTATCTGGTATTGCCTGTTTTCTATTCTGAATACATGTTTATCTGGGAAAAGCTCAAGTCTGGATCAAGCATCAACAAATGGGAGAATTATTTTTCATGGTGTTGCTTTCAATAAGCACCATGATTATGCTTCTCTTATCTTTGAAGAAATGAAGACTGCCATCTCAAAGAAATCTACTTTCAACTACATTCCTTTTCAACGATTCTTCTAATCTCTTATCAAAGGAGCAATGAAAGCAGAACCCGCTATTCCTACACTGCCACATGAGGTACATGTTCCTATCTTCTCTATGGATAGCCTAAGATCACCTAACCCAAAGGCTCAATTTCCAAATGCTATTCCACTGCCATCACCTCTTATTGAACTTGTGAAACTTCCAAATAGGATTGTGAGTGAGTATTTAGAATCAATGGGATTACCTGAACCAGTGATCCCTTCCCCTGATTCCAACTAGAGTGGTGAGAATGTGAGGGTGTCTAGAATTCATAAGAAGAGTGGGGAGACTGTTCAAGGGGGAGAACAGTCTCATGGTGTGAAGAGGAAAAATGTGAATGAGAGAGTGGGTAGAAGAGTAAGAAAAAGAACTGAGGAGGGGAGAACACAGATAAAAGACAAACAAAACTGTGAACCAGCTGTTACAAGCCGGGCACCCACATTATCTATTATTCCACAATCTTTGGTGGATAATATTGAAAGAGCCAGTGAGCCCATGGCAACTTCGTTTAACCCCCCCAGCCACTCATCTTTCTCTCAACAGTTAGATGTTTCATTAACACATATGGGGCAAGCAGCTTATAATCCATTAGGACCCCATTTGGAGGTTCCTTTTGTTGAAAATGAAGGAAATATGTCCCCCCTTCACTGCTTTGAGCACACTAGGTCTGAGAATCCACTCAACATTGAGCCTTCTGAACCACTTAATGTGGCATCCATTCACACTAGCACACATCTTTCAGATGTCCATAAGCAAAGTGTTTGTCACATTGCCTCAACAACCATAGATATTCCAATTTACGGATATCAAGGATTGGTTGGAAGCCCTGGTGGAGTGAACATCACAAAAGCTCCATTTACGAATCATATGTGGTTCATGATGCCTTAGTGGCTCATACAGGCCAACCTTCTTCTGAAGGATTGTCAACAAGGCCATCTGTTAGTCTTGGTGTTTTTCCCACATCTTCTGAATTCTCAGAATTCAAGGATTTCTGTACTTCTGAATTTGCAAAGATTCAGAAGGACATATTGGAATTGACGGATTCAACCAAAAAGGTGATGGAGGATAGATTACAAAAGCATGGGGAGGATGTCATCCTTAAGTTGAACAGTTACCAAGTTTAGACTTCGAATGATTTGAAGTGTTTTCAGCAAGCACTGTTAAATGCTTTTTCTGAGGTTTCTTCTTCAATTTCTTCTCTAAAGTCCTCTAATGCTACTTCTTCCACAGCACAGCCAGAGTCTTCTTCTTTTGCAACTAAGGAAGATCTTGCTCAGAGTTTATCTCAACTAACTTCTATTCAGAACTATCAGGCTAATCTTAGCTCTAGGCTATCTATTCTTGAATGCAAACCTATTTCAGATACTTCAAAGAGATGTCTTGATGATCAGCTTGCTGATAATCAAGAGGGGGAGAAGCGACAAAGGGTATCTGAATCAGAACCTGAAGACATGGAAATTGTACAAGTACAAACTTCTGAAAGACCTTCTGAAGGTGTTCAGAATGTTCAAATTATGGAGTCTTCAAGAGTTTCTGAAGCAATTTATGATATCCTATCTGCTGAACAAGAAAAACAAGTTTCAGATGATTCTAAAGAACAAGCAGATGAAGGATATGAAACAGAAAAGGTGGATCTTGATTCTGAAGGTTTTCTAAGCTCTGACAGAACTGATATTATCCCTGATTCAAATGAAGAAATGATAAGGGAGTATTTGGCGTTTGAAGATGTTATTGGAGAGCCTAATGATCTCTCAGATGTCATTCTTTTTGAAGATGATGCTTCTGAAGTTAGTATGGGAGAAAGTTCTGAAGCTATAAAAGACTTGGTAGTGTGGAAGCCACAAGAATCTATAAATAAAGTCTACAAAAAGGTCTCTGAAAATCTTTGGAAAATTCTGAGTGATCTTTGCTGGAATCAAGTCTTCTTCAATGAGCCTAAAAGTCTGAAAAATAGAATCCTAGATGAAAGGTTTTCTGTGGTAAGAAAGTTTATAAATCAATCAGATGAAAGCTTTGAAGTTGATTTTGATCTGTCTCACATGGGAGATATGGAGATTGCGGATGAAATACTCATGGTATTTTAGAAAAAATTGAAGTCGAGTTCGTCCTTGCATCATTATTCCAAAGTTTGACTTATTTCTTCTTGAAGAACCAATTCGGATCAAATTTATGAAAAAGAAGATATATTTCAATATGGAGAAGATTACTTGATGTTTCTGAAGAAAATTATGTTAATATGTTCAGAAGTAATCTAAGAAATGCAACTCTGGAAGATTTTGTAGATGGTAATTTGTCAGAAGATCAAATCTCCAAGATAAGAACTTATGTTCAGAACCATGGTATTCAGAATTTAAATGACTCTACTCTCATCAAAAGGATCAGGTGTATCACTAAAGTAGTTGAAGATAATTTGATAATTTACAGATTTGGGGTAGAAAGAAGAGATGGGTCACTTTCTCGAATTTACTCGGCATGATCTTTACAAGCTCAGACTTCAAGACAAGCTAAATGTACTCCAATTTTGTGTTACCAGAGGTGAAGTAGAGATGGTTTTTGAAATAAGGAGAATCCTTGGCATCTATATCAGGAATATCATCAAGCATGATTTCCAGTTGGCCTTGGAACATGGCTTATCAAAGATCAATCTTTTAGAACCTACAAATCTCTCTACTGACTTTGAAAAGATTTTTCACCAACCCGGATATTGGATTCGGATATTCAATAAATGGAAACAAAACTTTCTTAGCTTCGGATATTCCAAAATATTCAACCTCTTCTGCGAATTGGTTTACGAATTATTACGAAAATTTTGTTGATGATGTCAACATCAGAGAAGAAATTAAATACTTAATCAAAGAAAGGATTCATTTCAGAGAGAACATCAGAAGAAGTTTTTTAGCTGGTCACAAGGAGATAAACAACCTAAGAAGAGAAGATTTCTGGTTAAGCAATACTTATGACTTTCAAGTTCATACTAAAAAGCAAGATCTGGAAGAAATTCAGAAATTCTCCTTGAACATTAAAAGTCCGAAATTTTCTCAAGAGTCAAGGGATAAAGGGAAAGAAGTTATCTCTGAATCTGTTCCTGAAGATGTTGATCAAGCAATTCCAGCAACTGTAGAAGAAGAACAACAGATTGAAAGAATCAAAGGAAGTGACTTTACCATGTTTCTTGAATATTTTCATCCAGAAATGTTCATGGAATATGAACAAAAGTTCAACTACATTGATTGCTGGATTCAGAAATCCTTTGGCTGGAAACAATGGTATTCAAATATCATTAGAAAGTTAAGAATTCCTCTTATTGAAGCCAGAAGTGAAAGCCCAATTGTCAAGGTGATAAATGCAGATCTGAAGTCAAAGAACAATTACAAGTATGCATTTTTCACTGTTGAAAGACAAAATGGAGAAGTATCAACATTTTCTGAAGCTGATTTCTAGAATGTGCACCTCAGAGATTTAATCAGAGTATACAGAAGTCTCTATCCTTTCCATGACTCAATCACCAAATTCAGAAAATCCTTTCCTGTGATCAGAGATGGACTATATAGAGAATTCATTTGGGCTGCAAAGACTGATTTTCAAGTTGCATATGTTCTTAATAGAGATCAAGTTCATCCGAGCAGACCAAATACGAATTTACCGTAGATTCCAAACTTGAAGAAAAGCACTTTATTATTGCATCCACTGGCTTTGTATGCAAATGCTTCAAGGAACTACTCTTTGTGAGATTTGAAGAATTTCACAAATGCTGCAATGGAACTCTTATGGCTATCAGAGATAGATTGGTTAAAAGACAAAACAAAAGACCAAGGAATTTATCTAATGAAGATTGGGAAAAGCATAAAATATTTGCCAAAGAAATGATAAGAATTGCAGAACTATTATTGGAGTATAGAAGTTTAATTCTGAAGGATGTAAGAGAGATACTTAATTTCTGGAATTATGATTTAAACTTTTGAAGCTAAGGGGGAGATTGATAGTTATATCAGAATAGCTTCAAAAGAGACTGGGTTCTGAAGATATGCAGATCTGAAGATAGAAGCTCAGAACTCAGAGAAAGTCAGAAAACACCTAAGGCATAACTTCTGAAGTGTCAACTTCAGAAGTTCTGAAGGTTCTGAACATGTTTCTGAAGATACTTCTGAAGGTGCTTCTGAAGAAGTTCTGAAGAAGTTCAGAACTATTTCTGAACATGTCTGTCACAAATGTACTGTCTGTTTAGCATTTTCTCTCTTGTATAAATAGTTGTTAGATAGTCTGTTAGAACTAACGTTTCATAATCTTGTAATACAGTATTGTAATATCTTTCATTTGATGAATACATATGACATTTGGCTATCAGATCTAATTCCATATTCTACTTTCTTCATTATATTGATTGTTAAGGGTCCTAACACTTTTATTACCTCATATTCACGAAAATCATTTAAAACTACAAACTTCTGAAAAATATATTTTATCCATACTTCTTAGATTTGTAAGGTCTGAACTGTGATCCACCATTCCAGATCTTGATGACATAGGAGAGTACCAAAGAGTTTAGATTTTAGTATCACTCCCCCTTGAATCATGAACACCTATGATTCTCCCCCTTAAACAGTGTGAATCATCAAATTTGTTAGAAAGAAGAGAAATAGAGAAATGAAAAAAAAATTGAAAGTAATAAGAGACAAACAACTTGGGAAATAAAAATTAATACTTCTGAGTAATGAAATATAAACTTCTGAAAAGTGAACTTCAGAAATACTGAAGTGAAAGTTTCTCAGAATTTTGATAGAATGTATCTCAGAGAATACTTACATAGACATATTCATCATGCCCAATTTACTTACCAAAAAGGTAAAACATTTTTCATCAAGTGCTTTGGTAAATAAATCAGCCAATTGATAACCAGCCTGAACAAAAAGCATTTCAATATTACCTTTTTCAATATGATGTTTGATAAAATGATATCTTACATCAATGTGCTTTGTTTTTTATTGTTGAACAGGATTTGCAGTGATTGCTATGGCACTTTTTGAGTCACAGTACAAGAGTATCTTTCTGAATGTGTAACCATAGTCTTTTAGTTGTGTTTGCATCCAAATCACTTGTGAGCAACATATGGCAACAACAACATATTCAGCTTCTGCAGTAGCAGTTGAAACACAGTTTTGTTTCTTTGAAGACCAACTCACAAGTCTGTCACCTAAAAATTAATATGATCCAGATGTGCTTTTCCTGTCTAGTTTACAACCACCATGATCTGCATCTGTGAAAGCTGTTAGCTTAAAACCAGAATCCTTTGGATACCAAAGTCCCTATGAAGGAGAACCTTTGAGATATCTAAGGATTCTTTTAGTAGCAAGAAGATCAGATTCCTTAGGATTAGCTTTATATCTAGCACAAATACATGTAGCAAACATTATTTCAGGTCTACTAGCTGTTAAGTAAAGCAAAGATCCAATAATGCCCCTATACTTTTTCTGATCAACAGATTTTCCATGCAAATCAGGTTCTAATTTAGTTGCAGTGGCCATTGGAGTTTCAATACTAGAACAATCAGACATGTCAAACTTCTTAAGTAAGTCAGAAACATACTTAGATTGATTAATGAATATGCCAGTAGGTTGTTATTTTACTTGAAGACCAAGATAAAATGTTAACTCTCCCATCATACTCATTTCAAATTCAGCTTCTACATAACAATTTCATAAGTGCCAACACAGATGTTCAACCTTTGGGCTTGAGCTTTTGTGCTTTCCTGCATTTGAGCTTCAACCTCATCCCACATGGCCTTAGTAGACGTTAAACTATCTATCCTATTGAATATTTTATAGAGAATGGCCATTGTAAGAAGAGTCAGTGCCCTTCTGTCAATCTTGGCTTGGTTTTTCTCCGTAGCACTATACATTCCTGGGCTTTTCTTGATTCGCGATGCAGGAATATCAGAAGTAGATTAAGTTCTTGGAACTACAGGAATTTCCACATAGACCTCTAGAGGGCCATTTACGATCGATTGCATTAAAGCTTCATCGATATTATCCAAGAATTGAATCATTCTGATTCGCCATTGATGATACTCGGCCAGAAACAAGGTTGGTCGTTTTGTTTTAGATCCGATGGAGACAATTTCTTTAGACATCTTGATTTAGAATAGATCAAGAATTCACCTGGATTTGAATCTTGAATTTTATCGATCAAGAATTTTAAGAACTGTCAGATCTGACAAGTTCTTCTCTAAATTGATCAATCAGATGAATTGGCTTTGATACCAATTGTTAGATCCCAAATATCAAGAATGTAGAGAGATTAAAGAACAAGAACAAGAATTATTTAACCAAAGTTGTATATCGTATTGATTACTGAACAATATTACAAAGTATGTATCTTTACCAGCTCTATGAACGTTAGTTCTAACTACCTAACAAACTATCTATTTATATACAAACAGAAATGCTAAAGTTACAGTAACAAAATGACAAGCATGTTCAGAACTACTTCTGAACTTCTTCAGAAGTATCTTCAGACTTCTTCAGAATCTTCAGAACTTCTGAACTAGCTACTTCAGAAGTTATGCCTTAGGCTTTTGCTTTGCTTGTCTTCTGAGTTCTGAACCTTTCTTTCTTCAGACAGAACCTAGTCTTCTTTTGAAGCTATCTTTTAATATCTATCAACCTCCTTTGTCCTAGAGCTACCAGTTTTATGACGCATTTATTGTGAACCAAATTCCCACCTTTCAAAACCATCGTTTTCAAAATAATTATAATAATGGTAATCCTAGGTCAATGTCTCATAACGATCTTTTTTCATGAGGAGGATCTGGAGATATGTCGCACAACCCAGTCGCACACGTCTAAAACTACTGGAGGAACATAACGAGAAAGTCATGTCATTATTATCGAAACTCATCGGCGCTGCTGTACCCGTAGTCATCGAGTCACCATTGGGATATCAGGCGTCACCTTTTTCAGATGCGATAGCTTTGGTCGATATACCAAAGAAGTAGACTATTCCGACGATGAACCCTAAATACGCTGGACTATCAAATCCAAACGAACATGTTGCACAATACAAACATTTAATATGGACAATCTCGATCCCGCAATACTATTAAAAAGTATGTATGCGCAAAATTTTTGGCAAGACATTGACGGGAGCTGCGCTACAATCGCTGATAAACATGAAACCCAGGTCAATCAACTCTTTTGCGGAACTCGTCAACCAATTCTTCTTGCAGTTCGCCAGTAGTCGCAAAATGGAAAAAGAAACAGGAGATTTATATTATATTATTCAAAAGTCTGGTGAAGCTATCAAAAACTATTTTAACTCTGAAATGATATGTACACAAAACCGTGACATCCGAACAACAATCGAAGCTTATAAGCCAAGTCTCGAAACTATGTCCGAACTGTACCTTGATCTATCGAAATATCCCGCTGAAACATTTGAGGACGTGCGAGCGAGAACCTTGGCATACATGAGCGAAGAAGATGACGCCGTCTTCAGACATAAACTAACTGACAAAAAACGCATATTAAGCGTAAAGAAGTCGAAGTTCAAGACTATAGCAAAAAGGAGAGAAACCAACAGCTCGTCGCGGTTCCCGAATCATCCAAAAAAAATTTGTACTCCTTCCAAGGAACAATGAATGATCTAATCAAAGCATTGAGAAGTGTTCACGGGACCACGTTGTGGCCGAAAAAGAACGATAAACCCAACGATGATAAGGAGAAATCCAAATGGTGTGACTTCCATGATGATTATGGCCATCAGACCAATTATTGCCTTGCTCTAAGGGAATAGGTCGCATGGTTGATCCCTAAAGGACATCTGAAAGACATATTGCTTAGCGATGAAGGTAAACTTTCTAGACCCCCATCTCCGGCGACTATTAAAGTTGTGAATTGTATTACAGGTGGATTCGATGTCTATGGAGTCACCTACTCCGTGGCCAAAAGGTATGCATCCCAGCGAACAATCGATCCTGAAATTCCTGGTCGCAACGCCTATCATATTTGATGTCTGTGACATTCATGACGCACGCCAAAATCATCATGATGGCCTAATGCTACAGCTGACCATCGGGAATTGTTCAACCAAGAGGGTTCTTATCGATGGCGGGAGCTCAGCAAACATCATTTTTTCAAATACTCTGAAAATGATTGGGCATTGATTAAGCTGAAATCGTTTGACTTTCAACCGTCCTGGTCGGTTTCAACGGAGATGCAACCAGTACAATAGGAGAGATCGTACTCCCTATTTACGCCAAAGGAATTAACAAACAAACGCGATTCAATGTCATCAATTGTTCGTCGACATACAACATTATCCTAGGATGACCGTGGATTCACGACATGAAAGCCGTACCTTCCACTTATTACCAAATGATCAAATTCCCAACTCCATGGGGGCATCCAAGAAATCAAGAGTGAGCAAAAAAAGGCAAAAACCTCCTAGCACGTGGCCATGGTTTGGGTTGCCCGTTCCTTGCCTATTGGCTTGGCATCCTAGCACGTTGCTATGGTTTGGGTTTTCCGTTCCTAGCATATTGGCATGGCCTCCTAGCAATTTGCCTTGGTCTTGATTTCTCGTTCCTAGCTTACTGGCTTGGCATCCTAGCACGTTGCCTTGGTCTTGGTTGCCCGTTCCTAGCATCATGGCTTGGCCTCCTAGCACGTAGCCTTTGTCATATAGCCTATGCCTTGGGTTGCCCACACGACGTTGCATGTTCCTAGCATATCGTCTTGGCATCCTAACACGTTGCCTTGGTCTTGGTTGCTCGTTCCTAGCATCATGGATTAACCTCCTAGCACGTTGCCTTGGTCTTGGAAAATGCCTTGGCTAGCCCGTAGGACGTTACATGTTCATAGCATATCGGCTTGGTGTAGCACATTTCCTTGGTCTTGGATGCTCGTTACTAGCATATTAGCTTGGGCTCCTAGCACGTTGCCTTTGTCTTGGTTGTCCATTTCTAGCATCATGGCTTGGCATCCTAGCACGTTGCCTTGGTCTTGGCCTATGACTTGGCTTGCCCGCACGATGTTCCACGTTCCAAGCATATTAGCTTAGCCTCCTAACACGTTTCCTTGGTCTAGGCATATGCCTTGGATAGCCAGCACGTTGCTTTGGTCTAGGCATATGCCTTGGCTAGCCAGCAGGTCGTTGCACGTTCCTAGTATATTGGCTTGGCCACCTAGCACGTTGCATTGGTCTTGGTTTCCCGTTCCTAGCATCATGGCTTGGCATCCTAGCACGTTTCCTTGGTAATGGACTATCCCTCGGCCTGCCCGCATGACGTTACACGTTCCTAGCATATTGGTTTGGCCTTCTAGCACGTTGCCTTGGTCTTGGTCTATGCCTTGGCTTTCCCGCACGACGTTGCATGTTCTTAGCATATCGGCTTGGCCTCCTAGCACGTTGCCTTCGTCTTGGCCTATGCCTTGGCTTGCCCGCACGACGTTGCACGTTCCTACCATATTGGCTTGACCTCCTAGCACGTTGCCTTGGTTTTGGTTGCCCGTTCCTTGTATATTGGCTTGGAATCCTAGCACGTTGCCTTGGTCTGGGTTTTCCGTTCCTACCATATTGGCTTGGCCTCTTAGCAATTTGCCTTGGTCTTGGTTGCCCGTTCCTAGCATATTGGCTTCACATCCTAGCACGTTGCCTTAGTCTTGGTTGCACGTTCCTAGCATATCGGCTTGGCCACCTAGCATATTGCTTAGGTCTTGGTTGCCCGTTCCTCGCATCATGGCTTGGCCTCCTAGAAAGTTACCTTGATCATGGCATTTGCCTCGACTTCCCAGCAGGACGTAGCACGTTCATACGATACCGTTTTGGTTTAGCACATTTCCATGGTCTTGGATAGTCGTTCCGAGCATATTGGCTTTTCTTCCTAGCAAGTTGCCTTGGTCTTGGCATATGCCTTGGCTTGCCCGCACGATGTTGCACGTTAATAGCATATCGGCTTGGTCTAGCACGTTGCCTTGGTCTTGGTTGTCTGTTCATAGCATATTAGCATGGCCTCCTAGCAATTTGCCTTGGTCTTAGCCTATGCCTTGGTCACCCGGATGACGTTGCCCGTTCCTAGCATCATGGCTTGGCGTCCTAGCACGTTACCTTGGTCTTGGCTATGTCTTGGCTAGCCCGCACGACGTTGCACGTTCCTAGCATATCGGCTTAGCCACCTAGCACGTTGCTTTGGTCTTGGTTGCCCGTTCCTCGCATCATGGCTTGGCCTCCTAGAAAGTTGCCTTGATCATGGCATATGCCTTGGCTTTCCCGCACGACGTTGCATGTTCCTAGCATATCGTCTTGGCCTCCTAGCACGTTGCCTTCGTCTTGGCCTATGCCTTGGCTTGCCCGCACGACGTTGCACGTTCCTACCATATTGGCTTGACCTCCTAGCACGTTGCCTTGGTTTTGGTTGCCCGTTCCTTGTATATTGGCTTGGCATCCTAGCACGTTGCCTTGGTCTGGGTTTTCCGTTCCTACCATATTGGCTTGGCCTCTTAGCAATTTGCCTTGGTCTTGGTTGCCCGTTCCTAGCATATTGGCTTCACATCCTAGCACGTTGCCTTAGTCTTGGTTGCACGTTCCTAGCATATCGGCTTGGCCACCTAGCACGTTACTTTGGTCTTGGTTGCCCGTTCCTCGCATCATGGCTTGGCCTCCTAGAAAGTTGCCTTGATCATGGCATATGCCTCGGTTTGCCCGCATGACGTTGCACTTTCCTAGCATATTGGTTTGGCCTCCTAGCACGCTGCCTTGGTCTTGGTTGTTTGTTCCAGGCACCATGGTTTGGCCTCCTAAGATGTTGCCTTGGTCTTGGTGTATGCCTGGGTTTTTGTTGCCCGTTCCTTGTATATTGGCTTGGCATTCTAGCACATTGCCTTGGTCTGGGTTTTCCGTTCCTAGCATCATGGCTTGGCCTCCTAGCATGTAGCCTTGGTCTTAGCTTATACGTTGCCTTGCCCGCACGACGTTACACGTTCCAAGCATATCGGCTTGGCCTCCTAGCACGTTTCCTTGGTCTTGGTTGCCCGTTCTTAGCATCATGGCTTGGCCTCCTAGCATGACGTTGCATGTTCCTAGCATATCGACATGGCCTCCTAACACGTTGCCTTGGTCTTGCTTGCCCGTGCCTAGCATCATGGCTTAACCTCCTAGCACATTGCCTTGGTCTTGGAATATGCCTTGGCTAGCCCGCAGGACGTTACATGTTCATAGCATATCGGCTTGGTCTAGCACATTGCCCTAGTGTTGGATGCTCGTTCCTATCATATTGGCTTGGCCTCCTAGCACGTTGCCTTGGTCTTGGTTGTCCGTTCCTAGCATCATGGCTTGGCGTCCTAGAACGTTGCCTTGGTCTAGGCCTATGCCTTGGCTAGCCAGCACGACGTTGCACGTTACTAGCTTATTGGCTTGGCCACCTGGCACGTTGCCTTGGTCTTGGTAACCTGTTCCTAGCATCAAGGCTTGGCCTCCTAGCACGTTTCCTTGGTCTTGGCCTATGCCTTGGCTAGCCCGCACAATGTCGCACACTCCTAGCATATTAGCTTGGCCTCCTAGCACGTTTCCTTGTCCTTGGTTGCCCGTTCCTAGCATCAAGGCTTGGCCTCCTAGCACATTGCCTTGGTCTTGGTATATTGGTTTGGCCTCCTAGCACGTTGCCTTGGTCTTGGTTTCCTGTTCCTAGCATCATGGATTGGCGTCCTAGCACGTTTCCTTGGTTTGGGACTATGCCTTGACCTGCCCGCATGACGTTGCAAGTTGCTAGCATATTGGTTTGGCCTCCTAGCACGTTGCCTTGGTCTTGGTTGTTTGTTTCTGGCATCATGGTTTGGCCTCTTAGCATGTTGCCTTGGTCTTGGTCTATGCCTTGGCTTTCCCGCATGACGTTGCACGTTCTTAGCATATCGGCTTCGCCTCCTTGCACGTTGCCATGGTCTTGTTCTATGCCTTGGCTTGCGGGCACGACGTTGCACGTTCCTAGCATATTGGCTTGGCCTCCTAGCACGTTGCCTTTCTTTTGGTTGCCAGTTCCTTGTATATTGGCTTGGCATCTTAGCACGTTGCCTTGGTCTGGGTTTTTCGTGTCTAGCATATTGGCTTGGCCACCTAGCAATTTGCCTTCATCTTGGTTTCCCGTTCCTACCATATTGGCCTCACATCCTAGAACGTTGCCTTAGTCTTGGTTGCCCGTTCCTAGCATCATCGGCTTGGCCTCCTAGCACGTTGCCTTGGTCTTGGTTGCCCGTTCCTAGCATCATGGCTTCGCCTCCTAGCATGTTACATTGATCTTGCATATGCCTTGGCTTGCCCGTAGGACGTAGCACGTTCATACCATATCGTCTTGGTCTAGCACGTTGCCTTGGTCTTGGATGCTCGTTCCTAGCATATTGGTTTTGCCTCCTAGCACAGTGCCTTGGTCTCGGCATATCCTTGGCTTGCCCGCACGATGTTGCACATTAATAGCATATCGGCTTGGTCTAGCACGTTGCCTTGGTCTTGGTTGTCCGTTCCTATGCCTTGGTCGCCCGCATGACGTTGCTCATTTCTCGATTCATTGGTTGGCGTCCTAGGATGTTGCCTTGGTCTTGGCCTATGCCTTAGCTTGCCCGCACGATGTTGCACGTTCGATGCCTTGGCTTGCCGGCAAGACGTTGCACGTTCGAAGCATATTGGCTTGGCCTTGTAGCACATTGCCTTGGTCTTGGTTTCCCGTTCCTAGCATCATGGCTTGGCCTCCTATGACGTTTCCTTGGTCTTGGCATATGCCTTGGCATGGCCGCAGAACATTGCACGTTCATAGCATATCGGCTTAGTGTAGCACGTTGCCTTGGTCTTGGTTTTCCGTACCTAGCATATTCGAATGGCCTCCTATCACGTTGCCTTGGTCTTAGCCTATGTCTGGGTCGCCCACACGACATTGCCCGTTCCAAGAATAATGGCTTGGCATCCTAGCACGTTCCTTTGGTCTAGGCCAATTCCTTCGCTTGCCCGCACGATGTTGCATGTTCCCAGCATATTGGCTTGCCCTCCTAGCACGTTGCCTTATTCTTGGTTGCCCGTTCCTAGCATCATTGCTTGGCCTCCTATGACGTTTCCTTGGTCTTGGCATATGCGTTGGCATGGCTGCAGGACATTGCACGTTCATAGCATATCGGCTTAGTGTAGCATGTTGCCTTGGTCTTGGTTGTCCGTACCTAGCATATTCGAATGGCCTCCTATCACGTTGCCTTGGTCTTGGCCTATGCCTAGGTCGCCCACACGACGTTGCCCATTCCAAGAGTAATGGCTTGGCATCCTAGCACGTTGCCTTGGTCTTGGCCAATGCCTTGGCTTGCCCGCACGATGTTGCATGTTCCCAGCATATTGGCTTGCCCTCCTAGCACGTTTCCTTATTCTTGGTTGCCCGTTCCTAGCATCATTGTTTGGCCTCCTAGCATGTTGCCTTGGTCTTGGCCTATGCCTTGGCTTTCCAGCACAACGTTTCATGTTCCTTGCATATCGGCTTGGCCTCCTAGCACGTTGCCTTGGTCTTGGTTGCCCATACATAGCATCATGGCTTGGCCGCCTAGCATGTTGCCTTGGCGTTCGTATATGCCTTGGCTTGCTCGCACGACATTACACGTCGTTGCACGTTCCTAGTATATTGGCTTGGCCTCCAAGGACGTTGCATTGGTCTTGGTTTCCCGTTCCTAGCATCATGGCTTGGCATCCTAGCACGTTTCCTTGGTAATGGACTATGCCTTGGCCTGCCCGCATGACGTTGTAGTTCCTAGCATATTGGTTTGGCCTCCTAGCACGTTGCCTTGGTCTTGGTTGTTTGTTCCTGGCATCATGGTCTGGCCTCCTAGCATGCTGCCTTGGTCTTGGTCTATGCCTTGGCTTTCCCGTACGACGTTGCACGTTCCTAGCATATCGGATTGCCCTCCTAGCACGTTGCCTTCGTCTTGGCCTATGCCTTGGCTTACTCGCACGACGTTGCACGTTCCTAGCATATTGGCTTGGCCTCCTAGCACGTTGCCTTGGTTTTGGTTCCCCGTTCCTTGTATATTGGCTTGGAATCCTAGCACGTTGCCTTGGTCTGGGTTTTCCGTTCCTACCGTATTGGCTTGGCCTTTTAGCAATTTGCCTTGGTCTTGGTTGCCCGTTCCTAGCATATTGGCTTCACATCCTAGCACGTTGCCTTAGTCTTGGTTGCACATTCCTAGCATATCGGCTTGGCCACCTACCACGTTGCTTTGGTCTTGGTGGCCCGTTCCTAGCATCATGGCTTGGCCTCCTAGCAAGATGCCTTGATCATGGCATATGCCTCGGCTTGCCAGCAGGACGTAGCACGTTCATACGATATCGTTTTGGTTTAGCACATTGCCTTGGTCTTGGATACTCGTTCCAAGCATATTGGCTTTTCTTCCTAGCACGTTGCCTTGGTCTTGGCATATACCTTGGCTTGCTCGCACGACGTTGCAAGTTAATAGCATACCGGCTTTGTCTAGCACGTTTCCTTTGTTTTGGTTGCCCATTCCTTGTATATTGGCTTGGCATCCTAGCATGTTGCCTTGGTCTGGTTTTTTCGTTCCTAGCATATTGGCTTGGCCTCCTAGCAATTTTCCTTGGTCTTGGTTACCCGTTCCTAGCATATTGGCCTCACATCCTAGCACCTTGCCTTAGTCTTGGTTTCCTGTTCTTAGCATCATCGGCTTGGCCTCCTAGCACGTTTCTTGGGTCTTGGTTACCCGTTCCTAGCTTCATGGCTTGGCCTCCTAGCATGTTGCCTTGTTCTTGGCATATGCCTTGGCTTACCCGTAGGACGTAGCACGCTAATACTATATCGTCTTGGTCTAGCACGTTACCTTGGTCTTGGATGCTTGTTCCTAGCATATTGGTTTTGCCTCCAAGCACAGTGCCTTTGTCTTGGCATATGCCTTGGCTTGCCCGCACGATGTTGCACGTTAATAGCATAGCGGCTTGGTCTAGCACGTTGGCTTGGTCTTGGTTGTCCGTTCCTAGTATATTGGCATGGCCTCCTAGCACTTTGCCTTGGTCTTGGCCTATGCCTTGGTCGCCCGCACGACGTTGCTCGTTTCTAGCATCATGGCTTGGCGTCTAAGCATGTTGCCTTGGTCTTGGCCTATGCCTTAGCGTGCCCGCATGATGGTGCACGTTCCTAGCATATTGGCTTGGCCTCCTAGCACTTTGCCTTAGTCTTAGTTGCACGTTCGTAGCATATCGGCCTGGCCTATTAGCCGCATTTCCTTGGTCTTTACCGATGCATTGGCTTGCCGGCAAGACGTTGCACGTTCCAAGCATATTGGCTTGGCCTTCTAGCACATTGCCTTGGTCTGTGTTTCCCGTTCCTAGCATCATGGCTTGGCCTCTTATGATATTTCCTTGGTCTTGGCATATGCCTTGGCATGGCCGCAGGACAATGCACGTTCATAGCATATCGGCTTCGTGAAGCACGTTGCCTTGGTCTTGGATGCCCGCTCCTAGAATATTGGCTTGGGCTTGTAGCACGTTGCCTTGGTCTTGGTTGTCCGTTCCTAGTATATTCGTATAGCCTCCTATCACGTTGCCTTGGTCTTGGCCTATGCTTGGGTCACCTACACGACGTTGCCCGTTCCAAGAATAATGGCTTGGCGTCCTAGCACGTTGCCTTGATCTTGGCCAATGCCTTGGCTTGCCCGCACGATGTTGCATGATCCCAGCATATTGGCTTGCCCTCCTAGCATGTTGCCTTATTGCTGGTTGCCCGTTCGTAGCATCATTGCTTGGCGTTCTACCATGTTGCCTTGGTCTTGGCCTATGCCTTGGCTTCCCTGCACGACGTTTCATGTTCCTTGCATATCAGCTTGGCCTCCTAGCACGTTGCCTTGGTCTTGGTTGCCCGTACATAGCATCATGGCCTGGCCGCCTAGCATGTTGCCTTGGCCTTCGTATCTTCCTTGGCTTGCTCGCTCGACATTGCATGTTCATAGCATATTGACTTGGTCTAACACGTTTCCTTGGTCATGGATTCTCGTTCCTAGTATATTGGCATGGCCACCTTGCACGTTGCCTTGTTCTAGGCCTATGCCTTGGCTTGCCCGCACGACGTTGCACGTTCGTAGCTTATCGGCTTGGCCTCTTAGCGCGTTTTCTTGGTCTTTACCTATGCCTTGGCTTGCTCGCATGACGTTGCACGTTCCAAGCATATTGGCTTGGCCTTCTAGCACATTACCTTGGTCTTGGTTTCCCGTTACTAGCATCATGGCTTGGCCTCCTATTACGTTGCCTTGGTTTTTAGCATATGCCTTGGCTTAGTCTAGCACGTTGCCTTGGTCTTAGAATCCCGTTCCTTGCATATCGGCTTCGCCTCATAGCACGTTGCATTGGACTTGGTTGCCCATCCCTTGCATCATGTCTTGGCATTCTAGCATGTTGCCTTGGTCTTGGCCTATGCTTTGGCTTGCCCGCACGATGTCGCACGTTCCTAGAATATTGGTTTGGCCTCCTAGGATGTTGCCTTAGTTTTGGTTGCCCGTTCCTAGCATCAATGCTTGGCCTCCAACCACGTTGCCTTTGTCTTGGCATATGCCTTGGCTTGCCCGCAAGATGTTGAAAGTTCATCGAATATCGGCTTGATTTTGCACATTGCCTTGGTCTTGGATGCTCGTTCCAAGCATATTGGCTTGGCCTCCTAGTACGTTGCCTTGGTCTTGGCCGATGCCTTGCCTTGCCCATGCGACGTTGCACATTCGTAGCATATCGCCCTGGCCTATTAGCGCATTTCCATGGTGTTTGCCGATACCCTGGCTTGCCCGCACGACGTTGCACGTTCCAAGCATATTGGTTTGGCTTTCTAGCACATTGCCTTGGTCTTGGTTTCCCGTTCCTAGTATCATGGCCTGGCCTCCTATGACGTTGCCTTGGCATGACGATAGGACATTGCACGTTCATAGCATATCAACTTAGTGTAGCACGTTCCCTTGGTCTTGGATGCCCGCTCCTAGAATATTGGCTTGGCCTCCTAGGACGTTTCCTTGGCCTTGGTTTTCCGTTCCTAGCATATGCGCATGACATCCTAGCACGTTGCCTTGGTCTTGGCCTATGCCTGGGTCGCCCGCATGATGTTGCCCGTTCGAAGAATAAGGGCTTGGGGTCCTAGCACGTTGCCTTGGTCTTTGCCTATGCCTTGGCTTGCCCGCACGATGTTGCACGTTCCAAGCATGTTGGCTTGGCCTACTAGCACGTTGCCTTTTCCTTGGTTGCCCGTTCCTAGCATCATGGCTTGGCGTCCTAGCATGTTGCCTTGGACTTGGCTTATGCCCACACGACTTTTCACTTTCCTTGCATATTGGCTTGGCCTCTTAGCACGTTGCCTTGGTCTTGGTGTATGCCTTGGCTTGCCCGCACGACATTGCACGTTCATAGCATATCGGCTTGGTCTAGGACGTTGCCTTGGTCTTGGATTACCGTTCCTAGCATATTGGCATGGCCTCCTTGGACGTTGCCTTGGTCTTGACCTATGCCTTGGCTTGCCAGCACTACGTTGCACGTTCGTAGCATATCAGCTTGTCCTGTTAGCGCATTTCCTTGGTCTTTGCCGATGCCTTGGCTTGCCCGCACACCGTTGCACGTTCCAAGCATAATGTCTTGGCCTTCTAGCACATTACCTTGGTCTGGGTTTCCCGTTCCTAGCATCATGGCTTGGCCACCTATCACGTTGCCTTGGTTTTGGCATATGCCTTGGCTTGCCCACAGGACATTGCACGTTCATAGCATATCGGCTTAGTCTAGCACGTTGCCTTGGTCTTAGATGCCCGCTTCTAGCATATTGGGTTGGCCTCCTAGTATGTTTTCTTGGTCTTGGTTGTCCGTTCCGAGCATATTGGCATGGCCTCCTAGCACGTTGCCTTGGTCTTGGCCTATGCCTTGGTCGCCCGCACGACGTTACCCATTCCTAGAATCATGGCTTGGCGTCCTAGTACGTTTCCTTGGTCTTGGCTTACCCGCACGACGTTAACGTTGCCTTGGTTTCCCGTTCCTAACATATTGGCTTGCCCGCACGACGTTGCACGTTCCTAGCATATTGGCTTGGCTTCCTAGCACGTTTCCTTGGTCCTGGTTGCCCGATCCTAGCATCATGGCTTGGCCTCCTAGCACGTTCCCTGGGTTTTGCCTATGCCTTGGCTTGCCCGAATGATGTTGCACGTCCCTAGCAAATCGGCTTGTCCTCCTATCACATTGCCTTGGTCTTGGTTGCTCGTTTCTAGCATATTGGCTTGGCCTCCTAGCACGTTGACTTGGTCTTTGTTGTTCGTTCCTAGCATATTGGCTTGGTCTCCTAGCACGTTGCTTTTGTTGCCCGCACGACGTTGCCCGTTCCTGGAATAATGGTTTGGCGTTCTATCATGTTGCCTTGGTTTTGGCCGACGCCTTGGCTTGCCCGCAGGATGTTACACGTTCTTAGAATATCAGCTTGGTCTAGGACATTGCCTTGGTCTTGGATGGTCGTTCCTAGCGTATTTCCTTGGTCTTGGCATATGCCTTGGTCGCCCGCACGACGTTGCCCGTTCCTAGCATCATGGCTTGGCGTCCTAGCACGTTGCCTTGGTCTTGGACTATGCCTTGGCCTGCCCGCATGACGTTGCCCATTCCTAGCATATTGGTTTGGCCTCCTAGCACGTTGCTCTGGCCTTAGTTTCCTGTTCCTAGCATCATGGCTTGGCCTCCTAGCACGTTGCCTTGCTCTTTGCGTATGCCTTGGCTTACCCCGCACTACGTTGCACGTTCCCAGCATATCGGCTCGGCATCCTAGCACACTACCTTGGTCTGTGCTTTCCGTTCCTAGCATATTGGCTTGGCATCCTAGCACGTTGCCTTGGTCTTAGCCTATGCCTTGGGTTGCCCACACGACATTGTACGTTCCTAGCATATCGTCTTGGTCTTGGTTGGCCTCCTAGCACGTTGCCTTGGTCTTGGTTGGCCTCCTAGCACGTTGCCTTAGTCTTGGCATATGCCTTGGGTAGCCCGCAAGACGATACACGTTCATATCATATCTGCTTGGTCTAGCACATTGCCTTGGTCTTGGATGCTCGTTCCTAGCATATTGGCTTGTCCTCCTTGCACGTTGCCTTGGTCTTGGTTCCCCGTACCTAGCATCACGGCTTGGCCTCCTAGCACGTTGCCTTGGTCTTGTGTATGCCTTGGCTTGCCCGCATGACATTGCACGTTCATAGCATATCGGCTTGGTCTAGGACGTTGCCTTGGTCTTGGATTACCGTTCCTAGCATATTGGCATGGCCTCCTTGGACGTTGCCTTGGTCTTGACCTATGCCTTGGTCGCCCGCAAGACGTTGCCTTAGTCTTGGTTCCCCGTACCTAGCATCACGGCTTGGCCTCCTAGCACGTTGCCTTGGTCTTGGCCTTTGCCTTGGCTTGCCCGCACGATATGGCACGTTCATAGCATATTGGCTTGGCCTCCTAGCACGTTGCCTTGGTCTTGGTTGTCCGTTCCTAGCATGTTGGATGGCCTCCTAGCACGTTGCCTTGGTCTTTGCTTATGCCTAGGTCGCCCGCATGACGTTACCCGTTCCTAGAATCATGGCTTGGCGTCCAAGTACGTTGCCTTGGTCTTGGCTTGCCCGCAGGACGTTGATCGTTGCCTTGCTCCTGGTTTCCCGTTTCTAACATATTGGCTTGCCCTCCTAGCACGTTGCCTTGCGTTGGCGTATCCCTTGGCTTGCCCGCACGACGTTGCACGTTCCTAGCATGGCTTGGCCTCCTAACACATTGCCTTGGTCTTGGTTGCCCGTTCCTAGCAGCATGGCTTGGCATCCTAGCAAGTTGCTTTGGTCTTGGCCTATGCCTTGGCATGCCCGCACGGCGTTGCACGTTCCTTGCATATTGGCTTGGCTTCCTAGCACGTTTCCTTGGTCTTGGTTGCCCGATCCTAGCATCATGGCTTGGCCTCCTTGCATGTTGCCTTGATCTTGGCCTATGCCTTGGCTTGCCCGCACAACGTTGCACGTTGCCTTGGTCTTGGTTGCCAATTGCTAGCATCATGGCCTGGCCTCCTAGCAAGTTGCCTTGATCTTGCCTATGCCTTGGCTTTCCCGTACGACGTTGCAAGGTCAGAGCGTATTGGCTAGGCCTCCTAGCGCGTTTCCTTGGTTGACCGTTCCTAGCATCATTGCATGGCCTCCTAGCAAGTTGGCATGGCCTCCTAGCGCGTTTCCTTGGTGTTAGCCTATGCCTTGGCTTGCCCGCACGATGTTGCACGTTCCTAGCATACTGTAATGGCCTCCTAGCAGGTTGCCTTGGTCTTGGTTGCCCGTTCCTAGCATCATGGTTTGGCCTCCTAGCATTTTTCCTTGGTCTTGGCATATGCCTTGGCTTACCCGGAAGACATTGCACGTTCATAGCATATCGGCTTAGTCTAGGACGTTACCTTGGTCTTGGATGCCCGTTCCTAGCATATTGGCTTGGCCTCCTAACACGTTGCTTTGGTCTTGGTTGTCCGTTCCTAGAACGTTGGCATGGCCTCCTAGCACGTTACCTTGGTCTTGGCATATGCCTTGGTCGCCCGCAAGACGTTGCACGTTCCTAGCATCATGGCTTGACGTCCTAGAACGTTGCCTTGGTCTTGGCCTTTGCCTTGGCTTGCCAGCACGCTATGGCACGTTCCTAGCGTATTGGCTTGGCCTCCTACCACGTTGCCTTAGTCTTGGTTGACCGTTCCTAGCATCATTGCATGGCCTCCTAGCATGTTGGCATGGCCTCCTAACACGTTCCCTTGTTCTTGGTTTCCATTCCTAGCATATTGGCTTGACTTCCTAGCACGTTGCCTGGGTCTTGGCCTATGCATTGGTCACCCACACGATGTTGCCCGTTCCTAGCATCATGGCTTGGCGTCCTAGCATGTTGCCCTGATCTTGACCTATGCGTTGGTTTGCCCGCACGAAGTTGCACGTTCCTAGCATATCGGCTTGGCCTCCTAGCACATTGCTTTGGTCGCCCGCATAACGTTACCCGTTCCTAGAATCATGGCTTCACTAGCCCGTAGGACGTTGAACGTTGCCTTGGTCTTGGTTTCACGTTCCTAACATATTGGCTTGGCCTGCTAGCACGTTTCCTTGGTCTTGGTTTCCCGATCCTAGCATCATGGTTTGGCCTCCTTGCACGTTGCCTTGGTCTTGGCCTATGCCTTGGCTTGCCCGTACAACGTTGCACGTTCCTAGAATATTGGCTTGGCCTCCTAGCACGTTGCCTTGGTCTAGGTTGCCCGTTCCTAGCATCATGGCTTGGCCTCCTAGCAACTTACCTTGGTCTTAGCCTATGCCTTGGCTTTCCCGCACGACGTTTCACGGTCGTAGCGTATCGGCTTGGCCTCCTACCACGTTGCCTTACTCTTTGTTGACCGTTCCTAGCATCATTGCATGGCCTCAGAGCATGTTGGCATGGCCTCCTAACACGTTCCCTTGGTCTTAGTTTTCCGTTCCTAGCATATTGACTTGTCCTCCAAGCACGTTGCCTTGGTCTTGGCCTATGTATTGGTCTCCCACACGACGTTGCCCGTTCCTAACATCATGGCTTGGCGTCGTAGCATGTTGCCCTGGTCTTGGCCTATGCCTTGGTTTTCCCGCATGACGTTAGACGTTCCTAGCATATTGGCTTAGCCTCCTAGCATGTTGCCTTGGTCTTGGTTGCCCGTTCCTAGCAAGGATTGGCATCCTAGCACGTTGCCTTGGTCTTAGCCTATGCCTTGGGTTGCCCACACGACATTGCACGTTCCTAGCATATCGGCTTGGCCTCCTAGCACGTTGCCTTGGTCTTGGTTGCCCGTTCCTAGCATATTGGCTTGGCCTCCTAGAACGTTGCCTTGGTCTTGGTTGTCCGTCCCTAGCATATTGGAATGGGCTCCTAGCATCATGGCTTGGCGTCCTATCACGTTGCCTTGGTCTTGGCCTATGCCTTGGCTTAGCTACACGATGTTGCATGTTCCAAGCATATTGGCTTGGTCTTGGTTACCGGTTCCTAGCAGCATGGATTGGCCTCCTAGCAAGTTGCCTTAGTCTTGGCCTATGCCTTGGTCGCCCGCATGACGTTACCCGTTCCTAGCTTATTTTCTTGGCCTCCTACCACGTAGCCTTAATCTTGGTTGACCATTCTTAGCATCATCGCATGGCCTCCTAGCATGTTGGCATGGCCTCCTAACACGTTCCCTTGGTCTTGGTTTTCCATTCCTAGCATATTGGCTTGGCCTATGCATTGGTCGTGCACACGACGTTGCCCGTTTCTCGCATCATGGCTTGGCGTCCTAGCATGTTGCCCTGGTCTTAGCCTATGCCTTGGTTTGCCCGCACAACGTTGCACGTTCCTAGCATATCGGTTTGGCCTCCTAGCACCTTTCCTTGGTCTTGGTTGCCCGTTCCTATCATATTGGCTTGGCCTCCTAACACGTTGCTTTGGTCTTGGTTGTCCGTTCCTAGAACGTTGGCATGGCCTCCTAGCACGTTACCTTGGTCTTGGCATATGCCTTGGTCGCCCGCAAGACGTTGCACGTTCCTAGCATCATGGCTTGACGTCCTAGAACGTTGCCTTGGTCTTGGCCTTTGCCTTGGCTTGCCAGCACGCTATGGCACGTTCCTAGCGTATTGGCTTGGCCTCCTACCACGTTGCCTTAGTCTTGGTTGACCGTTCCTAGCATCATTGCATGGCCTCCTAGTATGTTGGCATGGCCTCCTAACACGTTCCCTTGTTCTTGGTTTTCCATTCCTAGCATATTGGCTTGACTTCCTAGCACGTTGCCTGGGACTTGGCCTATGCATTGGTCACCCACACGATGTTGCCCGTTCCTAGCATCATGGCTTGGCGTCCTAGCATGTTGCCCTGATCTTGACCTATGCGTTGGTTTGCCCGCACGAAGTTGCACGTTCCTAGCATATCGGCTTGGCTTCCTAGCACATTGCTTTGGTCGCCCGCATGACGTTACCCGTTCCTAGAATCATGGCTTCACTAGCCCGTAGGACGTTGAACGTTGCCTTGGTCTTGGTTTCACGTTCCTAACATATTGGCTTACTCTTTGTTGACCGTTCCTAGCATCATTGCATGGCCTCAGAGCATGTTGGCATGGCCTCCTAACACGTTCCCTTGGTCTTAGTTTTCCGTTCCTAGCATATTGACTTGTCCTCCAAGCACGTTGCCTTGGTCTTGGCCTATGTATTGGTTTCCCACACGACGGTGCCCGTTCCTAACATCATGGCTTGGCGTCGTAGCATGTTGCCCTGGTCTTGGCCTATGCCTTGGTTTTCCCGCATGACGTTAAACGTTCCTAGCATATTGGCTTAGCCTCCTAGCATGTTGCCTTGGTCTTGGTTGCCCGTTCCTAGCAAGGATTGGCATCCTAGCACGTTGCCTTGGTCTTAGCCTATGCCTTGGGTTGCCCACTCGACATTGCACGTTCCTAGCATATCGGCTTGGCCTCCTAGCACGTTGCCTTGGTCTTGGTTGCCCGTTCCTAGCATATTGGCTTGGCCTCCTAGAACGTTGCCTTGGTTTTGGTTGTCCATCCCTAGCATATTGGAATGGGCTCCTAGCATCATGGCTTGGCGTCCTATCACGTTGCCTTGGTCTTGGCCTATGCCTTGGCTTAGCTACACGATGTTGCATGTTCCAAGCATATTGGCTTGGTCTTGGTTACCGGTTCCTAGCAGCATGGATTGGCCTCCTAGCAAGTTGCCTTAGTCTTGGCCTATGCCTTGGTCGCCCGCATGACGTTACCCGTTCCTAGCTTATTTTCTTGGCCTCCTACCACGTAGCCTTAATCTTGGTTGACCATTCTTAGCATCATCGCATGGCCTCCTAGCATGTTGGCATGGCCTCCTAACACGTTCCCTTGGTCTTGGTTTTCCATTCCTAGCATATTGGCTTGGCCTATGCATTGGTCGTGCACACGACGTTGCCCGTTCCTCGCATCATGGCTTGGCGTCCTAGCATGTTGCCCTGGTCTTAGCCTATGCCTTGGTTTGCCCGCACAACGTTGCACGTTCCTAGCATATCGGCTTGGCCTCCTACCACGTTGCCTTAGTCTTGATTGACCGTTCCTAGCATCATTGCATGGCCTCCTAGCATGTTGGCATGGCCTCCTAACACGTTCCCTTGTTCTTGGTTTTCCATTCCTAGCATATTGGCTTGACTTCCTAGAACGTTGCCTAGGTCTTGGCCTATGCATTGGTCACCCACACGATGTTGCCCGTTCCTAGCATCATGGCTTGGCGTCCTAGCATGTTGCCCTGGTCTTGGCCTATGCCTTGGTTTGCCCGCACGACGTTGCACGTTCCAAGCATATCGGCTTAGCCTCCTAGCACATTGCCTTAGTCTTGGTTCCCCATTCCTAGCATATTGGCTTGGCCTCCTAGCACGTTGCCTTAGTCTTGACCTATGCCTTGGCTTGGCCGCACGATGTTGCACGTTCCTAGCATATTGGCTTGGCCTCCAACACGTTGCCTTGGTCTTGGTTGCCCGTTCCTAGCAGCATGGATTGGCCTCCTAGAAAATCGCCTTCGTCTTGGCCTATGCCTTGTCTTGCCCGCACGACGCTGCACGTTCCTAGCATATTGGCTTGGCCTCCTTGGAAGTTTCCTTGGTCTTGATTGCCCGTTCCTAGCATATTGGCTTGGCCTCCTAGCACGTTGCCTTGGTCTTGGTTGTCCATTCCTAGCATATTGGCATGGCCTCCTAGCACGTTGCCTAGGTCTTGGCCTATGCCTTGGTCGCCCGAACGACGTTACGCGTTCCTAGAATCATGGCTTGGCGTTCTTGTACGTTGCCTTGGTCTTGATCTTCGTCTTGGCTTGCCCGCACGACGTTGAACGTTGCCTTCGTCTTGGTTTCCCGTTCCTAACATATTGGCTTGGCCTCCTAGCACGTGGCCTTGGTCTTGGCCTATGCATTGGTCACCCACACGATGTTGCCCGTTCCTAGCATCATGGCTTGGCGTCCTAGCATGTTGCCCTGGTCTTGGCCTATGCCTTGGTTTGCCCGCACGACGTTGCACGTTCCAAGCATATCGGCTTAGCCTCCTAGCACATTGCCTTAGTCTTGGTTCCCCATTCCTAGCATATTGGCTTGGCCTCCTAGCACGTTGCCTTAGTCTTGACCTATGCCTTGGCTTGGCCGCACGATGTTGCACGTTCCTAGCATATTGGCTTGGCCTCCAACACGTTGCCTTGGTCTTGGTTGCCCGTTCCTAGCAGCATGGATTGGCCTCCTAGAAAGTCGCCTTCGTCTTGGCCTATGCCTTGTCTTGCCCGCACGACGCTGCACGTTCCTAGCATATTGGCTTGGCCTCCTTGGAAGTTTCCTTGGTCTTGATTGCCCGTTCCTAGCATATTGGCTTGGCCTCCTAGCACGTTGCCTTGGTCTTGGTTGTCCGTTCCTAGCATATTGGCATGGCCTCCTAGCATGTTGCCTAGGTCTTGGCCTATGCCTTGGTCGCCCGAACGACGTTACACGTTCCTAGAATCATGGCTTGGCGTTCTTGTACGTTGCCTTGGTCTTGATCTTCGTCTTGGCTTGCCCGCACGACGTTGAACGTTGCCTTCGTCTTGGTTTCCCGTTCCTAACATATTGGCTTGGCCTCCTAGCACGTGGCCTTGGTCTTGGCCTATGCCTTGGCTTTCACGCACGACGTTGCACGGTCGTAGCGTATAGGCTTGGCCTCCTACCGCGTTTCCTTGGTCTTGGTTTCCCGCTCCTGGCAGCATGGCTTGGCCACCTAGCAAGTTGCTTTCCTCTTGGCCTATGCCTTGGCATACCCGCACGACGTTGCACGTTCCTAGCATATTGGCTTGGCCTCCTAGCACGTTTCCTTGGTCTTGGTTTCCCGATCCTAGCATCATGGTTTGGCCTCCTTGCACGTTGCCTTGGTCTTGGCCTATGCCTTGGCTTGCCCGTACAACGTTGCACGTTCCTAGAATATTGGCTTGGCCTCCTAGCACGTTGCCTTGGTCTAGGTTGCCCGTTCCTAGCATCATGGCTTGGCCTCCTAGCAACTTACCTTGGTCTTAGCCTATGCCTTGGCTTTCCCGCACGACGTTTCACGGTCGTAGCGTATCGGCTTGGCCTCCTACCACGTTGCCTTACTCTTTGTTGACCGTTCCTAGCATCATTGCATGGCCTCAGAGCATGTTGGCATGGCCTCCTAACACGTTCCCTTGGTCTTAGTTTTCCGTTCCTAGCATATTGACTTGTCCTCCAAGCACGTTGTCTTGGTCTTGGCCTATGTATTGGTCTCCCACACGACGTTGCCCGTTCCTAACATCATGGCTTGGCGTCGTAGCATGTTGCCCTGGTCTTGGCCTATGCCTTGGTTTTCCCGCATGACGTTAGACGTTCCTAGCATATTGGCTTAGCCTCCTAGCATGTTGCCTTGGTCTTGGTTGCCCGTTCCTAGCAAGGATTGGCATCCTAGCACGTTGCCTTGGTCTTAGCCTATGCCTTGGGTTGCCCACACGACATTGCACGTTCCTAGCATATCGGCTTGGCCTCCTAGCACGTTGCCTTGGTCTTGGTTGCCCGTTCCTAGCATATTGGCTTGGCGTCCTAGAACGTTGCCTTGGTCTTGGTTGTCCGTCCCTAGCATATTGGAATGGGCTCCTAGCATCATGGCTTGGCATCCTATCACGTTGCCTTGGTCTTCGCCTATGCCTTGGCTTAGCTACACGATGTTGCATGTTCCAAGCATATTGGCTTGGTCTTGGTTACCGGTTCCTAGCAGCATGGATTGGCCTCCTAGCAAGTTGCCTTAGTTTTGGCCTATGCCTTGGTCGCCCGCATGACGTTACCCGTTCCTAGCTTATTTTCTTGGCCTCCTACCACGTAGCCTTAATCTTGGTTGACCATTCTTAGCATCATCGCATGGCCTCCTAGCATGTTGGCATGGCCTCCTAACACGTTCCCTTGGTCTTGGTTTTCCATTCCTAGCATATTGGCTTGGCCTATGCATTGGTCGTGCACACGACGTTGCCCGTTCCTCGCATCATGGCTTGGCGTCCTAGCATGTTGCCCTGGTCTTAGCCTATGCCTTGGTTTGCCCGCACAACGTTGCACGTTCCTAGCATATCGGCTTGGCCTCCTAGCACCTTGCCTTGGTCTTGGTTGCCCGTTCCTATCATATTGGCTTGGCCTCCTAGCACGTTCCCTTGGTCTTGGTTGTCCGTTCCTAGCATATTGGCTGGCCTCCTAGCACGTTGCCTTGGTCTTTGCTTATGCCTTGGTCGCCCGCATGACGTTACCCGTTCCTAGAATCATGGCTTGGCGTCCAAGTACGTTGCCTTGGTCTTGGCTTGCCCGCACGACGTTGAACGTTGCCTTGGTCTTGGTTTCCCGTTTCTAACATATTGGCTTGCCCTCCTAGCACGTTGCCTTGCGTTGGCGTATCCCTTGGCTTGCCCGCACGACGTTGCACGTTCCTATCATGGCTTGGCCTCCTAACACATTGCCTTGGTCTTGATTGCCCGTTCCTAGCAGCATTACTTGGCATCCTAGCGAGTTGCTTTGGTCTTGGCCTATGCCTTGGCATGCCCGCACGACGTTGCACGTTGCTTGCATATTGGCTTGGGTTCCTAGTACGTTTCCTCGGTCCTGGTTGCCCGATCCTAGCATCATGGTTTGGCCTCCTTGCACGTTGCCTTGGTCTTCGCCTATGCCTTGGCTTGCCCGTACAACGTTGCACGTTCCTAGAATATTGGCTTGGCCTCCTAGCACGTTGCCTTGGTCTAGGTTGCCCGTTCCTAGCATCATGGCTTGGCCTCCTAGCAACTTACCTTGGTCTTAGCCTATGCCTTGGCTTTCCCGCACGACGTTTCACGGTCGTAGCGTATCGGCTTGGCCTCCTACCACGTTGCCTTACTCTTTGTTGACCGTTCCTAGCATCATTGCATGGCCTCAGAGCATGTTGGCATGGCCTTCTAACACGTTCCCTTGGTCTTAGTTTTCCGTTCCTAGCATATTGACTTGTCCTCCAAGCACGTTGCCTTGGTCTTGGCCTATGTATTGGTCTCCCACACGACGTTGCCCATTCCTAACATCATGGCTTGGCGTCGTAGCATGTTGCCCTGGTCTTGGCTTATGCCTTGGTTTTCCAGCATGACGTTAGACGTTCCTAGCATATTGGCTTAGCCTCCTAGCATGTTGCCTTGGTCTTGGTTGCCCGTTCCTAGCAAAGATTGGCATCCTAGCACGTTGCCTTGGTCTTAGCCTATGCCTTGGGTTGCCCACACGGCATTGCACGTTCCTAGCATATCGGCTTGGCCTCCTACCACGTTGCCTTGGTCTTGGTTGCCCGTTCCTAGCATATTGGCTTGGCCTCCTTGAACGTTGCCTTGGTCTTGGTTGTCCGTCCCTAGCATATTGGAATGGGCTCCTAGCATCATGGCTTGGCGTCTTATCACGTTGCCTTGGTCTTGGCCTATGCCTTGGCTTGGCTACACGATGTTGCATGTTCCAAGCATATTGGCTTGGTCTTGGTTACCGGTTCCTAGCAGCATGGATTGGCCTCCTAGCAAGTTGCCTTAGTCTTGGCCTATGCCTTGGTCGCCCGCATGACGTTACCCGTTCCTAGCTTATTGGCTTGGCCTCCTACCACGTAGCCTTAATCTTGGTTGCCCCTTCCTAACATCATGGCTTGGCGTCCTAGCATGTTGCCCTGGTCTTGGCCTATGCCTTGGTTTGCCCGCACGATGTTGCACGTTCCAAGCATATCGGCTTAGCCTCCTAGCACATTGCCTTGGTCTTGGTTCCCGATTCCTAGCATATTGGCTTGGCCTCCTAGCACGTTGCCTTGGTCTTCGTTGTCCGTTCCTAGCATATTGGCATGGCCTCCTAGCACGTTGCCTTTGTCTTGGCCTATGCCTTGGTCGCCCGCATGACGTTACCCGTTCCTCGAATCATGGCTTCGCTTGCCCGTAGGACGTTGAACGTTGCCTTGGTCTTGGTTTCACGTTCCTAACATATTGGCTTGGCCTCCTAGCACGTTGCATTGGTCTTGGTCTTGGTTTCACGTTCCTAACATATTGGCTTGGCCTCCTAGCACGTTGCATTGGTCTTGGCCTATGCGTTGGCTTTTTTTTTTGAGCGGGAAACCCAGGCACATCCATTAAAAACAAGAAAAGGATACAAAAGCAGTACTGGTTACATCAAAGAAAAATAAGAAAACAACCCGATTTGGAAAGACAAAACCAAGCCACGAGCAACCAGAACAAACACAGACTAATAATAAAGACAAAGCAACAAGCAGAGACCCCATTGCACCTCCAAAAAGACCACACAACCAGCATCTTATATTGTGTCCTCATGAGCAGTTCTGCACCTATTTTTTCTCTTCCAGGCCATTCTCTGGATTATCACACCTCTAGCTTCATTGAACAGCTTCTCAATGCTTCTGCTACAGTTATCAAACAGCCTCTTGTTCCGCTCCTGCCAAATATAATAGATAGTTGCAGAGAAGCAACCTTTTGCACGGTTGACCAAGCAGTATATTGACCATTGTTGATACGGTCCATGATATCAGCCCAAGTTTCTGGAATATGCTGTAAGGACACTTCCCTCTTCATCAAGTTCCAAAACCCTTTTGAAAAGTCACATTGGAAGAATAAATGATTATGGGTTTCCAGGCATTGGTGACACAATAGACATTTCATGTCCGGGGGATTTTGTTTCCAGTTTAGAATACGATCTTGAGTTGGAAGCCTCAACCTACAAGCGAACCAAGTACATAAAGCATGCTTGGGAATATGGGCTTTATTCCACACCATCTTTGGCCACAAGAGAGTGTCATAATCTGGGACCATAGAGGCCCAAGCATTATGAATGCAGAAGTCCAAGTGCACATTAAGGCGGTCACTCCACATCATTTTATCCTCCCCGTCCGAGAGGGCCGGGACAGGAATATTAGCCAGCTGCGGGATCCTAGAAAGAAATTCCATTGGCCAGGCATTGCCAATCTTCAGAATGAACTCCCTAACAGAGTCATTTGCATGAAAACCATGGGCATGAATGTGTCGGTAGGAAATAAGAGAGCTCAAATGACCAACAGGAAGCCATTTATCCTCGCACGCATTGGTTGTCAAGCCGTCCCCAATTTGAACGATGAAGAAACGCCTGATGTGGTCCCGAATCCTTAGCAAGCTGCGGAATATCCACGACCACCAGTCTTTCTTCTTCAGGTTCCAGAAGTTGATTCCCTGGATATAGTGGGTACTTACCCATCTTACCCAAAGAGAATTCCTTCTCCTCAGAATGTCCCAGACCTGCTTCGTCAACAGACACCGATTCCACAATGTAAGATTTTTGAGACCGAGGCCTCCATTTCTTTCCGGTTTGCAGATCTCCTCCCAAGATACTTTGCATTTACCACGAGAACTTTCCTCTTGGGCCCATAAGAAATCTCTAAAGAGAGATTCAAGAGCATAAATGACTCTAGCAGGGAAAACAAAGACCGACATCCAATAAACTTGGAGCGACTGAAGAACAGATAGGATAAGTTGCCGTCTTCCACCATAAGATAGGAATTTGTTTTTCCAGTTATTCAAACGGCCTTTAACCCTTTCCACAAGCCCATTGAAATCAGCCGTAGGCAGCCGCACAGGGGATAGAGGCACACCGAGGTCTTGCCGAAACGGCAATGTATTGTGGATCGTCACCTTAACATCATCTGGGACATTGCCAAAAAAGATATCACTCTTTTCGAGATTGGGTGCCAGGCCAGACTTCAACTGGAATAAGTGAAGAGCCCTCTTAATGACCTCAACCGACTAAAGATCGCCATTGGTAAAGACAAAAAGGTCATCAGCAAAGCATAAATGAGTAATCTGGAAGTCCGCACACCCCTTATGGTACCGGAAATCAACGGCCTCATCAATACATCTCTTAAGAATAAGAGAGAAACCTTCCATAATTATCGTGAAGAGGTACGGAGACAAAGGATCCCCTTGTCTTATTCCCCGCTTACCTGCAAAAAAACCATGTGTTTCACCTTGAAAAGCAATAGAGTAAGAGGGAGTGGCAATCATTACCCGGATCCATTTGATCAGAGCCGGATGGAACCCAAGGCCTTTAAGCTTGCAAATTACAAACTCCCAGTTCACCATATCATAGGCCTTTCGAATATCAATCTTAAAGGCGCATCTTGGAGGACCCGAGCTAATGTGGTAACCGGCCACAAGTTCATGAGCCATCATTATATTATCCGAAATCCTCCTCCCAGGAATGAAGGCCGACTGCGCAGGATTTATTAAGAAATCCAGTTTCGGCTTCATTCTATCAGAGATAATCTTACTGATACACTTGTACAAAACCGAACAACAGGCAATCGGTCGGAACTCCGAAACCCTACTAGCATTTGGAGTCTTTGTGGCTTTCCCGCACGACTTTGCACGGTCGTAGCGTATCGGCTTGCCCTCCTAGCGCGGTTCCTTGGTCTTGGTTTCCCGTTCCTAGCAGCATGGCTTGGCCACCTAGCAAGTTGCTTTGGTCTTGGTCTATGGCTTGGCATGCCCGCACGATGTTGCACGTTCCTAGCATATTGGCTTGGCCTCCTAGCACGTTTCGTTGGTCTTGGTTGCCCGTTGCTAGCATCATGGCTTGGCCTCCTAGCAAGTTGCCCTGGTGTTGCCTATGCCTTGGCTTTCCCGCACGATGTTGAACGGTCATAGCGTATCGGATTGCCCTCCTAGCGTGGTTCCTTGGTCTTGGTTTCCCGTTCCTAGCAACATGGCTAGGCCACCTAGCAAGTTGCTTTGGTCTTGGCCTATGCGTTGGGTTTAGGGTTTAGGGTTTAGGGTTTAGGGTTTAGGCATGCCCGCACGATGTTGCACGTTCCTAGCATATTGGCTTGGCCTCCTAGCACGTTTCCTTGGTCTTGGTTTCCCGTTGCTAGCATCATGGCTCGGCCTCCTAGCAAGTTTCCTTGGTGTTTGCCTATGCCTTGGCTTGCCCGCACGATGTTGCACGTTCCTAGCATACTGTATTGGCCTCCTAGCAGGTTGCCTTGGTCTTGGTTGCCCGTTCCTAGCATCATGGCTTGGCCTCCTAGCACTTTGCCTTGGTCTTGGCATATGCCTTGGCTTACCGCAAGACGTTGCATGCTCATAGCATATCGGCTTAGTCTAGCAAGTTACCTTGGTCTTGGATGCCCGATCCTAGCATATTGGCTTGGCCTCCTAGCACTTTGCTTTGGTCTTGATTGTCTGTTCGTAGCATGTTGGCATGGCCTCCTAGCACGTTGCCTTGGTCTTGGCATAAGCGTTGGTCGCCCACAAGACGTTGCCCGTTCCTAGCATCATGGCTTGGCGTCCTAGCACGTTGCCTTGGTCTTGGCCTTTGCCTTGGCTAGCCCGCACGATATGGCACGTTCCTAGCATATTGGCACTTGGCCTCCTACCACGTTGCCTTAGTGTTGGTTGACGTTCGTAGCATCATTGCATGGCCTCCTAGCAAGTTGGCATGGCCTCCTAACACGTTCCCTTGGACTCGGTTTTCCGTTCCTAGCATATTGGCTTACCATTCTAGCACGTTGCCTGGGTCTTGGCCTATGCATTGGTCGCCCACACGACGTTGCCCGTTCCTAGCATCATGTCTTGGCGTCCTAGCATGTTGCCCTGGTCTTGGCCTATGCCTTGGTTTGCCCGCACGTCGTTGCACGTTCTAGCATATTGGCTTAGCCTCCTAGCACGTTGCCTTAGTCTTGCTTGCCCGTTCCTAGCATCATGGCTTGGCATCCTAGCACGTTGCCTGGGATTTCCCTATGTCTTGGCTTGTGGGCATGATGTTGCACGTCCCTAGCCTATTGGCTTGGCCTCCCAGCACGTTGCCTTGGTCTTGCTTGCCCGTTCCTAGCATATTGGCTTGGCCTCTTAGCACGGTGCCTTGGTCTTGGTTGTTCGTTCCTAGCATATTGGCTTGGCCTGCTAGCACATTGCCTTGTTCTTGGTTGCCCGTTCCTAGCAGCATGAATTGGCCTCCTAGCAAGTTGCCTTCGTCTTGGTTGTCCGTTCCTAGCATATTGGCATGGCCTCCTAGCACGTTGCCTTGGTCTTGGCTTATGCCTTGGTCGCCCACACGACGTTGCCCGTTCCTAGAATCATGGCTTGGCGTCCTTGTATATTTCCTTGGTCTTGACCTTCGTCTTGGCTTGCCCGCACGACGTTGAACGTTGCCTTGGTCTTGGTTTCCCGTTCCTAACATATTGGCTTGGCCTCCTAGCACGTAGCCTTCGTCTTGGCCTGTGCCTTGGCTTTGCCGCACAACGTTGCACGGTCATAGCGTATAGGCTTGGCCTCCTAGGGCGTTTCCTTGGTCTTGGTTTCCCGTTCCTAGCAGCATGGCTTAGCCACCTAGAAAGTTGCTTTGGTCTTGGCCTATGCCTTGGCTTGCCCGTACAACGTTGCACGTTCCTAGCATATTGGCTTGGCCTCCTAGCACGGTCACTTGGTCTTGGTGGACTGTTCCTATCATCATGGCTTGGGCTCCTAGCAACTTACCTTGGTCTTAGCCTATGCCTTGGCTTTCCAACACGATGTTTCACGGTCGTAGCGTATGGCTTGGCCTCCTAGCGCGTTTCCTTTGTCTTGGTTTCCCGTTCCTAGCAGCATGGCTTGGCCACCTAGCAAGTTGCTTTGGTCTTCGCATGCCCGTACGACGTTGCACGTTCCTAGCATATTCTCTTGGCCTCCTAGGACGTTTCCTTGATCTTGGTTGCCTGATCCTAGCATCATGGCTTGGTCTCCTTGCACGTTGCCTTCGTCTTGACCTATGCCTTGGCTTGCCCGAACAACGTTGCACGTTCCTAGCATATTGGATTGGCCTCCAAGCACGTTGCCTTGGTCTTGGTTGCCCGTTCATAGCATCATGGCCTGGCCTCCTAGCAAGTTGCCTTGGTCTTTGCCTATGCCTTGGCTTTACCGCACGACGTTGCACGGTCGTAGCGTATAGGCTTCGCCTCCTAGCGCGTTTCCTTGGTCTTGGTTTCCCGTTCCTAGCAGCATGGCTTGGCCACCTAGCAAGTTGCTTTGGTGTTGGCCTATGACTTGGCTTGCCCGTACCACGTTGCACGTTCCTAGCATATTGGCTTGGCCTCCTAGCACGTTGCCTTGGTCTTGGTTGCCCGTTCCTAGCATCATGGCTTGGACTCCTAGTACTTTGCCTTGGTCTTGGCATATGCCTTGGCTTACCGCAAGACGTTGCATGCTCATAGCATATCGGCTTAGTCTAGCAAGTTACCTTGGTCTTGGATGCCCGATCCTAGCATATTGGCTTGGCCTCCTATCACTTTGCTTTGGTCTTGATTGTCTGTTCGTAGCATGTTGGCATGGCCTCCTAGCACGTTGCCTTGGTCTTGGCATAAGCGTTGGTCGCCCGCAAGACGTTGCCCGTTCCTAGCATCATGGCTTGGCGTCCTAGCACGTTGCCTTGGTCTTGGCCTTTGCCTTGGCTAGCCCGCACGATATGGCACGTTCCTAGCATATTGGCTTGGCTTCCTACCACGTTGCCTTAGTGTTGGTTGACGTTCGTAGCATCATTGCATGGCCTCCTAGCAAGTTGGCATGGCCTCCTAACATGTTCCCTTGGACTCGGTTTTCCGTTCCTAGCATATTGGCTTGGCATTCTAGCACGTTGCCTGGGTCTTGGCCTATGCATTGGTCGCCCACACGACGTTGCCCGTTCCTAGCATCATGGCTTGGCGTCCTAGCATGTTGCCCTGGTCTTGGCCTATGCCTTGGTTTGCCCGCACGACGTTGCACGTTCTAGCATATTTGTTTAGCCTCCTAGCACGTTGCCTTGGTCTTGCTTGCCCGTTCCTAGCATCATGGCTTGGCATCCTAGCACGTTGCCTGGGATTTCCCTATGCATTGGCTTGTGGGCATGATGTTGCACGTCCCTAGCATATTGGCTTGGCCTCCCAGCACGTTGCCTTGGTCTTGCTTGCCCGTTCCTAGCATATTGGCTTGGCCTCTTAGCACGGTGCCTTGGTCTTGGTTGTTCGTTCCTAGCATATTGGCTTGGCCTGCTAGCACATTGCCTTGTTCTTGGTTGCCCGTTCCTAGCAGCATGCATTGGCCTCCAAGCAAGTTGCCTTCGTCTTGGTTGTACGTTCCTAGCATATTGGTATGGCCTCCTAGCACGTTGCCTTGGTCTTGGCTAATGCCTTGGTCGCCCACACGACGTTACCTGTTCCTAGAATCATGGCTTGGCGTCCTTGTATATTTCCTTGGTCTTGACCTTCGTCTTGGCTTGCCCGCACGACGTTGAACGTTGCCTTGGTCTTGGTTTCCCGTTCCTAACATATTGGCTTGGCCTCCTAGCACGTAGCCTTCGTCTTGGCCTGTGCCTTGGCTTTCCCGCACGACGTTGCACGGTCATAGCGTATAGGCTTGGCCTCCTAGCGCGTTTCCTTGGTCTTGGTTTCCCGTTCCTAGCAGCATGGCTTAGCCACCTAGCAAGTTGCTTTGGTCTTTGCCTATGCATTGGCTTGCCCGTACAACGTTGCACGTTACTAGCATATTGGCTTGGCCTCCTAGCACGGTCACTTGGTCTTGGTGGACTGTTCCTATCATCATGGCTTGGGCTCCTAGCAACTTACCTTGGTCTTAGCCTATGCCTTGGCTTTCCCACACGATGTTTCACGGTCGTAGCGTATGGCTTGGCCTCCTAGCGCGTTTCCTTTGTCTTGGTTTCCCGTTCCTTGCAGCATGGCTTCGCCACCTAGCAAGTTGCTTTGGTCTTCGCATGCCCGTACGACGTTGCACGTTCCTAGCATATTCTCTTGGCCTCCTAGGACGTTTCCTTGGTCTTGGTTGCCCGATCCTAGCATCATGGCTTGGTCTCCTTGCACGTTGCCTTGGTCTTGACCTATGCCTTGGCTTGCCCGAACAACGTTGCACGTTCCTAGCATATTGGATTGGCCTCCAAGCACGTTGCCTTGGTCTTGGTTGCCCGTTCATAGCATCATGGCCTGGCCTCCTAGCAAGTTGCCTTGGTCTTCGCCTATGCCTTGGCATTACCGCACGACGTTGCACGGTCGTAGCGTATAGGCTTGGCCTCCTAGCGCGTTTCCTTGGTCTTGGTTTCCCGTTCCTAGCAGCATTGCTTGGCCACCTAGCAAGTTGCTTTGGTGTTGGCCTATGACTTGGCTTGCCCGTACCACGTTGCACGTTCCTAGCATATTGGCTTGGCCTCCTAGCACGTTGCCTTGGTCTTGGTTGCCCGTTCCTAGCATCATGGCTTGGCCTCCTAGCAACTTACCTTGGTCTTAGCCTATGCCTTGGCTTTCCCACACGACGTTTCACGGTCGTAGCGTATCGGCTTGGCCCCCTAGCGCGTTTCCTTTGTCTTGGTTTCCCGTTCCTAGCAGCATGGCTTGGCCACCTAGCAAGTTGCCTTGGTCTTGGCATGCCCGCACGAAATTGCACGTTCCTAGCATATTCTCTTGGCCTCCTAACACGTTCCCTTGGACTCGGTTTTCCGTTCCTAGAATATTGGCTTGGCATTCTAGCACGTTGCCTGGGTCTTGGCCTATGCATTGGTCGCCCACACGACGTTGCCCGTTCCTAGCATAATGGCTTGGCGTCCTAGCATGTTGCCCTGGTCTTTGTCTATGCCTTGGTTTGCCCGCACCACGTTGCACGTTCTAGCAATTTGGCTTAGCCTCTTAGCACGTTGCCTTGTCTTGCTTGCCCGTTCCTAGCATCCTAGCACGTTGCCTGGGATTTCCCTATGCCTTGGCTTGTGGGCATGATGTTGCACGTCCCTAGCATATCGGCTTGGCCTCCCAGCACGTTGCCTTGGTCTTGCTTGCCCGTTCCTAGCATATTGGCTTGGCCTCTTAGCACGGTGCCTTGGTCTTGGTTGTTCGTTCCTAGCATATTGGCTTGGCCTGCTAGCACATTGCCTTGTTCTTGGTTGCCCGTTCCTAGCAGCATGCATTGGCCTCCTAGCAAGTTGCCTTCGTCTTGGTTGTACGTTCCTAGCATATTGGTATGGCCTCCTAGCACGTTGCCTTGGTCTTGGCTTATGCCTTGGTCGCCCACACGACGTTACCTGTTCCTAGAATCATGGCTTGGCGTCCTTGTATATTTCCTTGGTCTTGACCTTCGTCTTGGCTTGCCCGCACGACGTTGAACGTTGCCTTGGTCTTGGTTTCCCGTTCCTAACATATTGGCTTGGCCTCCTAGCACGTAGCCTTCGTCTTGGCCTGTGCCTTGGCTTTCCCGCACGACGTTGCATGGTCATAGCGTATAGGCTTGGCCTCCTAGCGCGTTTCCTTGGTCTTGGTTTCCCGTTCCTAGCAGCATGGCTTAGCCACCTAGCAAGTTGCTTTGGTCTTTGCCTATGCATTGGCTTGCCCGTACAACGTTGCACGTTCCTAGCATATTGGCTTGGCCTCCTAGCACGGTCACTTGGTCTTGGTGGACTGTTCCTATCATCATGGCTTGGGCTCCTAGCAACTTACCTTGGTCTTAGCCTATGCCTTGGCTTTCCCACACGATGTTTCACGGTCGTAGCGTATGGCTTGGCCTCCTAGCGCGTTTCCTTTGTCTTGGTTTCCCGTTCCTAGCAGCATGGCTTGGCCACCTAGCAAGTTGCTTTGGTCTTCGCATGCCCGTATGACGTTGCACGTTCCTAGCATATTCTCTTGGCCTCCTAGGACGTTTCCTTGGTCTTGGTTGCCCGATCCTAGCATCATGGCTTTGTCTCCTTGCACGTTGCCTTGGTCTTGACCTATGCCTTGGCTTGCCCGAACAACGTTGCACGTTCCTAGCATATTGGATTGGCCTCCAAGCACGTTGCCTTGGTCTTGGTTGCCTGTTCATAGCATCATGGCCTGGCCTCCTAGCAAGTTGCCTTGGTCTTCGCCTATGCCTTGGCATTACCGCACGACGTTGCACGGTCGTAGCGTATAGGCTTGGCCTCCTAGCGCGTTTCCTTGGTCTTGGTTTCCCGTTCCTAGCAGCATTGCTTGGCCACCTAGCAAGTTGCTTTGGTGTTGGCCTATGACTTGGCTTGCCCGTACCACGTTGCACGTTCCTAGCATATTGGCTTGGCCTCCTAGCACGTTGCCTTGGTCTTGGTTGCCCGTTCCTAGCATCATGGCTTGGCCTCCTAGCAACTTACCTTGGTCTTAGCCTATGCCTTTGCTTTCCCACACGACGTTTAACGGTCGTAGCGTATCGGCTTGGCCCCCTAGCGCGTTTCCTTTGTCTTGGTTTCCCGTTCCTAGCAGCATGGCTTGGCCACCTAGCAAGTTGCCTTGGTCTTGGCATGCCCGCACGTAATTGCACGTTCCTAGCATATTCTCTTGGCCTCCTAACACGTTCCCTTGGACTCGGTTTTCCGTTCCTAGCATATTGGCTTGGCATTCTAGCACGTTGCCTGGGTCTTGGCCTATGCATTGGTCGCCCACACGACGTTGCCCGTTCCTAGCATAATGGCTTGGCGTCCTAGCATGTTGCCCTGGTCTTTGTCTATGCCTTGGTTTGCCCGCACCACGTTGCACGTTCTAGCAATTTGGCTTAGCCTCTTAGCACGTTGCCTTGTCTTGCTTGCCCGTTCCTAGCATCCTAGCACGTTGCCTGGGATTTCCCTATGCCTTGGCTTGTGGGCATGATGTTGCACGTCGCTAGCATATCGGCTTATGCCTTGGTCGCCCACACGACGTTACCTGTTCCTAGAATCATGGCTTGGCGTCCTTGTATATTTCCTTGGTCTTGACCTTCGTCTTGGCTTTCCCGCACGACGTTGAACGTTGCCTTGGTCTTGGTTTCCCGTTCCTAACATATTCGCTTGGCCTCCTAGCACGTAGCCTTTGTCTTGGTCTGTGCCTTGGCTTTCCCGCACGACGTTGCACGGTCATAGCGTATAGGCTTGGCCTCCTAGCGCGTTTCCTTGGTCTTGGTTTCCCGTTCCTAGCAGCATGGCTTAGCCACCTAGCAAGTTGCTTTGGTCTTGGCCTATGCGTTGGCTTGCCGGTACAACGTTGCACGTTCTAGCAATTTGGCTTAGCCTCTTAGCACGTTGCCTTGTCTTGCTTGCCCGTTCCTAGCATCCTAGCACGTTGCCTGGGATTTCCCTATGCCTTGGCTTGTGGGCATGATGTTGGACGTCCCTAGCATATCGGCTTGGCCTCCCAGCACGTTGCCTTGGTCTTGCTTGCCCGTTCCTAGCATATTGGCTTGGCCTCTTAGCACGGTGCCTTGGTCTTGGTTGTTTGTTCCTAGCATATTGGCTTGGCCTGCTAGCACATTGCCTTGTTCTTGGTTGCCCGTTCCTAGCAGCATGCATTGGCCTCCTAGCAAGTTGCCTTCGTCTTGGTTGTCCGTTCCTAGCATATTGGCATGGCCTCCTAGCACGTTGCCTTGGTCTTGGCTTATGCCTTGGTCGCCCACACGACGTTACCTGTTCCTAGAATCATGGCTTGGCGTCCTTGTATATTTCCTTGGTCTTGACCTTCGTCTTGGCTTGCCCGCACGACGTTGAACGTTGCCTTGGTCTTGGTTTCCCGTTCCTAACATATTGGCTTGGCCTCCTAGCACGTAGCCTTCGTCTTGGCCTGTGCCTTGGCTTTCCCGCATGACGTTGCACGGTCATAGCGTATAGGCTTGGCCTCCTAGCGCGTTTCCTTGGTCTTGGATTCCCGTTCCTAGCAGCATGGCTTAGCCACCTAGCAAGTTGCTTTGGTCTTGGCCTATGCCTTGGCTTGCCCATACAACGTTGCACGTTCCTAGCATATTGGCTTGGCCTCCTAGCACGGTCACTGGGTCTTGGTGGACTGTTCCTATCATCATGGCTTGGGCTCCTAGCAACTTACCTTGGTCTTAGCCTATGCCTTGGCTTTCCCACACGATGTTTCACGGTCGTAGCGTATGGCTTGGCCTCCTAGCGCGTTTCCTTTGTCTTGGTTTCCCGTTTCTAGCAGCATGGCTTGGCCACCTAGCAAGTTGCTTTGGACTTCGCATGCCCGTACGACGTTGCACGTTCCTAGCATATTCTCTTGGCCTCCTAGGACGTTTCCTTGGTCTTGGTTGCCCGATCCTAGCATCATGGCTTGGTCTCCTTGCACGTTGCCTTGGTCTTGACCTATGCCTTGGCTTGCCCGAATAACGTTGCACGTTCCTAGCATATTGGATTGGCCTCCAAGCACGTTGCCTTGGTCTTGGTTGCCCGTTCATAGCATCATGGCCTGGCCTCCTAGCAAGTTGCCTTGGTCTTCGCCTATGCCTTGGCTTTACCGCACGACGTTGCACGGTCGTAGCGTATAGGCTTGGCCTCCTAGCGCGTTTCCTTGGTCTTGGTTTCCCGTTCCTAGCAGCATGGCTTGGCCACCTAGCAAGTTGCTTTGGTGTTGGCCTATGACTTGGCTTGCCCGTACCACGTTGCACGTTCCTAGCATATTGGCTTGGCCTCCTAGCACGTTGCCTTGGTCTTGGTTGCCCGTTCCTAGCATCAAGGCTTGGCCTCCTAGCACTTTGCCTTGGTCTTGGCATATGCCTTGGCTTACTGCAAGACGTTGCATGCTCATAGCATATCGGCTTAGTCTAGAAGGTTACCTTGGTCTTGACCTATGCCTTGGCTTGCCCGAACAACGTTGCACGTTCCTAGCATATTGGATTGGCCTCCAAGCACGTTGCCTTGGTCTTGGTTGCCTGTTCATAGCATCATGGCCTGGCCTCCTAGCAAGTTGCCTTGGTCTTCGCCTATGCCTTGGCATTACCGCACGACGTTGCACGGTCGTAGCGTATAGGCTTGGCCTCCTAGCGCGTTTCCTTGGTCTTGGTTTCCCGTTCCTAGCAGCATTGCTTGGCCACCTAGCAAGTTGCTTTGGTGTTGGCCTATGACTTGGCTTGCCCGTACCACGTTGCACGTTCCTAGCATATTGGCTTGGCCTCCTAGCACGTTGCCTTGGTCTTGGTTGCCCGTTCCTAGCATCATGGCTTGGCCTCCTAGCAACTTACCTTGGTCTTAGCCTATGCCTTTGCTTTCCCACACGACGTTTAACGGTCGTAGCGTATCGGCTTGGCCCCCTAGCGCGTTTCCTTTGTCTTGGTTTCCCGTTCCTAGCAGCATGGCTTGGCCACCTAGCAAGTTGCCTTGGTCTTGGCATGCCCGCACGTAATTGCACGTTCCTAGCATATTCTCTTGGCCTCCTAACACGTTCCCTTGGACTCGGTTTTCCGTTCCTAGCATATTGGCTTGGCATTCTAGCACGTTGCCTGGGTCTTGGCCTATGCATTGGTCGCCCACACGACGTTGCCCGTTCCTAGCATAATGGCTTGGCGTCCTAGCATGTTGCCCTGGTCTTTGTCTATGCCTTGGTTTGCCCGCACCACGTTGCACGTTCTAGCAATTTGGCTTAGCCTCTTAGCACGTTGCCTTGTCTTGCTTGCCCGTTCCTAGCATCCTAGCACGTTGCCTGGGATTTCCCTATGCCTTGGCTTGTGGGCATGATGTTGCACGTCCCTAGCATATCGGCTTATGCCTTGGTCGCCCACACGACGTTACCTGTTCCTAGAATCATGGCTTGGCGTCCTTGTATATTTCCTTGGTCTTGACCTTCGTCTTGGCTTGCCCGCACGACGTTGAACGTTGCCTTGGTCTTGGTTTCCCGTTCCTAACATATTCGCTTGGCCTCCTAGCACGTAGCCTTTGTCTTGGTCTGTGCCTTGGCTTTCCCGCACGACGTTGCACGGTCATAGCGTATAGGCTTGGCCTCCTAGCGCGTTTCCTTGGTCTTGGTTTCCCGTTCCTAGCAGCATGGCTTAGCCACCTAGCAAGTTGCTTTGGTCTTGGCCTATGCGTTGGCTTGCCGGTACAACGTTGCACGTTCTAGCAATTTGGCTTAGCCTCTTAGCACGTTGCCTTGTCTTGCTTGCCCGTTCCTAGCATCCTAGCACGTTGCCTGGGATTTCCCTATGCCTTGGCTTGTGGGCATGATGTTGGACGTCCCTAGCATATCGGCTTGGCCTCCCAGCACGTTGCCTTGGTCTTGCTTGCCCGTTCCTAGCATATTGGCTTGGCCTCTTAGCACGGTGCCTTGGTCTTGGTTGTTTGTTCCTAGCATATTGGCTTGGCCTGCTAGCACATTGCCTTGTTCTTGGTTGCCCGTTCCTAGCAGCATGCATTGGCCTCCTAGCAAGTTGCCTTCGTCTTGGTTGTCCGTTCCTAGCATATTGGCATGGCCTCCTAGCACGTTGCCTTGGTCTTGGCTTATGCCTTGGTCGCCCACACGACGTTACCTGTTCCTAGAATCATGGCTTGGCGTCCTTGTATATTTCCTTGGTCTTGACCTTCGTCTTGGCTTGCCCGCACGACGTTGAACGTTGCCTTGGTCTTGGTTTCCCGTTCCTAACATATTGGCTTGGCCTCCTAGCACGTAGCCTTCGTCTTGGCCTGTGCCTTGGCTTTCCCGCATGACGTTGCACGGTCATAGCGTATAGGCTTGGCCTCCTAGCGCGTTTCCTTGGTCTTGGTTTCCCGTTCCTAGCAGCATGGCTTAGCCACCTAGCAAGTTGCTTTGGTCTTGGCCTATGCCTTGGCTTGCCCATACAACGTTGCACGTTCCTAGCATATTGGCTTGGCCTCCTAGCACGGTCACTGGGTCTTGGTGGACTGTTCCTATCATCATGGCTTGGGCTCCTAGCAACTTACCTTGGTCTTAGCCTATGCCTTGGCTTTCCCACACGATGTTTCACGGTCGTAGCGTATGGCTTGGCCTCCTAGCGCGTTTCCTTTGTCTTGGTTTCCCGTTTCTAGCAGCATGGCTTGGCCACCTAGCAAGTTGCTTTGGACTTCGCATGCCCGTACGACGTTGCACGTTCCTAGCATATTCTCTTAGCCTCCTAGGACGTTTCCTTGGTCTTGGTTGCCCGATCCTAGCATCATGGCTTGGTCTCCTTGCACGTTGCCTTGGTCTTGACCTATGCCTTGGCTTGCCCGAATAACGTTGCACGTTCCTAGCATATTGGATTGGCCTCCAAGCACGTTGCCTTGGTCTTGGTTGCCCGTTCATAGCATCATGGCCTGGCCTCCTAGCAAGTTGCCTTGGTCTTCGCCTATGCCTTGGCTTTACCGCACGACGTTGCACGGTCGTAGCGTATAGGCTTGGCCTCCTAGCGCGTTTCCTTGGTCTTGGTTTCCCGTTCCTAGCAGCATGGCTTGGCCACCTAGCAAGTTGCTTTGGTGTTGGCCTATGACTTGGCTTGCCCGTACCACGTTGCACGTTCCTAGCATATTGGCTTGGCCTCCTAGCACGTTGCCTTGGTCTTGGTTGCCCGTTCCTAGCATCAAGGCTTGGCCTCCTAGCACTTTGCCTTGGTCTTGGCATATGCCTTGGCTTACTGCAAGACGTTGCATGCTCATAGCATATCGGCTTAGTCTAGAAGGTTACCTTGGTCTTGGATGCCCTATCCTAGCATATTGGCTTGGTCTCCTAGCACTTTGCTTTGGTCTTGATTGTCTGTTCGTAGCATGTTGGCATGGCCTCCTAGCACGTTGCCTTGGTCTTGGCATAAGCGTTGGTCGCCCGCAAGACGTTGCCCGTTCCTAGCATCATGGCTTGGCGTCCTAGCACGTTGCCTTGGTCTTGGCGTTTGCCTTGGCTAGCCCGCACGATATGGCACGTTCCTAGCATATTGGCTTGGCCTCCTACCACGTTGCCTTAGTGTAGGTTGACCTTCGTAGCATCATTGCATGGCCTCCTAGCAAGTTGGCATGGCCTCCTAACACGTTCCCTTGGACTCGGTTTTCCGTTCCTAGCATATTGGCTTCGCATTCTAGCACGTTGCCTGGGTCTTGGCCTATGCATTGGTCGCCCACACGACGTTGCCCGTTCCTAGCATAATGGCTTGGCGTCCTAGCATGTTGCCCTGGTCTTTGTCTATGCTTTGGTTTGCCCGCACCACGTTGCACGTTCTAGCAATTTGGCTTAGCCTCTTAGCACGTTGCCTTGTCTTGCTTGCCCGTTCCTAGCATCCTAGCACGTTGCCTGGGATTTCCCTATGCCTTGGCTTGTGGGCATGATGTTGCACGTCCCTAGCATATCGGCTTGGCCTCCCAGCACGTTGCCTTGGTCTTGCTTGCCCGTTCCTAGCATATTGGCTTGGCCTCTTAGCACGGTGCCTTGGTCTTGGTTGTTCGTTCCTAGCATATTGGCTTGGCCTGCTTGCACATTGCCTTGTTCTTGGTTGCCCGTTCCTAGCAGCATGCATTGGCCTCCTAGCAAGTTGCCTTCGTCTTGGTTGTCCGTTCCTAGCATATAGGCATGGCCTCCTAGCACGTTGCCTTGGTCTTGGCTTATGCCTTGGTCGCCCACACGACGTTACCTGTTCCTAGAATCATGGCTTGGCGTCCTTGTATATTTCCTTGGTCTTGACCTTCGTCTTGGCTTGCCCGCACGACGTTGAACGTTGCCTTGGTCTTGGTTTCCCGTTCCTAACATATTCGCTTGGCCTCCTAGCACGTAGCCTTTGTCTTGGCCTGTGCCTTGGCTTTCCCGCACGACGTTGCACGGTCATAGCGTATAGGCTTGGCCTCCTAGCGCGTTTCCTTGGTCTTGGTTTCCTGTTCCTAGCAGCATGGCTTAGCCACCTAGCAAGTTGCTTTGGTCTTGGCCTATGCCTTGGCTTGCCCGTACAATGTTGCACGTTCCTAGCATATTGGCTTGGCCTCCTAGCACGGTCACTTGGTCTTGGTGGACTGTTCCTATCATCATGGTTTGGGCTCCTAGCAACTTACCTTGGTCTTAGCCTATGCCTTGGCTTTCCCACACGATGTTTCACGGTCGTAGCGTATGGCTTGGCCACCTAGCAAGTTGCTTTGGTCTTCGCATGCCCGTACGACGTTGCACGTTCCTAGCATATTCTCTTGGCCTCCTAGGACGTTTCCTTGGTCTTGGTTGCCCGATCCTAGCATCATGGCTTGGTCTCCTTGCACGTTGCCTTGGTCTTGACCTATGCCTTGGCTTGCCCGAACAACGTTGCACGTTCCTAGCATATTGGATTGGCCTCCAAGCACGTTGCCTTGGTCTTGGTTGCCCGTTCATAGCATCATGGTCTGGCCTCCTAGCAAGTTGCCTTGGTCTTCGCCTATGCCTTGGCATTACCGCACGACGTTGCACGGTCGTAGCGTATAGGCTTGGCCTCCTAGCGCGTTTCCTTGGTCTTGGTTTCCCGTTCCTAGCAGCATTGCTTGGCCACCTAGCAAGTTGCTTTGGTGTTGGCCTATGACTTGGCTTGCCCGTACCACGTTGCACGTTCCTAGCATATTGGCTTGGCCTCCTAGCACGTTGCCTTGGTCTTGGTTGCCCGTTCCTAGCATCATGGCTTGGCCTCCTAGCAACTTACCTTGGTCTTAGCCTATGCCTTGGCTTTCCCACACGACGTTTCACGGTCGTAGCGTATCGGCTTGGCCCCCTAGCGCGTTTCCTTTGTCTTGGTTTCCCGTTCCTAGCAGCATGGCTTGGCCACCTAGCAAGTTGCCTTGGTCATGGCATGCCCACACGAAATTGCACGTTCCTAGCATATTCTCTTGGCCTCCTAGGACGTTTCCTTGGTCTTGGTTGCCCGATCCTAGCATCATGGCTTGGCCTCCTTGCACGTTGCCTTGGTCTTGACCTATGCCTTGGCTTGCCCGTACAATGTTGCACGTTCCTAGCATATTGGATTGGCCTCCTAGCACGTTGCCTTGGTCTTGGTTGCCCGTTCCTAGCATCAAGGCTTTGCCTCCTAACAAGTTGCCTTGGTCTTGGCCTATGACTTGGCTTTCCTGCACGACGTTGCACGGTCGTAGCGTATCCGCTTAGCCTCCTAGCACGTTTCCTTGGTGTTTGCCTATGCCTTGGCTTGCCCGCACGACGTTTCACGTTCCTAGCATACTGTCTTGGCCTCCTACCAGGTTGGCGTGGTCTTGGTTGCCGTTCCAAGAATCATGGCTTGGCCTCCTAGCACTTTGCCTTTGTCTTGGCACGTTTATAGCATATCGACTAAGTCTAGCACGTTGCCTTGGTCATGGATGCCCGTTCCTAGCATATTGGAATGGCCTCCTAGCACGTTTCCTTGGTCTTGGCATATGCCTTGGTCGCCCGCAAGACGTTGCCCGTTCCTAGCATCATGGCTTGGCGTCCTAGCGCGTTGCCTTGGTCTTGGTTGTTCGTTCCTAGCATATTGGCTTGGCCTCCTAGCACGTTGCTTTGGTTGCCCGCACGACGTTGTCCATTCCTAGAATAATGGCTTGGCGACCCCGCATGTTGCCTTGGTCTTGGCCGACGCCTTCGCTTGCCCGCAGGATGGTACACGTTCATAGCATATCAGCTTGGTCTTGGATGCTCGTTCCTAGCATATTGCCTTGGTCTTGGCATATGCCTTGGTCGCCCGCACGATGTTGCCCGTTCCTACCATCATGGCTTGGCGTCCTAGCACGCTGCCTTGGTCTTGGACTATGCCTTGGCCTGCCCGCATGACGTTGCATATTCCTAGCATATTGCTTTGGCCTCCTAGCACGTTTCTCTGGTCTTGGTTGCCTGTTCCTAGCATCATGGCTTGGCGTCCTAGCAAGTCGCCTTGGTCTTGGCGTCAGCCTTGGCTTGCCTGCACGACGTTGCACGTTCCTAGCATATCGGTTTGGCTTCCTAGCACGTTGCCTTGGTTTTGGTTGCCCGTTCCTTGCATATTGGCTTGGCATCCTAACACATTGCCTTCGTCTGTGTTTTCCGTTCCTAGCATATTGGCTTGGCATCCTAGCACGTTGCCTTAATCTTAGCCTATGCATTGGGTTGCTCACAGGACGTTGCACGTTCATAGCATATCGGATTAGTCTAGCACGTTGCCTTGGTTTTCGGTGCCCCTCCTAGCATATTGGGTTGGCCTCCTAGCACGTTGCCTTGGTCTTGGTTGCTGGTACCTAGCATATTGGCATGGCTCCTAGAGTGTTGCCTTGGTCTTGGCCTATGCCCTGGTCACCCGCAAGACATTACCTGTTCCTAGAATCATGGCTTGGTGTCCTAGTACGTTGGCTTGGTCTTGGCTTGCCCGCACGATGTTGCACGTTTCTAGCATATTGGCTTGCCTTCCTAGCGCGTTGCCTTATTCTTGGTTGCACGTTCCTAGCATCATCACTTGCCGTGCTAGCATGTAGCCATGGTCTTGTTCTATGCCTTGGCTTTCCCGCACGACGTTGCAAGTTCCTTGCATATCGGCTAGGCCTCCTAGCACATTCCCTTGAACTTCGTTGCCCATTCCTTGCATCATGGCTTGGCGTTCTAACATGTTTCCTTTGTCTTGGCCTATGCCTTGGCTTGCCTGCACGATGTTGCACGTTCCTAGAATATTAGCTTGGCCTCCTAGGATGTTGCCTTATTCTTGGTTGCCCGTTTCTAGCTTCATTGCTTGGCCTCTTAGCATGTTGCCTTGGTCTTGGCCTATGCTTTGGCTTGCCCACAAGACGTTGCACTTTCCTTGCATATCGGCTTGGCCTCCTAGCACGTTGCCTTGGTCTTGGTTGCCTGTACCTAGCATCATGGTTTGGACTCTTAGCAAGTTGCCTTGGTCTTTGCATATGCCTTGGCTAGCCCGCACGACGTTGCACGTTCATAGCATATCAGATTGCTCTAGCAGGTTCCCTTGGTCTTGGATGTCCGTTCGTGGCATATTGGCTTGGCCTCCTAGCACGTTGCCTTGGTCTTAGCGTATGCCTTAGCTTTCCCGCACAATGTTGCACATTCGTATCATATCGGCTTGGCCTCTTAGTGCGTTTCCTTGGTCTTTGCCTATGCCTTGGTCGCCCGTACAACGTTGCCCGTTCCTAGCATCATGGCGTGGAATCCAAGCACGTTGCCTTGGTCTTGGCCTATGCCCTGGCTTGCCGAAACGATGTTGCACGTTACTAGCATCTTTGCTTGGCATATGCCTTGGCTTGCCGGCACGACGTTGAACGTTCATGGCATATCGGCTTGGTTTTGCACGTTGCCTTGGTCTTGGATGCCCGTTCCTAGCATATTGGCTTGGCCTCCTAGCACGTTGCCCACACGAAATTGCATGTTCGTAGCATATCGGCCTGGCCTATTAGCGGATTTCCATGGTCTTTGCCAATGCCTTGGCTTGCCCGCCCGACGTTGCACGTTCCAAGCATATTGGCTTGGCCTTCTTGCACATTGCCTTGGTCTTGGTTTCCCGTTCCTAGCATCATGGCTTGGCCTCCTATGACGTTGCCTTGTTCTTGGCATATGCCTTTGCATGCCCGCAGGGCATTGCATGTTCATAGCATATCAGCTTAGTGTAGCACGTTCCCTTGGTCATGGATGCCCGCTCCTAAAATATTGGCTTGGCCTCCTAGCGCATTGCCTTGGTCTTGGTTGTCCGTTCCTAACATATTCGCATGACCTCCTAGCACGTTGCCTTGGTCTTGGCCTATGCTTGGGTCGCCCGCACGACGTTGCCCATTCCAAGAATAATGGCTTGGCGTCTTAGCACGTTGCCTTGGTCTTGGCCTATGCCTTGGCTTTTTCGCACGACTTTGCACGGTCGTAGCATATCGGCTTGCCCAACTATTGCGTTTCCTTGGTGTTTGCCTATGCCTGGGCTTGTCCGCATGACGTTGCACGTTCCTAGCATACTGGCTTGGCCTCCTAGCCCGTTGCCTTAGTCTTGGTTGCCCGTTCCTAGCATCATGGCTTGGCCTGCTAGCATCATGGCTTGGCCTGCTAGCACTATGCCTTGGTCATGGCATATGGCTTGGCTTACCCGCAGGACGTTGCACGTTAATAGCATATCGGCTTAGTCTAGCACATTGCCTTGATTTTAGATACCCGCTCCTAGCATATTGGGTTGGCCTTCTAGCACGTTGCCTTGGTCTTGGTTATCCGTTCCTAGCAGATTGGCATGGCTCCTAGCATGTTGCCTTGGTCTTGGCCTATGCCTTGGTCGCCCGCAAGACGTTACCCATTCCTAGAATCATGGCTTGGCATCCTAGTACGTTGGCTTGGTGTTGGCCTATGCCTTGGCTTGCCCGCACGAGGTTGCACGTCTCTAGCATATTGGCTTGGCTTCCTAGCCCGTTCCTAGCATCATTGCTTGGCATGCTAGCATGTTGCCATGGTTTTGGCCTACGCCTTGACTTGCCCGCACGACGTTGCACGTTCTTTGCATATCGATTTGGCCTCCTAGCACGTTGCCTTGGACTTGGTTGCCCATTCCTAGCATCATGGCTTGGCGTTCTAGCATGTTGCCTTGGTCTTGGCCTATGCCTCGGCTTGCCCGCACGAAATCGCACGTTCCTAGAATATTGGCTTGGCATCCTTAGATGTTGCCTTAGTCTTGGTTGCCCGTTCGTTGCTTCATTGCTTGGCCTCCTAGCATGTAACCTTGGTCTTGGCCTTTGCCTTGGTTTGCCCACAAGACGGTGCACGTTCCTTGCATATCGGCTTGGCCTCCTAGCACGTTGCCTTGGTCTTGGTTGCCTGTACCTAGCATCATGGTATGGACTCCTAGCTCGTTGCCTTGGTCTTTGCATATGCCTTGGCTAGCCCGCACGACGTTGCACGTTCATAGCATATTGGATTGCTCTAGCAGGTTGCCTTGGTCTTGGATGTCCGTTCCTGGCATACTGGCTTGGCCTCTTAGCACGTTGCCTTGGTCTTAGCGTATGCCTTAGCTTGCCCGCACAATGTTGCACCTTCGTAGCATATCGGCATTGCCTATGCCTTGGTCTTGGCCTACGCCTTGGTTTGCGCGCACGACGTTGCATGTTCGTAGCATATCGACCTGGCCTATTAGCGCATTTCCATGGCCTTTGCCGATGCCTTGGCTTACCCGCACGACGTTGCACGTTCTAAGCATATTGGCTTGGCCTTCTAGCACTTTGCCTTGGTCTTGGTTTCCCGTTCCTAGCATCATGGCTTGGCCTCCTATGACGTTGCCTTGGTCTTGGCATATGCCTTGGCATGCCCGCAAGACATTGCACGTTCATTGCATATCAGCATAGTGTAGCACGTTCCCTTGGTCTTGGATTCCCGCTCCTAGAGTATTGGCTTGGCCTCCTAGCACGTTGCCTTGGTCTTGGTAGTCCGTTCCTAACATTTTCGCATGACCTCCTAGCACGTTGCCTTGGTCTTGGCCTATGTCTCGGTCGCCCGCATGACGTTGCCCGTTCCAACAATAATGGCTTGGCATCCTAGCACGTTGCCTTGGTCTTCGCCTATGCCTTGGCTTGCTCGCACGATGTTGCACGTTCCTAGAATATTGGCTTGGCCTCCTAGAACGTTGCCTTATTGTTGATTGCCCGTTCCTAGCATCATTGCTTGGCGTCCTAGCATGTTGCCTTGGTCATGGCTTATGCCTTGGCTTGCCCATACGACATTTCACGTTTCTTGCATATCGGCTTCGCCTCCAAGTAGGTTGCCTTGGTCTTGGTTCCCAGTACCTAGCATCATGGCTTGGCTTCCTAGCACGTTGCCTTGGTCTTGCCCGCACGACATTGCACGTTCATAGCATATCGGCTTGGTCTAGCACGTTGCCTTGGTCTTGGATTTCCGTTCCTAGCATATTGGCATGTACTCCTAGGACGTTGCCTTGGTCTTGACCTATGTCTTGGCATGCTCGCACTACGTTGCACGTTTGTAGCATATCAGCTTGTCCTGTTAGCGCATTTCCTTGGTCTTTGCCGATGCTTTGGCTTGCCCGCACGCCGTTGCACGTTCCAAGCATAATGGCTTGGCCTTCTAGCACATTGCCTTGGTCTTAGTTTCCCGCTCCTAGCATATTGGGTTGGCCTCCTAGCACGTTGCCTTGGTTCTGGTTGTCCGTTCGTAGCATATTGTCATGGCCTCCTAGCACGTTGCCTTGATCTTGGCCTATGCCTTGGTCGCCCGCACGACGTTATCCGTTCCTAGTATCATGGCTTGGCGTCCTAGTACGTTGCCTTGTTCTTGGCATATGCCTTTGCATGCCCGCAGGGCATTGCATATTCATAGCATATCAGCTTAGTGTAGCACGTTCCCTTGGTCATGGATGCCCGCTCCTAAAATATTGGCTTGGCCTCCTAGCGCATTGCCTTGGTCTTGGTTGTCCGTTCCTAACATATTCGCATGACCTCCTAGCACGTTGCCTTGGTCTTGGCCTATGCTTGGGTCGCCCGCACGACGTTGCCCATTCCAAGAATAATGGCTTGGCGTCTTAGCACGTTGCCTTGGTCTTGGCCTATGCCTTGGCTTTTTCGCACGACGTTGCACGGTCGTAGCATATCGGCTTGCCCAACTATCGCGTTTCCTTGGTGTTTGCCTATGCCTGGGCTTGTCCGCATGACGTTGCACGTTCCTAGCATACTGGCTTGGCCTCCTAGCCCGTTGCCTTAGTCTGGGTTGCCCGTTCCTAGCATCATGGCTTGGCCTGCTAGCACTTTGCCTTGGTCATGGCATATGGCTTGGCTTACCCGCAGGACGTTGCACGTTAATAGCATATCGGCTTAGTCTAGCACATTGCCTTGATTTTAGATACCCGCTCCTAGCATATTGGGTTGGCCTTCTAGCACGTTGCCTTGGCCTTGGTTATCCGTTCCTAGCGGATTGGCATGGCTCCTAGCATGTTGCCTTGGTCTTGGCCTATGCCTTGGTCGCCCGCAAGACATTACCCGTTCCTAGAATCATGGCTTGGCGTCCTAGTACGTTGACTTGGTGTTAGCCTATGCCTTGGCTTGCCCACACGAGGTTGCACGTTTCTAGCATATTGGCTTGGCTTCCTAGCCCGTTCCTAGCATCATTGCTTGGCATGCTAGCATGTTGCCATGGTTTTGGCCTACGCCTTGACTTGCCCGCACGATGTTCCACGTTCTTTGCATATCGATTTGGCCTCCTAGCACGTTGCCTTGGACTTGGTTGCCCATTCCTAGCATCATGGCTTGGCGTTCTAGCATGTTGCCTTGGTCTTGGCCTATGCCTCGGCTTGCCCGCACGAAGTCGCACGTTCCTAGAATATTGGCTTGGCATCCTTGGATGTTTCCTTAGTCTTGGTTGCCCGTTCCTTGCTTCATTGCTTGGCCTCCTAGCATGTAACCTTGGTCTTGGCCTTTGCCTGTACCTAGCATCATGGTATGGACTCCTAGCACGTTGCCTTGGTCTTGGTTGCCTGTACCTAGCATCATGGTATGGACTCCTAGCTCGTTGCCTTGGCTAGCCCGCACGACGTTGCACGTTCATAGCATATTGGATTGCTCTAGCAGGTTGCCTTGGTCTTGGATGTCCGTTCTTGGCATACTGGCTTGGCCTCTTAGCACGTTGCCTTGGTCTTAGCGTATGCCTTAGCTTGCTCGCACAATGTTGCACCTTCGTAGCATATCGGCATTGCCTATGCCTTGGTCTTGGCCTATGCCTTGGTTTGCGCGCACGACGTTGCCTATTAGCGCATTTCCATGGTCTTGGCCTTCTAGCACATTGCCTTGGTCTTGGTTTCCCGTTCCTAGCATCATGGCTTGGCCTCCTATGACGTTGCCTTGGTCTTGGCATATGCCTTGGCATGCCCGCAAGACATTGCACGTTCATTGCATATCAGCATAATGTAGCACGTTCCCTTGGTCTTGGATTCCCGCTCCTAGAGTATTGGCTTGGCCTCCTAGCACGTTGCCTTGGTCTTGGTAGTCCGTTCCTAACATTTTCGCATGACCTCCTAGCACGTTGCCTTGGTCTTGGCCTATGCCTCGGTCGCCCGCACGACGTTGCCCGTTCCAACAATAATGGCTTGGCATCCTAGCACGTTGCCTTGGTCTTCGCCTATGCCTTGGCTTGCCCGCACGATGTTGCACGTTCCTAGAATATTGGCTTGGCCTCCTAGAATGTTGCCTTATTGTTGGTTGCCCGTTCCTAGCATCATTGCTTGGCGTCCTAGCATGTTCCCTTGCCCATACGACGTTTCACGTTTCTTGCATATCGGCTTCGCCTCCAAGCAGGTTTCCTTGGTCTTGGTTCCCAGTACCTAGCATCATGGCTTGGCTTCCTAGCACGTTGCCTTGGTTTTGCCCGCACGACATTGCACGTTCATAGCATATCGGCTTGGTCTAGCACGTTGCCTTGGTCTTGGATTTCCGTTCCTAACATATTGGCATGTACTCCTAGGACGTTGCCTTGGTCTTGACCTATGTCTTGGCATGCTCGCACTACGTTGCACGTTTGTAGCATATCAGCTTGTCCTGTTAGCGCATTTCCTTGGTCTTTGCCTATGCTTTGGCTTGCCCGCACGCCGTTTCACGTTCCAAGCATAATGGCTTGGCCTTCTAGCACATTGCCTTGGTCTTAGTTTACCGCTCCTAGCATATTGGGTTGGCCTCCTAGCACGTTCCCTTGGTCTTGGTTGTCCGTTCCTAGCATATTGACATGGCCTCCTAGCACGTTGCCTTGGTCTTGGCTTATGCCTTGGTCGCCCGCACGACGTTACCCGTTCCTAGAATCATGGGTTGGCGTCCTAGTACGTTGCCTTGGTCTTGGCTTGCCTGCACGACGTTGAATGTTGCCTTGGTCTTGGTTTCCCGTTCCTAACATATTGGCTTGGCCTCCTAGCACGTTGCCTTGGTTTGGCCTATTCCTTGTCTTGGCCGCACGAAGTTGCACGTTCCTAGAATATTCGATTGGCCTCCTAGCACGTTGCCTTGGTCTTGGTTGCCCTTCCTAGCAGCATAGCTTCGCCTCCTAGCAAGTTGCGTTGGTCTTGGCCTATGCCTTGGCATGCCCGCACGACGTTGCACGTTCCTAGCATATTGGCTTGGCCTCCTAGCACGTTTCCTTGGTCTTGGTTGCTCAATCCTAGCATCATGGCTTGGCCTCCTAGCACGTTGCCTTGGTCTTCGCCTATGCCTTGGCTTGCCCGTATGATGTTGCACGTTTCTAGCATATTGGCTTGGCTCCTAGTACGTTGCCTTGGTCTTAGTTGTGTGTTCCTAGCATCATGGCTTGGCCTCCTAGCAATTTGCCTTAGTCTTAGCCAATGCCTGGGCTTTCCCGCACGACGTTGCACGGTTGTAGCCTATCGTCTTGGTCTCCTAGCGCGTTTCCTTGGTGTTTGCCTATGCCTGGGCTTGCCTTGGTCTCCTAGCGCGTTTCCTTGTACGTTTCAAACATACCGTTCTGGCCTCCTAGCCCGATGCCTTGGTCTTGGTTGCCCGTTCCTAGCATCATGGATTGGCCTCCTAGCACGTTGCGTTGGTCTTTGCATATGCCTTGGCTTACCCGCAGGACGTTGCACTTTCCTAGCATATTGGCTTGGCCTCCTAGCACGTTGACTTAGTCTTTGTTGCCGGTACCTAGCCTCATGGCTTGGCCTTCTAGTACATTGCCTTGGTCTTGGATGCCCGTTCCTAGCATATTGGCTTGGCCTCCTAGCACGTTGCCTTGGTCTTGGCCAATGCCTTGGCTTTCCCGCACGACTTTGCACGTTCGTAGCTTATCGGCTTGGCCTCTTAGCGCGTTTTCTTGGTCTTTGCCTATGCCTTGGCTGACCCGCACGACGTTCCACGTTCCAAGCATATTGGCTTGGCCTTTTAGCACATTGCCTTTTTCTTGGTTGCCCGTTCCTAACATCATGGCTTGGCCTCCTAGAACGTTGCCTTGGTCTTGGCATATGCCTTGGCATGTCGGCAGGACATTGCACGTTCATAGCATATCAGCTTAGTGTAGCACGTTGCCTTGGTCTTGGATGCCCGCTCCTAGAATATGGGCTTGCCCTCCTAACACGTTGCCTTGGTCTTGGTTGTCCGTTCCTAGCATATTCGCATGGACTCCTAGCACATTGCCTTGGTCTTGGCCTATGCTTATGTCGCCCGCACGACGTTGCCTGTTCCAAGAATAATGGTTTGGCATCCTAGCACGTTGCCTTGGTCTTGGCCTATGCCTTGGCTAGCCCGCACGATGTTGCACGTTCCTAGCTTATTGGCTTGGCCTCCTAGCATGTTGCCTTATTGTTGGTTGCCCGTTCCTAGCATTATTGCTTGGCGCACCTAGCATGTTGCCTTGGTCTTAGCTTATGCCTTGGCTTGCCCACACGACGTTTCACGTTCCTTGCCTATCGGCTTGGCCTCCTAGCTAGTTTCCTTGGTCTTGGTTCCCCATACCTAGCATCATGGCTTGGCCTCCTAGAACGTTGCCTTGGTATTGGTGTATGCCTTGGCTTGCCCGCACGACATTGCACGTTCATAGAATATTGGGTTGGTCTAGCACATTGTCTTGGTCTTGGAGTCCCGTTCCAAGCATATCGGCATGGGCTCCTTGGACGTTGCCTTGGTCTTGACCTATGCCTTGGCTTGCCCGCACTATGCTGCACATTCGTAGCATATCATCTAGTCCTGTTAGCGCCTTTGCTTAGTGTTGCCGATGCCTTGGCTTGCTCGCACGCTGTTGCACGTTCCAAGCATAATGGCTTGGCCTTCTAGTACATTGCCTTGGTCTTGGTTTCCCGTTCCTAGCATCATGGCTTGGCCTCCTATAACGTTGCCTTGGTTTTGGCATATACCTTGGCTTGACCACAGGACTTTGCACGTTCAAACCTTATTGGCTTAGTCTAGCACGTTGCCTTGGTCTTGGTTGTCCGTTCCTAGCATATTGGTATGGCCTCCTAGCTAATTGCCTTGGTCTTGGCCTATGCCTTGGTCGCCCACACGACGTCACCCGTTCCTAGAATCATGGCTTAGCGTCCTAGCATGTAGCCTTGGTCTTGGCTTGCCCGCACGACGTTAAACATTGCCTTGGTCTTGGTTTCCCGTTCCTAACATATTGGCTTCGCCTCCTAGCACGTTGCCTTGGTTTGGCCTATTCCTTGGCTTGCCCGCACGACGTTGCACGTTCCTAGCATATTGGCTTAGCCTCCTAGAACGTTGCCTTGGTCTTGGTTGCCCGTTCCTAGCAGCATGGCTTGGCCTCCTAGCAAGTTGCTTTGGTCTTGGCCTATGCCTTGGCATGCCCGCACGACATTGCACGTTCCTAGCATATTGGCTTGGCCTCCTAGCACGTTTCCTTGGTCTTGGTTTCCCGATCCTAGCATCAAGGCTTGGCCTCCTAGCACGTTTCCTTGGTCTTGGTCTATTCCTTGGCTTGCCCGTACGACGTTGGACGTTCCTAGTATTTTGGCTTGGCCTCCTAGGACGTTGCCTTGGTCTTGGTTGCCCGTTCCTAGCATCATGGCTTGGCCTCCTAGCAAGTTTCCTTGGTCTTGGGCAATGCCTTGGCTTTCCCGCACGACGTTGCACGGTCATAGCGTATCGGCTTGGCCTCCTAGCGGGTTTCCTTGGTGTTTGCCTACGCCTTGGCTTTCCCGCACGACGTTGCACGTTGCTAGCATATTGTCTTGGCCTCCTAGCATTTTGCCTTGGTCTTGGTTGCCCGTTCCTAGCATCATGGCTTGGCCTCCTAGCATTTTTCCTTGTTCTTGGCATATGCCTTGGCTTACTCACAGGACGTTGCACGTTCATACCATATCGGCTTAGTCTAGCACGTTGCCTAGGTTTTCGATGCCCGTTCCTAGCATATTGGCTTGGCCTCCTAGCACGTTGCCTTGGTCTTGGTGGTCCGTTCCTAGCCTATTGGCATGGCCTCCTAGCACGTTGCCTTGGTCGCCCGCAAGACGTTGCCTATTCCTAGCATCATGGCGTCCTAGCATGTTGCCTTGGTCTTGGCCTATGTCTTGGCTCACCCGCACGATATTACACGTTCCTACCATATTGTCTTGGCCTTCTCGCTCGTTGCCTTAGTCTTGGTTGGCCGTTCCTAGCATCAATGCATGGACTCCTAGTATGTTGCCATGGCCTCCTAAAACGTTCCCTTGGTTTTGGTTTTCCGTTCCTAGCATATTGGCTTGGCCTCCTAGCACGTTGCCTTGGTCTTTGCCTATGCATTGGTCGCCCACACGACGTTGCCCGTTCCTAGCATCATGGCTTGGCGTCCTAGCATGTTGCCCTGGTCATGGCCTATGCCTTGGCTTGCCCTCACGACGTTCCACGTTCCTAGCATATTGGCTTAGCCTCCTAGCACGCTGCCTTCCTCTTGGTTGCCGTTCCTAGCATCATGGCTTTGCATCCTAGCACGTTGTCTGGGTTTTGCCTATGCCTTGGCTTGCCCGCATGATGTTGCACGTCCCTAGCATATCGGCTTGGCCTCCTAGCACGTTGCCTTGGTCTTGGTTGTTTGTTCCAAGCATATTGCCCTGGTCTTGGATGCTCGTTCCAGGCATATTGCCCTGGTCTTGGCATATGCCTTGGTCGCGCACGACGTTGCCCGTTCCTAGCATCATGGCTTGGCGTCCTAGCATTTTGCCTTGGTCTTGGTTGCCCGTTCCTAGCATCATGGCTTGGCCTCCTAGCATTTTTCCTTGTTCTTGGCATATGCCTTGGCTTACTCACAGGACGTTGCACGTTCATACCATATCGGCTTAGTCTAGCACGTTGCCTAGGTTTTCGATGCCCGTTCCTAGCATATTGGCTTGGCCTCCTAGCACGTTGCCTTGGTCTTGGTGGTCCGTTCCTAGCCTATTGGCATGGCCTCCTAGCACGTTGCCTTGGTCGCCCGCAAGACGTTGCCTATTCCTAGCATCATGGCGTCCTAGCATGTTGCCTTGGTCTTGGCCTATGTCTTGGCTCACCCGCACGATATTACACGTTCCTACCATATTGTCTTGGCCTTCTCGCTCGTTGCCTTAGTCTTGGTTGGCCGTTCCTAGCATCAATGCATGGACTCCTAGTATGTTGCCATGGCCTCCTAAAACGTTCCCTTGGTTTTGGTTTTCCGTTCCTAGCATATTGGCTTGGCCTCCTAGCACGTTGCCTTGGTCTTTGCCTATGCATTGGTCGCCCACACGACGTTGCCCGTTCCTAGCATCATGGCTTGGCGTCCTAGCATGTTGCCCTGGTCATGGCCTATGCCTTGGCTTGCCCTCACGACGTTCCACGTTCCTAGCATATTGGCTTAGCCTCCTAGCACGCTGCCTTCCTCTTGGTTGCCGTTCCTAGCATCATGGCTTTGCATCCTAGCACGTTGTCTGGGTTTTGCCTATGCCTTGGCTTGCCCGCATGATGTTGCACGTCCCTAGCATATCGGCTTGGCCTCCTAGCACGTTGCCTTGGTCTTGGTTGTTTGTTCCAGGCATATTGCCCTGGTCTTGGATGCTCGTTCCAGGCATATTGCCCTGGTCTTGGCATATGCCTTGGTCGCGCACGACGTTGCCCGTTCCTAGCATCATGGCTTGGCGTCCTAGCATGTTACCTTGGTCTTGGACTATGTTGTGGTCTGCCCGCATGACGTTGCACATTCCTAGCATATTGGTTTTGCCTCCTAGCACGTTGCCCTGGTCTTGGTTGCCTGTTCCAAGCATCATGGTTTGGCCTCCTAGCACGTTCCCTTGGTCTTGCCGTATGCCTTGGCTTGCCCACACGACGTTGCACGTTCCTAGCATATCGGATTGGCTTCCTAGCACGTTTCCTTGTTTGGTTGCCCGTTCGTTGCATATTGGCCTGGCTTCCTGGCGTGTTGCCTGGGTTTTGCCTATGCCTTGGCTTGCCCGCATGATGTTGCACGTCCCTAACATATCGGCTTGGCCTCCTAGCACGTTGCCTTGGTCTTGGTTGCCCGTTCCTAGCATATTGGCTTGGCCTCCTAGCACGTTGCCTTGGTCTTGGTTTTCCGTTCCTAGCATATTGGCTTGGCCTCCTAGCACGTTGCCTTGGTCTTGCCTATGCCTTGGCTAGCCGCACGACGTTGCTCGTTCCTAGAATAATGGCTTGGCGTCCTTGCATGTTGCCTTGGTCTTGGCCGATGCCTTGGCTTGCCCGCAGGATGTTACACATTCATAGCATATCAGCTTGGTCTAGGACATTGCCTTGGTCTTGGATGCTCATTCCTAGCATATTGCCTTGGTCTTGGCATATGCCTTAGTCGCCCGCACGACGTTGCTCGTTCATAGCATCATGGCTTTGCATCCTAGCACGTTGCCTGGGTTTTGCCTATGCCTTGGCTTGCCCGCATGATGTTGCACGTCCCTAGCATATCGGCTTGGCCTCCAAGCACGTTGCCTTGGTCTTGGCTTGCCCGCACGATGTTGCACGTTCCTAGCAGATTGGCTTGGCCTCCTAGCACGTTGCCTTGGTCTTGGTTGTTCGTTCCTAGCATATTGGTTGGGCCTCCTAGCACGTTGCCTTAGTTGCCAGCATGACGTTGCTCGTTCCTAGAATAAAGGCTTGGCGTCCTTGCATGTTGCCTTGGTCTTGGCCTATGCCTTGATTTTCCCGCACGACGTTGCACCATCCTAGCATATTGGCTTAGCCTCCTAGCACGCTGCCTTCGTCTTGGTTGCCCATTCCTAGCATCATGGCTTGGCATCCTAGCACGTTGCCTGGGTTTTCCCTATGCCTTGGCTTGCCCGCATGATGTTGCACGTCCCTAGCATATCGGCTTGGCTGCATAGCACGTTGCCTTGGTCTTGGCCTATGCCTTGGCTTGCCTGCACGATGTTGCACGTTCCTAGCAGATTGGCTTGGCCTCCTAGCACGTTGCCTTGGTGTTGGTTGTTCGTTCCTAGCATATTGGTTGGGCCTCCTAGCACGTTGCCTTACTTTCCCGCACGACGTTGCTCGTTCCTAGAATAAAGGCTTGGCGTCCTTGCATGTTGCTTTGGTCTTGGCCGATGCCTTGGCTTGCCCGGAGGATGTTACACGTTCATAGCATATCAACTTGGTCTAGGACATTGCCTTGGTCTTGGATGCTCGTTCCAGGCATATTGCCCTGGTCTTGGCATATGCCTTGGTCGCGCACGACGTTGCCCGTTCCTAGCATCATGGCTTGGCGTCCTAGCATGTTACCTTGGTCTTGGACTATGCTGTGGTCTGCCCGCATGACGTTGCACATTCCTAGCATATTTGTTTGGCCTCCTAGCACGTTGCCCTGCTCTTGGTTGCATGTTCCAAGCATGATGGCTTGGCCTCCTAGCACGTTGCCTTGGTCTTGGCATATGCCTTGGCTTGCCCGCACGACGTTGCACGTTCCTAGCATATCGGATTGGCTTCGTAGCACGTTTCCTTGGTTTTGGTTGCCCGTTCCATGCATATTGGCCTGGCTTCCTGGCATGTTGCCTGGGTTTTGCCTATGCCTTGGCTTGCCCGCATGATGTTGCACGTCCCTAGCATATCGGCTTGGCCTCCTAGCACGTTGCCTTGGTCTTGGTTGCCCGTTCCTTGCATATTGGCTTGGCCTCCTAGCACGTTGCCTTGGTCTTGGTTGTTCGTTCCTAGCATATAGGCTAGGCCTCCTAGCACGTTGCCTTAGTTGCCCGCATGATGTTGCTCGTTCCTAGAATAATGGCTTGGCGTCCTTGCATGTTGCCTTGGCTTTCCCGCATGATGTTGCACGTCCCTAGCATATTGGCTTGGCCTCCTAGCACGTTGCCTTGGTCTTGGTTGCCCGTTCCTTGCATATTGGCTTGGCCTCCTAGCACGTTGCCTTGGTCTTGGTTGTTCGTTCCTAGCATATTGGCTAGGCCTCCTAGCACGTTGCCTTAGTTGCCCGCATGATGTTGCTCGTTCCTAGAATAATGGCTTGGCGTCCTTGCATGTTGCCTTGGTCTTGGCCGATGCCTTGGCTTGCCCGCAGGATGTTACACGTTCATAGCATATCAGCTTGGTCTAGGACATTGCCTTGGTCTTGGATGATCATTCCTAGCATATTGCCTTGGTCTTGGCATATGCGTTGGTCGCCCGCACGACGTTGCCCGTTCCTAGCATCATGGCTTGGCGTCCTAGCAAGTTATCTTGGTCTTAGACTATGCCTTGGTCTGCCCGCATGACGTTGCACATTCCTAGCATATTCGTTTGGCCTCCTAGCACGTTGCCCTGGTCTTGGTTTCCTGTTTCTAGCATCATGGTTTGGCCTCCTAGCACGTTGCCCTGGTCTTGGTTGCCAGTTCCTAGCATCATGGCTTGGCCTCCTAGCACGTTGCCTTGGTGTTGGCTTATGCCTTGGTTTGCCTGCACGACGTTGCACGTTCCTAGCATATCGGCTTGGCCTCCTAGCACGTTGCCTTGGTCTTGGTTGTTTGTTCCAGGCATATTGCCCTGGTCTTGGATGCTCGTTCCAGGCATATTGCCCTGGTCTTGGCATATGCCTTGGTCGCGCACGACGTTGCCCGTTCCTAGCATCATGGCTTGGCGTCCTAGCATGTTACCTTGGTCTTGGACTATGTTGTGGTCTGCCCGCATGACGTTGCACATTCCTAGCATATTGGTTTTGCCTCCTAGCACGTTGCCCTGGTCTTGGTTGCCTGTTCCAAGCATCATGGTTTGGCCTCCTAGCACGTTCCCTTGGTCTTGCCGTATGCCTTGGCTTGCCCACACGACGTTGCACGTTCCTAGCATATCAGATTGGCTTCCTAGCACGTTTCCTTGTTTGGTTGCCCGTTCGTTGCATATTGGCCTGGCTTCCTGGCGTGTTGCCTGGGTTTTGCCTATGCCTTGGCTTGCCCGCATGATGTTGCACGTCCCTAACATATCGGCTTGGCCTCCTAGCACGTTGCCTTGGTCTTGGTTGCCCGTTCCTAGCATATTGGCCTGGCCTCCTAGCACGTTGCCTTGGTCTTGGTTGTTCGTTCCAAGCATATTGGCTTGGCCTCCTAGCACGTTGCCTTAGTTGCCCGCATGACGTTGCTCGTTCCTAGAATAATGGCTTGGCGTCCTTGCATGTTGCCTTGGTCTTGGCCGATGCCTTGGCTTGCCCGCAGGATGTTACACATTCATAGCATATCAGCTTGGTCTAGGACATTGCCTTGGTCTTGGATGCTCATTCCTAGCATATTGCCTTGGTCTTGGCATATGCCTTAGTCGCCCGCACGACGTTGCTCGTTCATAGCATCATGGCTTTGCATCCTAGCACGTTTCCTGGGTTTTGCCTATGCCTTGGCTTGCCCGCATGATGTTGCACGTCCCTAGCATATCGGCTTGGCCTCCAAGCACGTTGCCTTGGTCTTGGCTTGCCCGCACGATGTTGCACGTTCCTAGCAGATTGGCTTGGCCTCCTAGCACGTTGCCTTGGTCTTGGTTGTTCGTTCCTAGCATATTGGTTGGGCCTCCTAGCACGTTGCCTTAGTTGCCAGCATGACGTTGCTCGTTCCTAGAATAAAGGCTTGGCGTCCTTGCATGTTGCCTTGGTCTTGGCCTATGCCTTGATTTTCCCGCACGACGTTGCACCATCCTAGCATATTGGCTTAGCCTCCTAGCACGCTGCCTTCGTCTTGGTTGCCCATTCCTAGCATCATGGCTTGGCATCCTAGCACGTTGCCTGGGTTTTGCCTATGCCTTGGCTTGCCCGCATGATGTTGCACGTCCCTAGCATATCGGCTTGGCTGCATAGCACGTTGCCTTGGTCTTGGCCTATGCCTTGGCTTGCCTGCACGATGTTGCACGTTCCTAGCAGATTGGCTTGGCCTCCTAGCACGTTGCCTTGGTGTTGGTTGTTCGTTCCTAGCATATTGGTTGGGCCTCCTAGCACGTTGCCTTACTTTCCCGCACGACGTTGCTCGTTCCTAGAATAAAGGCTTGGCGTCCTTGCATGTTGCTTTGGTCTTGGCCGATGCCTTGGCTTGCCCGGAGGATGTTACACGTTCATAGCATATCAACTTGGTCTAGGACATTGCCTTGGTCTTGGATGCTCGTTCCAGGCATATTGCCCTGGTCTTGGCATATGCCTTGGTCGCGCACGACGTTGCCCGTTCCTAGCATCATGGCTTGGCGTCCTAGCATGTTACCTTGGTCTTGGACTATGCTGTGGTCTGCCCGCATGACGTTGCACATTCCTAGCATATTGGTTTGGCCTCCTAGCACGTTGCCCTGCTCTTGGTTGCATGTTCCAAGCATGATGGCTTGGCCTCCTAGCACGTTGCCTTGGTCTTGGCATATGCCTTAGCTTGCCCGCACGACGTTGCACGTTCCTAGCATATCGGATTGGCTTCGTAGCACGTTTCCTTGGTCTTGGTATGTTGTTCGCCGTTCGTTCCATGCATATTGGCCTGGCTTCCTGGCATGTTGCCTGGGTTTTGCCTATGCCTTGGCTTGCCCGCATGATGTTGCACGTCCCTAGCATATCGGCTTGGCCTCCTAGCACGTTGCCTTGGTCTTGGTTGCCCGTTCCTTGCATATTGGCTTGGCCTCCTAGCACGTTGCCTTGGTCTTGGTTGTTCGTTCCTAGCATATAGGCTAGGCCTCCTAGCACGTTGCCTTAGTTGCCCGCATGATGTTGCTCGTTCCTAGAATAATGGCTTGGCGTCCTTGCATGTTGCCTTGGCTTTCCCGCATGATGTTGCACGTCCCTAGCATAATGGCTTAGCCTCCTAGCACGTTGCCTTGGTCTTGGTTGCCCGTTCCTTGCATATTGGCTTGGCCTCCTAGCACGTTGCCTTGGTCTTGGTTGTTCGTTCCTGGCATATTGGCTAGGCCTCCTAGCACGTTGCCTTAGTTGCCCGCATGATGTTGCTCGTTCCTAGAATAATGGCTTGGCGTCCTTGCATGTTGCCTTGGTCTTGGCCGATGCCTTGGCTTGCCCGCAGGATGTTACACGTTCATAGCATATCAGCTTGGTCTAGGACATTGCCTTGGTCTTGGATGATCATTCCTAGCATATTGCCTTGGTCTTGGCATATGCGTTGGTCGCCCGCACGACGTTGCCCGTTCCTAGCATCATGGCTTGGCGTCCTAGCAAGTTATCTTGGTCTTAGACTATGCCTTGGTCTGCCCGCATGACGTTGCACATTCCTAGCATATTCGTTTGGCCTCCTAGCACGTTGCCCTGGTCTTGGTTTCCTGTTTCTAGCATCATGGTTTGGCCTCCTAGCACGTTGCCCTGGTCTTGGTTGCCAGTTCCTAGCATCATGGCTTGGCCTCCTAGCACGTTGCCTTGGTGTTGGCTTATGCCTTGGTTTGCCTGCACGACGTTGCACGTTCCTAGCATATCGGCTTGGCTTCCTAGCACGTTGCCTTTGTTTTGGTTGCCCGTTCCTTGCATATTGGCTTGGCTTCCTGGCACGTTGCCTTGGTATGTGTTTTTCGTTCCTAGCATATTGGCTTGGCATCCAAGCACCTTGCGTTAGTTTTGGCTTGGCTTACCCGCAGAACGTTGCATGTTCATAGCATATCGGCTCCATCTAACATGTTGCCTTGGTCTTAAATGTCCGTTCCTAGCATATTGGCTTGGCCTCCTAGCACGTTACCTTAGTCTTGGTTGCCCGATCCTAGCATCCTGGCTTGGCCACCTAGCACGTTGCCTTGGTCTTGGCCTATGCCTTGGCTTGCTCGTACGAAGTTGCACGTTCCTAGCATATTGGCTTGGCCTCCTAGCACGTTGCCTTGGACTTGGTTGCCCGTTCCTAGCATCATGGCTTGGCCTAGTAGAAGGTTTCCATGGTCTTGGCCTATGCCTTGGCTTGCTTGTACGACGTTGCACATTCCTAACATATTGGCTTGACCTCCTAGCATCTTGGCTTGGCCTCCTAGCAAGTTGTCTTGTTCTTGGCCTATGCCTTGGCTTGCCCGCACGACGTTGCACGTTCCTAGCATACTGTCTTGGACTCCTAGCACGTTGCCTTGGTCTTGGTTGCACGTTCCTAGCATACTGTCTTGGACTCCAAGCACGTTGCCTTGGTCTTGGTTGCCCGTTCCTAGCATCATGGCTTGGCCTCCTAGCACTTTGCCTTTGTTTTGGCATATGCCTTGGCTTACCCGCAGGACGTTGCACATTCATAGGATATCGGCTTAGTATAGCACGTTGCCTTGGTCTTGGATGCCCGTTCGTAGCAACATGGCTTGGCCTCCTAGCAATTTGCGTTAGTTTTGGCTTTGCTTACCTGCAGAACGTTGCACGTTCATAGCATATCGGCTTAGTCTAGCATGTTACCTTGGTCTTAAATGCGCGTTCGTAGCATATTTTCTTGGCCTCCTAGCACGTTTCCTTGGTCTTGGTTGCCCGATCCTAGCATCATTGTTTGGCCTCCTAGCATGTTGCCTTGGTCTTGGCCTATGCCTTGGCTGGCTCGTACGAAGTTGCACTTTCCTAGCATACTGGCTTGGCCTCCTAGCACGTTGCCTTGTTCTTGGTTGCCCGTTCCTAGCATCATGGCTTGGCCTAGTAGCAAGTTTCCTTGGTCCTTGCTTATGCCTTGGCTTTCCCGCATGACATTGCACGGTCATAGCGTATCGGCTTGGCCTCCTAGCGTGTTTCCTTGGTGTTTGCCTATGCCTTCGTTTGCCCGCACGACGTTGCATGTACCTAGCATACTGTCTTGGACTCCTAGCACGTTGCCTTGGTCTTGGTTGCTCGTTCCTAGCATCATGGCTTGGCCTCCTAGTACTTTGCCTTTGTTTTGGCATATGCCTTGGCTTACCCGCAGGACGTTGCACGTTCATAGGATATCGGCTTAGTCTGGCACGTTGCCTTGGTCTTGGATGCCCGTTCCTAGTATATTGGCTTCGCCTCCTAGCTCGTTGCCTTGGTCTTGGTTGTCCGTTCCTAGCATATTGGCATGGCCTCCTAGCACGTTCCCATGGTCTTGGCCTATGTCTTGGTCGCCCGCAATACGTTGTTCGTTCCTGTTATCATGGCTTGGCCTCCTAGCACTTTGCGTTAGTTTTGGCATTTGCCTTGGCTTACCCGCAGAACGTTGCACGTTCATAGCATATCGGCTTAGTCTAGCACGTTGCCTTGGCTTTGGATGCCCGTTCCTAGCATCATGGCTTGGCCTCCTAGCGCTTTGCGTTAGTTTTGACATTTGCCTTGGCTTACGCGCAGAATGTTGCACGTTCATAGCATATCAGTTTAGTCTAGCATGTTGCCTTGGCCTTCGATGCCCGTTCTTAGGATATTGGCTTGGCCTCCTAGCACGTTTCCCTGGTCTTGGTTGCCCGATCCTAGCATCATGGCTTGGCCTCCTAGCACATTGCCTTGGTCTTGGCCTATGCCTCGACTTGCTTGTACGAGGTTGCACGTTCCTAAAATATTGGCTTGGCCTCCTAGCACGTTGTCTTGGTCTTGGTTGCCCGTTCCTAGCATCATGGCTTGGCCTAGTAGCAAGTTGCCTTGGTCTTAAATGCCCGTTCCTAGCATATTGGCTTGGCCTCCTAGCACGTTTCCCTAGTCTTGGTTGCATGATCCTAGCATCATGACTTGGCCTCCTAGCACGTTGCCTTGGTCTTGGTTGCCCGTTCCTAGCATCATGGCTTGGCCTCCTAGCAAGTTGCTTTGGTCTTGGCCTATGCCTTGGCTTTCCCGCATGACGTTGCACGGTCGTAGCGTATCCGCTTGTCCTCTTAGCGCGTTTCCTTGGTGTTTGCCTATGCCTTGGCTTGCCCGCACGACGTTGCACGTTCCTAGCATACTGTCTTGGACTCCTAGCACGTTGCCTGGGTCTTGGTTGCCCTTTCCTAGCATCATGGCTTGGCTTCCTAGCACTTTGACTTTGTTTTGGCATATGCCTTGGCTTACCCACAGGATGTTGCACGTTCATAGGATACCGGCTTAGTCTAGCACGGTGCCTTGGTCTTGGATGCCCGTTCCTAGCAACATGGCTTGGCCTCCT